>OZ005657.1:121778331-122392659 GCA_963930645.1 Salticus scenicus
AAGGGACCAAAAAAAAAAAAAAAAAAAAACGCACTTGGATATTTTCAGTTTCTCTTCCTGCAACCGCCAATTCTGTTGTTTTAAAAGCAAATTTTTTAACAAATTCTATTAAGGGCCGGCCCACCAGCGGCCGAGCGGTTCTGCGCTCGAAGCTGGTAGATGGGAGGTGCCGGGTTCGATCCCAGGTCGCGCTCATCGACCTAGCCGTTCGGAGTTTTCCGTGGTTTCCTCCGAAACTCGCGTAAATACTGGCTAGGACCCCTTAGAAAGACCCCCACGGAGGGCATTCCCCCTCTAGGCCTAGGACACATCAGGAGTCAATCGGCCTTAAAATCCTACAACCAACCATCCTACTATTAAGGGCCCTCTTCACTCACCGCCACCGGAAGCCGAAGCTAATGTTATTCTATGGGAAATTTTTCTTTACAAATAACTTCTTAACTAATACATATTTTTAAATTCTGTTTTCACATTCTGAAGTTTCCCAGCTGTTAAATTGATGCACCTTTTCTAAAAAATTATTTTTTTAAATTTTTTATATTTTATTTTGAAGCTCAAAATACGAATTTTCAATATGTGAAATTTTTCATTTTGCAATTTCGAAATAAAATATTAAAAATTAAAAAAATACATTTTTAAAAAAGGTCCGTCAATTTAACAGTTGGGAATTTTCTGAATGTGAAAACAGAATTTGAAAATATATATTAGTTAATAAGTTATTTGTAAAGAAAATTTCCCCATAACATTGGCTTAGGCTTCTGGCGACAGTGAGTGAAGAGGGCCGTTAAGTCATCCTCCACGTGTACTTTAGGATTGAGCGCAGTGTTAACAACAAAATGCATTTTTCAGGAAAATTGTAATTTTAGAAAGTTTTTAAAATAGCAAGGACTAGACAAATAACGATGCCACAAAAAGTATTAATTTTAGAATGAAAATCAAAAAATATTTTAATACGTGAGATGTCAGAATAATTAAATGTTAACGAAATATTTGTGAGATAGTTTTTAGCAAGATATAAAATTTTTTAGATGTTTAAACTGGAAATTTAGCTTTAGGTGGCTGTGTTGTTTATCCAAATGAGATGACTACAAGTTAAAAACCAAAAGTTTAAAAAACCAATTTATATCATGTTCATAACTTTAAAAAGATTAAAAGAAAGTGTATAGCAAAATACTTTCTTCAAAAACAGTGTGGGAACAATTAAACAGAGCAAGTTAAAAAACAGAAGATCTGCAAAAAAAAGTCATTATTATACAGGTAGAATTCTTCGTTACTATGAAAATCTGATATGGTTATCTTGTCAAAGCCACTAAGCGTACAAGAAACCTCATTTTCAGTCAAAATTTTTATGGTTTGCTTAGCCCATCCATTAAAATATAAAAACAAAAATACAAAGGGTTGACTAGTCAGATGCGTCAAGAAATAGTGGTCAGCTGAGAAATAGTGGACGAATTTCATTGTTTTACTTACTCTACTCATTAAAAGGTAAAACTTGTGCTGAAATGTACAGAATGTAATATTATTCAAAATGACATAGGATTGCCAAGTCAAATCCGTCAAAAAATAGTAGTCAGCTTCGAAAATAGAGAGCGAATTTCAATGCATACTTAACCCATTCATTAAAAGATGAAACCGGTGCTAAAATGTAGAAGAAAACTCTTCAAATGACATCGAGTTGCCTGGTCAAATTTGTCGAGAAATATTGGTCAGTTTACAAAAAATAAATTGAATTTGAATGGTGGTTTGCTTACAAATTAAAAAAATGAAAATGACGAAATAATGAATAATTAAAAGATAAAATTAGAGCTAAAGCGTATACTATAAAAAAATCTTTAAATCTAATAGAATTGTTTAGTGAAATACGTTGGTAATCAGCCCCGAAAAAAAGGGGGGAAATTTCAATGACTTCCTAAACCTTAGATGAAAAATGAAAAAAATAAAAACATGGAAGACAATAGAATGATAAAATTAAAAGAATAAATTGATGGTAAAATGTAGAGAATACTCCACTATTTAAAATTAGAAAGGGTTTCCTGGTCCAATCACTGTAAAAAAAAAAGTGTAATATTACACAATATTGAGGCAGCTTACAGTGTAGAGAAACGCCACAACCATATGTAGAGAAATGTTACCAGCTGTACCTGTGTGATCGTAACATAACGTGCAACGGTTATACAGTTGCAGCTGGTAACATTTCTCTGCATAATCGTGGCAAGAAAGCTGCCTCAATATTGTGTAATCATAGTCTCCTAAACTAGATTCCCACTTTTAAAAATTTTTAGTGGCTGTTGAATAAAAAAGTCGCGCAATCTGAACCAGGTGACGCTGTCTACCGTTTGAATTGTTGCCAAGTTTCCGAGCCACGCGACAGGCATCTAATTTAGGAGGCTATGGTGTAATGTAGCAAAAGTCTTTTACTGTGATCCATCAAGAAATAGTAATCAGTGTCGAACAAACGCTGTTTTAAGATTTATTAAAACAATATGAAAAAGAGATGTAATAAATTAAAGAAAATAATTTTAAAAATGGTGCTAAAATATAGAGCATTAAAACATTCTTTAAAGTATTATATAGTTAAATCCATCAAGAAGTAGTAATCGGTTTTGATAAAATTGGTGAAAATTAACAGGTTGCTTACCCAATAATAAAAAGATGAAAAATTGAAGAATAAAAAGATCAAATTTGTTTTAAAGTTTAGTGAATGAAAAATTCTTAAAAATTAGATAAGGTTCCCGGACAAATACGTCAAAAAATATTGGTCAGCCCCGAAAACAGTAGCTAATTTTAAAGATTTGTTAACCCAATGTGAAAAATGATGAACGAAATTTTTAAAAAATTAAAAAATGAAATTGGTGCTAAATTGTAGTGCATAAAAAACACTTTTAAATTATACAGTTAAAGATAACAGTTGAACATTTCACCAAAAGAAAGGTGCTAAATAAGAATTTTTAGCTGCACTTGGTATTTTGGGGCTAATTTTTAAAGTGTATTTTTTTAATTTAATGATTTCTTTAATTTTAAAGTGCATTTTCCTTCTTATTTCATCGTAATTAAATATTGGAAAACATTCTTTTTGAGTAAAGTGCAATGGGGAAAAAAAAAAGCGGGGGGGGGGGGGGATCGGGTACTAATAGTACTTCGGAAAAAATTTTTACCAAATTAATATGATACAGACTTGTTATCTTACCGGATTTTTGCATACCAATAATCCTTTATAGAGACATCTGCTTTATATTTTAAAAAGCAATCCGGAGTTCATAGGTATAAGGTGGCAATAACTTTATAGAAATAGTGGTATAAAATATTTCGGTAGATTTACAGATCTGCATATACATTTTATCGGTGTCTACTACTAATACTGCAAATATCCAGAGTCCCGTCCAATTTTGGCTCATTTAACTTTTAAAAGGATGTCCAGTAGAGAGCACAGCTAACTATTCTCTCAAATTTGGATTATGGAACTAAATATTAATTCATTTCACTCAAAATTAGTTCGGAATTTTTCAACAGATTTAAAAGTGTGTTTGATTATTTATTTATTTGGAAAGATATTTGCTTTCTTCTTTTAATGACACATTGAATTCCAACAAATATTTGAAAGAAAAGTTGTGTTTACAGAAATGAAATGTCTGCCACCATTATTTTTATATAGAGATTTTTTATCGTGTTTTTACAATTATAGGTTAGAAATTCTTGTAGGACAATACTGGTAGCAAAAAAAAGCGGAACTCTTTCCTCCCTGTATTTGTAAAAATATCAAACAAGGGGGTGATTAAAATTTTATTCACAAAAGCTTTATTTTAAAGTTTAAAAATAAAATGAATTATTGAAGCCATTACATTGTTCAGACGTAATTCGTTTTCAATTTATGATACAGGTATATACAGGGTATATCAAAGCTCTTGTAACATACATCAGTCTTTCGCAAGTTACTGCAGATAAAATGGAAAATATCCAAATCTTGAAAAATTCCAACTTTCTAAAGTTATTATAAACACTTCACACACACACAAAAAAAAGAACTTATTTTGTAGGAACAGAAAAAGTTCTATAAGTAGACATCAGTCTGAGATATTTAGATTTAATGGCGAGTTACAAGGACTGAAAGATGTGAAAAACGCAAAATCATATCGTCGCCAAAATCTGAATTCGGCAATATCACAAACATCGTTCTTGCAATTGTCTATGAAGCTTACATTGAACTATATCAGTTATCTAGTTTTGAAGAAATTAAAATTTTTGTTGAAATAGATTATAGAATTTCACGTTTCTCAAAAATAAGTCTCCGATTGTCTTCTAATCATACCTGCAAACATCCTAATTAGTATTACGTAGCATTGTTAGTCCCGCCTTTTACCACACCAGTATTTTTAGAGCGTAATATTCTCCAAAAGTAATTATCATTAAAAAAAAAAAGGCAGGACTAACAAAATACTACGGAATATTAATTAGGATCTTGGCAGGTATGCTTCTAATTCATATTGGATCATATTTAAATTTCATCAATTTATTGCTTATTCATTACATACATAATAATTGAGTGTTTATCTATATTATAAACTTATAATATGCCTTCATTTTTGTATTTTTATTAAAAAATAAACTAATACAGAAATTACTGTAATAAAAAATGAAAGAATCTATGTCGCGTTAAGCATCGCAAGCAAACTTCAGAAGAATTTGTAAGTTTCCAAATACTTATGAATTTTAATCATAGATGCATGGATTATTCCTTTTTTTTTATTTTTTGTCCCTTTTCTTGCATTTTTGGTTCCACTGATTTGAAAACACAACGCAATATTTCAGCATAGCCTCCTAAACTAGATGCCTTCCGCGTGACTCGGAAACTTGGCAATAGTTCAAGCGGTAGACAGCGCCACCTTGTACAGATTGCACGACTTTTTTTATTCAAATGCCACCAAAAAGTTTTAAAAGTGGGATTTGATATACATAAAAGGCGAATAGAAACGAAGAAACGTCGGTTTTATATATCATATATCACTTCTCAAAATTATTGGTGACAGTTGAATAAAAAAGTCGTGCAATCTGTACCAGGTGGCACTGTCTACCGCTTGAACTGTTGCTAAGTTTCCGAGCCACGCGGAAGGCATCTAGTTTAGGAGGCAATGATTTAAAGCTGTTTAACATGAAAAATGAATGCCCCTCCCAATTTTAATTACAATATAATTTTATTAATGATTATTTTTTAATCAAAATACAAATGAACGAATATTATAAAGTCTTATGAAAATAATTACAATTTTTCACTTTTGAACACCCCAGAAAGAAAACTTCTGAAACAATGTCGCAGAAATGATGGAATTTGCAAATTGAGAGAACTCAGCGAATTTTTCATTTAAAAAGGTGGCATTTTTTATGTTTGTTTTCTAAGAGCAAGACATAGCTGCCAAGTTTTTCAACTTTTAAATCGGAATTGACACTAGTATTTTTAAATGGAAAAATGTTATACATATTTTTGATGATTGCTATTACTGAAAACAGCTGTAAATTTTTCTGGTGTGAAGTCTTCTGCAAAAAACAGTAGACTTGGCACTTATGCTAAGGGCAATATTTTAAGTCATCGGAAAGGAAAGAACATTTAAAAATTAAAACTCTTATAAATTATCTCATATATACGATATATATTCATATACTATTAAATATATATAGAACTCCTTGTATAAAAAATGCCATTTCTCAAATCTATTCTCGATTTGAACATTTTTTTGTAATTTGAAGTATGCCGTAAGGCATGCTAGGATTCACGGCTGCGAAAATAAATGTTCAGTTTAAAAGTGGTCACGCTGTATAATATTCCAATTCAAAGATCATTTCCATTTTTTATATAAAGATAATAGATATAATGGGTGTGGTACAGGATGATAATAAAAAAATTATCCCGATATATGAGATCGTAGCTACATACAATTACCAGAAACTGAATAAAAGTTTGGTGCAAGGTATTTTGAGGTATGCGCTCAAGAATCTTATAAAAAACAACAGTTAAACTCTAACCGTTACATTTACAGTGCAAAAACTCCAAATATCAACACTACTTTTTTATTGGAATGGGATCTCCATGGCAAAAAGAAAAAAAAATAAGTAGCGTTGGAATGTACCTAGTACCTGCAGCTTAAAATTGCCAGTGCTAGGCACACTAAGAAAAGAAAAGAAACAAATCTGATGTGCCTACCAGATTGCGACTTTCATTTTTTTTTTTTTTTAAAGACGTTACATTTCGCACTGACTCTTCGACTCTGACTAATGTCAACTGATTGTGCTTCGAAACGAGAAGAAAAGACCATGGTATTCTTAAATTCATGTAAGGCTATTGAATAAGGGATCTAATTTCGTGGTCAGTCGTTACACACTGTCATGACTGACGTCATAGCTCTAGATAGAAAGTAAGGGATTGTAAAATGCGTGATGTGTATCTTGCTTTCTTGCTCTCTGAACAATATGTTGCTTACAGGAAAACAACGTGGGGAAATTGTAAAGATTTATTACTTGAACGGAAAAATGCCGCAGAGGCAAATGTAAACCACAGATTATCATACAGATAGGACAGTGAAGCTAAAACCCGAACCGGAAATATAGTAGTACCACTAGTGTCAACAGAGGGGAACTACATGTGTTAAGTCTACTTGAATAGCTTCTTTGATCGAAAATTGTTTTTCTATTTCGCGAGTGGTTAGTAGCACGTTAGTATGGGAAGTTTTCTTTTTCTTCACTTTCTATTGTTTTTGAATTCACAAAATTATCCTCAAAACATTCACAGCTATTCTTCGAAGAAATAAAAATTAATTTTTATAATATTTAAAAATATGCTTTGTCAACCATATTCATATTCAAGTACAAACTAAAATTACAAACTGTAATTCAGAAATAGTAGTATGAAATCATTAAATATTTAACATTGCTTGGTTTAAATGATACAAAATGCTTTAAAATGAAAAAAATGTTTTTATGTATATTTTCAAAGTTTATTTACTTAATATTTAGCACTTGCTTCTTAAAATAAATTGCTTTTGACAATCAAGTTTGTAAACAATAATAAAGTTGCCAAACGAAAACGTTATGTGCAGTTTTCTTTCCTTCACTTTTTCTACTACTTTTAAATGCACAAAATCATAACATTCACAGCTATTTTATAAGAAATAAAACTAATTTGTATTATGTTTGAAAATAAATTTTGCCAAACACATTCGTGTTCATGTGTACAAATTGTAACAAAATGTAATGCTGAAATAGTAGTATGGTATGAAATCATAAATATTTAACATTGCTTGATTTAAATAATACAAAATGCTTTAAATGAAAAAAAATATTTCTGGTTTACGTATATTTTCGAAATTTATTTGCTTAATATTTAATACTTGCTTCTTAAAATAAATTGCTTTCGACAATCAAGTCCGTAAACAATAACAAAGTTACCAAACATAAACATCAATACACTGGTTAGTTGGTTGGATGTTGGGTTTAACGTTGCACTAATATTACGATATGAACATAGATACAATAAAAATAAGACGAGAGATTACGTAAGCTGGAGAGCTCGAGAAACTTACAGCCGTTGACAATAGGGTCGTTGCAGTCAAATTTTGGTTACCGAAGAATATACGGGAGTGTCCTATCGGTATAATAATCTGTGGTGTAAACAAGGAACAAAATGTAAACAAAGACTATAAATATAAACAAAGACTATAAATTTACACAAGGACATAAATGTAAAATAAAGCCCTAAATGTAAACAAAACTATAAATGCAAACAAAGACCATGATTGTAAATGAAGACCTATATGTCAACAGAAATTTTAAATGCGAAAAAAGATTATAACTGTAAACAAAGATCCTAAATGTAAACAAAGACTATAAACGTAAAGAAAAACCCTAAATGTAAACACAAGCCGCATATTTAAGCAAAGACCTAAATGTGGACAGACTGTATATGTAAACAATGAAAAAATGTAAACAAAGAATTAAGGTAAACAAAGACCACAAATGATACAGACTATAAATGTAAACAAAGACTAAAAATATAAATTAAGATCTAAATGCAAACAAAAGCAATAAATGTAAACAAAAACTGTAAATATAAAAAAATACCAAATTAAACAAAGACCTTAAAGGTTAACAAAGGCCTAAATATAAACGAAGGCACTAACCGTAAACAAAGACTCAAAATATAAACAAAGACTATAAAAGTAAAGACCTAAATGAAAACAAAAACTATAAATGTAAACATAGAACCTAAATGTAAACAAAGAACATAAATGTGAACAAAAACTATAAATGTAATCAAAGAGACTAAATGTAAATAAAGACTATAAATATAAACAAAGACCTAACAAATAAACCTAAATATAAATTAAGACAACAAATAAAAAAAGACCTAAATGTAAACAAAAACTACAAATATCAACAGTCTCTAAATGTAAATAAGGACCAAAATGTAAACAAAGACAAATATAAACAAAAACAAATGTAAAGCTAGTATGTTGTGGCCACCACAAGACTTTCTTCTATATTTTCCTATACAAATTCACGCAGTAACAATATTAAAAAAAAATTTTTTTTCGTTTTTTTTCGTTAAAAGTAAAAGAAAATCGATAAATTGTTTTAAATTATCACATATTTATAGTTCAACCATTCGTTTTAAATGTATTGACGAGACATTTCGAAAGATACCCCTACTGAAAACTTACCCCCCCCGGGGGGTACTTCCCCCTAAGGGGGGGGAAGCGACTCTCCAAATTTTTTTCCTAATTAACTTCTACTATTATCAATAATTCATATTAATTTCACAATCACAGGTTATGAATAACTCTCATTATGTACATTTATACGAAATTTTGTCCTATACTGCCATGTTAAAAAAATACGATCACAGCGCCACCTGTTGAGCGATTGATCCCCAAATCTAATCAGCCCCAGATTATGTCAAGGGCCAACTAAATACCAAGTCTGGTTAAATTTCGTAAAAAAAAACACGATTTTTTTCAGTTTTTTTTCGTTAAATGTAAAAAAAATCGATTACTTTGCTTTATATTATCACAGATTTATAGTTCAACCATTTGTTTTAAAGGTATTGACGAGACCTTTCGAAAGATACCAATTTTGAAAATTTACTCCCCTCGAGGGGGGACTTCCCCCCAGGGGGGGGTGGCGAGGCTCCTACGCATACAAATTTTTTTCCCAGTTGACTATCTCTTATAAATAATTCTTGTAAATTTCATAATGATTACTAAAAAATAATTCTCTTTATGCACATTTATACAAAATTTTGTCCTGTATCACCATGTTAAAAATGTAGAAAAAGCGGGATGGCAACGCAACCTGTTAGACAATTTTTACCAAAAGTTGATAGGCACTAATTTATGTCAAGGTGCAACTACATACCAATTTGTATGAAATTCTGTGCAGTAGTTCCTGAGATACAGTTGCCACAAAATTTTGTCACACACACACACACACAGACATTTTCTAAAAATGGTCAAATGGTGTTCTACAGCTCTCAAAACGTGTAAATTCATTAAAAACCGAGTTCGAAAATTTTTTCGAATCCAATACTTTCTCTATATTACATATAGAAGAAAGTAAAAAGACTATAAATGTAAACAAAGATCCTAATTATAAATAAAAGAAAATGTAAACAAACACCTAAATTTAAACAAAGATTGTAAATGTAAACAACGCCTATAAATTTTAACAAGACTCGTAAAGTAAACATAGACTAAATGTCAACAAAGATTATAAATATAAAGCACGGAGTAATATTAATAGGAGTTGAAGGTCCAATGGGAGAAAGCTACGAAACTGTGATCTAAATTTTTTGTAAATATTGAGGGCGCCACTTGTCATTCCTCCCTACTTCGGCGCGGATATACTGTTGTTTTCAATAGAATTTTGCTGAAGTACATTTAAATTTTTTTATTTTAAGCAATTTAATTTCTTTGTAAGTTATTAAAACTGCATAATTCAGATGTTTCAAATAAATGCTTCGTTCCTAGTTGTAAAACAGGCTATGATAGTGATAAGAAAAACAAAAAAAAGCCCTAGGAGAAAAATAAAGTCCGAGTTCGTGTTTTCTGTACCTAAAGTAAGTTTTTTTTTTCTTTACAAAATTTCATCCATTCTCCTTCCTCCCAATTGTCTGTTTAAGCTAGCTTCGGTTCATAAGAATCGTCATTTTTTAAAAGCTTTCTTTCAAAGTAAAATTAGTATAAAATGGCTCTTAAAAAAAAACATGTGGGTTAGAATACTCTATTTAATGAAATTTGCTTTCAATCGAAATTTTTTCAGCTTGATATTATTTTTAAAAAAATAATTAAAACGAGACAATTCCCCATTGAATAACATTGCGGAAGCTGGAGAGAAGGAAGGATTGCACGCTGGCGCCATCTGTAAACATTAGAAAACAACATCACAAAATTTCAGCGTTACCTTCTTCTCCTGTCTTTTTACTCCGTGATATAAAGACTATAAATGTAAACAAAGGCCTTAAATGTTAACGATAATTATAAATGCAAAAAAATACTCTAAATGTAAACAGACTATAAATGTAAACAAAGACATATAAAGGTAAAAACAGACTATAAATGTAAACATAGGCCGCAAATGTATAAAAAGACCTAAAATTTAATCAAAGATCCTAAATGTAAATAAAGAACAAAATGTAAAAAATATTTAAATCTAAACAAGGCATTAATTGTAAACAAACACTATAAATGTAAAAAAGAACATAACTGTAAACATAGGCCTAAATGTAAACAATGACTATAAATTTAAAAAAGGAACAAAATGTAAACAAAGACTCAAAATGTGAATAAGGGTCTAAACGTAAAAAAAGACTATAAACGTAAACAAAGAATCTAAATGTAAACAAAGGCCATAAATGTAAATAAAGAAACTAAATATAATCAGAGACTATAAATGTAAAAAAAGAGAATAATTCTAAACAAAGTCCTAAATGTAAAAAAACCTACAAATATAAACAAAAAACTAGATGTAAACAAAGGACCTATATGTACATAAGGACCAAATTTTAAACAAAGACATAAATGTAAAAAAAGACCCCAAATGTAAATAAAATCTAAAATATAAAAAAGACCTAAATGTAAACAAAGACCTAAAAAAAAGCAAGGCTTTAAATGTAAACAAATACTATAAATATAAACAAAGATCCTAAATGGAAATATAAAAATAAATGGAAAAAACCATAAATTTGAACAAAAACTATAAATTTAAACAATGACTAAAATGTAAACAAAGACACAAAATATAAACAAAGACTATATATATATAAACAAAGATCCAAATGTAAATAAAGACCTAAATGTAATCAAAAACTGTAAATGTAAACAAAGACCCTAAATATAACCAAAGACTACATATGTAAAGAAAGACTACATATATAAACAAAGATCCTAAGTGGGAACTAAGACCTAAAGTTTAATAAAGACCTAAATGTAAACAAAGACTATAAATTTAAACAAAAACCTAAATGTAAACAAAAACAACATATGTAAACTAAGACCCCGAAATGTAAACAATGATTATAAATATAAATAAGCACAAAAAGACTATAAATTTGAACAAAGACTACAAATATAAATAAAGACCTAAATATAAACAAAGACTATAAATGTAAACAAAGACCGTAAATATGAAAAAGTCTAGAAATGTAAAGACCTAAATGTTAACAAAGGGTACTAATGTAAGTAGAGAACCTAAACGTAAAAAAGTCTATAAATGTAAAAAACTAAATGTAAACAAAGGCTATAAATATAAAAAAAGAGCCTAAACGAAAGACTATAAATGTAAACAAAGACTACAAATATAAAAAAATACCCTAAATGTTAATTAAAAATATAAATGTAAACAAAGACCCTAAACGGGAACAAAGACATCAATATAAACAAATACCCTAAACGGGAACAAAGACGTCAATATAAACAAATACCCAAAATACAAACAAGACTGTAAATGTAAAGAACTAAATCCAAACAATAATTATAAACATAAAAAAAAGACTCTAAATGTAAATAAGGATCCAGATGTAAACAAAGACTATAAATCTAAACAAACTCTAAATGTAAACAAAGACCTAATTATAAACAAAGAATCTAAATGTAAACAGAGTGTAAATGTAAGCAAAGACTATAAATATAAACAAGAACCCTAACTGTAAGCAATGGTTATAAATATATACAAAGACCCTAAATGTAAACAGAGACTATAAATGTAAATAAGGACGTAAACGTAAACAAAGACCTAAATCTAAACAAAGACTATCAACATAAACAAAACCATAAATATAAAGAAAAGCCTAAATATAAACAAACACTATAAATGTAAAAAAGACTACAAATATAAATGATGATGATGATGTCGTGTGCCACTCGGAAATTCCGAGCCCCGGTAGTGAAACTACCGGACTTAAGGCAAGAGGGTTGCGTCTTCCGCTATTAGGAACGCCTCATAGGGAGGAAGTACGACTTCTAGTTCCATAAGCTGGTGAAAGATGGCAGCACCAGCCAAACTCGAATTTTGATCCGGATCAGAGCGAGTTTTGACCCATGTTCCGGTACCCCCAGAGGTATAATTTTTTATGGGAACTTGGAGGACTTTGCGACCACGACGGAATTTAACGTGCACCAGTCGCCATTAGCGTACACGACGGTCTTCGGCCGGCTCGAGGACCGAACCCGCAATCTTTCGATCACGAACTCGCTGTTCTTACCAACCAGGCTACCGCGGCCATGGTTATAAATAAACACGTAAATACAAACAAAGACTGTAAATGTAAACAAAGACCCAAAATGTAAAAAAAGTCTGTAAGTGTAAAAAGCCTGAATGTAAACAAAAGTTATAAATGTAAATAAAGATCCTAAATGTAAAAAAGTCTATAAATGTAAAGAAAGGCAGAAATGTAAACAAATACATAAATGTAAATAAAGACACCAAATGTTAACAAAGTCTATAAATCTAAACAAAGATCCAATATGTAAACAAACACCTAAATATAAACAAAGAACCTAAATGTAAACAAAGACTATAAGTGTAATCAAAGAAATGAAAATAAAGACTATAAATACAAACAAAGGCCTAACAAACAAACCTAAATATAAATAAAGACGTAAATGTAAATAAAAACTATAAATATCACCAAAGACTTAAATATAAATAAGGGCCAAAATATAAACAAAGACCTATATGTAAATATAGACGAATATAAACAAAGACATAACAAGAAACTATAAATGTAAACAAAGACTGTGAATTTTAACATGACCCTTAAAGTAAACATAGACTAAATGTGAATAAAGATTATGAAGGTAAACAGACTCTAAGTGTTAACAGTGATTATAAATGTAAACAATAACTCTAAATGTAAACAGACTCTAAATGTAAATAAGGGCCTAAATGCACACGGACTATAAATGTAAACAAAGACCCTAAATGTATACAAAGACCTAAAATTTAATTAAAGATCCTTAATGTAAGAGATCCTTAATAAGAAATAAGTCTATAAATGTAAACAAAGGGTATAAATGTAAATAAAACCCTAAATGTAAAAAAGTCTATAAATGCAAATTTCGAAATGTAAACAAAGATTATAAATATAAAAACACCTTAAAAGAAACCGTATATAAATGTAAACAAAGAATATAAATGTGAAAAAAAACTACAAATATAAATAAATACCCTAAATATAAATCAAGAATATAAATGTAAACAAATATCCTAAATGAGAACAAAGACTTAAATATAAACAAAGACTGTAAATGTATAAAACTAAATGTAAACAAAAGCTATAAACGTAATCAAAGACTCTAAATTCAAATAAGGATCTAAATGTAAACAAAGACTATAAAACTAAACAAAGATTCTAAATGTAAAGGAAGACGCTAAATGTAAACAAGGAACTAGATGTAAATAAATAACGTAAATATAAATAAGGACCTAAATATAAACAAAGACTATACACGTAAACAAAAAACCTAAATGTAAACAAAGGCCATAAATGTAAAGAAATATCTCAAATATAAACAGAGACTATAAATGTAAAAAAGGCCATAATTGTAAACAAAGACTATAAACGAAAACAAAAACTATAAATATAATCAAAGATCCTAAACGTACATAAAGCGCACAAATATAAAAAAAAACCTAAATGTAAACAAAGACATAAATATAAACAAGACTTTAAATGTAAACAAAGACAATAAATGTAAACAAAGATCCTAAATGTAAAGAAACACCTAAATATAAACAAAGACAATAAATGTAAACAAAGACTACAAATATAAATAAAGACCTAAATATAAACGGAGATCCTAAATGTATATAAGTACCAAAATGTAAACGACCAAGACATAAATGTAAAAAATGCACCAAATATTAACGAAGACTATAAATTTAATGAAGGACCTAAATGTAAACTAAAACCCTAAACGTAAACAAAGACTATAAGTTTAAACAAAGAAACAAAATGTAAAAAAAGACTAAAATATAAAAGAAATAGATGTAAACAAAGACCTAAATGGAAACAAGGCTTTAAATGTAAACAAAGACCCTAAATGAAAATAAAGACTATATGTGTAAACAAAGATCCAAATGTAAATAAAGATTTAAATGTGATCCTAAGTGGGAACAAAGACATAAATTTTAATAACAACATAAATGTAAACAAAGACTATAAACCTAAACAAAGACTATAGATGTAAACAATAACAACAAATGTACACAAATACCCCAAATGTAAACAAGAACTTAAACTCAAACAATGATTATAAATATAAACGAAGACCCTAAATGTAAACTTAGACTGTAAAAGTAATTAAGGACTTAAATGCAAAAAAAACTACAAATTTAAGCAAAGAACATAAATATAAACGAAATCCTAAATGTAAACAAAGACTATAAATGTAAATATAAACTACAAATATAAATAAAGACGTATATACAAATACAAACAAAGACTATAAATGTAGACAAAGACCCTAAATGTGAAAAAAAATCTATAAATGTAAAGACCTAAATGTAAACAATTGGTATACATATAAATAAATACCCTAAATGTAAAAATGTCTATAAATTAAGAACAAAATGTAAACAAAGAGTGTAAATGTGAACAAAAACTACAAATATAAACACATACCCTAAGTTTAAATCAGAAATATAGATGTAAACAAAGACCCTAAACGGGAACAAAGACCTATAAATAAACAAAGATTTAAAATATAAATAAAGACTGTAAATGTAAAAAACAAAATGTAAAAAAAACTATAAACGTAAACAAAGATTCTAAATGTAAATAAGGATCTAAATGTAAACAAAGACTATAAAATATACAAGAATCTAAATGTAAACAAAGACCCTAATTGTGGACTATAAATAAAACAAAGACTCTAAATATAAATAAGGACCAAAATGTAAACAAAGACATAAATGTAAAAACAGACTATGAATATAACCAAAGGCACTAAATATAAATAGACCGAAATGTAAACAGTAACATAATTTAAACAGATTATAAATGTAAACAAAGGTATCTATTCTCCAATCCGACTGCTATAGCGAATGTCCTTAAACAACGACAGTCGTCAAATAAAAAGTCGAAATGTGACGTCACGTGACCAAAATAACGAGTGCCACAATCGGAATTGAGGCATAGTCTGGTCGGAGAATAGATACCAAAGACTATAAATTTTAACAACATCTTCAAAGTACACATAGACTAATTGCCAGCAAAGATTATAAATGTAAACAGACTAAATGTAAACAAAGAGTTTAAATGTTAACAAAGATTATAAATGTAAACAATGATTTAAAATTTAAACAGAATATAAATGTAAATAAGTGCCTAAACGCAAAATGAAAACGAAGAACCTAAATGTAAACAAATTAATATAAATGTAAGCAAAGACCCTAAATGTAGACAAAGACCTAAAATTTAATCAAAGATCTTTAATGAAATCAAAGACCATAAATTTTAATAAAGACAAAAATGTAAAAAAAGAATTAAATGTAAACAAGGAATTAAATGTAAACAAAGACTATAAATGTAAAAAAAAATTCTAACAGTAAAAATAGGCCTAAATATAAACAAAGACAATAAATTTAATCAAGAAACTGAATGTAGACAAAGACCCTAAATATAAATAAGGGCCTAAATGTAAACGAAGAATATAAACGTAAACAAAAACTTAAATGTAAACAAAGGCCATAAATGTAAGGTAAGAACCTAAATATAAACACAGACTATAAATGTAAAAAAAGACCGTAATTGTAAACAAAGACATTAATCGAAAACAAACACTATAAATGTAAACTAAGACCCAAAATGTAAAGAAGGATTTAAATGTAAACAAAGACTTTAAAAGTAAGCAAAGACTTTAAAAGTAAGCTAAGATCCTGAATGTAAACATAAAAATAAAAGAAAAAAGACCCTAAACGTAAACAAAGACTATAAATTTAAGCAAGGACCTAAATGTAAACAAAGACCCTAAATATAAGCGAAGACTGTATATGTAAACAAAGATCCAAATGTAAATAAAGACCTAAATGTCATCATAAGTGGGAAAAAAGACCTAAACATTTGTAATGACCTATATGTAAACAAAGACTATAAACTTAAACCAAGTCTATAAATGTAAACAAGAACCTAAATGTAAACAAAAACAACAAACGTAAACAATTACCCTAAATGTAAACAGGAAATTAAATGTAAACAATGATTATAAATATAACAAAGACCCTAACTGTAAACTGAGACTATAAATGTAAATAAGGACTTAAATGCAAACGAAGACTATGAATTTAAACATAGAACCTAAATGTAAAGAAAAACCTAAATGTAAAGAAAGACTATTAATGTAAACAAAGATTACAAATATAAATATTGACCTAAATATAAACAAAGATTATAAATGTAAACAAAGATCCAAATTTGAAAAAAGTCTATAAAAGTAAAGACCTAAATCTAAACAAAGGGTTTAAATGTAAATAAAGACCCTAAATTAAAAAAAGTCTACAAATGTAAAGACCTAAATGTAAACAAAGACAATAAATATATAAAAGACCCTAAACGAAACAGTCTATATATGTAAAAAAAAAGGCTACAAATATAAATTATGATCTAAATGTAAATAAAGACTACAAATGTGAACAAAAACTACAAATATAAAAAAATACCCTAAATGTAAATCAAGAATATAAGTGTAAAAAAAACCTAACGAGAACAAAGATCTAAATATAAACAAAGATCTAAAAGTAAACCAGGCTTTAAATGTAAAAAAAAACTATGAATGGAAACAAAGATCCCAAATGAAAACATAAAAATAAATGAAAAAAAAAAAACCAAAATATAAACTAAGACTATATAAATAAACAAAGTTCCGAATGTAAATAAAGACCTAAATGTAAAAAAAAAACTATAAAGGTAAGAGAAAACCTAATTATAACCAAAGTTTACATATGTAAAGGAAGACTACATATATAAACAAAGGTCCAAAATGGGACCAAATACCTAAGTTTTAATAAAGACCTAAATGCAAACAAAGACTATAAATATAAAAAAGAGCCTAAATGTTAACAATGATTATAAAAATAAACAAAGACACTAAATGTAAAAAGAGACTATAAATGTAAAACAAAGGCTCAAAATGTAAAGAAAGACCTAAATGTAAACAGAGACTATAAATGTAAACAACCCCTACAAACATAAATAAACACCTAAATATAAACAAAGACTCTAAATGTGAAAAAAATTATAAATGTAAAGACCTAAATGTAAAATAACTAAATGTAAAAAAGAGCCTAAACGAAACAGTCTATAAATGTAAACAAAGACTACAAATAAAAATTAAGACCGAAATGTAAACAAACACTATAAATAAAAAAAAATAACCTAAATGTAAATCAAGAATATAAATGTAACCGAAGACCCTAAACGGGAACAAAGAACCTAAATGTAAACAAAGGCCATAAAAGTAAAGAAAGAACCTAAATATAAACAGAGACTATAAATAAAAAAGGCCATAATTGTAAACAAAGACTATAAACGTAAACAAAGACTACAAATGTAAACAAAGGTCTTAAATGTAAACAAAACCTAAAATATAAATAATGACCTAATTGTAAAGAAAGACTATAAATGTAAACAAAGAACCTAAATTTACATAAGGGCCAAAATGTAAACAAAGACATAAATGTAAAAAAGACACCAAATATTAACGAAGTCTATAAATTTAATGGAGGACCTAAATGTAAACAAAACCCCTAAATGTAAACAAAAATTATAAGTGTAAACAGAGACCCAAATGTAAATAAAAACTAAAATACATAAAGAGGACAAAGCGAAAACAAGGATTTAAATGTGAATAAAGACTATAAATGTAAACAAAGATCCTAAATGTAAACATGAAAATAATATAAAAAATAACGTAAATTTAAACAAAAAACTATAAAATTATACAAGGACCTAAATGTAAACAGACTATATAATTTTACAAATATCCAAATGTAAATAAAGACCTAAATGTAATCAAAGAATATAAATGTAAACAAAGATTACAATATAACCAAAGATTATATATGTAAAGAAAGTCTACATGTACAAATAATATTATAGTTTTAAAAAATGAAAGAACACGCTTTTATAGAAAAGTGAACTAAAAAGCACAAAATATCTATCTTAGTATTAAAATGCAGGGTTAGAGAAAATCGTGTGAGTGACACACCATAATATTTACATACATTTAAATCTTTAATTAAAATAATTTAGAATTAAACAAAAACCATTTTTAAAAAATCTCCCCTGACTGGGCTCGAACGCTAGATCTTTAGGTTCACAGCGCGGCGCTCTACCTCACAGCCACGGCGTTCACGTAGGGTAGGTCTTTTTTTACAGTATAGATTTTTGTTTGCTCCCAGAGCGGTTACAAACATACATACAAACATACATACAGGTGAAGCTTATAAAAGCGTGTTAAAAAAGATATAAAGTGGGAACAAAGATCTAAATTTTAATAAAGACCTAAATGTAAACAAAGACTATAAACCTAAACAAAAGTATAAATGTAAACAAACACCTAAATGAAAAAAAATCAACAAATGTAAAGAAAGACCCTAAATATTAATAAGGGTCTAATGTAAACAAAGAATATAAACGTAAACAAAAACTTAAATGTAAACAAAGGCCATAAATGTAAAAAAAGAACCTAAATATAAACAGAGACTATAAATGTAAAAAAAGACCATAATTGTAAACTAAGACATTAATCGAAAACAAAGACTATAAATGTAAACTAAGACTCTAAATGTAAAGAAGGCTTTAAATTTAAACAAAGACTTTAAAAGTAAGCAAAGATCCTAAATGTAAACATAAAAATAAAAGAAGAAAAAGACCCTAAATCTAAACAAAGACTATAAATTTAAGCAAGGACCTAATGTAAACAAAGGCCCCAAATATAAACAAAGACTGTATATGTAAACAAAGAACCAAATGTAAATAAAGACATAAATGTCATCCTAAGTGGGAAAAAAGACCTAAACTTTTGTAATGACCTAAATGTAAACAAAGACTATAAACTTAAACGAAGTCTATAAATGTAAACAAGAATCTAAATGTAAACAAAAACAACAAATGTAAACGATTACCACAAATGTAAACAGGAAATTAAATGTAAACAATGATTATAAATATAAACAAGGACCCTAACTGTAAACTGAGACTATTAATATAAATAAGGACTAGACTATGAATTTAAACATAAAACCTAAATTTAAAGAAAAACCTAATGTAAAGAAAGACTATTAATGCAAACAAAGATTACAAATAAAAATATTGACCTAAATATAAACAAAGACTATAAATGTAAACAAAGATCCAAATTTGAAAATGTCTATAAATGTAAAGACCTAAATGTAAGCAAAGACTATAAATATATAAAAGACCCTAAACGAAACAGTCTATATATGTAAAAAAAAATACAAGTATAAACTATGATCTAAATGTAAACAAAGACTATAAATGTGAACAAAAACTACAAATATAAAAAAATACCCTAAATGTAATTCAAGAATATAAATGTAAACAAAAACCCTAACGAGAACAAAGACCTAAATATAAACAAAGATCTAAAAGTAAACCAGGCTTTAAATGCAAAAAAAAACTATAAATGGAAACAAAGATCCTGAATGAAAACATAAAAATAAATGAAAAAACCCCAAAATATAAACTAAGACTATATAAAATAAGACTATATATATAAACAAAGATCCGAATGTAAATAAAGACCTAAATGTAAACAAAAACTATAAAGGTAAGAGAAAACCTAATTATAACCAAAGTCTATATATGAAAAGCAAGACTACATATGTAAACAAAGGTCCAAAATGGGACCAAATACCTAAATTTTAATAAAGACCTAAATGCAAACAAAGACTATAAATATAAAAAAGAACCTAAATGTTAACAGTGATAATAAAATTAAACAAAGACACTAAATGTAAAATGACACAATAAATGTAAATAAGGGCACATAAGCTATAAATTTGAACAAATGCCCAAAATGTAAAGAAAGACCTAAATGTAAACAGAGACTATAAATGTAAACAAAGCCTAAAACATAAATAAACACCTAAATTTAAACAGACTATTAATGTAAACAAAGACCCTAAATGTGAAAAAAATTATAAATGTAAAGACCTAAATGTAATTAAAGACTCTAAATGTAAAAAAAGTCTATAAATATAAAGACCTAAATGTAAAAAAACTAAATATAAAAAAGAGCCTAAACGAAACAGTTCATAAATGTAAACAGACTACAAATATAAATTAAGACCGAAATATAAACAAACACTACAATTGTGAACAAAAACTATAAATAAAAAAATAACCTAAATGCAAATCAAGAATATAAATGTAAACAAAGACCCTAAACGGGAACAAAGAACCTAAATGTAAACAAAGGCCCTAAATGTAAAGAAAGAACATAAATATAAACAGACTATAAATGTAAAAAGACCATAATTGTAAACAAAGACTAAAAACGTAAACAAAGACTACAAATGTAAACAAAGGTCCTAAATGCAAACAAAACCTACAAATAAAAATAATGACCTAAATGTAAAGAAAGACTATAGATGTAAAAAAGGAACATAAATTTACATAAGGACCAAAATATAACCCTAAATATAAAGAAAGGCCTAAAAATATAAATAAAGACCTAAATATAAACAAATTATATCTGTAAACAAAGACCTAAATATAAACAGATATAAATGTAAATAAAGTCCTTAAATGTAGAATAAGATTATAAATGTAAAGACATACATGTTAAAAAGATTATAAATATAAATTAATACCAAAATGTAAAAAAATATAACTGTGAACAAAAACTACAAATATAAACAAATACCTTAAATGTAAATCAAGAATATATATGTAAGCAAAGGCAAAATAAACGGGAACTAAGAACTAAATATAAACAAAGGCTGTAAATGTAATGAACTAAATGTAAACAAAACTATAAACTTAAAGGAAGACTTTAAATGTGAAGGATCTAAATGTAAACAAAGACCATAAATGTAAATAACGACATAACTATAAACAAAGTATCTAAATGTAAACAGACTATAAAAGTAAACAAAATTTATGAATGTAAACAAGGACCCTAAAAGAAAACAATGTTTGTAAATATAAGACCTTAAATGTAAACAGAGACTAAAAATGTAAATAAGGATTAAAATGTGAACAAATTTTATAAATTTAAACAAAAAGCATAAATATAAATAAAAACCTAAATATAAACAAAGACTATAAATGTAAACAAAGACCCTAAATATAAAAAAGGTCTAAAAATGTAAAGACTTAAATGCAAATAAAGGCTATAAACGTAAACAAAGACCCTAAATAAAAAAACACCTCTAAATGTAAATAAAGACCCTAAATATATATAAGGACATAAATATAAACAAAGATTTTAAACATAGACAAAGTACCTAAATGTAAACAAAGACCATAAATGTAAACTAAGACTATTATTGTAAACAAAGACCTAACTATAAAAGAAACAATCTAAATGTAAACAAAGAATATAAATGTAAACAAAGAACCTAAATATAATAGCTACTAGAAATGAAAACATAGACCGACTATAAATTTAAACAAAAACCTAAATGTAAACAAAGACCCAAAATGTAAATAAAAAATGAATGTAAACAAAGAATTTAAATATAAAGAAAGGCAGAAATGCAAACAAATAAACAAATACACAAATACAAACAGACACCAAATGTTAATAGACTATAAATCTAAACAAAGACCATAAATGTAAACAAAGACCTAAATATAAAACAAAAACCTAAATGAAAACAAAAACTATAAATCTAATGCAAGAGCCAAAATGTAAATATAGACTATATATATATAAACAAAGACTAACAAACAAACCTAAATATAAATAAAGACTAAAAATGAAAAAAGACCTAAATGTAAACAAAAACTATAAATATCATCAGACTCTAAATGTAAATAAGGACCAAAATGTAAACAAAGACAAATATAAACAAAATCATAAATGTAAAAAAAAGACTATAAATGTAAAGAAAGATCATAAATATAAATAGGCCAAAATGTAAACAAAGACCTAAATGTCAACAAATGTTATAAATGTAAACAGGCTAAATGTAAAAAAGACCCTAATTGTTAACAATGATTATAAAAGTAAACAATGACTTAATTTAAAGAGACTATAAATGCAAATAATGGCCTAAATGCAAACAGACTACAAACGTAAACAAAGAGCCAAAATGTATCCAAAGACTTAAAATATAATCAAAGATCCTTAATGTAATCAAAGACCCTAAATGTAAATAAAGACATAAATGTAAAGGAGAATTAAATGTAAACAAAGAATTATATGTAAAAAAGTCTATAAATGTAAACAAAAATCCTAACAGTAAACATAGGAATAAATTTAAACAAAGACTATAAATTGAAACAAGGAACTAAATGTAAACAAAGACCCAAAATATAAATAAGGGACTAATTCTAAACAAAGACTATAAACGTAAATAAAGTACCTAAATGTAAACAAAGGCCAAAATGTAAAGAAAGTTCCTAAATGTAAACAGAGACTATAAATGCAAAAAAAGACGACAATTGTAAACAAAAACTAGAAACGAAAACAAAGACAATAAATGTGAACAAAGATCCTAAATATAAATAAAACCTACAAAGATAAACAAAGACCTAAATGCAAACAAAGATACCAAATGTAAATAAAATATAAAATATGAAAAAAGACCTAAATGTACATAAAGACTTAATGTAAACAAGGCTATAAATGTAAACATAGATGATAAATGTAAACAAAGATCCTAAATGTAAACGTAAGAATAAAGGAAAAAAGGACCCTAAACGTTAACAAAGGCTATGAATTTAAGCATGGACCTAAATATAAAGAAAGATCCAAAATATAAACAAACACTATGTATGTAAACAAAGACCCAAATGAAAATAAAGAACTATATGTAATCCTAAGTGGGAACTAAGAACTAAATTTTAATAATGACTTAAATGTAAACAAAGACTATAAATATGAACAAGGACCTAAATGAAACTAAAACAACAAATGTAAACAAGGGCCCAGAATGTAAACAAGAACTTAAATTTAAACAAAGACTATAAATTTAAACAAACCCATAAATGTAAAGAAATACCTGAATATAAACAGACTATAAGTGAAAACAAAGACTACAAATATAAATAAAGACCTAAATATAAACAAAGACTATAAATGAAACAAAGCCCCTAAATGTAAATAAGGGCCTAAATGTAAAGAAAGAACCTAAATTTAAATAGAGACTATAAATGTAAAATACCATAAGTGTAAACAAAGACTATAAATGTAAACAAAGACCTAAATGTAAACCAAGACTATAAATGTAAACAGCGATTATAAATGTAAACAAAATTTACAAACATAAACAAACACCTAAAATTAAACAAAGACTATAAATGTAAACAAAGGACCTAAATGTACATAAGAACAAAAATGTAAACAACGATATAAATGTTAAAAGACCCCAAATGAAAATAAAAACTAAAATGAAATATAGACCTAAATGTAAACAAAGACCTAAAAGTAAACAGGGCTTTAAATGTAACAAAGACTAATGGAAATAAAGATCCTAAATGGAAACAAAAATAAATGGAAAAAAAGACCCTAAATGGAAACAAAGACTATAAATTTAAACAAGAATTAAACGTAAACAAAGACTGAAAATAAAAACAAAGACTATATATATAAAGATCCAAATGGAAATAGAGACCTAAATTTAATCAAAGACTATAACAAAGACATAAATTTTAATAAAGACCTAAATGTAAACAAAGACTATAAACGTAAAGTAAGTCTATGAATTTAAACAAGATCCTAAATGTAAACAAACACCTAAATGAAAACAAAAACAACAAATGTAAACAAATTATAAGAAATCACATCTCATACATAGATGTGATTCCTCTCCCTAGGAAACCTCAACTACATGCAAGTTTTTTCCATACCGCATTTTGCTCTATGACCCTAAAAAGTTTCAACTAATAAAAGATTCTTTTGTAACTTAAGGACTGATCGAAATTAACTTTAATTGTACTGGAACTTTTTATTATACACTGCTCGACATTGAAAATGCAACATCAAGAATGAGTGGTCAGAAATTTAAGCAAATTTTAGAGTAAACGTACGTCACTGAGTTATGCGAATGATGTGAAATGCGCAGCTCTCCGACGCACGAGAATTAAGATATAAGGGAAGGAACTTGCAGAATGGGCAATATTCGTGTCGTTATTTCTGCCAGACGAATTATCGAAGAAATTATGTTTTTGTCTAGGAGGATACACGTAATAGGAGAGAATGCCAGGCCGCCGTCAACGAAGGCACTTCCAGCAGATACACGAATTTACTAGGGGTATGGAGATCAGACTGAGAAGGGTGGTTGGTCCTTACGTCAAATCGCAGCTGATACTCACATGGATGCGAGCACGGTGCATCGGCTGTGGCGAACATGGTTGGAACAAGGAAATTTGGTAAGATTGAGGAGTGCAGGTGCAGCCAGAGTGACGCAAGCACGCTTAGATCGACGCATCCGCCGACAAGCTGTGGCGGACCCCCAAGTCACTTGTACCTCGATTCTGCAGCATGTGCAAGATACCCTAGATGTTCCCGTGTCGACCAGAACCATTTCCCGTCGATTGGTTGCACGTGGCCTGCACTCACTGCGTCCGCTAAGAAGACTGCCATTGACCACACAGCATAGACGCCAACGTTTGGAATGGTGCCGGACATAAAACAGACATAAATGTAAAAAAAAGACACCAAATATTAACGAAGCTATAAATTTAATGAAGGACCTAAATGTAAAAAATCTCTAAATGTAAACAAAGATTATAAGTGTAAACAGAGACCCAAATGTAAATAAAAACTAAAATATTAAAAGAGGAAAAAATTTAAACAAGGATTTAAGGTAAAGACACCAGTGCTCGTCACCCCTAAAATCTGCACCAGTAGTCGTCACCCTCTTAAAAGAAGTGTTAAAATAACCGTTTTATAACCTGTATGGATTTGAATCTACCCGCATAAGATTCTCCAAAGCCTTCTGCTCCTTATGACATAAAAAGTTCGATTTCAACTATTGGGGAAGAGTAGGGAGAAACAAAATAAGGGAAGTATACGTTAAATTACAATTGCATTGAGTCAACGTAAAGCAAATGATTAAGGGAATAGGATATGCATTTCTTGATATATTTTGTTGTTTGCTGCATTTGACATTGCTCATAAAGCATTGTATGTAAGGCTTATGAAATGCAGATAACGATTTATGTGCATTTTTTTAAAATTTGACATAATGTAAAGGTTTTTAAGGTATGACGACTACTGGTGCATATTTTGCACGTTTTACCAGTGCTCGTCACCCCTGACGAACACTGGTGTTTTAACATTTTTAATAACTGGGTAACTTTTTTGATGAAAAATACTATATTTTCGTTTAGAATTAAGATGGTATAATTTTTACTTTAATTTGACTATCGGCACCAGTAGTCGTCAGGGGTATTCGTAAATGTAAACAAATGTATTTTAACCTCAAGAACGTGAACTTTATTGCACTTGTAACTTTTGTATAGCTTGTTTAAATAAAGTCAGTCATGGTACCTTTAATTCACTATGACTGACTTTAAACCACCTAAAATTTTCCATATAATTTTGTTGGAAAAATTAAACAATGGCACATAAACATATTTAGTTATAAAGAGCTTTTTCTAGTTTTCTGTTATATATTTTAGAAAAACAGACTTGATTACTCCATACATCTGTCTAATGTATTTTAAATTTTTATGATGTATTTAAGATGTATTTAAGTGATGTTTAAGTTTTAGTTCCCCATCATACTATAGGTATGGGGAACTTAGGTAATCGTGAAAATTTTCGACCTCGGTTTTTTGACTTTTCTACACGTTTTCAGGTGTGAGAAATACGAAAATGACAAAATTTCTATGGTGTCTGTCTGTAGGGTGTCTGTTAGTGTGTCAGTGTGTCAGTATGTCAGTCCGTTAGTGTGTTAGTCCGTTAGTTTGTTAGTCTGTTAACACGATATCTCACAAACAAATGATCGCAGAGAGGTCAGACCAGTTTTAAAATATTACTTTCGACACTGGCAAGAACCCTATTCATTTGCAACATTCTAATTTAAAAACTTCGTAAGTTATTAGAAATTTACGATTTTCTTAACATGGGAGAATAGGACAAAAATTCACTTAAACGTGCGTTTAATGGAAACTTTTTACTGTAAAAACGTCAGACCAGTTTTAAAATATCAGTTTTGATGCCGGAATGAACATCAGTAACTATAAATATGCTACTTTGGAAATTTCGCAAGTTATTGGAAATTTACGAATTTTTTAACATGGCAGTATAGAGCAAAATTTCACATAAACGTCAATTTTGAGAGATATTTTCATCGTAAAGATGTCAGACTACTTTTGAAATATTATTTAGGACACTGGCATGATTATTAATAACTATGAATTTTCCAATATAAAGATTTCGTAAGTTATTGGAAATTTACGAATTTCTTAACATGGCTGAATAGAGCAAAATTTCACATAAACGTCAATCTTGAGGGATATTTTCATCGTAAAGATGTCAAACCACTTTCGAAATATTATTTAGGATACTGGCATGAATATCATAGACTACGATTTTTCCAATTTAAAAATTTCGTAAGTTATTTGGAATTTACGATTTACTTAACATGTCAGAATAAGGCAAAATTGAGCATAAATTTCCATTTTGAGGATCGTAAATACATTAGACAACTTCAAAATTACATTTATGATATTTGTTTGAGCATGATTGAATGCAAATATTCTAATAGGAAAATTTCGTAAATCATTCATAATTTACGATTTTATCAACATAGCGAAATTGTAAATGTTTCATATTAATATGAATTTTGAGGATTATTGCATTGGAAATAGTAGGATGAAAACTAAACAACGGAATTGACCCTGATAAAATAAATTAATAGATTAGAATAAGATATATATATCGAAGTGAACGGTGGATAGCCTATTAGGCGGGGATTTCATTCTGTCACTGTATCAAGCTTTGGTCAAATTCATTTCTTTTAACATGATTATAATATATCTCGCACTAGAAATTTCTGAGAACATAAATATGATGGGGAACTGAGCAGAGTCCACCTATGCCAACTAGTTTTATTGACCGTGATAATTTAATTTTAATTCATATATATTTCGAAAATGATAAAATACAAAGGCTTAATTTCATAGTTAGCATGAATGTGAGTCGGTTCAAAATTATGTTAAGGCTTTTTTGTTATGTTAGATGCAGGTGAATAAAAACTTATATAGAAAATATTAAACATTAAAAACATTTCTTAAGCAAGTTTTCTGTTTATACATTATATTAATTATGTAAGATAAACAAATAGTTAAAATGTTGATCAAAATTACCCTGTTGACTGTTGCTCTTAAATAATTAAAATTGTAAGATAATATTTGATAACATTAATTAACATTAACATTTGATAACATTAATATCCATAATATTTGATAACATTAGCTTGATGTGTAGAATAATACTAGCAAGCTTTGCCACCTTCGCTTGTCCCTATATTTAAATAAAGTAGGAAAAAATTCCTATCATTATCAAAAATTAAAAAAAAAAAAAAAAAAAAAAAAAAAAACATTGAAATCAGTCGAAACCGCAGTTAGTGTTCCCGCTGGCTTCTGTAATAGCTTTCCGTTCCGCAATATGATGATTGGCTTCTACTGTCTTCGGCATAGACTTAACCGCTTTTTATCCCTCCCCCCTCTCCCAGGGGTAAATTTAGAATTTTAACGAAATACTATCAAATTACATATTGTGTACTTTTAACCAATACCCACACATCAAAACTCGCCTTTCTGAGTTAATTTCGAGTAGAGCTAAGGTTAAAAACGTGTTTTTTGTCCGCCCGGCCGTGGGAAGAGGGGAAGGGTAATTTTGCAAAATCGCCTTATAATGCGTGTAAGGTACACACACACAACCAACCAACGCATAAAAAAAATCCCTTCCCGAAAATAATTTGCAGCAGAGTTGAGCTTGAAAACATATATATATATATATATATATATATTTTGCCTCCCTCACATAGACGAAAGATCTTCGCAAAATCTCTTTATACTAGGTGTTGGATGCATATGACCAGCTCATATATCAGAAATCGCCTTTGTAAGATTATTTAGAGCAGAGTTATGCGTAGAAATACGTTTTTGCTACCTTTTCTCAAAATTTGGTTGGAAAGAATTACGCAAAAACCTTTACAGTATTTTTGGGTACGCATAACCAATCAACGCATCAAAAAATTGCTTTCCTGATATAATTTGGAGAATAATTACTCTTGAAAACGTGTTTTTGCATCCACCCCACACTTAAAGAGGAAAGAGAGGCGAAGGATTTCTCAAAAATCCTTTATAGTATGTGTTAGGTACGCATAATCAACCCATACGTTTAAAGAAAATAATTGCAATACAAAAAGAATTTTTTATATACCGTGTTTTAAAATTTTCTGTTAAATCATATAAATGCTATTGAAGGCAGCGAGAACCCGAAACAATTGGCTAAAAATATTTAAAAAATCCATTGTTACCGTCTTCTGAGCTTTTCTGAAAGTTTCAAATGTCTAGCTAGTCGAGAAGTCAGTTAAAAATCGATTGCAAGATTTGTACTGATAACGCTGCCGAAGGCTGCAGAGACCCGGATCAGTTGGCTAAAAGTATTTAAAAAATGCATTTTCATCGTGCTCTGAACTATTCAGAAAGTTTCAAATGTCTAGGTAGTCGGGAAGTTAGTTAAAAATCAATTGTAAGATTTGTACTGGACAAACAAACAAGAATGCACGTTAATAAAAAGCATGGTAAAATCAATCTTACTGCGATAATTTGGAACAGAGTCACTCTTAAAAACGAGATTATTACCCCCTTCCCGCTACTTACCCTCTGCTTTAAGTAAAGATATTTTTGAGAACGAATAAAATTTTGAAAACTTTTCTTAAAAGCAAAGAATTTTCCAATTATTTCACATATGAATTTGTTTTATTCGCAATATTTTGAATTTTACCATTTAATGTTTTGTGTTTTAAACCCTAAGAATGGATTTGGGTTCTAAATATGTTCCAAAGATATTCTGTTTCATTTAATTTTGCAAAAACGCAATTAAAATCAAACTATTGAGCAAATTGTTGCGTTTTATTTACATGACGACCACTGGTGCAAACACCTGACGACTACTGGTGAAACGCAGTTTTCAAGTGACGAGCACTGGTGCATTTTTATAGGTTTAATTATTATTATTATTTTTTAATTGGCTTAACGTACTGAAAAATTGAAATTGTCTAACAACAACTAGAAGAATCAGTGTATAAAATAGACCAAAGTATAATGTTGATACATAAATTCCACATGAATGCCACGCGAAAAAAACAAACATTTAAAAAATAAGGCCTTAAGAGTGACGAGCACTGGTGTCGTTACCTTAAATGTGGACAAAGAATATAAATGTAAACAAAGATCCTAAATGTAAACAAGAAAGTAAAAAAAAAATAACGTAAATGTAAACAAAAATTATAAATTTATACAAGGATCTAAATGTAAACAAAGACCCTAAATATAAACAAAGACTATGTAATTTTACAAATATCCATATGTAAATAAAGACCTAAATGTTATCAAAAACTATAAATGTAAACAAAGATTATATATAACCAAAGACTATATATGTAAGGAAAGACTGCATAAGAAAAAATTCAAAGTGGGAACAAAGAACTAAATTTTAGTAAAGACGTAAATGTATACAAAGACTATAAACCTAAAGAAAACTATAAATGTAAACAAACATCTAAATGAAAACAAATCAACAAATGTAAACAAAGACTTCCAAATGTATACAAAAACCTGAATGTAGACAATGATTATAAATATAAACATAGACCCTAAATATAAAGAAACACCTAAATGTAAACAAATTATGTATGTAAACAAAGACAAAAATGTAAACAAAGGATATAAATGTAAATAAAGTCCCTAAATGTAGAATAAGACTACAAATGTAAAGACCTAGATGTTAACAAAGATTATAAATATAAATTGTAACTAAATGTAAACAAAGACTATAAATGTAAACAAAAACTACAAATACCCTAAATGTAAATCAAGAATATATATGTAAACAAATACACTAAACGGGAACTAAGAACCAAATATAAACAAAGACTGTAAATGTAATAAACCAAATGTAAACAAAAACTATAAACTTAAACGAAGACTCTAAATGTAAAGGATATAAATGTAAACAAAATCCAATGTAAACAAGGACCCTAAATGTAAACAATGTTTATAAATATAAACCTAAATATAAACGGAGACTAAAAATATAAATAAGTATTTAAATATGAACGCATTCTATAAATTTAAGCAAAAACCCTAAATATAAATAAAAACATAAACATAAACAAAGACTATAAATGTAAACAAAAACCCTAAATATAAAACAGTCTAAAAATGTAAAAACCTAAATGTAAATAAAGGCTATAAACGTAAACAAAGACCCTAAATAAAAAATATCTCTAAATGTAAATAAAGACTCTAAATATATATAAGGACCTAAATATAAACAAAACTATAATGGTAAACAAAGTACCTAACTATAAACAAAGACCTACCTATAAAAAAAGAATATAAATTTAAACAAAGAATATAAATGTAAATACAAAATGAATGTAAACAAAGATTTTAAATATAAAGAAAGGCAGAAATGCAAACAGATACACAAATGTAAACAGACACCAAATGTTAACAGGCTATAAATCTAAACAAAGACGATAAATGTAAACAAAGACTATAAATGTAATCCAAGAGCCAAAATGTAAATATAGACTATATATATATATAAACAAAGACATAACAAACAAACCTAAATATAAATAAAGACTAAAAATAAAAAAGTCCTAAATGTAAACAAAGACAAATATAAACAAAAAAATAAATGTAAATAGACTATAAATGTAAACAAAGATCCTAAATATAAATAGGCTAAAATGTAAACAAAGACCTAAATGTCAACAAAGATTATAAATATAAATAGACTAAATGTAAAAAAGAACCTAAATGTTAACAATGATTATAAATTTAAACAATGACTCTAAATTTAAAAAGACTATATATGCAAATAATGGCCTAAATCAAATAGAATATAAATGTAAACAAAGTGCCAAAATGTATACAAAGACTTAAAATATAATCAAAGATCCTTAATGCAATCCAAGATCCTAAATGTAAATAAAGACCAAAATGTAAAAAAGAATTAAATTTAAACAAGGAATTATATGTAAAAAAGACTATAAATGTAAACAAATATCTTAACAGTAAGCATAGGAATAAATGACAACATAGGAACAAAGACTATAAATTTAAACAAAGAAACTAAATGTAAACAAAGACTGAAAATATAAATAAAGGTCTAAATGTAAACAAAGACTATAAACTTAAACAAAGAAACTAAATGTAAACAAAGACCCAAAATATAAATAAGGGTCTAAATGTAAACAAAAACTATAAACGTAAACAAAGTACCTAAATGTAAATAAAGACCATAAATTTGAAGAAACTTTCCTAACTGTAAACAGAGACAATAAATGCAAAAAATGACCATAATTGTAAACAAAGACTAGAAACGAAAACAAAGACAATAAATGTAAACAAAGTTCCTAAATGTAAATAAAACCTACAAATATAAACAAAGACAAAATGCAAACAAAGATACCAAATGTAAATAAAAACTAAAACATAAAAAAAGACCTAAATGTAAATAAAGACTTAATGTACACAATTCTTTAAATGTAAACAAATACGATAAATGTAAACAAAGGTCCTAAATGTAAACATACAAAAGGAAAAAAGGACCTTATATGTAAACAAAAACTATAAATTTAAGCATCGACTAAATGTAAACAAAGATCCTAAATATAAACGAACACTATATATGTAAACAAAGATCCAAATGCAAATAAAGACATAAATGTCATCCTAAGTGGGAACTAAGACGTAAATTTTAATAATGACCTAAATGTAAACAAAGACTATAAATGTGGACAAGAACCTAAATGTAAACAAAAACAGTTAATTTAATAAAGAAGCATCACAAAACTGGCGTTGTAAAAATTATTACTTACAAACTTTGAATAAACACCATAAAATGCAATAAACTCGCAACAATTGTTTCGGGTCGAAAAAACACACGACCCTTCATCAGGCGAACAAAGTAAGCACGAGTGCTGCAGTCAAAGCGGCAACGCACAAAATCGTTTAAAATGAAAAGAAAAAGTTTATAAAGTAGAAAGTAAATATAGCGACTGGTGTGAGTAGAATTGAACAAAAAACAAGAACATAAATAAATGAATGAGATTAAACATATAACAATCTAAGGATAACAAAAATTAAACTAAAATCTAAGTTACGTGAGTAATTTCCAAGCATCAGAGAAGAAAGGAGTGGAAGAAATATCATTAACAAGATTTATCGAATTTTTAAATATGTAAAATGCTTCATGAATATCCAAATGGGAGGAACAGACAGGAGATGAAATTATGTTAGTTTTGGAAAAATCAAAACGATGACCTTGAGACCAGCAGTGGGAAGCCATAGAAGATTTGGTAATCTCTTCATTACGAACATTCCGACGGTGCTCATTTATTCTGTATTTCAAACGCCTCCTAGTTTGACCAATATAACCTAAGTTGCAGGACGAACACGAAATTAAATAAATTCCAGAACGGTTTTCGGTGGGAATGGGATCCTTAAGAGAAGACAATTTAATTTTATTGGCGGGTTTGTAAGTAACTTTGAAACCAAACGGTGAAAGAATTTTAGAGATTTTAAATGAGAGTGAAGAATAAAAAGGTAAAACAACTGGGATGAGACTGTGATCGTTTAATTTGGGAGCAGAACGTTTAGGATTCTTAAATTTATATAGAGCTTTATCGATGATAGATGGGTTATAGCCACGAGAGAGAGCAAGAGATTTTAAATGATTAATTTCTTTCGAAAGATTAGACGGATCAGAACAAATGTGTAAGGCACGGTAAACATAAGTGTAATAAGCAGACATTTTTTGTTGAGGGGCGTGGTTAGAGAGAGCATGCGGCGGCAAAGAGACTGAGAATGGTTTTCTAAAAACAGTAGTTGAGAAACGATCCTTTTCTTTATTCACAAGAATGTCAAGGAAAGGCAAAGAGCAATCCTGTTCAACTTCAACCCCATGCATTCAATTCACTTTTGAGGTTGAACAGGATTGCTCTTTGCCTTTCCTTGACATTCTTGTGAATAAAGAAAAGGATCGTTTCTCAACTACTGTTTTTAGAAAACCATTCTCAGTCTCTTTGCCGCCGCATGCTCTCTCTAACCACGCCCCTCAACAAAAAATGTCTGCTTTTTACACTTATGTTTACCGTGCCTTACACATTTGTTCTGATCCGTCTAATCTTTCGAAAGAAATTAATCATTTAAAATCTCTTGCTCTCTCTCGTGGCTATAACCCATCTATCATCGATAAAGCTCTATATAAATTTAAGAATCCTAAACGTTTTGCTCCCAAATTAAACGATCACAGTCTCATCCCAGTTGTTTTACCTTTTTATTCTTCACTCTCATTTAAAATCTCTAAAATTCTTTCACCGTTTGGTTTCAAAGTTATTTACAAACCCGTCAATAAAATTAAATTGTCTTCTCTTAAGGATCCCATTCCCACCGAAAACCGTTCTGGAATTTATTTAATTCCGTGTTCGTCCTGCAACTTAGGTTATATTGGTCAAACTAGGAGGCGTTTGAAATACAGAATAAATGAGCACCGTCGGAATGTTTGTAATGAAGAGATTACCAAATCTTCTATTGCTTCCCACTGCTGGTCTCAAGGTCATCGTTTTGATTTTTCCAAAACTAACATAATTTCATCTCCTGTCTGTTCCTCCCATTTGGATATTCATGAAGCATTTTACATATTTAAAAATTCGATAAATCTTGTTAATGATATTTCTTCCACTCCTTTCTTCTCTGATGCTTGGAAATTACTCACGTAACTTAGAGTTTAGTTTAATTTTTGTTATCCTTAGATTGTTATATGTTTAATCTCATTCATTTATTTATGTTCTTGGTTTTTGTTCAATTCTACTCAAACCAGTCGCTATATTTACTTTCTACTTTATAAACTTTTTCTTTTCATTTTAAATGATTTTGTGCGTTGCCGCTTTGACTGCAGCACTCTTGCTTACTTTGTTCGCCTGATGAAGGGTCGTGTGTTTTTTCGACCCGAAACAATTGTTGCGAGTTTATTGCATTTTATGGTGTTTATTCAAAGTTTGTAAGTAATAAAAACAGTTAATTTAAACAAAAGCCCAAAATGTAAATAAGAACTTAAATGTAAACAAAGACTATAAATTTAAACAAAACCCATAAATGTAAAGAAATACCTCAATATAAAAGGACTATAAGTGTAAACAAAGACAACAAATATAAATGAAGACCTAAATATAAACAAAGACTATAAATGTAAATAAGGGCCTAAATGTAAAGAAAGAACCTAAATTTAAATAGACTATAAATGTAAAAATACCATAATTCTAAGCAAAGACTATAAACGTAAACAAAGACCTAAATGTAAACCAAGACTATAAGTGTAAACAACGATCCTAAATGTAAACAAAATCTACAAATATAAACAAAGACCTAAAAGTAAACAAAGACTATAAATGCGAACAAAGGACCTAAATGTACATAAGAACCAAAATGTAAACAAAGATATAAATGAAAAAAGGCCCCAAATGTAAATAAAAACTAAAATATAAAAAAGACATAAATGTAAACAAAGGTCTAAAAGTAAACAGGGCTTTAAATGTAAACAAAGATCCTAAATGGAAACAAAAGTGAATGGAAAAAAGACCCTAAATGTAAGCAAAGACTATAAATTTAAACAAGGACTTAAATGTAAACAAAGACCCAAAATATCATCAAAGACTATATATATAAAGAAAGATCCAAATGGAAATAAAGACCTAAATGTAATGAAAGACTATAACAAAGACATAAAATTTAATAAAGACATGAATGTAAACAAAAACTATAAACATCTAGATGTAAACAAACACCTAAATGTAAACAAAAACAACAAATGTAAACAAAATAGAGGAAATCACATCTCATAAATAGATATGATTCCTCTCCCTAGGAAACTTCAACTATATGCAAGTTTTTTCCATACAGCATGTTGCACTATGATGACCCTAAAAAGGTTCAACTAATAAAAGATTAATTTGAAACTTAAGGAATGATCGAAATTAACTGTAACTGTACTGGGCCTTTTTATTATATAATGAATGTCTCGTGCTGCGTTTGTCAAACTTCTGTTTTTAATATGTCCTGATTATGCCCAGATAAGCTGGACGAAAATCTTAGACTAAATATAATTGAAAAATTTTTATAATGTTTAACACTAAATATCCAAGAAAAGCTCATTTTATTCTCAATATTACATTAAAAAAAAAAAGTTGTTAAAAATTTAAAAAATCAATAACTTTATTTTAAATTATCGCAGATCGATGGTTCAACCATTCATTTTCAAGGTATTGGCAAGCTATTTTGAAAGATATATCCACCATGAAAATTTATTCCCCTCTAAGGGTGACTTTCCCTCCAGGGGTGAAGCAATGCTCCTAAATACACAATTTTTTTTTCCCAGTTGACTATCTCTATTATAAATAATTCTTGTAAATTAGATAATAATTATTTAAAAATAATTCTCTTTATGCACGTTTATACAAAATTTTGTCCTATACACCATGTTAAAAATTTAGAAAAAGCGGGATGGCAACTCAACCTGTAAGACAATTTTTACCAAAAGTTGATGGGCGCTAATTTATGTCAAGGTGTAACTACATACCAATTCGTATGAAATGCTATGCAGTAGTTCCTGAGATACAGTTGCCACAAAATTTTGTCACATACACACAGAGACAGACAGACAGTTTCTAAAAATGGTCAAATCGTGTTCTGCAGCTCTCAAAACGTGTAAATCCGTCAAAAACCCGAGGTCGAAAATTTTTACGAATCTAATACTTTCTTCTATTGAATATAGAAGAAAGAAAACAATTTCTAAACGAAGATTTATGTGAGTGCGGTACTTATGATGTCCAAAATGTAAAAGAATAGTGTCGACTAAGTGTCTGCATCCTTTTTTATCCCAATTTTTTAAACTGTGGCGCGTTGACAGTTTAGCATTATAACTGAGGAATACAAATGAAGTCTAAGACAAGTTGCAAACATAACCTTAGAATACTTTATTCATTGTGTACGCTTCACATGACACAGGGGAATGCGCTTTAGAAGCGCCGAAAAGATATTTTTTCACACAGTATATACATGTGTTTCACAAATGTACAAAAGAAGAATCAGGATAGCAATAGTATACTAAATAGAACTTCAGTAGTATTTATCTATTATTCAACACTTAATGAATAAATCTTTTATTAACAGAGTTTGTATTTTGGATTCTGAATAATTCATGAATGGATGGACTTTGTTAAAAAATTCTAGTAATTTTCTGATTTCAGTTTGATTATTATTATTATTACTACTATTATTTTCTATTCAAAATCAAAATAATTGACTAAAACTAATCGAAATAAAATAGTAAGTAAAATTGAAAATCTTCCTAACTGAGAAGCAGCTATGAAAACTTTAAATATTTAACGTAACAGTACAAAACATGTTATCTAAATCTTATTTGATTTGTTGTCTTTCTTTCTGTTTTGGACTTTAAAAAGAATGGAAGAAAAGAAAAAGATCAGCAAACTAAAGGCATACATTACTAAACATTTAGATTATTTCTAATTTTGAAATTGACTGACTATGTAAAATCTCAGAATAACTTCATTTAAACTCAAATATAATAAATAAATAAATAAAAGGAGTTAATACTTAATACATAATACACTGTTAAAAATTTCAACAGAAAATTCTGCGTAATCTGTTATCTTAAGTCTTATGTAAAATTACAGAGAAAAATAAACGGAGATGTTAAAAACCTTATTTTTTACATTCATTTTAATAACTAATATTAATTTAATTAATTATTGGAGAGACTATATTTCGAACTTGGAATGCTTTTTCTGAAGTAGAAAGCCATTTTTAACCGTTTGACTGCTAAGCAGCGCGATAGCGCTGCAATGTTTAGTCTCGAAAACTACGAAGCAGCGCTATCGCGCTGCGAGAGGTAGAATTCAGGTGTCACCGGAATTTTAATTTAATTTTTTTACGTAAACAAAATCAATCAGTCAATCTAGACTTCTGAATAATGTGAAACAGTTGATGTTGAATAAAATATTTTTGTAAAAAAATAGAACCGACTCCAAAAAGGAGCTACTATTCAAACAACTAAAAATGAAAGAAAATTGGCAGAAAATGGAACTGTAGATTGCGCCTAAAAGTATAAAATAATTTCCTTCGCCAAACAACCTATAACACTACAATTAATCATAACTTTTGAAGTCGGCGCAAAATTAAATAAAATTTAATTAGTTTTTAAAGGTTTGTCTTTAGATCGGTAGCAACAAATGCTGTTGTCTCGAATGATCCATTTTCATGTTTCCTTTATTATTTTATCACTGTATACAATTGGTCCATTAGTAGCATCTACATAGAACAGTGAACATTCTTCACAATGCGGTACTTATGCTTCTACGAAGTTAGATCATCCTTGATGGCTTTTGAATTTGGCGATAAAACGTAAGGCAAAAAAATATACACGCAAGATGTATATTTTCATAATATATATTGTACGATGTGTTGTTTCATATTCTTGATTACTCTCTTGATATACCTTATTAAAATAATCATGATATCCCCCAAAAAATTAAATATGTTTGCCAGATAATTTTGCGATTTTTCGTTCACCAAGGACGTCAGATACCAGCGTCTTCGCCAACTTTTGCTGCTTACGAAATCTTATTTGTTTTCTTGAATCAAAGTAGTTTTCGGCTGCGTTTTGCAGGTAACAATGTGAGACGTGTATTTTGAATAGGATTTGATTTTTGTATTGAATACAGGTATCAATTTTTATTTAATTTTGCGCCGACTTCAAAAGTTATGATTAATTGTAGTGTTATAGGTTGTTTGGCGAAGGAAATTATTTTATACTTTTAGGCGCAATCTACAGTTCCATTTTCTGCCAATTTTCTTTCATTTTTAGTTGTTTGAATAGTAGCTCCTTTTTGGAGTCGGTTCTATTTTTTTACAAAAATATTTTATTTTTCTCTTTTCAGTGAAAACTTATTTATATAGAAGAGCATCAGAAGACGTTCGATGGAAGTTTCACAAATCACAACTTCCAAGAAAAGTGACATTGCTCAAAAAATGGTTTATGTCACTGAAAAATACGTTAAATGCACCCAATGTGAACAAAAAAGTTGCATCTCCATCTAGAAAGTTATCCACTCGAGAAACAGTTGTGCCAGTTTTATTCTAGTGAAGTTATTTTTAAGTTGATTTTTCTCAAATGCTGCATTTTTAAATTGTGTCACTTTTCTTGCGTTTATCGGATATGACCAAAAAACTATCTATTGAACGAACATACGTTAAATTAAAAAGTCTTTAGAAATGTAAAGAAAGGATACGCTGTATTCGTAACCGAAAATTCTGTTAGGCATATATATTGAACTTTACAGTAAATACGTGTCACCCGCTGCGCTGGAAATTGCGCAGCGTAAAGTTCAAACAAAGAGCAAAATATGCATTGCAGCTGACGGACAGAAGTTTCAACATCGATACTTACACACTGCTTTTACCAGTGTAGCTGCTTGCGTTCAGCAGTTAGAGTGAGAACAGACTTTTGTGAGTATCCTGTAATTTGTTTATATCTTAATGAAATCCTAATGAAACTTATGTCAGGCCAAGATCATTACGACAACAAAAAAAGTATTAAAATTAAATCATCTCTTACGAAGTTATAAGCTAACAAATTTCAACAACAACAATGAGAAACATGGTTTGTATTGAGAACCTCTTCCTTTATGAAGTCGGCTTAAAACGCCTATGCGTTAATCGATGTGACCGCTTACAATAACCATACTTTGAATTTTACATAGCATAAATATCATCCGCTACGCTACAACATATTCAAGGTTTTTCAAGTGTGCACAAAATAGAAAATTGTGAACAACCAAATGCACGTTTTAAGCATTCTGTTTTTAGCATTAATGTCTAAACTACCTTTGCGTACTACATCGATGATGCTCTGCAATTTTATAATTCACTTTTTTCCCCTGTCTTGAAACGTTTCCGAGATAGGATCGCTAACTCCACTCTTTTCCACCAGGTGGCGCTTTAGGTTGTTGAATCGCGTATAATTCACTTTTTTCCCCTGTCTTGAACCGTTTCCGAGATAGAAACGCTAGCATGAATGTCTAAACTATCTTTTTGTACTAAATCTATGATAATCTTCAACTTTCTAATTCACTTTTTTTCTCTAGAACCGTTTTCGAGATAGGAACACTAACTCCACTATTTCCACCAGGTGGCGCAGCAAGCGGTTTAACCTTGTACTGCAGGGCCACTTTACTATACTTACATACCATTTTTATCATTTTGGCTGCAGCCGTTTAGCAGTTAAAAGAGTTGGGACTGATTTTTTTGGGCACCCTGTATTTTCTTTAGATCGTAAAGATATTACAATGGGACCTATTGCAGACCAAGACCTTTTCAACAAAACAAAAAGTATCAAAATCGGAGCATCCGTTCAGAAGTTATGAGCTAACAAAAATAAAAAAAACATACGGTTTGAATTGAGAACCTTCCTTCTTTTTTTGAAGTCGGTTAAAAAGAATGGATAACTTTCGGAAATAGTGAATTATTACAAACATCTCCTTCGAACACAAAATTCTCCTTAGAAAAAGTACCTGGTCGAAATTTACGTCAATGTGTGATCTGCAGTAACAAACAGAGTAGGATAAAGCGTTCCAACCTGATCTGCGCTCGCTGTAAGAAAGGGCTACATGGCCTTTGTGCAGGAAAACAGAATTGTTGAATATCATCTTTTCATTATTTTTCTTTTACATTTTCTTTTACAAAGAGTAATATATATATTATAAAGTTTTTTTTTTTTTTTTTTTTTCATTATTTATTTGTAAAACACAAAAAGAATTTATAAATTAACTGATAATTGTATGTAATTGTGTTATATTTAATAAAAGAGAAATATCTAACGTGACTTTCGACGCATGAAATATTACGACGCTCGTTTTTATATTTATGAAATAAGTTGGAAAAAAATAAGAATGGGCGGAGTCTCGATAAAATCTTATCAAAATACACACCCCGTCACTACGCTGAATTGCATATTTGGAAAACTATATTAAAATTCAATTTTTTCACTGCTCTTACATTTTCGTAAAACATCGTGTGTGAACAATTATTAATTCTAAAACAGGTTTTATGTTTCTACTCATCCTTTCATGATATTTAAACTAGCCTTTTAGATACACTTCAGTAAGGCGTGGTTTTCATTAATTAGGTGTGTTTTTATAGATCATTAGAAAATTTCATATTTTATTTCTTTAGAAAGAGCTATCGAGGGTAAATGATTTATACATAAAAATACACGTTTATATATGTCCTTTCGATTGCTGCTTACTTGATTTTTTTTTTTTTTTTTTTTTTTTTTTTTTTACTGCGCGGCGTGGTTTTTCAGTTGGGCATAGGGACAATATATATAGAGAGACTGGACATTGACCGAAAGTCGGCCATCTTAGTGCCAATTCGGAGCGATCCCCGTAGAACGTAATGCTTTTTTCTTCGCGATTGACGCTTTACTATACAATATAAATGAAAGGAAATTGTGCTAAATTTGTGCAGAAAGTAATGCAGAATATAAATATGTAATTTTTTTCGTCTTAGAAAAAAATGAATTTGAAGAAAAACGAATTTTGCTTTAACTTTTGATAAGACATGGTTACTTTTCCAACTCCGATCGGAAAACGGAGGAATTTTTTTTTGTATATTTTTATATTAAGCAAAATACGTTGATTGTGAAAGTAATTCTACCTTATTTTTTCTGAGGACATACATTATATATATAAAAAGTTAGAAAATTTTTAACAGAAATATGGTAATCCTAGTTTTTGTCAAGTAATTCATGAATAAATGTAAAACTACGCCAGAAGAACAGAAATTATTTTTTTTTATTATTTAATAAAAATATTTACGTAATATTTTTACAAGCTAAAAATACATATTTTATTTATTTCAGTTACGCATTATTAATAATAATGACTTAGTTAAATATTAAAAATAAAAATTTTATTAATAATAATTTGTAAAAATATTAACTAATATCTTTAGAAATTAAAAAATGCTTTTATTTATTACATTTGCTTATTTCATTGATTTTTTTTAAATACTATGTAAATAAAAATAATTACTTATTTAAATATTATTTATAAAATTTATTATGGCAATTTTTATTTAAAAGAAATTTATATTTCTTATGTTAGCAAATAATATACATATTATTTTCTTTATTTTTATTAATTTATTTTAAGAAATCTGATACATTTTGCGTACTAGCAAAAAATAAAAAAATATATTTTTATATAGTTATTTTAAATATGTATTTTAAAATATATCAGAAAAATACATTGAGATCTAACATATTAAATATGTTGCACAACAGAACTTAAAAACTAATAGCTACCAAATAAATAATGTAATTATTTCATACGTTAGGAAATAAATACGTAAAACAGCATGCAACAAGAGAATTCAAAGTATTTAAAGCATGATATAAAATAAATAATTATGCATTTTTATCTTTTAAAAGTATTCCAAAATTAAAGCAATTTATCTCCCAACAAAGTAAAAGTGTAATAAATAAATTCTTTTTCGATTATGACGTAAAATAATCAAAATTTCTTCTCAGTGTAATGATAAGCAATGGAGCAACTGGCACTAAAATGGAGAATTTCATCAAAAAGCCGGCGCGCCAATGTCCAGTCTCTCTCTAACGAGGGTCCCTAGTTGGGCATGATTGGGTTTCGAATTTTTTTTTTATACTAAAGTTAAATATTCACACCGGAAACCTTTTATTGAGGCCTGAATTGCCGATAGCAGTTTAAAAATGTGTTTCAGAAAGTGCTTCAGCATTCAAACGGTTAATTTGAATTAAAAAATTAAATAATAAAATTACGTAAAAATACAGAATAAAGATTGAGAATCTCGATTATTCCATTTTAACTAAGAATTGCTGTACATTTACAGAGACTCTGGATAAATATTTACATTAAATTTACAGAAGTTTTTAACAGTGCAGGTTTTATGAACTAAAATACTTTGTTTATAAATATAATTGTTGTCACAAAATCTTTTAACTTTCTGTGCGCTTGGGGACACAAATGCAAACTTAAAAGTATATTTTTCGGTCTCTGATTAACGTATACGTTAAAAGAAAAAGAGAGTATATATATTTCTTTTTTCTATTGATAAAAAAAAAAAAAAAAAAAAAAAAAAAAAAACATTAAATAGCAAGGTATCAGCAATATTATGTGAAAATATGCGAATAATTACAATGGGAATTATGCTGAAACTATGGATTAAAATGTAAAAAGTCATATCTTTCATTATGGTCTGTGCAATGAGGTTTCACTGTAAAAATTATTTGTAAATTTACTGAAATGTTTATGCAATGTCTCTGTAAATTTACAATAATTCTTCGTTAAAAGTATGTAATCAAGATTCTCAATCTTTATTCTGTATTTCTGCCTAATTTAATTATTTAATTTATCAATATATGAAATGTTTCTACTTTAGAAAGGCTGTCTAGGTCACATATTATATTCTCGCTAGTTATACATTAAATTAATATTGGTCAATAAAATGCATGTACAAAATAGATTTTTTAACATCTCCGTCTATTTTTCCCTGTAATTTTACATAAGACTTAAAATATATGATTACCAGTAGTTTCCTATTAAAATTTTTAACAATGTTTCTGCTGAAGAAAAATAGCTTTATAAAATTTCATTTAAAACAAACAAAAAAATTTAAAACTACAATCTGAGTCTCTTATTAAACTAGCATGCTGTGGCTATCTTAAAAATTCTTTACCCGTATCTGTTAACTTGCACAAAAATTTCCTCGGCACAGATTCTCACAAAAAAGATTTTAATGATGCAGTTTCGTGCAATTTTAACAATACGTGCTCTGATATAGCCATCAGAAAAGTTACAGAAAGTGAATAAAAACAGCGCCACACGTTGATTTAAATATATCCAAATTGAAGTGAGAAAAGCAATTTATTCTGCATTTAAAAAAGAAAGAAAAAAAAATTAAAACTGATTAAAAAAAAAAAAAAAAAATATATGTCGCACACTTGCATGCTTGAATATTTCTTTAACTTTCTCCATTTACATGATACATTATACACAAAATTCTAAATTTTTATTTTTGAAAGAACATATTTTCTTTTCCACTATTTCAACTTCGAAATACACTTTTGTATTCAAGCAGACTGGAAGATATAACCAGACAAGTTGTCTGGTCAAGTTGTCTTGTGAAGACCTTCTTCGAAAATTAGAAGCATCATCAATCAACCTTAATGACTTCCTTTGGAGGCGGTTCCCGATATGGGGTTGAGATAAGAGCTGAAATTGGGTTTCTCTGATTTCAAAATTAAATTTCTAACGATTTTTATTAATGCATATTAAAAAAAACAAAAAAAAAAAAAAAAAAAAAAATTATTAAATTGTATTTATAAAAAGCACAATTTTTTGGAGAAATATTATTACTTTACAGATTTTAGATACCACAATTTGTTGATAAATTAGACGGTAATAAAGTAACACAAGTGTATTTTTCGTACATTTGAGCTTAAAAATGAAATATTAAAAAAAATAATTTTTGAAAAGTAAGCTCTATTTTAATAGTTGTGAATTTTCTGCTTGTGAAAACAGAATTTAAAAATTAAGTTAGATAATGGGTAATTATAGTTACAAATTTTCCCGTAGAAAAACATGGGCCAAGGCTGTTTGCGAGATTAGGTATTGTTCGCTCTTAAATGCAAAACGTAGACACTCTCGATATTTTGCAAACAAACACAGCACTGGAACGAAACCAGCACTTAGTGTTTTAACACATAATTAAGTTATTTTGTACAGCGACAATCACGCGCTAGCTAATAACGAATAAAATCTTCACGCTTAAATTTACTGGTACAAGTATTTTATAAGTAATATTGAATTTGACAAATATGTTTTTGAGTATCATAGATATTTATTGCTATGAAAATTATAACGATATCTCGCAAGATAAATAATTACGTATGTACAACGTTTGTTAACTATATCCTTCACAGATTTTGACGTAATCAAAGTATAAGTTTTAAAGAAAAAATTTAATTAACATATTTGAAAATTCACAAGTGTAAGCTCATTTACCATACTTAACAGTACTACTGAGTTGTCTTACATAATAATCACAACATACATCTATAAAAAAAAAAAAAAAAAATTAATTTTTATCATATCTTATTAAAAAAGTTAATTAAATTTTATTAATTTTTTCATTGAAAAGAATCTAAAAATCAACGATAACCTTAAAGTAAAGTTATTTCTATCAAAAAAGGTTTATTAATTTACTGTTTGTTCAGGGATGGAACACGGGCGTAGAATTCATACCACTACCAGTGAAAGAAAATTTTCTACTTCTCAAATTAATGATATTATAGTTAGAGAAATTTCTTCAACAAATACCGGCGTGAATTATGTGCCGGTGTTCCATCCCTGTTTGTTTCAAATTTGCTTGATTAAAATACTATATTATTAAATATTAACATTAATATTGTTCTATTTAATAAACTGTTATTAAAAATACTTTAATTAAAAAAAAAAAAATGTTTTACCACTGATATATCATTTACAATAAACTACATGTGAGTAAAACAATATATATGTCAACAGATATGTTATTAACAATAAGCTGCATGTGAGTAAATGAAATATATACGAAGTTACTAAATTTAAAACTTTGAACTTCTATCTATGACATATGGGCGTTTTTCAAATTGCGACAATACAAATCAAATATAAAGTAAAAGAATTTTTTCCAGTATGTGTCCAGCTGGAGAACTTTTGCTAATAATTTCAGCCTCTTCTAATCCATCCTGAAATAAAAGTAAACTATAAGCAAAGGTCTATATAAAAACTAGGCGGGGTCAGTATTATTTATTTTGTTTTATTTTTAAACTTAAACTTTGATTGCTTCAAAATTTGTGAAAGATATAGTTAACAAACGTTCTTGGGTTTCCTGTAATTTAACCTGTATCCATACGCTTTGGTGTAAACTTGCTCCTTATTCAGAAATTTTTTTATTACATTACAGTGATATTTCATATGGAATTCAACAAGGGTGATTTCCCAGCATTGAATTGCATGACACATACCAAAAAATAAATTAGAATATTTAAACTCTCTCTTGAATTTTAAAATAGCATTTTTTTACGCTGGCGATTTTTCCAAGTTTACCAAACTTAAAAGTTGTGATATTCTAATTTCGATTGTTAATAATGAAACTCCATACCTGCAAACCATCTCACTCATAAGCGTAAAATTGTTAACGCTCCCACCCCCCCCTTTTTTTTTAGAGTTATTCTGTCCAAATGTTGTTACGATTAAATAAGAATAAAATTACTCTAAATAATGACTGGTGTGATAAAAAATGCTAGGTACTAAAAATTTTACGCTTCATAATGAGATTGTTCGCAGGAATGAATTTTCAGCGATAGTTCATATATAAAAATTAAAACTTTAAATAACAGGGACGTCTTTATAATGTATATCTACTTAATACCTTTTATTCTTATATATATATAGGGAAGCGTGGGGCTAGTTGTCACAAGGGTAAAAAGTAACACGCAATTTACGAAATAGTTTGTAACATTTGTAATTAAATATTTTTTATAAACATAATTCTTATGACGCGCTTTATAATGTAAACAGAATCGGGGCTCCACAAAAAGGGTTAATGAGAGGTTCTGCATACGTGCTTCATTTTAGCTAGTTAGTGGGGAAAAAAAATATTTCGTAAATTTTGATTAAAGGTATGTTAATTTATATTTTAAAGAAATGTTTATAGCTATTTATTTTGTCTACGTGTTAAACTATAAAATGCATGTTTAATTTTTTGTATAAATCGTTATATATTTTTATAAATAAACAAAATGCCCAAAATCATACGATGGGACAAGTTGAAACAAAATTTTGGGGCGAGTTGTAACATATTAGAGGAGTAGCTTGTGGAGATGCCTACAACCAGAGCTCGAAGCTCCGCCCATTTTCAGGAAATTTTCAAAAAGGAAAAATTTTTGGCTACTTTGCCAATACTATATTTATACAGAAATATTTTCTGTGTTTTTATATTATAGTACCGTGATTATTTAACCACGAATTAGAATCACGATTTAATCCCGAATTAGAGAATATTGCATAAAAATAGTGGTAGAAAAAAAGCAGAAACTTCTCATCAGTGAGAGTGTTTTGAAAAATGGGCGGAGAATTCGAGCTCTGCTAAACCCTCTCTGTGGCAGAAAAATGTGTATAATGTTTAATTTGCAAAATGTGTGCACACATTAAATGCATGAGAGGGAATAAAATATAATTTGCTTGAATAATTCAAACTTTGACTAAGATTGACTTCTATGCTGATTTTATCTTTATTTTACTATAATCCGTTTGATGTAATTCATTGTTACTATACCAAGAAGGTTGTAATTTAATTTAGTTATTAATTGCCTTTTTTATTAAATTAATAAATGATTGATAACAAAAAACATTTTGAAATATTGTCGTTTTTATTGTTAGGGTTCCCTTTGTATCCGTGCACTTTGCCCCAAATCCGGGGCAAATTGTAACAGGGAAATAATTTTGAAAAAATAATTTTTGTGCTAAAATTAGCAAAATTAAAGAAAGTTTTTTTTTATGAATATGATAGATGAATATGCAACTATGGAAAACAGGAATTATAAACAGGAAAACGTAAATACATTTCAAAATATACTTTTTTTCCAAAAACTGTTACAACATGCCCCACGCTCCCCTATATATATATATATATATATATATATATGTATAAAAATGATAGCTATCGTAAAAAATTTTAATCTTAAAATTTAGCAATTAATAGATACAAAACAATACAAACTCACAAATATATAGAACTGGTTTTAACTTAGAAGAAACACTGACACAAAATTGTTACGATTTAGATTAAGAACTAATAAGAGACAAAAATAACTTAAATTACTTACGCCGACATGAATGATAATAAAAAAAAGGATCATTAAACTTTATGACAGAGAAAACAAATAAATAACCACAGAAATAATTGGATAAAAATGCTTAAAATTAGAAGTAAATACTCGTCAGGGGAACTGTACTTTCTAAACTGTGAAAGCTGCATCGATTTCGTAAAACAATATAGCTAATCGTAGCAATTTATATCGTTTCAGCCCGATCGAAGCAGCAAAACCATATAGAATGAGAAATTAAATGAAAAATTACATTAAATAAAGTATTAAATAAAATAAAATCTTCATGAATACCAGAGAGAAAACTAGAAAAATGCACAGTAGCCACATGAAAATCCTTTAACACAAACTGGAGAATTGGATGATTCCAAAAATAAATAAATAAATAAATAAATAAAAAATGAAATAAAAAATACAGAGTAATTTTTTATTGAGATAGTCAAAATATATATTAATGTTAATTAAAGTTTAATCCAGTTAAATGTTAAGTTAAATTGTACGTAAAACAAGAACCATTAAAACTTTCAAAGAAAGGATTAAGGAAAGAAGACATAAGTCAGCAGTGAACAAGCGCCATCTAGCGTTTAGCTAGATAAACAATAAATCAGTTAAATTATTTCAGGATAAAAAACCAATGCGATAACAGGGATGGAACATGGGCGCAGACTTCATACCACTATCAATGTAAGAAATTTTTCTACTTCATAAATCAACGATATTATAGGTACAGAAATTTTTTAAGCAAATACCGGTATGAATTCTGCGCCCGTGTTCCATCCGTGCGATAAGGAGTGTATTTAAGAAGATTTAACTGCATGATAAAGAGAATATGTGGCACCAATCAAATAATGAGAGTTATGATTAGTGGATCATGTTAATGTTAAACTTAAACTCAAAGTATTAAGAAGAATTAAAGTCAAAGTATTAAGAAGAATTAAAGTCAAAGTATTAAGAAGAATTAAAGTCAAAGTATTAAGAAGAATTAAATGTTAAGTTGTAAAAAGACTCAATCACAAGCAATAATCCCAAAAAGCACGCATGTAAGGATAAGCTATACAAGGCAGTCTTCAATAATTAAAGTTATTATTTTAAATGTGATGATTTATTTTTTCATTTTTGCGCATTTAATTTTTATAGAATATTGTTTATTATATCTTTGCAATGTTTCTCTAAACAGAGACTTAAAAAAAAAAAAAAAAAAAAAACCTATATTTTCATAGCTTTGAAATTTAATAGCGTATGTCATTATACGACATTTTAATTTCGTACAACTTTCAATAATTTACAAGAATAAATGTATAAATGAAGCAATAATATTAACTGGAGGCGGATTTTTGCTATTATTACTAGGTTGCCTTATGCTTTACTTAATTAATTATAATTAAATTTATTTGTGAGAGCGAAAAGTACGAGAGCGAAAAGTACTACTTTACTGATTTCTTGCAAAATTTTCTTTTATAATAATTCGCGCATTTTCTCTTTAAAAATTCATGTACATAAATAATGTTATTTGTTTATCCATTTATCTTTGAATTTCATTTTATTTTTTGCTAAATTAAAAAAAAAATGTTGTATGTAATAAATTCAATAGTTACGTATCACATTTTCAGTTGCAGAAAGAATGAAAAATATAAGTAAAAATATTAGGGGGACCGGTATTAATGTCGGTTTGAATTAATAAAATGAAACCGGAAATTTTTGTATAACACTGTTTACATCATACTTTACAAATAACCATCTTATAAGTTATAATAGCAGGAGACTTGGCGTTGGAATATTAAAACTCGAATAAACGACTACGTCAGAAACGCCAAAGAAAAATATTGGAAATGCATACAGCTGTTTCGGCAGCTTTAAGCGTGTCGTCTTCAGTGCAAAAAGGATTCTGAATCTGCAGAAGTTCTCGTATATATAGGAGAGAGGCCGAATTTAGTTCTACCAATAGAATTACGGGAAAGGTGGGGAGAGTGGCCAATGGGAATTTATTAAAGTTAGCTGTGTAAACAGTAGAAAAATTAAGAAAATGTGGACTGAATATAAAATTTCCAACAGTCAGACAAATAGGGAATAGCGAAATCGCAATTTACAAGGTTTTTAAAATTTTTATAAATATGAAAAGCTTCAAAGAAATCGAGTTCATGAAGGAATTTAGGTCTGCAAATTATTTTAGCTGAATTAAATTTAAAATTATGATTTTCCTGCCAGCAATGTTTAGAAATAGCCGATTTATTGGTTTCTTGTTTGCGGACGTTACTAAACGCAGTCTTAAATTTCGTCTAAAAGAACATATGAATTACGTCCGCAAACAAGAAACCAATAAATCGGCTATTTCTAAACATTGCTGGGAGGAAAATCATAATTTTAAATTTAATTCAGCTAAAATAATTTGCAGACCTAAATCCATTCATGAACTCGATTTCTTTGAAGCCTTTCATATTTATAAAAATTTTTAAAACCTTGTAAATTGTGATTTCGCTATTCCCTATTTGTCTGACTGTTGGAAATTTTATATTCAGTCCACATTTTCTTAATTTTTCTACTGTTTACACAGCTAACTTTAATAAATTCCCATTGGCCACTCTCCCCACCTTTCCCGTAATTCTATTAGTTGAACTAAATTCGGGCTCTCTCCTATATATATACGAGCACTTCTGCAGATTCAGAATCCTTTTTGCACTGAAGACGGCACGCTTAAAGCTGCCGAAACAGCTGTATGCATTTCCAATATTTTTCTTTGGCGTTTCTGACGTAGTCGTTTATTCGATTTTTAACATCTTGTAAGTTACCTAAGAATATTTTAAATTTTATCCAGTATAAATTTCCGTTGTCAGTATTTTAATTCAAAACGACATTATTTTCCGGTCACCCTAATACATATATAATTAATGAAATAACTATTTAATTAATTCTTATATTTTCAGGGTTGCCAAAATTTTAATTTAATCTGGGGCATTTTGAGCCTCGCCTTTATTCAATACCACTTTTTTTCGAAGAAAATTCTTCTTCCTTTACCGCAATTTCAATATTAGAGAAAAATATTCAAAAATTAAAGTGGAGTGGAATAAAGGTGGGGCTAGAAATGTTCCGGAATAAGCTAAAATGTTGGCACCTATGTATTTTTATTAAGTTGGCAGCTATGAATATTTATTACGAACTAATAACCATAGTTGCCAAAATTTTAATTTATTCCGGAGTATTTTTAGCCACGACTTTTATTCGCACCACTTTATCTATAGAATAATGATCTCCCATATATAAGTATGATATACACAGAAAAAATTACTCTTTAAAAGATAAGTAGTGAAAAATAAAGGTAGAGCTAAAAATTCTTCGAAATAAATTAAAATGTTGCGATTGGTGATGGAGAATTGCTCAATATAGATGCCTACCATTGTTGCCAGATGAAAATTTAAATTATCCGTACTTAATGGAGAAAAAACCCTACATTTTCTACATTAAAATATTTTTACCCTACAAAATACCGTACGATTCAAAACTGTTAATAGAAATTATATAAAATCATATTATTATTATTATTATTATTTTAATATTTTCTAGCGTTAAAAAAAGAAGAATGATCTATTCTTATTAATGTACACGTATAAGTTGATTGTCGAAACAAACGGACAAATAAAAACAAGTACCTAATATATGTATACAAATGTATATCCGTGAAAACACAGTAAATAAAATGGACAATGTTTCTATAATTTGTTTAAATTTAATACTGTTAGATCTTTATTCTATTAAATTATTAAATCAAACAGCTAATCTCCTTTGACATATTTTCGCATCAAACTTACCTAATAAATTTAATTTATTAATAAATAATCAATGTTAAACCAGCAAATATCGACTTAATAGGTACCTTACCCCAACTCCTCAGGGGGTGTGGCTACACGAAATGGGTGGTGTGAGCAAAACAAAGAGAAATAAAAAGACTAATTTACAGAAAGGAAAACGAAAGACAACGCATTCAGACGTAAAACAAAATAAAATATACTTTTAGATCAGTATAATATATTTACGATTAAGATTTTGTACTGCACAATATATTTTATTTGAGGGGTGGATGTATACAAATTACAAATAACTTGACAATTGCTGATGAAAACAATTGGCATTTCGAGGAAATTTAATTTTAACATGTACATGACTTATTGTCCAATTTATTTTAAAACTTTGATGTTAATTATATCAAAATATTAAATAAATGCTATTTTTTTTTTATTATTATAATAATATAATAAATTTACCATTTCGGAATAATAATAGTAATAATAGTAAAAGGGAGGACATATTAAAAATATGCAAATTATCCAATTATTATAATTTATGCCGGCGCAATCATAGTAATGCCTTTTTTTTCCCTTACTAATTTTCTTGAGTAATTTTCCCAAGTATGTAACAAAGATTAAATAGGAAGAAAACAACTCTTATAAAAAATAGTAGTAGAAGTACGAGAAGTAGAGGGTGGTAATATTAATACACTGGAATAAATTATAGGTGTTGGCAACTCTATGAGATGTTTCACTTCGCATCAATCTGTAATAAAATAATGTATCAGAAACAAGCTAATGTAAGAAACTTTTTTGAAGATAAGGTTAAAAGTTTGCGTTTTTAAAAGAATTTTATAATTTTCCTTAGATAATAGAAAAATCCCTACAAAACAGAATTAAAAAACAAATTCCCCCAACGCCAAAAGCAGAGCTGAAAATCCCTATTGTAAGGAGAAATCCCTACATGTGGCAACTCTGATGCTTACAATTAAATTGTTCTTTTTAGCTCAAAATTCCACCAGATACTATCAGGAAGAATTGGAAAATATATACATATATATATATATATATATATATATATATATGGTAATAATAATAATAATAATAATAATATATAAAAATCACGAATTAAAGCAAAAATATCCTACTAGACGATTTAATTAGATGATTATAAAGCAAAAATATCCTACTAGATGATTTAATTAGATGATTATAAAGCAAAAATATCCTACTAGATGACTTGCCTTCTCGTAAACAATTTATTTGTTTATTTTGTTTTATTTTTATTTATTCATTTTTATTTCGGAAGAAAAAAGACCTATTGGACAGATTGGATACAAATACAGACAGATACTCCATACAAAACAAGCCCCGCAAAATAAAATCATGGCGTGGTCGTCATAAAACGCACTGTATGTTTATTAAGTTGGCCACGCCTTGTATTTGAGAGGGGGGAATTTATACGGATCCCCCGTAGAAAGATAAATAATGAGTTTGGCGGGATCAATCGCTCTTTTGAAAAGTACATGCGAGATTATATTGCACGATTCTAAAAGTAAGATGTGACGTTGCGTCATGCTGAAACATACAATCACCAAGACTTTCACAGAAAAATCTTTAATAAATCAATACAAGCATGTTTAAAGAAAATGAGGCTGTTAAAGGATACCGTCAACAGGTGCAGAATATGCCCGCAAATTTACTTAATTTTTTTTTTCTGGCAGCGTATCTCATAAATAGCACGCTTATTTACTATAATGCCTGCATGAATGTTCTGCGCATTCACTATAGGAACTTTTCTTTTTCTCTATTGACAATTTAACATGCATCCTGTTGAATCAGATAATCGAAATGCCAGTTCACAAATCAGTCAATATTAGAAATAGAAACGAGGTTAGCAGAATGGATTAAAGCACGATGACATTATCATAATACATCAAACATCAAACATTATCATAATACAGCACAAACGTAACACGAATTATATCAGCTATTGTATACAGAAAGAATTTTTAATTACAAAAATTTTTATTATAGTTACACTCATTTCTTTCAACGTTTTGGGCTACACCCTTTCTTTTCCAATTTTTACATTTGAGACGGTGCGAATACTTATGGCAAAATCAAAAACATTTTTATTTAATTAGAAGTGTTAGTACCCGCCCTTTTCTCACATATCTTATTTGTAGTGAAATTTTCGCCAATAAAATTAAACAAGAAGAAAAATAGTTCAATGCACCAAAAATGCAAATGGTTACTAAAAGAAAAGGAAAGTGCTTATTAATGTGTCGGACTAATCCAAACTTTACCTTTGGACGGACCAACACATTTCCTTTTGATATTTTTATAAAACGATATCAGCATTATTCACTCGAAGATAAGAAGATCAGTAAACAATTATTAAATTTTTCAATTAAAAAAAAGAAAGAAAGAAAAATGACCCCCGCCGACCTCTGCGTATAGTTTACCTTTATTTCTAGGCGGATTGGATAAGACAGAAATCATTAGCAAAAGTTCTCCTGTTGGAAACACATTGTAAGCAAATTTGAAACAAACAGTAAATGAATAAACCTTTGTTGCTAGAAATAAGTTTACTTTAAAGTTATCGTTGATTTTTAGATTCTTTTTAATGAAAAAATTAATAAAATTTTATTTAAATCAATTTTTTTTTTTTTTAATTTTTTAATGAGATATAAAAATTCATCTTTTATTGATATATATCTTGTGATTATTATGTAACACAATTCAGTAGTAGTTCTGGTAGTTATGTTAAATGAGCTTACGTTTGGGAATTTTCAAGTATGTTAATTAAATTTTATCTTTAAAACTTAAACTTCGATTTTGTGAAAATCTTTGAAGGGTATAGTTAACAAACGTTGTACATATGTAATTATTTTTATTATAAGCTATCGTTAAAATTTTCATAGCAATAAATATCTATGATAGTCATAAATATATTTTTCAAATTCAATATTACTTTTAAAATACTTATACCAGTAAATTTAAGCGAGAAGATTTTATTCGTAATTAGCTAGCGCGCGATTGTCATTTTTGACATCTTCAGTTGATAATCGATTAAAAGACTAAGTACTGGCTTTGTTCCAGTGCTGTGTTTATTTGCAAACAGTGTTGCCAGAGGAAAATTTAAATTATCCCTACATTCCTACGTTAAAATATTTTTACCCTACAAAATACCCTACGATTCAAAACTATTAATAGGAATTATATAAAATCATATTATTATTATTATTTTAATATTTTCTAGCTTAAAAAAAAAAAAAAAAAATCTTATTAATATACACATAAGTTGATTGTTGAAACAAATGGACAAATGAAAACAAGTACCTAATATATGCATACATATGTTAGGCACTAGCAAATATCGATTTGATAGGCCTTAATCTGACTCCTTAGGGGGTGTGGCTACACGAAATGGGTAGTGTTACATCATAGAGAAAGAAAAACGAAAGACAACGCATTCAGACATAAAACAAAATACAATACACTTTTAGATCAGTATATATTTACGATTAAGAATTTGTACTGCACAATATATTTTATTTAAGGGGTGGGTGTAGACAAATAACTTGACAATTGCTGATGAAAATAATTGGCATTTCTAGGAAATTTAATTTTATCATTTTCGCGATCGCATGTTTTTGTCTTTTTGACAGTAAGGTCAGCCTGTGGGCGTTATTCTCCTAGTTTACAATATTTCAGAACAAAATTTTCTATATTCAGATTCGTATTACAAATGGATATGCATTATAATTATACTCTTTCTAATCAAAATATTTATATCCATAGTATATTGGTTGTACAAATATAAATATTGTGTATATGTTTAGGAAATAAATGACATACAAATTGCAAAAGACATGCCCATTGGCGGAGTTACATATTTTCAAACGACGTGAATCTATGTCAGCGGTCGCGAAAGTGTTAACATGTACATGACTTATTGTCCAATTTATTTCAAAACTTTGATGTTAATTATATCCAAATATTAAATAAATGTTATATTTTTATTAAAATTATATAATAAATTTACCATTTCGGAATAATAATAGTACTAATAATAATGGAAGAGAGGACATATTAAAAATATGCAAATTTTCCAACTGTTATAATTTATGCCGGAGAAGTCATGCCGAAGATAGTAATGCCCTTTTTGCTCCCTTACTTATTTTCTTGAGTAATTTTCCCAAGTATGTAACTAAGATTAAATAGGAAGAAAACTACTCTTATAAAAAAGTAGTAGATGTACGAAAAGAGGGTGGTACTAATAATACACTGGAATAAATTATAGATGTTGGCAACTCTGAGCTATGAGATGTTTCACTTCGCATCAATCTGTAATAAAATAATGTATCAGAAACAAGGTATAGTAAGCAACTTTTTTACAGATAAGTTTAAAACATTTTGCGTTTTTAAAAAGAACTTTATAACTTTCATTAGATAACAAAATAATCCCTACAAAAAAAAAAAAAAAAAAAAATTACCCTCCTGCGCCAAAAGCAGAGCTGAAAATGCCTACTGTAGGGAGAAATCCTTACATCTGGCAACACTGTTTGCAAAATAACGATATTGTCCACGGGCTCATATTTCTTTGTGATTTTCGATGAATTTTGCATTTATATTCTTGTGTACAATGCACATCAAGGCTGATTATATATAAGCGTCGACACTTAGTATTACAAATTTCCGCCAGACTCTAGCGCCACCAACTTCCTAGTAGTCGATGTGAAAATTACTGATTAAGTACCGAACGCGCGTAGTCCTTCCCTGTTTAGTTTTCCTTTTATTTTCATACTATATACGGAATAAATGAAATTTTGCAAAAATTAAATGCAACAAAATTTTAGAAAACAATCTTATGCAATTGCAATGCATTCAGTTGAAATAATATTCTTTCAACTGAATGAATATATAAATAGTAAATATATAGATGAGTGCAAGTTAAAATAATTTTTAAACAATTTACTTTCAATTACGCAAACAAATACCTAAATCTGTAAATACCAACACGAAACTTAAAAATATTAAAAAATTTTTTACATGTAACTGTATAATTTAAAAAGGGAAAATACATGTAAAAAGGGGAAAAAATTACCTTTATTAAATCTTCTTTAACTTCTTCATCACTTGAAAATTCTATCCATAAAGCAATCACTTTAAAGGCATAAAAATAATAACATCGAATGCCTTAAAAAGTTAGACTAAATTATTGGATATTCTTCCTTTCTTTTGATTATAATACTAATAGTACGTAAAAATTCGTAAAATGTAATAATTTCCAAACTCAAAGTTGATTTGGGAAGAAAAATATGTCCAACAAAATTGTCCATAGGAAAAATTTTAAATTAAAATGTGATATTATTTCACAGATGTATAATTTAAAAATTAAATAAAACATTGATAATATCGTATTTTATACAGCATTTATAAAATATGATACATAAATATTAAGCTTTATTTCCTTTTTAAAATACTCTAATAAATAGATTTAATATAAGATTAAGATAAATAAATAGGCTTAATCGAAAGTTAACACAAGACAAAATCGTACAATACTTAAAAAATACATTGTTTACAAAGTAAAAAAAAAAAATCACTAATGATAAAAAAGTAAATTATAATAAGAGTTTGGGATAGAAAATACACACCGTTCAACCGCGTATTTTCAATAAAAATGTAACTTTCAACTTTACTGACATTCGAAAGACAGACTTGGTATATTTACGTTTTCAGAGTTAGATCAGATAGTTAGCTTCCCCTTAAATTTCATTGGGTGCTTCGCCGAGATATAGGCTCTGTTGTCATACACACCATCTCATTATGAAGAGTAAAATTTTTCGTACCCAGCTTTTTTTTTTTTTTTTTTTTTTCACACCAGTTAATATTTAGAGTAATTTTATTCTCATTTAATCGTAACAACACTTGGAGAGAATTACTCTAAATCAAGTAGTGTGGAAAAAGGGGCATTTTTGCAAAGGGAGTTAATAATTTTAGGCTTATTAACACTTTCGCGACCACATGCTTTTGTCTTTTTCACAGTAAAGTCCGCCTGTGGGCGTTATTCTCCCTTGTTACAATATTTCAGAACAAAATTCTCCGTATTCACATTTATTTTACAAATGGATATACATTCTAGTTATACTCTTTCTAATCACAGCATTTTTATCCATAGTATATTGCTAGTACAAATATGAATATTGGGTATATTTAAGATAATTAAATAACATACAAATTTCGAAAGAAACGCCCACTGGTGGAGTTCTAGATTTTCAAATGACATGAATCTACGTCAGCGGTCGCAAAAGCGTTAATGAGATGTTTGGCGGGCATGTGTTATTGAATATAATTCCTACACCCCATTATAGGATCGCTGCAATTGTATTTTGACCTTCGTGGAAACAACCTTACACCCCTAATGGCAATTAAAGTGCCATCGCTTTTTACGCAACCAGCTTTGAAGTAGGAAAAAATACTTCATATCCAAGGAATTTTTGGAAAATTTTAATAATTTTCCTAAATCTAAGAAAGAAGTGTATTTCATTCTACATTTTTATTTTTGTATTGAATAACTTAAACAACCAATTAAAGGTTATTTTCCAGTATTGTCTAACTGGCCATCTTGTTTGGAACTTGCTCGTTGTTTACATTCTGCTCGCTTCAAGAGAAGGTTTTTAAGTCGAGAACTGCAACCTGCAACTATGTCGGAAGCAGCTTATTTATATATTAACTTGTTTAACTCTTTGAATGAACAGAAAAATGTAAAGCTCAAAAGGCTTAAAGGGAAGAGTAATTAAGAATCCATTAAACGGTTAAAAGTTTCCTGCATTAAAAAAGAATAAAACTTACAAGGGAGGGTCATCAACTGTTCAAAAGGTATTTATACATATTATATATCATCTGAAAGGTCTTACTGAGCTGATAACGAAAATATCCATCTTATCGGCAAATGTGCCCCCTAGCGTGAGTTATTCTCAGTTAAAGTTTTTTAATTACAAACTCTTTAACAACGTACTTCGTATAGTTTGTATCATTATAATCAGCTTTGTAAAAGATTCTCATTCTAAAAACCATTGTATATATTATTAGTAAAGATCACCCGCATATTTTGTGGTTAGCGCCCCTAAGTCCCTCACAGTAGGGCCGGTTCGAATCCTGGACAAAGCATGGATCTGTTATCCCTGTAAGTGGTGGCGATGGCCGCCCATTGGGTACTCATTCACAAATGGTTTTCAGTTCAGCGACCGCACAGTTCATGCTCATTTGCAAGTACGGTGACATTGCCGGCGTAAATAAAAAAGATACATGTTATTATGTATATGTATATATGTATATATATATATATATATATATATAGCAAACAATTGACAGGAAAATTTATAATTATATAAGTTTTACAGAATAGAAAAACCAATAGGAGAATTACAAACCAATGCGCAAGATTGCAGCGAAAGGAAATGCAAAACTTAGATGTAGTAATATATAAATGCAGAAATATATAAACGAAAGAATGAAATTAAATGTAGAAATATATAAACAAATGAATGAAATTATACCCCAAAAAACACTGAGATCTTCATCAGGGAGGCCCCTCAGTGTAGGGGTGAACGAGAAGTTTCTGAAAGGACAGTAGCTATAAGCTAATAACTATCCTTAGCCCCCAACTTCTCACCAAACAGAAAACCATCAATAACTGAAGAGAAATCAAACATACATATAATGTATAAAACTACAAAAATATTTTATAAAATTATCAAATTGTAAAAGTTACAAAATTACATCAATTCATTTAAAAAAATACAATACAAAGGAGAATTACTGAAGGTAAACAAGAAAGTATAAAATGAAATAAAAATACAACCCTTCATATGGAACACAAACTATCTTCGGCCGACGGGGCTACTCGTCGGTACTTCAATATCGCCCTTGAATGAGGAAGTAGAACAGACCGAGATAGGAAAACTCTGAAAAGTCACAGTTAAAAATTGTGACGGGTAGCAGTTAATTTGCAAGGTATTTTTTAAGTCTTCAAGAGCATATTTTAAATCTTCTTCATTATTGCAAATAGTATGAATTCTTTTAAGCTGTGCGAACATAATATTTTTTAAAACTTTTCTACTGATATTTGAAAACCAGTTAGTAAGACTATTAAGTTTAAAATTAAAATCCTTTCTTTTATCATATAATCCAATGAGCCATTTATCTTCATTTCTCCTAATATTTAAATCCAGGAAAGAAATTTTATCAGTATCTGTGCGGTTCAAAACCAATTCTTTAGGATATATATTTTTAGAAAAATTTTCGAAACAATTACAGTTAAAAACAATTAAATCATCAATATATCTGAAGAAAGAAATATTTATAAAAAATTTTTCGAAAAAATATAAAAATAAATTTGCGAAAGCACTCGAAAAACTCGTTCCCATTGGGATCCCCATCCGCTGTAAAAAGTACTTTTAAGAATCTAAATACTTTTAACAATCTAAATACTTTTTATCTATAATCTACTTTGATCTAAATACTTTTTATCTACTTTGATCTAAATACTTTTTACAGCGAAGGGGGATCCCAATGGGAACGAGATTTCGAGTGCTTTCGCAAATTTATTTTTATATTTTTTCGAAATTTTTTTTATAAATATTTCTTTCTTCAGATATATTGATGATTTAATTGTTTTTAACTGTAATTGTTTCGAAAATTTCTCTAAAAATATATATCCTAAAGAATTGGTTTTGAACCGCACAGATACTGATAAAATTTCTTTCCTGGATTTAAATATTAGGAGAAATGAAGATAAATGGCTCATTCGATTATATGATAAAAGAAAGGATTTTAATTTTAAAGTTAATAGTCTTACTAACTGGTTTTCAAATATCAGTAGAAAAGTTTTTAAAAAATATTATGTTCGCACAGCTTAAAAGAATTCATACTATTTGCAATAATGAAGAAGATTTAAAATATGCTCTTGAAGACTTAAAAAATACCTTGCAAATTAACTGCTACCCGTCACAATTTTTAACTGTGACTTTTCAGAGTTTTCCTATCTCGGTCTGTTCTACTTCCTCATTCAAGGGCGATATTGAAGTACCGACGAGTAGCCCCGTCGGCCGAAGATAGTTTGTGTTCCATATGAAGGGTTGTATTTTTATTTCATTTTATACTTTCTTGTTTACCTTCAGTAATTCTCCTTTGTATTGCATTTTTTAAAATGAATTGATGTAATTTTGTAACTTTTACAATTTGATAATTTTATAAAATATTTTTGTAGTTTTATACATTATATGTATGTTTGATTTCTCTTCAGTTATTGATGGTTTTCTGTTTGGTGAGAAGTTGGGGGCTAAGGATAGTTATTAGCTTATAGCTACTGTCCTTTCAGAAACTTCTCGTTCACCCCTACACTGAGGGGCCTCCCTGATGAAGATCTCAGTGTTTTTTGGGGTATAATTTCATTCATTTGTTTATATATTTCTACATTTAATTTCATTCTTTCGTTTATATATTTCTGCATTTATATATTACTATATATATATATATATATTACATGTAAAGTATTTTACTGTTTAATAATTACATTGTGTCAACAATAAATTTATACATGCTCAGAGTTGCCAACCTAATCCGGCAAATTGTTTGTACAGCTACAGCCCCTTTTTCTACACCAATATATTTTTAGAGTATTTTTTTTCTTAATTCATCGTAAATATATTTGAAGGGAATTACTCTAAAAATTCAGTGGTGTCGAAAAAGGGGCGTTACTAACAATTTGCCGGATTAGGTTGGCAGCTCTGCATGCTAAATTATATGAAAAGTATTAAAAATGAAAAGGGTAAGTATAAATAAAAGTATAATAAAATAAAAGTATTAAAAAAAATAAAAGTATTAAAAATATATAGGGGAGCGTGGGGCTAGTTGTCACAGCCCCCATTCTTATATTTTCAGGGTTGCCAATATTTTAATTTAATCCGGAGCATTTTGAGCCCCACCTTTATTCGATACCACTGTTTTCGAAGAAAATTCTTCTTCTTACCGCAATTTCAATATTGGAGAAAAATATTCTAAAATTAAAGTGGAGTGAAATAAAGGTGGGGCTAGAAATACTCCGGAATAAGCTAAAATGTTGGCACCTATGTATTTTTTTAAGTTGGCAGCTATGAATATTTATTAAGAACTAATAACCATAGTTGCCAACAATTTAATTTATTCTGGAGTATTTTTATCCATGACTTTTATTCGCACCACTTTATTTATAGAAGAATTATCTCCCATGTATAAGTATGATAAACACAGAAAAAATTACTCTTAAAAGATAAGTAGTAAAAAATAGGGATAGTGCTAAAAATTCTTCGGAATAAATTAAAATGTTGACATCTCTGTAATAATGAAAGCTGCGATTGATGATGGAGAATTGCTCAATATAGATGTCTACAATTAAATTGTTCTTTTTAGCTCACAATTCCACCAGATACTATCAAGTAGAATTGAAAAAGAAAAAGCTACATAGATATATAGATATATATATATATATATTGCAATAATAATAATAATATATAAAAAACACGAATTAAAGCAAAAATATCCTACTAGATGATTTGATTAGATGATTATAAAGCAAAAATATCCTACTTGATGATTTAATTAGATGATTATAAAGCTAAAATATCCTACTAGATGACTTGCCGTCTCCTAAACAGTTTATTTGTTTATTTTGTTTTATTTCTATTTTTATTTATTTATTCCAGAAGAAAAAAGATCTCTTGGACTCATTAGATACAAATTCAGACAGATACTCCATACAAAACCAGCCCTGCAAAATAAAATCAAGGCGTGGTCGTCATAAAACGCACTGTATTTTTATTAAGCTAGCCACGTCTTGTATTTGAAAGGGAGGAGTTTATATGGACACCCCCCCCTCCCCCAGTAGAAAGATAAGTAATAAGTTTGGCGGGATCAATCGCTCTTTTGAAAAGTACATGCGAGATTATATTGCACGATTCTAAAAGTAAGATGTGACGTTGCGTCATGCTGAAACATACAATCACCAAGACTTTCACAGAAAAATCTTTAATAAATCAATACAAGCATGTTTAAAGAAAATGAGGCTGTTAAAGGATACCGTCAACAGGTGCAGAATATGCCCGCAAATTTACTTAATTTTTTTTTTCTGGCAGCGTATCTCATAAATAGCACGCTGATTTACTATAATGCCTGCATGAATGTTGTGCACATTAACTATAAGAACTTTTCTTTTTCTCTATTGACAATTTAACATGCATCCTGTTGAATCAGATAATCGAAATGCCAATTCAGAAATCAGTCAAAATAAGACATAGAAACGAGGTTAACAGAATGCATTAAAGCACGATGGCACTACCATACTCCATCAGAAAGCTAAATTACAGAACAAACGTAACACACACTATATCAGCTATTGTATACAGAAAGAATTTTTAAATTGTGAAAATTTTTATTATAGTTACACTCATTTCTTTCAACGTTTTGGGGTACACCCTTTCTTTTACAATTTTTACTTTTGAGACGGTGCGAAGACTTATGGCAAAAGCAAAAACATTTTTATTTAATCAGAAGAACGAAGAACTGTTAGTATCCGACCTTTTCTCACCTATTTTATTTGTAGTGAAATTTTCTCCAATAAAATTAAACAAGAAGAAAAATAGTTCAATAGTTAGGACTGATTAGATACAAATTCAGACAGATACTCCATACAAAACCAGCCCTGCAAAATAAAATCAAGGCGTGGTCGTCATAAAACGCACTGTATTTTTATTAAGCTAGCCACGCCTTGTATTTGAAAGGGAGGAGTTTATATGGACGCCCCCCCCCCTTTCCCAGTATAAATATAAGTAATGAGTTTGGCGGGATCAATCGCTCTTTTGAAAAGTACATGCGAGATTATATTGCACGATTCTAAAAGTAAGATGTGGCGTTGCGTCATGCTGAAACATACAATCACCAAGACTTTTACAGAAAAATCTTTAATAAATAAATACAAGCATGTTTAAAGAAAATGATACTGTTAAATGATACCGTCAACAGGTGCAGAATATGCCCACAAATTGACTTAATTTTTTTTCTGGCAGTGTATCTCATAAATAGCACGCTGATTTACTATAATGCCTGCATGAATGTTGTGCACATTAACTATTAGAACTTTTCTTTTTCTCCATTGACAATTTAACATGCATCCTGTTGAATCAGATAATCGAAATGCCAATTCACAAATCAGTCAAAATTAGACATAGAAACGAGGTTAACAGAATGCAATGCATTAAAGCACGATGACACTACCATAATCCATCAGAAAGCTAAATTACAGAACAAACGTAACACACACTATATCAGCTATTGTATACAGAAAGAATTTTCAAATTGTGAAAATTTTTATTATAGTTACACTCATTTCTTTCAACGTTTTGGGGTACACCCTTTCTTTTACAATTTTTACTTTTGAGACGGTGCGAATACTTATGGCAAAATCAAAAACATTTTTATTTAATCAGAAGAACGAAGAACTGTTAGTATCCGCCCTTTTCTCACCTATTTTATTTGTAGTGAAATTTTCTCCAATAAAATTAAACAAGAAGAAAAATAGTTCAATGTACCAAAAATGCAAATGGTTACTATAAGAAAAAGAAAATGCTTATTAATGAGTCGGACTAATCCAAATTCTATCTTTGGACGACCGACACATTTCCTTTTGATATTTTTATAAAACAATATCAGCATTATTCACTCGAAGATAAGAGCTGTAAACAATTATTAATTTTTCAATTTAAAAGAATTATATTTAAAAAAAAAAAAAAAAAAATTGACCCCGCGCCGACCTCTGTCTTTAGTTTACCTTTATTTCTGGGCGGATTGAACAAGACAGAAATCATTAGCAAAAGTTCTCCTGCTGGAAACATACTGGAAGCAAATTTGAAACAAACAGTAAATGAATAAACTTTTGTTGCTAGAAATAACTTTATTTTAAAGTTATCGTTGATTTTTAGATTCTTTTTAATGAAAAAATTAATAAAATTTAATTTAAATCTATTTTTGTTTTGAATTTTTAATGAGATATAAAAATTCATCTTTTATTGATATGTATCTTGTGATTATTATGTTACACAACTGAGTAGTACTGGTAGTTATGTTAAATGAGCTTACGCTTGTGAATTTTCAAGTATGTTAATTAAATTTCATCTTTAAAACTTAAACTTCGATTTTGTTAAAATCTTTGAAGGATATAGTTAACAAACGTTGTACACAAGTAATTATTTTTATTATGAGCTATCGTTAAAATTTTCATAGCAATAAATATCTATGATAGTCAAAAATATATTTTTCAAATTCAATATTACTTTTAAAATAATGATACCAGTAAATGTATGCGTGAAGATTTTAATTCTTATTAGCTAGCGCTTGATTATCTTTCTTCATATCTTCATCTGATGATTAAAAAACAAGTGCTGGTTTATTTCCAGTGCTGTGTTTACTTGCAAAATAAGGACGTTGTCCACGGGCTCACATTTATTTGTGATTTTCGATGAATTTTGCATATATGTTCTTGTGTACAATGCACATCAAAGCTGATTATAAATAAGCGTCGACATTTAGTATTACAAATTTGCGCCAGACTGTAGCGCCACAAACTTCGAAGTAGTCGATGTGAAAATTACTGATTAAGTACCGAACGCGCGTAGTCCTTCCCCGTTTAGTTTTCCTTTGACTTTCATACTACATACGGAATAAATGAAATTTTGCAAAAAATTAAATGCTACAAAATTTTAGAAAACAATCTTATGCAATTGCAATGCATTCAGTTGAAATAATATTCTTTCAACTGAATGCATATATAAATAGTAAATATATAGATGAGTGCAAGTTAAAATAATTTTTAAATAATTTAATTTCAATTATGCAAACAAATACCGAAATCTGTAAATACCAACACGAAATTAAAAAATATTTAAATTTTTTTTTGATGCAATTATAAATTTAAAAAGGGAAAAAAATTACCTTTATTAAATCTTCTTTAACTTCTTCATCACTTGAAAATTCTATCCATAAAGCAATCCCTTTAAAGGCATAAAAATAATAACATCGAATGCCTTAAAAAGTGATGCAAGCTAGATTAAATTATTGGATATACTACACTTCTTTAGATTATACTAATATATAAAAATTCGTAATATGTAATAATTATTAAAGTCAAAGTTGATTTGGGAAGGAAAATATGTGTAACAAAATTGTGCATAGGAACAATTTTAAATTAAAATGTGATTTTATTTCACAGATGTATAATTTAAAAATTTAATAAAACATTGATAATATCGTATTTTATACAGTATTTATAAGATATGATACATAAATATTAAGCTTTATTTCCTTTTTAAAATACTTTAATAAATAGATTTAGTATAAGATTCTGATAAATAAATAGGCTTAATCAAAGACAAAATCGTACAGTACGTAAAAAATACATTGTTTACAAAGTAAAAAAAAAAAAAAAAAAAAAAAAAAAAATCACTAATGATAAAAAAATAAGTTATAATAAGAGTTTGGGATAGGAAATACACACCGTTCAACCGCGTATTTTCAATAAAAATGTAATTTTCAACTTTACTGACATTCGAAAGACAGACGGTGACTTGGTATATTTACGTTTTCAGAGTTAGATCAGATAGTTAGCTTCCCCTTAAATTTCATTGGGTGCTTCGCCGAGACATAGGCATTCGCTCTGTTGTCATACCAACCATCTCATTATAAAGCGTAAAATTTGTAGTACCTGACGTAATAACATTTGAAGAGAATTGCTCTAAAAATCAAGTTTTGTGGAAAAAGGGGCATTTTTGCAAGGAGAGTTAAGAATTTTAAGCTTTCTTTCACGATCACAGGCTTTTGTCTTTTTCACAGTAAGGACCGCCTGTGGGCGTTATTCTCCCTTGTTACAATATTTCAGAACAAAATTCTCCGTATTCACATTCATTTTACAAATGGATATACATTATAGTTATACTCTTTCTAATCACAGCATATATATCCATAGTATATTGGTAGTACAAATATAAATATTGGATATATTTAAAAAATAAAATAACATACAAATTGCGAAAGAAACGCCCACTGGTGGAGTTACAGATTTTTAAATAACATGAATCTACGTCAGCGGTCGCAAAAGCGTTAATGAGATGTTTGGCAGGCATGTGTTATTGAATGTAATTCCCACACCCCCTTATAGGATCGCTGCAATTGTATTTTGACCTTCGTGGAAACAACCTTACTCCCCTAACGGCAATTAAAGTATTATCGCTTTCTACGCAATCAGCTTTGATGTAGGAAAAAATACTTCATATCCAAGGAATTTTTGGAAAATTTTAATAATTTTCCTAAATCTAAGAAAGAAGTGTATTTCATTCTACATTTTTATTTTTGTATTGAATAACTTAAACAACCAATTAAAGCTTATTTTACAGTATTGCCTAACTGACCATTTTGTTTGGAACTTGCATGTTGTTTACATTCTGCTAGCTTCAAGAAAAGGTCTTTAAGTCAAGAACTGCAACCGGCACCTACGTCGGAAGCAGCTTATTTACATATTAAATTGTTTAACTCTTCGAATGAACAGAAAAATTTAAAGCTCAAAAGGCTTAAAGGGAAGAGTAATTAAGATTCCATTAAACAATTAAAAGTTTCTTGCATTAAAAAAGATTAAAACTTACAAGGGAGGGTCACCAACTGTTCAAAAGGTGTTTATACATATTATATATCATCTGAAAGGTCTTACTGAGCTGATAACGAAAATATCCATCTTATCGGCAAATGTACCCCCTAGCGCGAGTTATTCTCAGTTAAAATTTTTAAATTACAAACTCTTTAACAACGTACTTCGTATAGTTTCTATCATTATAATCAACTTTGTAAAAGATTCTCATTCTAAACACCATTGTATATATTATTAGTAAAGATCGCCCGCATATTGTTGTGGTTAGCGCCCCTAAGTCCCTCACAGTAAGGCCGGTTCGAATCCTGGATAACGCATGGATTTGTTATCCCTGTAAGCGGAGGCGATGGCCGCCCATTGGGTACTCATTCACAAATGGTTATCAGTTCAGCGACCGCACAGTCATTGCTCATTTCCAAGTACCGCGACATTAAAAAATAAATAAAAAATATACATGTTTTAATATATATATATATATATATATATATATATATATATATTACATGTAAAGTATTTTACTGTTTAATAGTTACATTGTGTCAACAATAAATTTATACATGCTAAACTGTATGAAAAGTATTAAAAATAAAAAGCAATCAATGTAAAAAAGAAGCTATTGTAATTTTTATAGTAACGAAGAAAACTATTACTTTATATATTCATTTTCATTAAAATATATTGTAGGTAATAATATAAATATTAATTTTTCAAAAGTAGAAATTTTTTTCCGCTTCTTCCCCCCCCCCCCCCCTCCATTACTATGTTAGTGCATTCAATTTCTTTTATATTTCCCCCATTCAATGTCAATATCCAAAATATCGATTATGTCGATGAACAGGAAAATCTTTCTGATTGTAAATATTTTACGCATGGCTTATATATATAAAGTATTGGATTTATAAATTTAATGCTATCATAAAATAATTATTAAACACATAATAAAATACTTTATTAACAATATAAATAATCATAATTAGCACGAGAATCTGTTAAAAAATTGATTCTAATGATAGAAATTCTTCAAAGTACATTACTGAACAGCCTGCAATTTACAAACTTTACTTGAGAATAACTCACGCTAGGGGGAACATTTGCCGATAAAATGGATATTTTTATAATCAGCTCAGTTAGAGCTTTAAGAGGATATATAACATGTATAAATAGCTTTTGAACAATTAGTGACCCTCCCTAGGGTTTTTTAAAAATAGAAATATATACAGGGTGGTGCTTAAGTATCCGGAAAAAGTATTTGATAGTAAATAATTAGTGAAATAGCAGAAATTTAAAGCTTCTATTATTGCAACAAGTAATGCCTAACAATAATTTTTTACTATGAGTTTTCGAAATGGCGGTCATCGGTTTTGACGCAAGCTGCAATCTTCTTCGAAAGTGATGTGACGGTGCGACGCAAGTAGTTTGAATCAAAATCCTCCCATATTTTGTTCAAGGCTTTCTTGAATCTATCAAATGTATTATTTTCTGTGCTCGCAATTGTTCTTCTAAGAACCCACGCACTGAAAAATCCATTGGATGCAAATCAGAGCTGTTAGAAGAACACTGATTTTTGGTCAGATACCTTTTACCTTTGACGTCGATTAATGCAGACGTTGATTTAATTCCATAGGCCAGAGCACAAACTTGGTGAAAGATTTTAGCCGGATCACTTTGCTTCCATGGAAGTACAGCTTTCTCTAAAACATCTTTTTGATAAACTTTTCCATTATTTTTTGCGTTTTCTTTGAAAAAAAAAAAAAAAAAAAAAAAACAGTTGAGTTTTTCCATTGTTGCTAATCTGAGCTTAAACCCTCAAATATTTTAGAAACAAAGACCTTGTTGCATCTTTTCGTTTTCTGGTATTCTTGAGAGCTAGATTCAAAAGTTTGCGATAATTTTGAGAGTTTTTAGCGACTTAAACAGTAAAAACTTTTTCATCGGACCACAAAATATCTTAGATGCGCCGCACTTTAAAAAAATCTCGAAACTTTTTTCATTTATCTAATAGATTGTACTTTCCCTGATCTCTCAAAAACTGCCTGTTGAGTAAATGCAAATTATTTAATAAATAATATTTAAAGATAAGAGCATTACAACAACGAAAAAGTGGTTATAATGAAATAGGTAATCTATAAAAGTTCCTCCAAATTTTTTCCGGATATATAATTTAATAGCCATACAGGGATGAGAACTTGCTATCGAACTCATGCCGCTATCAATGAAACAAAATTTTCTACTCCTTAAATCAACGATTTTTTTAACTAAAGAAAATTTTTAAACATACACTGGAATCAGTTCTGCGCAATGTTCCCATTCCTGATATATAGCACACTGTCATAAGAAAATATTTCTGGAGCAGAGATAAATTAAATTACAATTACACAATCAAAACTGCATGCTTATTTGTACTGAAATACTTTGTCATCTTTAGTAGGAGAAATGTCAAACTTGCAAAATAGATTATAAAATAGTGTTTAACTCGGCTGAAAAAAAAAAAAAAAAAAAAAAAAAAAAACCTTTTTTATTAAATTAGAAATGATTTTCATGGTATTCAGAGTTCCGTTAATTATATACCACTCATTTATAGGATAGAAAACTTCAGTAATAGTTTTCAGTACTTTTCTTCGATTAAATAATACGAAGAAAAATTGCTTAAATTAAATAAATAAATAAATAAAAATAAAAATTGGCATTCAGTTACAGCACCACTAAATTCCTGAGATTTGGAATCTTTTCTGATTAGTGAAATGTTTATTAAAAAGTTACTTTGAATCTGTATTAAAAGAAATCTGATTAGAAATGAATGAAATAAGATAATATACTACTACTTTGTCTTATCTCCAACCGTTCGCAAGTTACTGCGGATAGAATGGAAAAAGTCAAAATCTTGAAAACTACCAAATTTCTGAAGATTTTATAAACACTGCACAAAAAGTAAGGACTTATTTCGAAGGAACAGAAAAAATCCTATAAGATGACATAACTCTCGGAATATCTGGATTTGATAGCGAGGTTTAAATGTTGAAACAAGTGAAAAGTACAACATCAAATTATCACCAAAATCTGAAATTGGTAATATCGGAAACACCATTCAAACTATAACACAGGCCTTACAAAGTTTAATTTTTTGTCTGGGGTTTTCATGAATTTATGTCAATTGTAAGAAATTTACTATGCTTTCAAAAATAATAGCCATTTTCATGTATCACGTCAGGATTTTATACAATTAAGAAATTAAGAATTTGGAGTTTGAGAATATACAATTTAAACAACATTCATTAAAAAATGCACAAAAATTTAGTTAAATAAATAAAAGCATATATACATATATAAATGCGTGTGCATGTTTTATAAGGAATTGTATTCTAATATATACAGTAAAATTACTTTTCTTAATCATCAAAAGATTGCTTGTGTCTTTTAGGTTTTGAAGCTTGTTTAGTGTCTCTCTTTTTAGCCCCCAGCAGGGACCGATTTACTCACTTAGAGGCCCTGGGAACTCATGTTCAGTGGGCCCCTTTTCCTCGTACTTTAATCTTACAACAAACAAACAAACTGCATACTTTTGATTCACGCGTCTAAAAATTCTCTTCACTTTTCATTTTATTGGTAAGAGCATAGCCTCCAAAACTAGATGCCTGTCGCGTTGCTCGTAAACTTGGTAACAGTTGAAGCGGTAGACAGTGCCACCTGGGACAGATTGCGCGACTTTTTTATTCAACAGCCACCAATAATTTTCAAAAGTGGGTTTTTATATACATAAAAGGCGAATAGAATCAAAGAAACGTCGATTCTATATATCATATATCACTTCTTAAAATTATTGGTGACAATTGAATAAAAAAGTCTTGAATCTGTACCTGGTGGCGCTGTCTACCGCTTCAACTGTTGCCAAGTTTACGAGCAACGCGACAGGCATTTAGTTTAGGAGGCTATGGTAAGAGTAAGAATAAGGCTTAATTAAATCTGATGCTTGTCTATCGGATCAACAAACTTCGCGCCCGTCTACCTGCACTGCAGTGCCTGCTTCAGATTTAGTTAGCCTCAGTAAGAGTTTGGAATGCAATATAGGTAGTATGCAGTTGTGATTGCGTTTAGAAAAAATATTTCAATTTTTTCGATGAGCTGATAGTTTCCTTGAAAAATCATACCGCCGATTTATAAAAAAGCGCAGCGCAGTATACTTCTATCCATTGACGAAAAAACAAAAACCAACGATCATTATAGAAATATTTGGAAATTTTTCATTTTAACTATTTTTTCCTAAATGTATAATGGAATTTATTGAACGCCCCCTCAGTGTGAGGGCCCAGGACACATGCTCTGAACGCCCTGCCTTAAATCAGGCACTCGCCCCAGCAGTAATCTGCCAACATATTGACATTCCAGTGTCATTGACAGCGTTTTTCCATGCATTTTATGTCCTGGTGAAATCTCTCACCTTGTTCTTCACTCATTTCACCAAAATTTCCAGGAAAATATTGAAGATGGGAGTGCAAAAAATGTATTTTTAAACTCATGTTACAACCTAGTTTTTGGAAGTTTTGAAGCATTTTTTTCAACGATCGTTGCGTAGTTAGGATCTTTATAATTTCCTAAAAATTTCTGAGTAATGTCTTTGAAACTAACCCATGCACCTTTCTCGATTGATTTCATTTTTTCTTCACATTTTTCGTCCTTAACCGTCTTATATCTGGACCGACGAACACACCTTCTTTGATTTTACCTTCCGGTAAATGTGGAAAAACTGCATTTAAATATCGAAAACAATCCCCTGTTTTATCTAAGGCTTTTACGAATTGTTTCATTAAACCTAATTTAATGTGCAGGGGAGGCAAGAGGACTTCTTTTGGATCAACTAAGTTCTGCCGAATTACATTTTTTTGATCCTGGATTTAAACCTTTTCTTGCAGGCCATTCTTTCCTTATCCAGTGTTATCAATAAACGAACAAAATAAACTTACGTACTCACTACAAATGCGCGAGAGAATATTGCATCTTCTCAGCAAATATCAACATATAAAGTGGCGCCATCTGTATTTATATTTCACATCCTTCAGTGCAGTAATGTATTTTACATTTAATAATGTCATTTTACTAGTAGATTAATTTTTGTTTTTATTAAGAATGTACTTTATTTAATAAATATTATACATTAATTTTATTAAGAGGCACTCCCTTCTTTTTTCTTTTGTGAAAAAACTGGGTGTGATAGCAAAAAACTGTGTCATATTTGCAGGGGTTGTGCTCTCCGCCCTTTTTTCAGGACACTCTCAAAAATGATTTTTTTTTAACAATCTCTACCCTGTATAATCATGGCATATTATTATAAATATATCCAGAAAAAAATCAACACGTCGGAGTTCTGTGTGAACTCCCTCACTTTATGGGTCCGATCATGCAAACCCCATATCTGTGTTTCGTCTCTTCTCTGGTGTAGGTAAGCGACGGTCTCGACCGTCGTAAGTACTCCTGGAAGCCCCGTTATGATGATGATGATATCCAGAAATATTTCCACATATAATTTGTGGTGGTAAAAAATGTGGGAATTTCTCATCAGAGTGTCCTGAAAAAAGGGCGGAGAGTACGACTCCTTTATTTGTGATCAGCGTGACTGATTTACTAAGAAATAGGAGCTATTCTACAAATCCCAGATTTGTGTTGACCTGTGTAATCAATCACTTTTCCTAAACACTTGCCCAATTTAGCAGCTTTCGATGAAGCTTACATTGAACGCTATCGGTTATCTAGTCCATAAGAAATTTACACTTAGTTTGCAGGCCACGTAAAATTACGTTTTTCATGAAAAACGAGCCCCGCCTTCAGACGTTCCTCTAAAAGAATGCTTTGCTTAAAAAGAAAACGACTTTACGTGTTCGTGTTTAACACTTTATATGCTGCTGGTGTATATATATACCAGTGACATTTATTGAATCAATTGCTAATAATAAAATTTAAATTATTTAACCATATATACTTAAAATCATTTTAATAAATAATATAACACTTTAGTAGAACGCTAAAACGCGGTGTTTACTCTTCAAAAAAGGATAATACCCCGACCACAATCAGTGTTGCCAGATCTGGCGGATTTTTTATTCAATAATTTTGATATATGTATAGACTATCAATCTTCGAAATGATCAGGCCGTACTTGCCAACATCCTAATATTCCGTAGTGTTGTTAGGTCCACCCCTTTTTCCCACACCACTAAATTTTTAGAGTAATATTCTCCAAATACAATTTAATAAGTAGAAAAATATTCTAAAAAGATACTGGTGTGAAAAAGAAGACGGGGCTATTAGTACTATATAATATTAATTAGTATGTTGGCAAGTACGTCAGGCGAACGTTACAATTAAAAATTATTGTTGATTATTGAATAAAATATCCGCCAGATCTGGCAACACTGACCACAATCTGTTAAAACTTTTATTTGCAATAGCAGAATTGTCCAATTTTATAATTTATTCCAGAACATTTTTAGCCACGCCTTCTTTTCGCACCTATAAAATAAGAAAAAATTCATTTTTAAAAATTACTGGTATGAAGAAAGGTGTGGCTAAGAATGTCAGAGAATAAATTATAAAACTTGACAAATCTGCAGTAGGTCATTGAATCTGTTGTTTCTCGACAATAAGACTTCGCCTGTCGATCTTTCACACATCTTTTAATTCACAATTGATCATATTTAACGGCATCTTTTAAAGGCATTTATTACATAATTAATAAATGTATGTTTATTTGTATCATAAAATTTGTATATACTCTCATGTGTATTTTCATTAAAAAATACAGACTAATGCAGAAATTAAAGTAATTAAAAATGGATATTGCATAAAATAATACAAAAAAAAAAAAAAAAAAAAAAAAAAAAATTAGAAGCAGTTGTAAGTTTCCAAATACTTATGACACATGCAGTAGGTTTTTTTTTTATTGTTTGCCTTTTCATGCATTTTTATTTGCGTTCCTTTGAAAACTTTATTCATTTGTGGGTCTTCTAAAGGAAGAGGAGAAGCTCCTCCCATTTTTAATTACAAAATATTTTCATTATGTTCATTTTTTAATCAAAATACAAATAAAAGAATACCCTAAAGTTATGGTACAAATAAACTTACATGTACTATCTATGTAATAAACAAGATATAAATTCATCCGTAAAATTATGTCGAAAGAGGATTAACACTTTCACGACCGCTGACATAGATTCACGTCATTTGAAAATCTCTAAGTCCACCAGCGGGTGTTTCTTTTGCTATTTGTATGTTATTTATTTCTTAAAAATATACCCAATATTCATATTTGTACTATTAATATACTATGGATATAAATTCTGTGTTTAGAAAGAGTATAACAATAATGTATATCTATTTGTTATATAAATATGAATACGGAGAATTTTTTTTTTTTTTTTTTTTTTTTTTTCTGAAATATTGTAACAAGGGAGAATAATGCACACAGGCGGACCTTACTGTGAAAAAGGCAAAAACATTTGGTCGCGAAAGTGTTAAAAGCTATGGAGAGGAAACAATGGGCAGATCCTAAATTTTGAGAAACATAAAATTCCGTTAATCTATTGCAAATAAGAATTTAAATTTCTTAAGAACTAAATAACCAATATGGTTCAATGTATATTTAATCAAAAGTTGTTAGAATGAGTTTTGAAGAAATATGTTTGACAGTACTTTAAATAATGTTTGCGATATTACCAATTTCAGATTTTGGTGACAATTTAATTTGTATTTTTAACATGTTTCAGCGCTTGCAAATCGCCATCAAATATTCTAATGAGACTGACGTAATCTTATAAGTACTTTTTCTGTTCTTTCTTTATTTTTTTGTGCAGCGATTTTAGAAGCTTCAAAAATTCGGGATTTTTTTTAATTTGGACATTTTTTCTGTTATCCGCAATAACTTGGGAATGTTTAGAGATAGTACGGATTTTTGTGATTGTTGCATAGTTGTCAACATTTTAATTTATTCCGTCATTATTTATTATGCTACTTCTCGTCAGAGATATAGCACTCTTTGAACTTTTAATAAAAAGCATTTCACCAATGTTAATTATCAATATCGCAACATATTTTATTAATATTTATTTATAATTTGTTACTGGTGTAAAAAGAATTATTTTCTACTGAAATGCAGTACAGTGGATAATCATAGTATTAGAAATATTTTATTTGACATTTTCTCTGTTTTCTAAGGAAATGTTAGACGAAATAGCCGTGAATATCAGACACGCAAAAAACTTTCTTAGGCTGACACTTTCCAGTAACAATTTAGTCACAAGTACAGTTAGGGAACCAACTATACATTGAAGAAAAGCAAAAATACTTAGGATTAGCCCGTATCATTAAAAGATACAAATCACTTGTAACTCTAACGTATGATTTACTTACTATTTACATTTTTTTAATGAATACCACGAATATTTAGACATATAATTTTTTTAAATATTATACTTTTAGGAAGTTTTTTACTTATAACAAGAATGGATTCCCACAACATTTAACAAAATTTGCAGAAAAATTTACAAGACATTATAAAAAAAAATTATTCTGAAATATAAATTGCCTACATTTAATTTTTGAGACGATAACAGTATTTGTAGTATATATATATATTTACTGCGCAGGATAACTGTATTACCCATCATTCTCTTTTATAGGCCCACAGTAAAATGTTTCCGAAGTAGCATGGATACAAAAGATGTAATCAAAAGATAAATATAACAAGTGTCTTGAAATTCCTTATCCGCGCGTCCGAAAGAAGATTTATTAATTCGAAGCGAGTTCATAAAAAGAAAAATTTAGACGCAATAGTTACTGAAAGGCTTATTCATTGATTGCCGTTAGTACAATTTTAGTGTGCGCTACATTTTAATATCTCAGTACATATCTTGTAAAATTCAGGCATTTTCAGGAAAAATGCTTTTACATCTAGGCATTTTCCAGAAAAGTGTAAATAATTTTCCCAAATTTAGTGAAAAGGGAATTATATGTCACTTCCGAAATTGAGTAGAGGATCCTATACAAGACCATCAAGTTCCTATTAAAACTTTCGCGACCGCTGACGCAGATTCATGTCATTTGAAAATCTGTAACTCCGCCAGTGGGCGTTTCTTTTGCAACTTGTATGTTATTTATTTCTTAAGAACATATCTAATACTGATTTTTGTACAATCAATATACTACGGATACAAATATTTTGATTAGAAAGAACAAAATTATAATGAACATCCATTTGTAATATAAATGTGAATACAGAAAATTTTGTTCTGAAATATTGTGACTTGGGTGAATAACGCCCACAGGCAGACCTTACTGTCAAAAAGGCAAAAGCATGCGGTCGCGAAATTGTTAACGAATATATATATATAGATAGATAGATATATTCATTTACATAGAATCAAATTACAATTTTGTTAGTGGTGCCATATTTTAATATTTATCGGTATCCAAGTTATCTACATAAAATATTTTATTTATTTATTTATTTATTTTTATTTATTTATTTTATTTTTTATGTATATAACTTAAACTGATAAAAATATTAGATTGGCGCAGGGATGAGAGTTCCGCTTTTTCTGCCACCAGTATTTCCACACAGAAAATTTTATCACATTTTTACAGCTATTTAACGATTTTATATGTTAAAAATTTTTTGAAGGAAAATACTGGTGGCAAAAAAAGTGGAACTCTTTCATCCCTGTTAGCGGGAAAGTTCTGTCGTATTTTACTACCGGCAGATAATTCTACCTGTCAGTTCAAGACAAGTAAGTAGAATGCATCATGTGGATGTGGGGTCTTATTAGTTAGTGTACCTCTCGAAGGATATAAATGGACTACTTTTAAGACCCTTCATCAGTTAGTTGCGAAATACAGAGTGAATAAGATGCAGTGGATAAAGTGTATTTAAGACATTGCATTTGATATGTGTTCCAGAAAGGAAGCAATGCATCGTTTGGTTGTAAAAGGTTATGAGACACGTTGGAAAATGAAGTTGTACATGTTCGGTCCTCCCAAAGTGCGTTTGCCAAATTTTCATTTCGGAAATTTCAATCTCAAAGAAGTTCATCAATATGGGCAGCCATTCAAGGTCAATAACGATATTTTGCGATCCATGTTGAACAGTACCCACATTAAACCACTAGAGAAATTGCAAAGGAACATAGAATCCACCATTCAATTGTTGAAAAGTACGTCAAACATCTTGGATTTGTCTTGAAGCAGAATATTTGTTTTCCACACGATTTGACAGAAAGAAATTTATCGGATTGCATGAGAATCTTTTCATCTCCCCTTGTTATACACAATCATACTTGCCAACATACTAATTATATTCCGTAGTATTGTTAGCCCCGCCTTCTTTTTCACACCAGTATCTTTTTAGAAGAGTTTTCTTCTTATTTAATCGTAATTGAATTTGGTGAATATTACTCTAAAAATTTGCTGGTGTGAAAAAAAGGGCGGGACTAATAAATAATATTAATTAGGACTATTAATTACGGAATATTAATTAGGATGTTGGCCAGTATGTATGTTACCGTTAAAGCGCGAAATCCGTTAATGTGCAGATTACCTAGCTAATCTGCAGATTAACTAAAATGACCCGCTAAAGTGTGGAATCAAGAGTTTTCCGCGTTTTAACTAGGTAATCTGCAGATTAGCGGCTTCTGTGCCGTTAAAGTTCAAATGTTTGTTTCGAGCCTTAGTTTTTTTACATTCACTATGACGTCAAACAGTCATGTGATACATATACGCGAATGACCTTCAAACACAAACCAAAACTTTCATCCTTTCCGCTCCGCTTCCGCCTATGATAATTAGTAAACGCAAAACGTGGAGCATCGAAGACATGGTTATTATAGGTTTCTTATCATGACCAACACAAAACTTAAAGTAACAAGTAAGTTATAATTGTTTTAATTTTGATTTTATTTCTTCTCTTTTTTAATTCTGTCAATATAAGTTTGATAAGGGTCTACACTGCATTTTATTATTGAAATCTAATCTTAATCCAAACGCTCTGTCTCCTGAAACTTCATTTTGAATTATGAATATTAATATTTACGACACAGTAATTATTTCCTCCCGAAATAAAACTATTAAAACACAACTTTTTTAAAACTAATTTATTTAAAACTTGATTTAAATTACTATTACTTACTGAAAAAAAAAAAGTTTTAATTTTTAACTCTGAAAAATATGGCATTCAATATTATGGCTTTCTTTAATAAATACTTAATATGAAATTGTTGTGCATTTTTTAGCATTTTATTACATTTTGCTGTTGTTTCTTTCAATTTCAAGTTTCCTTTATATATTTTATATATCATGATTGCATTTTTATTTTTATTTTGTTCGCTTTTTCATATAATTTCGTTGTAGTTTATCACATAAAATGTGTTAATAAAGTTTTTTTTTTTTTTTTTTTTTTTTTTTTTTAATTTAATTGTAAAATTAATATAATTGCTAAACTTGTACTTGTTGCTGTAATATGTATGCTGCAAAATATTGTTTAATAAAGCATTGGAAAACAGTCATTTTAATTTTCCTGCGGTCTAAAAATTATTAAAGCAGTTTTAATTATTTGAAGTACTTCTTAAATAATGCTTCTGAATTGTCTAATTTAATATTTCTTTATCGAATTAAAAATTGGTGCATAACATAAAAAAAAAAAAAAAAAAAAAAATAGTAAGCAATGTAAGTTGTTAATAAAACTTTTTTTTTTTTATTTTTTTTAATTTAAATGGTTAAATATTTTTATTTTGAAAAGAAATCATTACTAAATTATAATTCTAACATTCATTTATAAAATAGAATTTATTGAAAGCTATTAAAGTTATTATATTTCATATTAAAAATGCATAACATCTTCAAACTTATATTGGCAGAATAAAAAAGATGAAATAAGTAAAAAAATTAAAACAAATATAACTTTAAAAGACATAAAAATTAAAACACATACAGATTAAAATAAGTAAAGAAAGAAAGAAAAAGAAAGAAAACTATTTTTTCCCCGAATGAAAAAAACAAATACAACACAGCGTGCTGTAAAATTACACCACCAGAGATCTTATTTTCACTTTAACGAGTGCCTAGTAGGTAATGTGCAGATTATCTAGGTAATTCGCAGATTACCTAGGTAATTTGAGAAATGAAAAAAATTTCCTCACTTTAACGGATCGCCCTAGTTAATGTGCAGATTACCTAGCTAATCTGCAGATTAACTGATATCTGCACTTTAGCGGTAACATGTACACAATGTGGAGCCGTTTCTGGACAAGCTCATTACGGAAGATGAAAAGTGGATCCTTTACGAAAATACAAAAAGAAAAAACTTTCCTGAAAACCTGTAACATCTGCCACAATTATTGCAAAACTAGACTTCATCAACGAAAGGTGATGCTCTGTTTGTAGTGGAATAGAAGAGGTTCAGTGTTCTAAGAGTTATTTAAACAGGGACAAATCATCAAAGTGAACGCATTGTAACCAGCTCGATAAATTGAATCTAGCTATCAAGGAAAAGCGGCAGCAATTAGTGAACAAAAGAAGAATTCTGTTTCATCAAAATAAAGCAAAAAACACATGCTGCAATGTCAGTACGACAAAAGTTGAATGAGCTTGAATGGAAAGTTTTTAGTCATCCATTATATTCACCTAACATAGCTCTATTGGATTACTTTTTATTCTGATTGCTTTAGAATTATATGACCGGAAAAAATTTACTTCTTATTTCTCTAAAAATAAAGTGGTGTAGAAAAATTACAATTAACAATTTTATGGAATGTTAATCAGTAAGTTGGCAGGTATGCTGAAGTAGTTTGATACTTGATAGTAATGTTTGATGAGTTTTTTAGAGATAAAATCAGCTATTACAAAAGCATTAATTGATATTAAATAGCAATACATTTTGCATGGTGTAGAATTTGAACCTTTTACTACAATTGTAACAAGTTTGAAGCCAATAAAAATTGACCTAGAAAAACTCTGCACTCAGAATGCGACTTTTCTAACTGCGAAAGGAATATTTCTATTTATTATCATCACTGGAGAGTTGAAGCAACATAACTAAAAATTTTCGAAGAATTTGAATTGTTCTCTGTTCTAAAGATATAGGGAAAGACGTATTGCAAAGTTGCGAAGTTTTACAGTTTATTCCGGAGCATTCTTAGCCATGCTTTTTTTTTTCATACCAGTAATTTTTAAGAATGATTTTCTTCTTATTTAATCGTTTTCATTTATTGTAGAGAAATGTTCTACAAAATTTCCAGTGCAGAAAAGAATGCTAAAAATGTTCCGAAATAAATTATAAAACTTGGCAATTCTGCTATTGTTATTTAAGTTGGATTAATGCAGTGACTAAATTTGGAAGAAAGTATGATGCTGCTACAGTTATACTTGATTTTTTACGTTTACCAAATAAAAACTTTTGATTTAAAAACCTAAATAATATTGACTTTTTTTTTTCAGAAAGAAAAAACTCTGCCCTATTATTCGCATTTATAAATGAGATCACGAATACGGATGCTTTTGAAAAGGAATCTTAACTCGTTAGCAGTCGCTATTTAGTTGATTTGCCGTCCATCCTTCAGTGTTGCCAGATTTTTTTATTGAATAGCCACCAAAAATTTTTGGAAGTGGCATTTGATAGTCTGAGTGATAAAAGCATACCTTGTTTATATTTTTTTAAACCATTCTTTAAAATATATTTACCGTAATTTTCGGTGTGTAATCCGAAAGTTAAATAAATCAGTTTTGCACCAGTAATTTTAATTGACGGATAATATTACATTTGTACGAGCTGTTTCTTTGAGAAAATAAAGATTTTTCTGATAAATAAAATTTCTGGTGGTGGAATGTCATATTTTACCTGCGGATTATACACCGAAATTCATGATAATATATTTCATTTGTATTTTATAGTTCAATATATGTGTCGTCTAGTACCAAAACCAGACGACTCTTTAAATTTGGAAGGTTTATTTTTTCAGTTTTTTCAGTAAATGTTTTCACCATCTGGGAACAAGAAATCACGCCGAAGCTAATCCACCCCTGTGTTATTTGCGTTTGAAAATCACGATGTGCTGCAAAACCGGTCATCTCCATGCCTGTGAGATCACAATTCTGCTCCATCCGACTAAAACAGCACACTTGTTGATTAGGATAGTGTTATCGTGTTTTCTCTCGCCTGTGACTGCACTTTCTTGGTGCACACAAATTTTCTAATAATTGAATTTCGTGTTCGAGGAAGAGGAAAAGTGATCCTACGACGTGGAAAAAGAACAAAGCCAAAGTTCAAAGGTAACGTACAATCACTTTATAATAATATAATATTAATGATAACATAACAACATCTTACTTAGCATATTATGATTAATTAATCAAGTGTTATTAATTAAATAACATATCTATGATGATTAAGCTGGTTATAGCAATGTATTTATGTGCATTTGTTTACAATTAGATTGGTTTTCCAATGTAATAAAAAATAGCTCGTAATTAATGAATTTGGGACCATTTTCGATACATTTTCATAATTTTCCGGAGTTATTTTTTGTTATGGATAGCAGTTATTTTTTATCAAATTTTTCTATTTTAATCATTTTTTTTTTTTTTTTTTTAGATCAGATAACTGAAATCATTTTTTTACAAATAAAACTTAATTGAACAAAACATTTTATGTAATTGCAACCCTAAAAATCCAATATTCACATTAAACTTCGCTAAAATTAAATTCTAGATTGTTGCAAAGGTCACCAAATCCTACATAAAAATTTGAATAATCCTCTTCCGCCACGTACCCTTGCCAGTTTTTTTTCAAGTTTTTAACCCTACAAGGTACCCAGTTCCATGTGTGGAACACCGACTTTAATCGTTCCTATAGCTATAAAACTATTAGTAGCGACATCTCTTGACATCTTGATAGAAGCTACTGACATTTAGCAATGTAGTAATACGAATCTTTACCTAAAGATGTCGTTCGTGTTTTTGTTATAGTGACTCAGTGTGAAATTTGAATGAAAGTGATACGTTAGTCGTTTGTCTGAATTCAAAAATAAAAAAAGCATAGTTATTGAACAGTTTTGACTCGAAAAAAAAAATACTGCGTGTTATAACGAAGTGTATATTTTGCAGAGGTAAGTTTTTTATTTATTTATTTATTTATTTATTTATTTTTTACAATAGTAAACGTATTAGTAAATCATATTTTTATGTATGTTCCACATACGGTACGTTGAGCTAAAAAGTTGATTTTTCCGTAAAATATGGTTTTATTTATATTTTTAAAAGTTTTCCCTATCTTCTGATCACTAATTACAACCTATATATTTTTGTCGCGCACTAAAAAAAAATTGAGCCTTGTAGGGTTAACTATACTGCTTTAACGATTATAAAACTAAAGAGCTTAGTTTCCTATCTTACACTACTTTCCATTAAAATTCCAACATCAAGAAGGAATGCGAATATCAGAATGATATTTATTGGGCACATACATTGTAGTAAGAAGAACAACTGATTAAATTTTCAGGGTGTTTTGAGTAATATATCCTGAGCAAGCAGTACATAAAGAAGTGACCTCTGGGAGCAATAACTACACTTATCTACCTAGGCATTGAATCGAACAACGATTGAATGACATATTCGGGTACAGCACTTCATGAAGCTTCAAAAGGATGCCACAGTTCATAAACCGTAGTTACTGGTGAGTGGTGGCAGGCCACTCGCTTTTCAACGATTAAACGATCATTTTCATTGGTGCGAGATCAGGAGAACGCATTGGCCGGAGCGACGGTTCAACACATTCTGTATCAAGGAAGGTCCATACAATAAAGACAACGTATGGTCGTTCATTATCCTGCTTAAATGTTGCACTACGGAGGCCTTGAATATAGGGCAGAGGGGCGGGCCTTAGATCACCAGAAATTTAATGGCCGTTATTCAGAGTGCCAGGAATGCGAACAAGAAGTAATCGAGATGCGTATCCAATGGGACCCCATACCATCACTGCAAGTGATGAACAGTATGACCATGTCGAATCCCAGCTGGCAATGTGCATTATTCACATTGTTGTTAAATACGGATAAGGCAATCTTGATATACTGTAAACAGGATGATGATTTGTCTGAAAGGCGACTTCATGCCATTCCTGCGTCCAGGTTCGTCATTGACCACACACCAAAGGCGCCCATATCAGTGATGCAGTTTTGAGAGTAATCAAAATTTTGGTAGCTGTATACTGGGTCCCCACCTGGAGTGATGGTGTGCAGTACCATTGGATATACGTCTCGATCACCTCTCGTTTTCATTTCTGCCACTCTGAATACCAGCCATTACATATCTGATGATTTAAGGCCCGTCGCTCTGCCCTGTCTTCAAGGCATCTGAAGCGCAATATTTAAGCAAGACAATGCACGATTGCAAATTCTCCGTATTATCCGGACTTTCTTTGATGCAGAATATGTTCGACTGTTGCTCAGACCAGCGCGTTTTTCTGATCTCACACCAGTGAAAATGACTGTTTAATAGTTGAAAAGCGACTGGCCCCCAACCACTCACCAGTAACTACAGTCGATGAATTGTGGCATCGTGTTGAAGCTTCGTGAAGTGCTCTACCATTACATGTCATCAAATCGCTGTTTGATTGAATGCCTGGGCAGATAAGTGTTGTTTTTGCGCACAGAGGTCGCTGCTTTATGTACTGTTTTCTCAGTACATATTACTCCAAATTTCCTGAAATTTTAATCAATTGTTCTTCCTACTATAATGTATGTACCCAATAAATATCATTTTGATATTCGTATTACTTCTTGGTGTTGCAATTTTAATGGACAGTAGTGTATTTTGACTAAGTGTGGCAAAAAATCAGCTTTTCTCGTAATTTCACTTTTTGGAGATAGTCGATTCTGTAACTAGACGGCACATATAATGGAGTATAAATTTCGGAAATTTTTAATATTCTTATTTTGTATAATTATTACTGATGCTAATTAAAACTAACTAGTTTATATATCTTTTCAAATTTTGATGCATTCCCGGAATTTTTTGGAAAATCCCGGGAGAATAGTGCAGGAAGAAAAAAGTTCAGAAAATCAGCATCCACACTGGAGGATTGAAAATGATCTTGAATAAGTTCTTGAAAAGTAAGAATTTGCACCAACTCAAGAAAAATTGTGTGTATGTGTTTATGTTATCTAAATTACATTAAATTAAAAATAAAGTATAATATCATTAACATAGGATTTCACAATCATTGGAGTTTTCTTTTATCTTTATACGGGGGTAAATTTTAATGAGGGTTGTTATAACGAAAGTCAGAGTATTAACAGACAGTAAACAGGTAAACAAGTGCAGTGTTGCCAGATCTGGCGGATTTTTTATTTAATAACCACCAATAATTTTTAATTGTAACGTTCGCCTAATCACTTCGAAAACTAATGGGCTACACTGCAGTGGCGGCTCGTGAACCGAAAATAGGTGAAGAGCTCAAAAATAATATTTAAGTATTTTTAATCATAATTTTTATTAAGCATGATCTTAACTAAAATTAACTAAAAATACTTATTTAGATGTAAATTTATATTCTATAAATGAATACAGCGTAAAATATAGTGTGCCTCTTCACCAATTTTCAGTGCACGAGCCGCCACTGCTACACTGGTGTTCCAAAATTAAAGTAACAACATGTTTTCTTCTTTTCTTCTTTTGCGCATAATCAGTGGCGAGGTGTGAATGACGTTTTTGGTCATCGTTACGCTAGTGGCTGGAAACAGTACATTGTAATAGAATATGTATTTATCTTATTGGTTGATTCGTCTTTTTTATACAGCAACGTAGGTATGACGGCATTCCAACAGTCAATCAGATGAATGAACTTTCCATGATAACGGACTGTTTCTAACAACACACATGAAGATGACCGAAACGTCACTCACGCGTCGCCACTGCGCATAATCTTTAAAAAGATAAACATATGAACATAAAATTTAGAGGGCATGTTCGTTATCATACCATTAATTGAATTTTATAAAATTTTAGCATAAGTAATAATTTTTAACCTACAGTGCGTTACATGAATATAAACGCACCTTAGCTTTAAGAATTAGAATGGTATAGAATATTAATAAAAAAATATGAATAGGTGACACTTGATGCAAACTGCATGTGTATGATTCAAGAAATGAAATTACGAGTCAAAACAACGAAAAACCAATATGATTTTTTAGAAAATAATTTTATTGAATTTATGACAAATATACATGTTGCATGAATTTAAACGCACCTGTAAAAAATAAATAACTGAGTAACAAATATTGTATCTAATACTTTGTAAAGCCACCATGGGCTTCTAGAAGAGCCAGTAAACGCCTTGGCATTGACTGATATAGTGGCATGAGGTCATCCAAACTGATTGTCTTCCAAGCTAACAGAATTGCCGATTTTAGTTCATCTTTTGTGTTAAACTGCCTTCCGTTTGCTTAAACACGGCGAACCAGATTACCCCATACGTTCTCCATTATGTTTAAATCGGGGCTTTTTGAGGGCCAATCCAGAACTTTAGTTTTATTGTCACGGAACCATTTTTTCACGATATGTGCTGTATGTACAGATGCACAATCTTGCTGGAAAATATAATTTCTTCCAGATTTTTTGACTGCTTGACGGCGAGGTTCCTTGTGAGCATCTGGACATAATCTACAGAGTTCATACTGTTCTCCACGAACTCTAATTCGAAAGTCCCTTTAAAACCTATGGCTGCCCACACCATGACAGACCCACCTCAAGATTGACGTTTTGAACAGTACATTTCTTCGGTTATCATATCGTGGCAGTAGCTATGAAATCCGTCCTGGCCATCGAGATTAAACATTTTTTCATCTGAGAAGATGACTTTTACCCAATTTAGTCGATTTAGAATCCATTCTCTTGCCCTTTCCAACCGCATGTCCTTGTGCTTTTGAGTAAGGGGCGGTTTCGTCTTCATTTTCTTAAATTTAATGAATGTTGCAGCTTTGATAGTTCTACATATCGTTGTCCGATGAACACCCAGCTTGTATTGAGCCTTTATATTCGCACAGGAAATATTCTTAGTCTTTGCAGCGTTGCATATTCGACATTTGTCGCAACTGGTGAGCTTTCCTGTTCGCTTCTGATACGCTTTTCCCCCATAATTTGCTCCTTTCTTTATGTAATTTAGCATAACACTCTCACTTCTTCCGATTCAGCGCCCCATTTCGCGATTGCTAAAACTTTTACCACGCATAAAGTCGATTTTTATCCTCTCGTCTACTGTCAAAGTTTTTCCTCTTGCCATCCTGTACGAACTCTGTAAATTTTGTATTCAAGCATTAAAACTGATTTTAGAGAATTTTAGCAACACGACTATTTGTGTTTTAATTTAATTCCGGCGGCTATGTTAAATTTTAAACCCAAAATACAGAGTGCGTTTAATTTCGTGCAACAAACGAATAACAGTGAAAAATAAGAAAATGCTTAAACATTCATTAAATAAGCTTGCATGAGCATAAACATACTTGCTCAAAGCACCTTATTCAGTTGTTAGTCATATGCAATAACTGTAAGTCGCATTCCTTCTTTAAAAATTTAAAAAATTCTATTTCTGGCTATTGGAAAAGGTGCGTTTATATTCATGCAAGGCACTGTAATAATCATTCTTTTGTTTTTCTAAAATATGCTTTGAAAAAAAATGAAAAATTTCAATAATTTTAGAAAAAACTTAATGAAAAGTGGTGGTAAGAATGCATTACAGATAGATAAAGACGCACATGCCTTGAAATGTTACTCTAAATCTTAATGTTTCTTACTGTATTAACTTTTCTTTTACATTTTTAATAGACTTTTAAAAAATATATAATTAATAATTTGTAAACTATGAGCATCACTAGAATAATAAAAATGTCGATAAATAGTTTTATAATGAACAACTTATCCAGTTTTCATGTTTACATGTATATTTTTTAAAAAGTTATTCACATGCGAAAAATAAGAAGAAACAGAAACGTGAATACAGGTAAAAAGGTCTGGTTTTAATCTAACACATGGATGTATGTGCATCTTCACTTATCTGTAATGCATACTTATGATTACTTTTCATTATGTTTTGTTTTCTAAAATTATTGAAAATTTTCATTTTTTCCAAAGCTTAGTTTCGAGAAAAAATGAATATTTATTAGCTTAAAAATTATTACATATGATAAAGTTGTATAAAATTCGGTTAATGATATGATAACGAACATGCCAACCAGATTTTATGTTCATATGTTTATTTGTTTAAAAGTTATGTGAAAAAGAAGAAAACAGATTGTTCCTTTAATTCTGACACCAATGTATTATGTATATGAAATATCACTTCCCAAAATTATTGGTGATTATAGAAAAAAAAAAAAAAAACAGTCAGATCTGGAAAAAAAAAAAAAAATGTATTTATTTATATTAATAAAATATTTTGTTTAACTTCACATTATTTTGTGTATATTATAAGTAAAAAACAAATTTGTAAAAAAATAAAAATGAAAAATATTTTGTTGGCTTTGCAATAAAAATTAATTTGTTACTTTAAACTAAATTTGTAATAAACCCATTTAAACAGACATTTTTGTTGTGCGCACCAAATTTTTGTTAATTGCAACAAAATTTCTCTCAGGTTGTGGATTCGTCTTACTTAAAAAACGAATTCTTACTTAATAAGAAAAAATAATTTTGCCATAATATCTTTGAAAATTACGGATAAATAAACTCTCTCTCTCTCACATACATATAAATGAAACTAAGTACAACTATCATAGAATTTTGTCATCATTAGTGTATTTAGAGTTTCTTTTAACGTTATGCGACAATTTCATAACAGGAATATTAATTATTACGAAAGTCAATGTACTGGATTACCAGTATAATATACTGGTACAACGGCTGGATGCACACCCATTTAAAGTAAAATAAAGTGCTTTCGCCTGGTAAACGAATCCTTGCTGTAAAATTTATCAAAATCTCTTTGAAAGTCCAGTTGAAAACGGAAACGCACACAAATAAAAATAATAAATATAAATATAAATAAAAATAATTAAAACTGAATAGCGTATCCTTTTTTTCAGAGAAATCATTAAAGTGCATACAATGAAATGCAAACCAATTATTTTTAAAAAATTCTCAGAACTTCGTCTTCTAAATAACAAAGGAAAATAATCAATGTTTATTTTTTTCACAGCAAGAAATGTTTTGTTTATAAAAGAATTCTGCAGTTGAACGATTATAACAGCAGTAATAGCAAAGATAAATTAAACTTTTTACTTCGGTTGAATTGTGAGAAAATAAATTAAAATACTTTTCAAAGAAATAAGTGTATTTTATTCACTTTATGCATTCATGCAAAAAAGGGAATCATGTTAGAGTATCATTGGAAAATAAATCACTATCATACTAAGATGTTCATTTATCTTTGGCGAATTCGAATAGAAATTTAAATCATTAATTTAAAAATGCTCTAGAAAAATAACAGACTAGACATTTAAATTGCTTTGAGGTTAAATATTGTTAAGATAATAAAAGTGAGGGTGGGAAATTTTTAATTCCCCTTTCTTGGACTTTAGCTTTTATAGTTTTTTTTTAGTTAGTGATGCTTAAAGTGAGTAACAGAAGACTGTCAGTTTGAATTCTAAAAGCAGAGTAAGTGCATCAAGTCCTACCTGATCCTAAACTTTGAATAAGAATTATTATACAAGACAACTTCAGTTCAAGGTAAGATGTTTTGTTTTATGTTCTGTTTCATATGCACGAAATTTTTATATTTTCAAATAGTGTCAGCAAAAATTTCTATTTTTTTTTTCCCTAGCAATTTCTGATATATATAAATTTCAATTTTGTTGGAAATAAATCGATAATTTGGTAACGCATAAACCACGGCAATAACTTTTTTTCCCTAAAACTATTATATTCGGATTATGAATAGATAGTATTTCGTAAAATGAAGCTTTTTAATAATAAAATGTGTGTTTTGAATGTTTTTTTTTTTTTTTCGTCATTTTAAAAGTAAAATGAACCATCATTTCAAATGACTATAAAAATTAGTAAAATGAGTTTTGTGAGTATTTAATTCTGTTTGTAGGACGAGACATACTTTCTTTTATTTTGTAGTAGTATATGTTATGACTTCCTCCAACTTCTTATGTTCATGAATCAGACGAAGCATTTTAATCTGTGTAGAATGCAAATAGATTTTCAAGGATCTCCCATCTTTTAAACATTTTACAACTTTTATTTTTTCATGATACCACATACATGGATGGAACACGGGCAAAATGACGATAAAAATTAGTAAAATGAGTTATGTGAGTATTTAATTCTGTTTGTAGGACGAGACATACTTTCTTTTATTTTGTAGTAGTATATGTTATGACTTCCTCCAACTTCTCATGTTCATGAATCAGAAGAAGCATTTTAATCTGTGTAGAATGCAAATAGATTTTCAAGGATCTCCCATCTTTTAAACATTTTATAACTTTCATTTTTTCATGATACTACATACATGGATGGAACACGGGCAAAATGACGATAAAAATTAGTAAAATGAGTTATGTGAGTATTTAATTCTGTTTGTAGGACGAGACATACTTTCTTTTATTTTGTAGTAGTATATGTTATGAATTCCTCCAACTTCTCATGTTCATGAATCAGAAGAAGCATTTTAATCTGTGTAGAATGCAAATAGATTTTTCAAGGATCTCCCATCTTTTAAACATTTTATAACTTTCATTTTTTCATGATACTACATACATGGATGGAACACGGGCAAAATGACGATAAAAATTAGTAAAATGAGTTATGTGAGTATTTAATTCTGTTTGTAGGACGAGACATACTTTCTTTTATTTTGTAGTAGTATATGTTATGACTTCCTCCAACTTCTCATGTTCATGAATCAGAAGAAGCATTTTAATCTGTGTAGAATGCAAATAGATTTTCAAGGATCTCCCATCTTTTAAATATTTTACAACTTTTATTTTTTCATGATACTACATACATGGATGGAACACGGGCGCAGAACTCATACTGGTATTTGTTTAAGAAATTTCTGTACATATAATATCGTTGATTTAAGAAGTAGAAAATTTTGTCTCGTTGATAGTGGTATAAGTTCTGTGCCCGTGTTCCATCCCTGTACATATAAAATAATTATATTTTTAATAATATAATATAATATTAATAATGTGTATTAATAAAACAATGCTAAAATATGCAACAGTTTTTAACGGAAAAATTAAATTACTTTTAATGACAGCAAAACATACTCAAGCCAGGATGGATCTTGTTGAAACTAATTTAGCATTTTCCGTCAAAAAACTGAGATATAAATGTGGATGAAGAAATTGTTCTTGAGCTATTTCAAAATTTTATAGATTTGAGTTTGTATTATTTTTATTATATTATTATCGTTATTATTATTTTAACTATGCGGTGTCTATCTTGCCTAATGTATAGTTTATTCAGGAATTTTCTTGTATGATGATCAATTTATATCTAAAGTTCACTTTTGCGCAAAGATAATAAAGTATATAAACGGCAAGTTGATAAAGATGATGATTTATACCGCCAATAATGTCCAGCATTTTGAAGTTCAGATATTTGGTATCGGACATCATTATACGTATAATAATTTTAATAGATGGAGTAGTACAGCTTTATTTATATTTTCTTTCCTCGTTTTCCTTCCCCCCCCCCCCTCGTTCCCTTCAAAATTATACTTCGGGGGGTCGACGAAGCGGGGGATGCCAACCACTCCATGGAGGATCAAAATTGTGATAGCATGTTTCCGGACCATCCTTAGGGCTTCGTCCTAGACCGTCACCAATTACCCATTGCGCAGCACTAGTGCGACGTTAAACCCAACCAACCCCCCCCCCCCCTAACATTTCCGTAGTAAAAATGTCTTTAATTATGCTCATAATGTGGAAAATGTTCTTAAAAAATGATTGACCGTTATTGAGAAAATAAATGGTGTTGTACGGAGAATATAATTTTAATCAGCAGGAGAAATCAGAGCCTGATTAAGGGGGAAGCACACATTATTTATACTTACACCGTTATTTTTTAACAATATCCTCCTATAATAAACAGAAAATTCTCATTAAAAATTATTTTAAAAGAATTCTGGTGTCTAATAACGGTGAGTAAATTGGATTGTTTTACACCGTTCATTTTTTATAAAAAATATTTCCTCGTCAAAGCGTGGAATTTCTATGACATGAAGTAAAAAATAATTGTAAAAATATTCCGGTGAGAGCGGAGATAATGTGTGCTTCCCCCTTAATCAGGCTCTGGGATAAATAGTTCGAAGTGGTAACAACCTTTTTCTTCACAAAGATATTTACTGAAAATAAACACCTTTGATCATTTCAAAGAAAATCATATATATATTTTCCCCTATAGAAATCGGTATAATACGTACTGTTGTTTGGGGGAAGATCAGTTCTGAGTTCCCCAAAAGACCTTATTTATTTTAATACAAACCAAGGTTGATGTAATTTAAAGAACAGAAATCTATTTGATTGATAATTGCCATCGCAGAAATATAACTTCAATAACAGCCTGTTATTTCTGGGGTGATAAACAATACGGAAATTAAGAAGCTTTATATATTTTGATTGAAAAATCGCGGACAGGTTTGAAGATTAGCAATCCATCTAGCAGGATGTAATCTACGGGGAAAATATTTCTTCCTGATAACCGGTTGTAATTAAACAAAGTAAACAGATTTCTTAATTTGGCAAACAATTTAAGATAAATGGTGTTTCGATCATAGCAATGGATATGATCGGTTCTCTTACGTATGAGAAAATTAGCTTTTATTATTTTTCCTATAGTTAAACGTGAACACAGAGTATAGAAATTTAACGGCTATAATTATTTTAATAAAAATCAAGAATAGAAAAAGGTTTAGTAGGATTATAAATAGATTTGACAAGTTGAAATCTCAGAGAACATTACATTTTGCTAACAAAACGATTTTACCTGGAGAAAAATATTAAAAAAAAAAAAAAAAAAAAAAAAAAACTATTTGAACATTTTTGGTTAAAATCAATGGTAAATTAACTTCTAATCCCAAAATTTAATTTATCAGGTTTTCATAATCGATTGAAGCTAGTTTTAGTATATAACTAGTACTTTTTAACATTTTAAACTGTCTGAGTGAAAATCACAGGTTATAAGCCTAGGAACAGTGAAAACTGATCTGATTGAAAGAAAAATCTGAGAAAATTAGGTTTTTCATGAAACCTTTGCAAGGGGGGGGGGGGAATTGCTTTGGCCATTTCAGGAAACGAATAAAAATTTTGTAAGCGAGCATTGTAAATTGCAAAACTCGCAATAATTGTTTCGGGTTTAGGTAACAAAATGATCTTAATTCAAGCGAAAAAAGTAGGCACGTGTGCAGCATGAAGGAATGCATTGCTGTTTCAATTCTTTCTTCGTGCCAACTTTTTCTATTTAATAAAGCGTTGTGCTCAATTATTTTGACACGAAACAATTGTTTCGAGTTTTGCAACAATTTATCATGTTTGCTTACAATGTTTTTATTCGTCAGTGTTCAACAAAAGCGTTTCGAAGCATTTGACGTCAATTCGCAGATAATCACTTGTTATAATTTTTTTGTACATAGAAAAAGATTTGGAAGGTTGTTATTGCCAGAAAAATTAGTTTTCACTGCTAATTCGTTCCTTTCGGGCGAGGTGAAATTCTTCAAAATATAACTGCGTTTAAACCTCGGTTGTTAGGTTTTGGAACTGAATTTGGGTTTGGAATGTAATTTAAAAAGCATTCCTATTAATGACATCCAACAGAAAGCATAATGGATTCGACTGCTTTTAAGTAGCTTTGTATATTTTCTATATATTGTATATGCACCATATAATGCACTAAAATCTAGTATATTAAAAAAATAAAATAAAATAAAAACAGGCAGAACCAATTGAAAACTCAATTTCTAACAGTTACACTGATAGCATGTAATATAACAGAATTCTTTGTGTGACCCTGCACACAAAATATTAATACTGTTCATACCATTTTTTTTTTTTTTTTTTTTTTTTTTTTTTTTTTTTAATAGAAGACAAGTTTTTGTCTTCAATAGAAAATTTATTTACACGTACTTTTTATCAGTGTAATTCCAAACCATACGTCATAATAGTCACATACAGGGATTAGATTTTACCTTTTTTTTTTTTTTTTTTTTTTTTTTTTATATATAACATTATTTTCTAACAATAATTACTATCTTATTTAAACATTAAAAAAAAATGAAAATGAAAATGAAAATACAATACAGATTTCTGTATGAAAATACAGGCAGCCAGGGTCGTCTTTACATATTCAAGTGCCCAGGACTAGTTCAGGAACCCTTTTAAAAATATTAAAATTTTAACTCAAATAATTAAATTTAAATGTTACTCAAAATTTAAATTTAAATATCTATTAAAGTTTTAAATTCAAATATATACTTTAGCCTTAAATATTTGTAAAATTAATTTTTGCACCTAAACTGTCAAATAGAAACTTGGCTCAAATAAAACTTTAAAATATATATACATGCCAAATTATTATGTGTATCATAATAATTAAGCTATTTTGAGCAATTATTTACAAATCAATTCATTAATAGTAACATAGGTTCATTTTAATATGTCTAGTTTGATTTCCAGAATGCTTGCATTAATCGATTTTCTCTATCGAAATCCAGAATAGAAACATATATATAGTATATATAGTACACTAGGAAAAAATTAAATTAATCAGTGTGATAGATGTACATGTATTGCATTGATAATGATAGTTTTCCTACATTTTCTGAAAATTAATCATTATAAATTTAAAACTCGTTTAGTAATATAGCTGATGGTGTCGTTGTTGAGTTTAATGCCATTTGACTGCTGTAGTGCCTAGGCCTGAGGGGGAATGTCCTTCGTGGGGGCCATCTTAAGGAGTCCTAGTGCGTATTTACACAAATTTCAGAGAAAATAATTGAAAACTGCAAACGGCTAGGCCGAAACGAGCGAGATTTGGGATCGAACCTGGCGCCTCACGCCTATCAATTCTCAGCTACTGGTGTGACAGTAATATTTCTGGCTTCAAAGCCAGAATACATACATCATATAATTTATACTTTTTTAATGACGAGCGAAGTACAGCACTGTTTTTCAACAAGTTTTACAAAATTGCGGAGTTGAAAAAATTATACGGACATTAAATACTCGATCTCCACCAAAAATTCTACCTACCCGTTGTATCCAGAGAAAATGATGGAGTTTGAAATTGTATAAAACTTTTTAAATCAATTTGAATTTTTTATTACAATAAAATTATTTTTATAGTCTAAGTAAAACGTTATTTTCAGCTAATTTATTACATTTAACCTACTTTACCCTAAACTATCCAAATATCTCTAATAGGTAAAAAATTGAACCACGTTTCAACCAGTTTGGGACACTCTGTATTAACATTACCTCAGAGCTGTCGTAAGATAAAGTACGAATCTGGAAAATTACAACACAACTAATTTCGGACATCTTTTCATTTTCTATTAATTTTAATTTTTAATAACATTCAATTTCATTCATTTTTCTGGAATAGTTTAATCTACACATTAGTCGTATTAATAAAAATCTCCTTTTCACCCCCCCCCCTTTTTTTTTTCAATAAATGATTTTTTTAATTCATATAATTCAAGTAAATATCAATCATTTATTATTTTATTAATTAATATTTTAGAAATTTTGGTTGAAGTAATAATGCTCATAGAGATGAAAAAAACCCAGGAATTTTGAAACAAAGAAAAAAAACTGTGAATTTTGGGAAAGAAACCCGGATATTTTGGGAACATTGGGAATTTTACAGGAAAAAACTAATTCGAGAATTCTTAAACAAACAATATTATATTGTTTATATAATATAAATACTAATTTTAAGGCTTTTAGATATTGCTCAGCGTAAAGCATTGTATTATTGTGTCATTTTATATTTAATATATGAGAATTAAAGCCAAAACATATGCTATTCATATAAAAACAAGCCAAAATTTACATATCTGAAAAAAAATTCTTTTATAAAAGCGTCATTTTACCAATACGTTGTAATTATTTCACATATTCAGAAACATATAACCTTTTTTAAAAAAACGTTTAAATATTTGTTTCTAAAAAACAATTTTCATTAATAATCAAATTTATTAAAATCCATACATTTTTAACATTGTATTAAAAATAACTCGATTTATTTATTTATGTTGCAAGTTAAAAATGTAAAAATACCCACTCTGTTATCATTGTTGTAAAATCAAACCAAAGTTCTTGAAACAAAGTGGATATATTTTTTGAATATTTTGAGAATTGGAATTGTAAATTTTTGGAAAATGACCTAAAGTTTTTTTTTTTTCTCTTTTCTTTAACTAAACTGACATTTCCGGTGTATAATCCCGCAGATTAGATAAATCAGTTTTACACCAGAAATTTTATTCGACAGACAGAGTCATATTTTCTCGAGCTGTTTCTTCAAAAGAGTATACGTTTTTCTTTTTTTTCTTTTTTTTTTTTTTTTTTGTTATTGATAAATAAAATTTCTGGTGCAGAAATGACGTATCTTACCTTCGGATTATCTGCCAGAAATTACGGTAAATTTGAATAAATAAACATGCGTTAAAAACTGCTTAGACTATTTTTTATTAGATAACCTTGAAATGAGCAATAAGAAAGGATGTATTTTAATATGGACAATAAAGGAGGATTTTTGTAACATGCCACTTCTTTGACCTACTGGTTGGCAGAAAATAGTTGCATGCATTTTTTTTTTTTTTTTTTTTTTTTTTTTTTAATTACCAACTCTACAATTTTTAAGTAAACGATTGCAATAATATAGAAGTATAAAATTCATTTTATTTTATTATGTAATTCTAGATAAAACATCACGAACTAGCTATTTTATTCCACCCCCAATCACAAAAAATATTTTTTTTAATCAGTACAGGATGTATTTTAATATGGACAATAAAGGAGGATTTTTGTAACATGCCACTTCTTTGACTTCCTGGTTGGCAGAAAATAGTTACAAGCTTTTTTTTTTTTTTTTATCACCAACTCTACAATTTTTAAATAAACGATTGCAATAATTTAGAAGAATAAAATTCATCTTACTTTATTATGTAATTCTAGATAAAACATCACGAACTAGCTATTTTATTCTACACCCAATCACAAAAAATATTTTTTTTAATCAGTACAACAAATTATAGCATTACAATTAATATAAATATATTACAATAAATTTTAATTAATGTAAAACTTTATTAACATCCATTATTTCAAAATTCTTAATTTTTGAACATTTTGAAAATTCCCAATTTTGTTTTAAATTTACAGGGGGGAGGGGGGACTTTTTTTTTTCTGGCCAAAAAACTGGGCATTTTGAAAGCCTTTCAGCACAAATTGTACTTAACCATTGCATTATATTAAGCAAAATACGCATGCGTGACATTCGTGACACATATGTATGAATGACGTGAGTTTTAGGACATGATGCTAGGTGAATGTGCCCATGCTTAGGTTTAAAGCAAAACCTGTTAATAAAGCAAGATTGCGTAAAAGAATTTTCTAGGTAGGGATTATGTTACTATTTCGAACAAGAGTGTTATTTTCGTTTCCGTATGGCTCCCCCAAAAGATTTATCAATTGAATAACGTTCTGCGATTGTTGCTTTAAGACAAACAGGTCATAGCTTGCGGCGTATTGCCCATTTGTAGAAAGTTCCCACTGGTGGAGTACACAGTGTTGCCAGATCTGACGGATTTTTTATTCAGCAATCACCAATAATTTTGAGAAGTGATATTTGATATACATAATAGACTATCAATCTTCAAAGTGATTAGGCAAACGTTACAATTATAAATTATTGGTGATTATTGAATAAAAAATTCGCCAGATCTGGCAGCACAGTACATTCTTAACCCTTTCGTGCGCGGTGTGATATATTTTATACCATCTAATTTCACTACCCAACTGCAAGAATTCATCCCTGAAATTTTTTAGAAAAAACTTACGTTTTTAACATATCAGAAAAGGCCGGTTTTTTTAACCTTAAAATTCAAAATTTCTTTTACTTTAATTTAGTTCACGAATTCCGGTGGCAGTGTAATTTAAAGGATCCGAATTGTCTGGCGCCGGAAAGGGTTAAGAAGCTTGCTGATACCAGGAGTGTTTTTCACCGCTCACGTCCTGGGCAACCTCGTGAAATTTCAAAACAGGAAGATAAATTTATTAGAGTGACATAAAAAAAAATAAGCTTAAAACAGCCCGTCAAATTCGTGCTGAATTCATGGAAACAGACATATTACATACTTGCCAACATCCCAATTAATAATCCGTAAAACTTTTAACCGCCTCTTTTTCCACACCACTTAATTTTTAGAGTAATTTTCTCCAAATGTAATTGCGATTAAGTAAGAAGGGAAATACTCTGAAAAAAGACTGCTGCAAAAAAAAAAAAAAAAAAAAAAAAAAAAAAAGGCGGGACTAAAAATTTTACGGAATACTAAATGTTGGCAGGTATGATATTAATACCTACAATCAAACGTCGCCTCCAAGCTGGTGGCTTAAAAGACTGTGTGGCAGCAAGAAAGCCACTTCTATGAAAGATTAATAAAAGGAAAAAGTTAACTGGGCTAGAGAACACAAGGATTGGAACGTGATCATTAGAAAAGGTTACTTTTTTCTAGCGAATCGAAAATCGAAATATTTGGTTCTAAGAGGCATCAGTTTGTTGGTCGTGCTGTGAGTCAGTGCATGTTATCTGCTTGTATCCAATTAACTACCAAGCATGGAAAAGATTCTATCATGGTTTGGGGAAGTTTTGGTAGTGGTGCAGTTGCTGATCTTGTAAAAGTAGATGGCTTCATGGGTTCCAAGCAGTGTTGCCAAATCTGGCGGATTTTTTATTCAATAAACACCAATAATTTTTAAGTGTAACGTTTGCCTAATCACTTCGAAGATTGGCAGCCTATTATGTATATAAAACATGACATTTCGAAATTATTGGTGATTATTGAATAAAATATCCGCCAGATCTGGCAATACTGGTCCCAAGTAACATCACAACTTCCTTGTGCAGCAAGTTATTTTTTCTGGAACTCGCCTTATTGGTCGGGGATTCATTCTACAATAGGACAACGACTCGAAACATACTTCAAATTTGTGTAGAAAGTATGTGCAAAATATGCCCCCCCCCCTTCCCCCAGACTCCAGACTGCAACCTAATCGAACTACTTTGGGATCATTTAGACACATGCATCAGAGATATAAATATTACAAGCCGAAATCATCTGTAGAAGGTGGTTCGATGCAACGGGAGTAACACTGAATCCGAAATTTTGGATAAACTAACGAATAGAATGCTCTGAGTGTGTGCGGTGGTGATAGCTTCTAAAAGTAGTTACTTCGATGAAAGAAGGATTTAAGTCAAAATTATGTTGTATATGCTTACTTGTGCCAAGAAATATATTTCTTTGTTTGAATAAAATATTATATTCATGAGAGTTTATTAGTTTACATATTTCAGGGGGAAAAAACTGAAAAAATAAGAGGTATATCGAAATTAATGAGTGGTAGTGTATGTAGAACACACACACACACACACACACACACACACACACACACACACACACACACACACACACAAATCATTTCTTGAATTAAGAATTGAAGTAATTGAAGCGACTTTCGAGAAATACGTACAATTGTTATCTCGATACCTACGTACAAGAAGCCTGAAAAAAAGGCACTTGATATCCAACATACTTGAAAGATGTGCCGTATGTTGTTCCAGAAGAAATGCTGATGGGGGGGGGGGAAATGTGCAGTTGGGGGACCCCCGTCAGGTACGAAGTTCTTTACGCCTTTTCTCCAATTCCGAACTTAATATGATGTAGAGACCTAGATTGTTTATTCTCTCTCTCTTGGAATTTTGTTTTTATCTTAAGATACGTTACACGTAGAAGAAATGTCAATACTTGAATCTGGTTCATAATTCGCTATTATTGTTTGTAGAAGGTTTTTGTCTACGTTAGAAACTTTTTTTAAACCGTTTTTCCACCATAGCCTGCCGCAAACTGTACAAGTCTGACCAAATGTGTTATTTTGAATTTCGTGATTGAATTCTAGATGAGCATGACTGTGCTTATTATAATCCGTGTAAGTTGAATTTGTAACATTCTGTCTTTCCATATCAATTACATTATTTTGAAGATGAACTGGAGTAGGGGAGCGTGTGGCAGGTTGTAACAGTTTTTAGAAAATTAAATATATTGTGGAATGTATTTACATTTTTCTGTTTATAATTGCTGTTTTCTACAGCATACATAATCTATCATCTATCATATTCATTAAAAAAACTTTCGTTAATGTTGCTAGTTTTAGCACAAAAAAAAAAAAAATAAATAAATAATAATAATAATAATAATAATAATAATAATAATAATAATAATTATTATTTGCCTATTACAATTTGCCCCAGATTTGGGGCTAATTGTAACACACGTGGGGCAAATTGCAACGGATACAAAGGGAGCCCTAACAATAAAAACGACAATATTTCAAAATGTTTTTTTTTTTTTTTTTTTTTTTTATAAATCATTTATTAATTTAATAAAAAAGGCAATTAATAACTAATATTAAATTATAACCTTCTTGGTATAGTAGCACAGAGCTGCCAACCTAATCCGGCATATTGTTAGTACCGCCCCCTTTTCTACACCACTTAATTTTTAGAGTATTTTTCTACTTAATTCATCATAGATACATTTGAAGACAATTGCTCTAAAAATTAAGTGGTGTAGAAAAAGGGGCGTTTTTCAATAGGCGTTAACAATTTGCCGCATTAGGTTGGCAGCTCTGGTAGCAATGAATTATAATAAATGCATTATAGTAAAATAAAGAGAAAATTAAAGATATAATCAACATAGAAGTCAAACTTAGTCAGAGTTGAAATTGATTCAAGCAAATAATATTTTGTTTCTTCTCATGCATTTAATGTGTGCTCACATTTTGAAAATTAAGCATCATACACATTCTTCTGCCACAGAGAGGGTTTAGCAGAGCTCGAATTCTCCACCCTTTTTTCAGGACACTCTCATTGATGAAAAATTCTTGCTTTTTTTTCTACCACTATTTTTATGCAATATTCTCTAATTCGTGATTAAATCATGATTTTAATTCGTGATTAAATAATCACGGCACTATAATATAAAAACACAGAAAATATTTCTGTATAAATATAGTAGTACCAAAGAAGCCAAAAATTTTTGATTTCTGAAAGTTTCCTGAAAATGGGCGGAGACTTCGAGCTCTGGCTGTAGGCATCTCCACAAGCCACTCCTCTAACATGTTAAAACTTGCCCCAAAATTTTGTTTCAACTTGCCCTATCGTATGATTTTCGACATTTTGTTTATTTATAATATATATATATATATATATATATATATATATATAACGATTTATACAAAAAATTAAACATGCATTTTATAACTCAGCACACAGACTAAATAAATAGCTATAAACATTTCTTTAAAGTATAAATTAACATACCTGTAATCAAAATTTACGAAACATTTTTTTTTTTTTTTTTTTTCACTAACTAGTTAAAAGGAAGCACGCGTATAGAACCTCTCATTAACCCTTTTTGTGGAGCACTGATTGTGCTTACACTATAAAGCGCGTCATAAGAATTATGTTTATAAAAATATTTAATCACAAATGTTATAAACTATTTCGTAAATTATGTGTTACTTCTTACCATGGTGACAACTAGTCCCATGCTCCCCTACTTTATTTAAAATGAATTTCATCAGATGATTTATGAGAAAGATAATCTTCGTTTTGCTGAAAGTCTATTCTGTTATCCGGAACTATTTCTTGAACTACGGTGAAGGGGGAAAATGTGTATCATGAAGATGTAGATGCAAAAAATTCATTGAATTATTGACTTTAAAATAACAGAAACGAACAACTTCTCTTTTTGTAGTATTATGAAAATAATGAAAGTGCGCACATATGTTTTGATTGTGTGTTCTGGAAAACATGAATAAACAATCTAAATCTCCATATTCAAATTTACTACTAAGTATTCTTTTTGCACTAGTTGGATTTTGACAAGCATTCAAGTAGAGTGAGTCATAAAGTTGCTGTCGAAGAACTGATGCAGATATTTGAAGATGTAAAATTATTATGAAAGATGAAAACAGACAGTTACCGTTGCCAGCAATGTTTGTTTCATGATGCAACAAGGCATTTGGCATTGAACATTCATCATGTTCCTCGTATAAGGCTTGAAATGATTGAAAACTTGGGCTTGTTATTTGCTGAGCGTCATTATTCATTAATGGTGAAATTTCATTCGTCATTAGGAATCGATTAAGATTAGAAGCTTTTTTATGGTGAAGCCCTAAAAAGCATAAAATAAAAAAAATATATTGAGGTAAAGACATGCTATAAAGAAATGAAAGTTTTAACACTAATGAAATTTTAGAGAAAAATATAGATATTTCCCTTTTGCAAGAGATGAAAATTTTTAAATATTCAAAATATTAAAAAAAAAAAATTCGAGACCAGTATTCTTAGTTATTAGTTTTTTGTCTTGTTATTCGTTAAGACATAAATTTCAAAGTTTCAAAGTATGTCTTTACATCAATACTTTTTTATTTTATGCTTTTTAGGGCTTCACAGTAAAAGCTTCTAGTATTAAAAAATGATTTTTTACTTAAACTATTATTTTGTGCTTTTTTAGTTATAAAAAAAAGATTCTTAAAAATCTAATCAAAATTTCTTAGGATACTGTTTAGTCAACTAAAGATTTTCTTTTAGATACTGTCATGTTTTTTAATTATCTGAAAAAAAAAAAATACAACGTCGGCCTTCGAGGATCGAACCCACGACCAACGCGTTATCAGCATGACATTCTAACCAAAAGTCAAAGAACAGTTAAAAAAGTCGTAGAACATGCTAGAAAAATCTATGCAAAAAAAAAAATATTGTTCTTTAATGCTTTTTGAAATACTTTGAATATTTAAGAATTTTCATCTCGTGTAAAAGTGAAATATCTACATTCTTCTTTAAAATTTTCTTATCGTGGGAACTTTTATTTTTTACAGCATGTCTCTGCAAGAATAAAATTTTATTTTATGCTTTTTAAGGCTCCACAACAAAAAGTTTCCTGCATTTTTTTCATTTTTTCTGTTCTGTTTAGTTACTTAAAAAAAAAAAAAAAAAAAGCTTTTTAAAAAGAATTAATCAAAATTTCTTAGGATACTGTGTAGGTCATGAAAGGTTTTGTTTTTAACAAATGACATCTTTTTTTTATTAATTATCTACAACAAAGTAACGTCGGCCTTTGAAGACCGAACCCACCCACCACCATCGCGTTATCAACATGACGCTTTAACCGACTGAGCCGTTGAACGACAAAATTTTTTTTTACATTTACTTTAAAGTGGAAGTACTTTATTTTTTTAGCATGACACGAAGACGGGATGACAAAATCCAATTTCAAAAATAAGAAGTTTCTAAAAAAATATTTATTTATGTATATTTTACTTAAAACTTTTTATTTAGTGCTTTTTTTTTTTTACTATCAAAAATGTTTTGTAATTCTTAATATCTAATAAACATTTTCTTAAAGAAACTCCTCAAACAATTCTTAGGATACTGTATAAGCAACGAAAAATTTTCTTGTATCAATTAACAACTTTTCTACTAATTATCTGAAAAAAAAAAAAAAAAAAAAAAAAAAACACCGGCCCTTCTGCAGACCGAACTCTCGACAGCCGCATTATTAACGCGACGCTCTAACCAACTGAACCAAGGAGCGACAAACGAAATGGCTTATATTTACTTTAAAATGAAGGCGTCTTGTTTACTAGCGTGACATGAAGACACGATGACAAAGTCAATTTCATATAAAAAGCTTCTAATAATAAAAAAAGATTTAGAACAACTGTATAAAGGAAAAAGAAAAAAAAAAAAAAATCCACAATTTGTCAGCACATGAAAACTTTTAAGCCAGAAAAAAAAATAAAGATTCTGATTTAAGGACAAAATACAATTTAAAAGCAAAGTAACACAAGCTATTATATCGAAACTGCATAAATGTTTTTTGGACATTATTCCCTACCCAAAATGAAAACTTAATTGCTTAGAATAATTTTAGGGTTTACGATGGCAGTCATATTTAACTAAAAATTTATTAGAATATAAAGTTATTAGAATCTTTATTTTATTTTAAATTTTTAAGTAAAACATGAAATTAGTCCAAAATTTCAATATTGATAATCTGTTTCAAATATACAACAATATATATATATATATATATATTCATATAATTTTCAAATGTCCAGGGGCGTATGCTGCCCAACAATTAATTTTCAACGGATTTGTCGAACGAAACAATGATATAATAAAAATTTAAGAAAAGAATATTTTTTTTAAGATTAGAAGCTTTTTACTGTGAAGCCCTAAAAAGCGTAAAATATTTTTTTTTTTTTTTTCTGGCAAAGACATGCTATAAAGATATGAAAGCTTCAACACTAAGAAATTTTAGAGAAAAGTATGGATATTTCCCTTTTGCAAGCGATGAAAATTTGTAAATATTCAAAATATTTTAAAAAGCATTTGAGACTATTATTCTTAATTATTAGTTTTTTGTATAATTATTCGTTAAGCAATAAATTTCAAAGGTCTCGAAAGCTTTTAAAAATATTTTGAATATTTAAAAATTTTCATCTCTTGCAAAAGGGAAATATCTATATTTTTCTCTAAAATTTCATTAGTGTTAAAACTTCCATTTCTTTATAGCATGTCTTTACATCAATACATTTTTATTTTATGCTTTTTAGGTCTTCACAACAAAAAGCTTCTAACCTTAAAATTTTTTTTTACTTAAATTTTTATCTTGTGCTTTTTAGTTATATATAAAGCTTCTTAAAAATCTAATCAAAATTTCTTTGGATACTGTGTAGACAACTAAAGATTTTTTTTTTTTCTTTTTCTTTTTCTGACTTTTTTTTTTTTTTTTTAATTATCTGAAAAAAATTATAGCACTTAGGCTTTCGAGGATTGAACCCACAACCAACACGTTATCAGCATGACCTTCTAACTAAAAGTCAAGGAGCACTCAAAAATATCATATAACATGCTAGAAAAATCTAAGTAATGCAAAAAAATATTGTTCTTCAATGCTTTTTGAAATATTTTGAAAATTTAAAAAATTTCATCCCGTGTAAAAGGGAAATATCTACATTCTTCTTTAAAAATTTCTTATTTTTGGAACTTTTATTTTTTATGGTACTTCTCTGCAAGTATGCAATTTTATTTTATGCTTTTCAAGGCTCCAGAACAAAATGTTTTGAGGAGCATTTTTTTTTTCTTTTTAGTTACCAAAATAAAAATAAATAAATAAATAAATAAATAAATAAATAAAAAAAAAAATAATAATCTAAATAATCAAAATTTCTTAGGATACTGTGTAGGGCAGGGTGCGAAATTTCTGCTCGCCATTGGAGAGTGTAAATTTTTCTGTGGCGAGTAAAATTTTGGTCTAAATGTAGATAGAATTCTTACAGTGTACGGTGCTACCAATAAATAAATAAATAAATAAAATAAAATAAAAATATCGATTTAAAAACGTAAAATTATGCTAATTTTAGGTAAGGGGACCAGACATCCTCTTTTTAAAAGGGCAGTCTTCTTTTTCAACGCTCTGCCATCTTAAATGGAAAAAAATATTAAAGGACTAAAAAATCCTCATTTTAATGTTTTTCGTCCTCTGTCCTCTTTTTCAAAAGAAAAAGGATTTAGTCATTAATTTCAAAAACTTCACAAAACTGGGAAGCTCAGCCGGCTGTTGGCTGTGTCGAACGGTGAACATTAATTTTTTCTGCGTTAGGTTAGCAAAAGAACAACTTTCTAATAAACTTGCCAAAGAATATAATGGTTTATGTCTATTCAGATTCTTTGAATCCCAAAGAAATAAAAGTATTCCCTATATTGGTATGGTTCTTTGATCCAGATCACGGAATCACTATTGAACTTTCATGAAATCATTAAGAAAGTGGTGCTCCGTTTGGTATGCGGTGGGTTGACGTGTGTTCTCATTTTTGCATGAATAATATTCCTCATAAAAATAAGCCCACCAGTGATCGAAAGGTTTTGTCCGTTTTGTCCTCGAAACTGGTATACGTGAGGCACTGGGTTCGATACCCGGTCGCGCTCGTTGGCTTAACCGTTAGGAGTTTTCCGTGGTTTTTTTTCCAAAACTAGCGTAAATATGTGCTGGGACTTCTTAGAAAGACACCACGGAGGACTCTATTACTCAGGCCTAGAGCCCTAGTGCAAACAATTGGCCTTAATGATAACACTGCAACCACCTCACAAAAATATGCAAAAGTTAGTTGAATTCATTCTATGTCCTCCTGGCAAAAACGCTCCCACAAAGCGACTGCTCAATTAACAAAATATAGATATGTGAAAAAAATCTTTATATATCTACTTTAAAAACTTATTAACTACTAAGACTAATTTAGGTTATACTTGTGAGAACTTTTATAAATAGCCGATAAAGAATGACTGTTCGTTAAAACAAATCGTTTCATCTGCCGAATATAAATTTTATTTTTTCATTTGCCAATTTTATTTTTTCTTTTACGATTATAGTTTCAACAAAAAAATGTGTCTACTAACATTTTATGTAACTGCATGAAAGTAGTACCCCAAAAAAAAAAAAAAAAAGAAAAGAAAGTTTTTTTGTATGGCAAAAATTAATAATAATAATAAAAAAAAAAAAAAATCTATATTGTGCAGTGACACCTATAAAAATTAGGGATTTTTCCTCTCGTATCCTTATATTATTAATTTAAATTACGGTGTACTGATATATTCATCATTTGAGATAAAAGTGTTTCCACGACTTATGTAAAGTAGTTTTTGAATCGGTTTTTATAATCATTTTCATTTAATTTTGTGTCCTCTAAAATGATCTCTTTTTCAAAATTGAATGTCTTCTATTTTCTTATAAAATAAAAGACAATGTGTAATTTCTCCTCTTTTTCCAATAAAAAATTCTGGTCACCTTATACGTAAGAAATAGTGTAAGTCATATTTTGGGGCGAGTAACTTTTTTTTTCAGCAGGTGTAATCTAAGTTGAAATTTTGGGCCCTGGTTGAAAGGTTTTGTTTTTAACAAATGGCCTCTTTTTTGTTAATTATCTGCAAAAAAAGTAACAGGTTGGACTTTGAAGACCGAACCCACCCTCCGCTATCGCTTTATCAACATGATGCTTTAACCAACTGAGCCATCGAACGATGTAAAAATTCCTTGCATTTACTTTAAAGTGGAAACGCTTTGTCTTTTTAGCATGACACGAAGATGCGATGACAAAAAACAATTTCAGATATTTATTTATGCATTTTTTACTTAAAATTTTTTTATTTGGTGCATTTTTTTTTTTTTTTTTTTTTTTTTTTAACTTCAAAAATATTTTGTGATTTTTAATATCTAAAAAATTTTCTTAAAAAAACTCCTCAAAAAATCCTTAGGATACGGTGTATGCAACTAAAAACTTCCTTGTATCAATTGACAACTTTTCTATTAATCATCTTCAAAAATTAACACGCTGGACCTTCCGAGAACCGAACTCTTGACCACCGCGTTATTAACGTGACGCTCTAACTAACTGATCCATGGAGCGACGAACGAAACGGCTTATATTTACTTTAATTGTTTACTAGCGTGACACGAGGATAAAGTCAATTTCATATAAAAATCTCCTAATGAAAAGCTTCTAATAAGAAATTACATTCTAAGTCTGTGAATTGATGGCAACGATTTCCCCTCTACAATAACTGTATGGAATTGTGACCTGGGATATATTTATGTAAAACTGAATAATCCAGCTTGCTTAAAATACTTTGGCCATAATGGACAAGTTATTAGATATAGTATGTGGCACTGATACTATGTAAGATGTGGTGAATTAATGTTGCATATGTGTATAGAACTCTACATGAAGAATTAAAATTAGTCAATACACTTAGAAATCCAGTAGAAAGTTTCAAAACCATCATTGTGTTCTTAGGTCAATTTTTATCCACATAAAGACAAAATTACAAAACTCGATTAAATTCGAAAACATTCAACACAAATATATTCGAGATAAAAGAATAAGAGTTTTGGATTTTAATATTTGTATTACAATTTCACCTTTGTTTATTTAATGAATCATTAACAAACTCAAATTTGTTCAAATTACTTAATGTTAGTAATTTACGAAAATTACTAAATGTTTAGAAGGTCTAGTAAAGACGCTCTAGATTTTTTAATATTTGTATAATTTTTAAATATTGAGTGAGTGCGAAAATTCTACCCGTTTTTGGATATGCAAATTCGCAATGGAATTGACATCACACATGACATTGTAATGACGCAAATCGTCGACCAATCAAACGTGTGGATGCCTCACATATAAATGCATCGTGTCTCACAAAGTTAATCATCTCAATATATATATATATATATATATATAAGGTGTGTCCAAATGAAAGGAGACCTTAGCTGTAGCGGCGTTATATAAAATCCCAGTCAGTTAATGTGTTAGCCGATATTTGGCATGGTGGTAATGTTATATGCTGGTATGGTATACGGTGGTATTGATGCGCAGTTAATGGCTTCGCATCAATATTTTCATTGCTGGAGAGACATTTCCGCAGTTCGTTGCATGATGGATTCCTCCAGATCAGCACAAAAGGTGTGCCCGAATGAAAATGAGACTAAAGTTATATGTGAAGAAATTTTAATAACAATATTATAATTACAGTTCATGTGGTATAGTACAATTATAAATAATTGCCATTTGATACACTGATCCCAGCGCGTAGGAAGGGAGTGGATGGCTCAACAGATGGGTCAGGCAAACATCCATTCTCTCCGTCTTCTGATTCTCTGACAGATGCTTGGACACCCACTGTGCACAAACTTTGCCATAACCAAGCTTTTTGTGAATTATGTGATGCGCAGTTCCCTTGTTTATCGACAGTTCAACAGCAATTTCACGTGTGGTGATCCGGCAATTCTGCCGAATGAGCTCATCCACAGCCGATCTTTTTGTGCTGATCTGGAGGAATCCATCATGCAACGAACTGCGGAAATGACTCTCCGGCAATGAGGATATTGATGCGAAGCCGTTAACTGTGCATATGTGTGTAGAAATGCCACCATACCATATATTGGCCAACACATCAACTGAGTGGGATTTGATATAACGCCGCTACAGCTAAGGTCTCCTTTTCATTTGGGCACACCTTATATATCAGAGGGTGTAACATGGAAAGCGAGAAGCAGCGTATAAGACATTTGTTTGTTATACGAGTTCGTTAAAAAGAGTACGGAAGCCGCAGCATGTCGCAATGTTTGTCAAGTTTATGGGAAGGATGCAATAGACGAAAGTACATGTCATCGATGATTTCGTAAATTTAGGGATGGAGACAGAAGCTGCCAAGATCAGGCTAGGAGTGGACGGCCATCACACGTTGGAGACGACGATATTGACCAAGCCATATGGAACAACCCGAACTCAAGCGTGCAAGAATAAGCGGAGACCTTCAACGCACACCAGACAACGGTCGGGAGACGGCGGGTTAAATTGGGTTTTACGAGAAAGTTGGATCGTTGGGTTCCACATAACCTGACTGACAGCTAATCAACGGGATGACCAAATCGCCAACTGTGTTTCCTTGCTTTCCCGGTGTAAAAATGACTCATTCTTAACACGAATTGTGACAGGAGATGAGAAGTGGGTTATGTAAAAACGACGTAGGACTGTGTGTCGCCCTTCTAATCCGCCTGCATCGACTTCGAAAGCTGAACTTCATCCCAAGGTGGTGTTATTGAGTGTGTGGTGGGATGTGCAGGGAATAATTTACTGGGAGGTCCTGCCACTCAACCAAACCATAAATGCTGCCTTCTACTGTCTACAGTTAGACAGGCTGCATTCAAAGTTGGTAGCAAAGTTGCCAGGTCTCATCAATCGTCGCGGTGTTATCCTTCATCACGATAATACCAGGACACATGCTGCTGTCATCACGCGTCAAAAGTTACTGGGCTTTGGTTGGGAGGTTTTACCCCACCCTCCCTATTAGACTGACTTGGCGCCAACTGACCATCACCTATTTCGTGCGTTGAGCTATTCCTTCAGTCAAAAAATCGTTGATGATCTTGATGCTGTAAAAACTGCCATCCAAGACTTTTTTGACTCGAAACCGCCAGAATTTTACTGCCGGGGGATTCATCTTCTACCAGAAAGGTGGCAAGAGGTCATAGATAGCAATGAGGATTACGGAGGTACTGTTCATTTTGTGTTTATCTGCTCTTTATGGATGATAATAACGGGTAGAACTTTTGCACTCAACCAATAGTATTTAGTAATTACTATTTTTTAGTTTTTTAATTAGTGATTGATTATTTTTCTTAAGACAAATTTAATTCTGAATAAACCTTCTACAGTTAATAGCGGATATTACGTGCTCACCATTTTTACTTTATTATTATTATTACTACTACTACTACAAGGATACACAAAAATCTTTAATATATTATTGTTTATTGTACAGAGATACGAATTTGGAGAGAAATACTATTCACTGTATTACATTCTTTACTTTTGTTTATTTAATGATTCATTCACAAACTCAAATTTGTTTAAACTCCTTGTGATGTAAATGCATCACCTCTCTTTTAATTCTTATGCCAAAATACTTTGTTTTGCAGGCATCTAATTGCAGCCGTTCGTTCCTGGCTCAACGCACCCTGTAAAGTTTGCTTCCCACGGCACTTGTCAACGGGAGAATCCGCGATTCTTTCCCTTGCGTACTCAAACTATTCATTGGTTACCTTTGCGGTCCGATTAATGAATCAAAATCTCGTATACGTGATTTTAGGTGTGCGGACCTGTTTTTTCTTTAGGAACGCTATTTAAAATTTAAAAATCAGTTCAGTTCGTGTTCCACCTCCGTTGTAATAAGAATGGCCAGGCGCTTACGTCCGTGCGTTATTTTTTAATATGTGGTTACACACCCTGATACCTTTTTTAAATTTTTTTCAATCGAAAGATATTTATTATTAAAGGTTATTATGACTTGAAATTAAATTGTGAAAATGGCCAGAGATGTCATATTTAAATATTTTTGTGAAGTACCTTGAATTTTTTTTTAAAGAAAAACTGTTAAGTTATCACAGGTTTGAGATTTGTAATGAGTGTACAGATTCTACATTCTTGTAAATGAAGGAGACTATTAATAAATATTTCTAAATTAGTAGAATTGAATACTGCCTTTTTTTTTCCAAGACTGGGTATGTTTTTCTTTAAATCTTTATTCTGAATTTAAAAATATCTTAAAAATAAAATAAAATAAAAATTTGAATCTATCTTGTGCTTGGTAAGTACCCATGTATGATCAAGTCGAGACCTAGGGTTCACTCATCACTATTTTCATACGATCACCTTTTTTAATATCTTTTGTTTTGGATTAAATGCAGCCTCTAGCCATCTTTATTAAATATTTTTAAGATAGGTCTCTATTCACGAGCTAGTAGAAAAAGTAACACCACACTCCTGAAGATTACTAAATGTTCAGAAGGTAAAGGAAAGACGCTCTAGATATTTATGATCAGAAATCTACACCTGATACAATCGGTGAAAGTCATTAGAGATTTTTATATAAATAATGATAGATAAAGAAAATTTAATTATTATTTTATGTAATATATAATGAAATATTTCAAATAATATTTTGCTGGGAAATTATTTAAAATTGTATGAACTAAAACTTAATTATATAATAAATAAAATTTTCTCATTACTTAAATTAATTTTATATTATTTTGTTTACAGATGCTGCAGATCTTGATATTTACCTTCATTGTCCAGGGCATTTCTGGAGGAATTTTACTGGAAGACAATCAGACTTGCACTTTTATTGATTTTGCTGTGCATTGTAAATGCAGACATAGAGAAAATATTACAATAACTCCTACCTTAGACATTCGTACTAAGTACTTATACATAGAAGACTGTGGTACTGTATTACTTTCTTTTGGATCCGTTTCTCATTTACCGCTTGAAGATATGGCCTTCCATAATTTAATTGAATTAAATATTCGACCGTATTCTTTAGAAGGGTTGTATTCACTAAAATCTCTGAGCATCGAAGACATAAAACAATTTACAGTAGCGCATCATGGATTTGTGGGACTTGTGAATCTTGAAAATATTGTCATAAAAAATGTAGTTTCGAAACAGTTAGAAGAGGGATCTTTTGGAGGTATATCCACCGTGAGAAATTTCCTAATAGAAGATTCCTATTTAGGCGCTGTTCAATATAATGCCTTTCTGCTTTCAAATATTACATCGCTATCTATAGTTAACGTTACATTTGATGACATAGACTCAAAATCCTTTATAATTCAAATGACTGATAACATATTTTTAAGTCGTTGCAAATTTCAGGATGTTAATTGTCAAAGTATAAATGTGTCATTTGCAAAATCATTAGCATTTGATCGCTGTACATTTTCGAAGCTGAAATCGCATTTTATATCTACAAAAAATGTCGATTATTTTCAATTCGAACGATGCGAGGTAATGGAATTAAAATCAAATGCATTTGAACTCGTTGATGAGCCCGAATATATCGATTTCCAATCAAATATTATTCTCTCCTCTGATGAAAATTCACTGTATTTCCAACCTAAGTATACCACCTCAACAGTAATAAATAATTGCTGCAATGTATTCTTTTGCAGTTGTTATTTATTCTGGCTCTGGAATTACAACGAAACATTTTTTTATAAGAGTTTGTTGGAAGAAAGCTTTTGCTATGGGAAACCCGGGGTTCATCTTAAAGAAATGGTTCCAATACTAGATTCTCATGGAAATTGTAAAACTTTAGAACACATAAGTTTTGTGAACCGTACCTCAAAAGCACCAAATTCATTGCAACAACCTGTTTCAACAGCAAGCAAAAAATCAACTTTTGTTATCGGTTACAATAGCGGGATTTCATCTGTAGACTTTATGCTTTTATCCACTTACACATGTTTTATGTGTTTCTTTTTATATTGTATATGTTTACACATTGAAATGAACTGTATTTTCTAACAATTTTCATTTTTGTGGGGACTTTTTCAATTCAATAAATATCACTAATCTGGAACAAATTAATACTGACTAAAGTTTTTCGTCAATCTGTTGTTTTGAAATTGTTCTCGCAAAATTATTTAAAAAATAAATAAGTTGAACACAATAAATATCTGTAAATTGAATTCCATTCAAGTATTATACATGTTATAGCATTTATGCAGCTAATTAGCTATTTCGAGAACGATATTTTGAAACAAAGGTTTTACTATTAAATTTGAAAAACTAGCATTCCATTTAGCAAATGAAGAATATTTTTTTTCTGTGAAGAAATTGAAAATTACCACGATAATCAATTACTATTAAAAAAAGAGAATGCCATCTCTAGTGAATAAAAGCAATTTTTGTTAATAATCTTCATTACTTAAAAATAAAATATGTGATCCCATTTACCATACTAATACTGTGAGAATGATTACAAAATCTTAATTTGAAAATGATAATTACGGATTTTATTTAAAATTATATGAATATTACTATTGTTTTCTATTTTGAATTGCTTCTCTTACATGATACTGCATTTTTTTTACTGATGTATTTATTCTTTCGAGTAGTTTTGTATTTACAAAACTAATTTATGCAACTTTGAAATAATTTAAATATTTTTAGCTGAACAGAGAAATTTAGATTTCCAAAATTAATGTAGGTTGAATAATAGCCATAATGTATATGTTTTTAGTAAATAAAATAATATGATCTTGTTTCTAAAACAAAATATTAGAGAAGGAAAGCTATTTTATTTTGCTGGAACAAATAATTTATTTTTTAATTCTAGAAAATAAAAATAGCTCCTTATTTGTTTAACAATTTTGTAGTGATTTAATTTTCCCCATGTTAGTTTAAAATTCGCATAATAGAAAGTATTAACTTTTCTCATGGCACAAATCACCAAAGTGAGATTCTAAATTTGTATTCTTTTGTAAAAGTAAAACGTCTCTGGGAATAAGGTATTTTGAGCAGTAAAGCAATAACTGGATTTTTTCTTAGCAATTACTAGCCAAAACAAAATAAATCAATCCATCCATATATCACTGTTTAGGGCAACACGTCTCAGATGATATTTTAACGGGCCCAACAAATATTATTAGCACTCTTAACAATCCAACCAGTGAAAGAAAAAATACTTTAATGCATATCGCATAACAGCATGAGAACACATATGTACACATCGATACTGTTACGGAAAAAATGCATAACGCTAAAAAAAAAAAAAAAAAAAAAAAAAAAATCGTGATTTTCAGTAAAACAATTGAAGTAAAATTTTGATTAACTCAAAAACTTTGAAAAGACGGTTTTTGAAAGTACTAAGATATCTTTGACATGTCAAAGTGGTGTAACTCAATTCCTATTGGTTACCCAGTTATAAGGAATTTATGGTTTGTATGTGTAAAGTTAGTAATTTTGAGTAGCTACGCCTGTTTTTCACGAGAGTGACAATATACGGCTATGAATATGTTTGGAAGCAACTATTTTTATACCTTTTTAATTTTTGTTTTATACACTTGTATATATATAAATGTCTTGATTGTTTCAATGTTATTTTGCATGTGTTTATTTATTATTATTGTCTCAACTGGTGTATTTAAATTTGGGTTTTTCTCTTATTATTTTTCTCATGATGCATTTCTAATTTTGGGTGGCAAGGAAAGAAAAAAGAAATTGTAAAAAGAGATAATAAATTATTTTACCTTTGTGATTAAAGCTTTTTGTTTTTACTTATAACCACGTGAAATCCTTTATATGCTCATATCTAAAGTGCAGTTCAAAAACATTTTTAAGAGCATAAAAAGAATCATGTTTCTCAGCAGTTAACGGGGTGAAACTACACTCCTGCTCAAAAGTTTAGCAAGATTTGCAAACGACCAACTTTTTTCAATTTAAAAACTTATCTCCCGATGAAATGTTTTCAAACATTGAGTATTAAAGAACTGGGTCTTCCTCATGTTTTTCAGTGAAGATTGGCTTAAGACAACATTTAGGGGGCCGGTAACAAATTGAACAAAATCAATAATGTTTGTGATCACCCTGTATAGTTAAGTGAACGAAATGAACTGTAATTTTAGGATATGTTAATACAGACCCAGGTTAATTTGTGTGACGATAGTATATTAAATAATAAGCATTATCTATAGAAGCATTATATATAGGAGATATAAGCATTTATTTTAAAATAAAAATAAAATAAAATAAATAAATAAAAAAATCAGCAAGTTTTTTATTTATAATATACAGAGTTTTTAACGAAAATGATTCCCACTTTCAGGTAAGTTGGAAAAACACTTTTAAATCAATATACTGCAATTGTAATATAAATATCTCAAATGTCTAACGAAATATGACCATTTTTATGATAAACGTTTTCACTGTGCATGTGCGAAAGATAATACATATATAATACATATATATATATATTATAGGTTAAAAGCTAGATATATTGGGCAACTTTTATCAAAAGTGCATTTGAATAGAGTAAAAATTAAGCAAATTATTCGAAAAAAAAAAAAAAGAGCTAGATTTTAGATATTTTCCAAGAGTTGAAATTTCTTAAGGAGTTTTTCACATGCCGCGTAATTAATTTAAAGATCCAATTATTTTAATGACTAAGCAAAAGTTAATTTTTTAGGAAAAACCCCTTATAATCGCACAAATCTTACTAAATACAGAAAAATATGTTAAGAGTTACAAGATAAGGGGTTTTTCACAAAAAAGTACATCTGGAGCGCGGTTGAAATAATTGGATCTTCAAATTAATTATGCGGCTTGTGTAAAACCCCTTAAGAAATTTCAGCTCTCGGAAAATAAAATCTAGCTCGTTCTTTTTCAGATAATTTACTTAATTTGTACGGCATTCAAACACACTTTTGACACAAGTTGGCCAATATATCTAGCTTTCAACCTATGCATTTTTTTTTCCTCCGCACATGCGCAGTGAAAACATTTTTCATAAAAATGCTCATGTTTCACGAGATATTTAAGATATTTTTATTCCAATTGCAGTATGTTTTTAAAGTGGTTTTCCAACTTATCTGAAAGTGTGAATAATTTTCGTTAAATCTCAGTATAATTTAAATAAAAAACATGTTGATTTTTTTTTTTTAGTTTTAAAATAAATGCTTATATCTCACTTATTTAATATGCTATCGTCACACAAATTCATCTACAAATTGAACTGGGTCTGTATTAACATATCCTAAAGTTACAGTACACTTCGTTCACTTAACGATACAGGGTGATCACAAACATTATTGATTTTGCTCAATTTGTTACCGGTCCCCTAAATGTTGTTTTAAACCAATCTTCACTGAAAAACATGAGGATGATCCAGTTCTTTAAATACCCAATGTTTGAAAACATTTCATCGAGAGAAGTTTTTTAGCTGAAAAAAACTTTTCTTTTTAACCTAGCAAGCAAAAGTCCTGAATATTGTTACTTGGATGCAGAATGAATGAGAAAAGATTTACTAATGAAACATCATACGACTATTACTGAAAATATTTATTTCTATGCATAATACATGATACTTAGAGAGTTCTTAATACATATAAGCTAAATTAAATATTTAGAATCAGAAATTTTTATAAGAATAATGTACAGTCAGCAGCAAAAGTATCCGAGCGCTAGCCAATTATTCCGACATCAAAAATGTACACTTAAAACTGTTTTGTTAAATAAATCCTTGTCGAATCATGTTTTTAGACTGACTAAGAACATGATTAGATAAGGATTTATTTAACAAAACAGTATTAAGAGTACCTTTTTTAGACATGGATTATTGCTAGTGCTCGGATACTGATGAAATACAAAGGCAGCAAAAATTTCAAAAACCCTGAATTCAAGGGTAGCCCCTTAAATTCATAATATATTAAATAGTATTTACATTACATAAAAAAAAAGTTTGATGTTCAAAAGTTCAGAAAGCATCAAAAGGATTACTACAGATGCTTAAATAAAATTCTTTATTAGCTAGTATTTTGTCCAGAGCAAGTAAAGTAAGCACAAAATAGTGCACTCCTTCCACTCAAGCATGCCTCGGTGCCTTTCCTCTAATGCCAGCACTCTCATGCTGGGACTAGCATAGGTGCTGATTACAAGGGGCATTGGGGCATGTGCATCCCCTGAAAGTTTTCAGGGGGTGTCACCCCTCCGAAATTCTCTCTCTTATTTGTACTTTATATGAATAAAACTTCACAGAAAATTTCTTCGGGTTTTTATATATGTTTTTATGGTGTATTGAATGAAAATTTATTTTTTACATTTTCCAAAACAGCTGAAAAATTTCATCAGCTCAGTTCAGTTTGTCTGCATTCGCTCATGCTTTTGTTTGCCCCTGCCCGTATTTTTTCACCACTAATTTTGTGTATAAATCTTTGCTTTTTTCAGTCGCATGAACACATTACAAAAGATTGCTATTCACAAATAATAGTGAAATATATATATATATATATATATATATATATATATACAGGCATCGGCAACTGAGCTTGAATTGTCATGAAATTTTAGTATACTTCATTAGAGAAAAAAAATTCACTGTGAGAACACTGGTGGCAATAAAGGACCTGTGATGACTGCAGCTCGAATGGGGAACTTAAGTTCTTAAGTGACTCCGACAGAGAATTGAAAATAGATTGTTTGCTATTAAACTATATTTTTAAAAGTAAAAATATCAGCAGTCAACTATAGTATTGACATAGATACAATTGTGAAAGCTTTACTTATTTTTTTTTAAATTATGGATTTAAGTTTGTTAAATTTTAATATTTTTTAGCAATGGAGCTGCTAACAAATTAAACCAAAATACATGTTGTCTGCTTATTCTACTAATTATGTTTATGTCTATTTCATAATTTGTAAATATATATACAAAGTTAAAGTAAGATTTAGTATTGAAGTTCCCCCCCCCCCCCCCCGCATAAATGCCGAAATTCTCACAGAGAAAAATATGTTTTATTGAATTGTAAAATCTTATGTTTTACAAAATTTGACCTCATCTTCATATGTGATGAAAACTACGAAGAGGGGATTTGGAAGACTTTACTTTCAGGAAAAGTTAGTTTCATTTTTGAATGGATAAAAAACATTACAGAAAGAAACTGCTTTTACCATATCGATGATATACAGAATGTCTAGTAACACTGTTCTGCAAAAAAAAAAAAAAATAATAATAATAATAATAATAATCGAGATCCGATACCATTTTTGCTGATTCTTATGTAAAATGACTTCCTGAATCCAACTATGACTTCCATTTTGTCCAGTCAACCACCGTTTTCCAGCTACACCACCCCCTCCCTAAATTTCTTTCCCTGTTCGATAATTTTATGACCATGAATTTGATTTGAAGAATGAAAAATAATTAATTCAACACCTAAAAACAAAAAAATATATATAAAGTTTAAAAAATAACCTTAATAACTGGCTAAAAAAATGTAAGATATGTAATGCATAATTTCAGTGGCAAATCCCTTCCAAAATTTTTCCCTTGTCGCAAATGTCCATGTTTTAGAATTTTCCAACTCTGTAGCCCCCCAGAAGATATTTAACGGTTAAAATAATCCTCTCCCCTCCTAAAAATTAAATTTGTAGCTATAAAATCACCGAAAAATGATAAAAATAGGTGGGTGATAGGGCAAAATGGGCGTCATATTCAGATTCAGGAGATCATTTTACATAAGAATATGCTGAAATGGTGTCAGAGGCAATTTTCATGCCGAGCAGTGTAATCGGTCTCCGGTTATAAAATTAAATTACTTCTAAACAAAAACAGAAGAATGAAACAAATGGTATGTTTATTTTAAAAGCTGTAAAAATCTTTTACATGAGAATCAAAGTTACTTACAAATATTGCTAACAGATGATGCTGTAATCATAGAGCAGAGTTTTAAACATTTACAAATTCGTTCTCTGTGAGGATTTTTGCCTCCGATCACAATTTTTTCAAAACTCAAAACGTCCACATTTTTCTGTACAGTGCTGGTGCAAGCGAAGAATGAAATTTCTAGTCACCTTCTGTAGTGTGTCAATAGAAATGCTCACACATGTCTCACAGATTAACTGTTTAAGTTCTTCCGATTTTGTAGGACTCTCCTGGAAAATAGTTTCCTTCAATGCACTCAACAAAAAGTAGTCACAAGGGGTAAGGTCCAGTGAATATGGGGCCAATCCATGTCTTTTCCCATAAATGAGGGCTAGTCCCATGGAAGAAGATTGTATAGGAATTAAAACGAGATAGGGCAGCAAGCGCGGGAACCGCAGCTTTCTTTCAGCATTAATTCAGCCGAGTGTAGGAAAGCGATTCGATCGCCGCCTGGTGTAGTATCTTTGAAACTTATCGGAAGAAAGTGAAAGCCCGCCTACGGCTTGTCATCATCAGATTTCTGCGAATGAACAGCCAAAAATGTTAACAAACGCGCTAATTGGAGAATTTTTGAGATCTGGTCGCCCTCTATCTGGAAGATGAAAATTACTACTTTTCCGTAACATTCGTAATACATCCTATACTCTTTTAATCTGTGGCTAGTTCAACCAAAGCAATTACTCTGTATCAAAATATTCCTGGAGAAAATAAAAAACTAAATAGTGCGGTGTGGTCGGGCCCCATCTTGTATGAACCATGCAATTTTTAGTCTATCCTCTACAGGGTGGCTAGCATTTAAACTTTTTCAAATTCCCTGACTATTTCTCGAGATTTTCCTCCATTTTTCCCTGACTCTCACGTTTATTTTCGATGAAAATTTCACGACACTAGCAAAAAATTTAGTGATTTAAAATATCATTAATTATTTAATGATTAATATAGCTCATTTTCACAAAATTTGTTAAAATTCCCTGACTTTTCCAGATTTCCTAAATTCCCTGATTCTTTGATTTTCCCTGACTGCTAGCCACCCTGCTCTAACGATTGCAGTGTAGCAACAAATTGTTCTAAACTCTCAACGTAATGTTAACTTGTGACTGTTAGTAACATGACCCGAATAAAACCCGGTAAAATGTAACATGACCCGAAAAAAATAATTATTTGTTAGTAACATGATTTTGGGACTACAACGCCATCTGTTATTGGCAGATGAAACTAAATGTTGAACTTGTGCATAAGACTACAGCTTTCAAAATAAAAATGCCGTTTGTTTCATTCTTCTATTTATTTTTATTTAGGAGTAATTTAATTTTTAAATCGGGGGCCAATTACTGAAAACCCTGTACATCTAGATTGGCTAAAGTGCTGATCGTGATATGAAAACTGTAGACCTCTGGCACTAAATATGAGATCTGTCAAACATATTTCCTTTTATTTATTTTTTATTGCATACTATTTAAAGTACTTGCATCTTGGCCAACTGTTCTGATTTTGGTCTCCACTAAAGTTGATGTTAGAATGGCGACAAAGTAACAAATGTCACCCAGTTGCCACCAAATGTCACAAATCACACCTATGGACGAAAACATTTGTCGCCTAATATATTTTTATAAATTTATTTTTTACAAATATATTTTGATATTCATAAAATATCAGTAAAAAGATCTTTTAATAATCAAAATCTATGAATTTAAAAAAAAAAAAAAAAAAAAAAAAATCATTTTAAACAAACTTCTTGGCAAATATCATTAATAGTTCAATGATCAATTAGAAGATTTTCTTTTCTTTTTTCTTTTTCTTTTTTTTTTTTTTACATTTAAGGTTCTGGTACCAGATGTGTTAAATTGTTGCAAAACTAACTTTATAATGCTACGATATCATAAAATCAGTAAATTACTACTGAATTATATGTTGATTGCACCACAATGTTTATTTAATATCTGTACATTACTTTAAAATTTCATTGTCAATACTTTTCAAGACTGTAGACTGGGGACATCTTTCTATGCTAGTGAGAATATGCATGCTGGATTGTGTTTTAGGCTGAATACAAATTTCAGAAACAAAAAATCAACAAATAAATTAATGTATATATCAGTGTGATAGAAATTTTTTTTTAAAGAGTCTTTAGATTTATTATTTTTTAATGCAGTACATTTTGGCGGGTTTGCAACCTGTATTTGCAGAGTCTACAATATTCAATGGTGGACATACAACTTTCGAGGCCTGAGGCGAAAGTCTCATTAGTCTCCTTTAAGTTCCTCTTATATTGAACTCCCTTTTTGCACTTCTTCACTTAAAATTATGACTATGAAAAAGCACTGAAGTAAGTTTTAAGATTGATTCAGAAGGCCAATCAAACAAGAGGGCCAAACACACTGGATCCGCTTGCCCTGCCTTAGACTTTGCATAAATGAGTTTTTTTTTTTTTTTTTTTTTTGATTTGTTGCTCTATGGTCACTTTTTGTACATAATGCTCTTTAGACCGGAACCTACAATTTAAAATTGAGTTGCAACTAAAGTTTCAAGTTAAAATAATGGCATGACAACTTCACCAAATACATATATTTAAAGATAAAGTTTCTTCAGAAACTCCTCATAACCAATGACCAGGGTCGGCCCAACCCTCTGCCCTACCCTTGATACACCATTGACTATATTATGTTTTTGCTTTCATATTACACATTATGGTAATTTTCTTTTATCTGATGAAGGGTCGTGCTTAATTATTGCAATGAAAAACAACTATAGTGTGTATTTCACCACCAGTTTCTCAAGTATTTTATTGCAAGCTTTCAAAAATCTGTGCAGCATAATTTATATGTTTAAATTAATTATTGAAATTGAATCTTTTCATACTTTGCCTGAAATATATTAATAAAACAGAAACACATTTATAAAAATCATGTGTTTGTCAGTTAAAATGAAAATGTTTGTACTGTTTCCGCACAAATACAACTATGATTTTAACTTGAAATAGGCAGTAAAAATATGTATAAAATGTAATATGTAAATCTGTAAATATTTGTTAACCATTTTTTTTTTTCTTTTAACTAAACTTTTGTTACTGGCATGAAACCTAGTCATCGGCATATATGATTTTTTTTTTTTTTCAGACAATACCAGAATACTATTAATTAAATTTAGTATATTGAATTAGAGGTGGATAAACAAAAGTTATGTGCATCAGGAAGCTAAGTGGTTTGCCCTGTTTAACACGTTCATGCCGGCGTGGTACACCGGTGGGTCACAGCAAAAGTATCCGAGCACTAGCAATAATCCTTGTCCAAAAATAGTACACTTAATACTACTTTGTTAAACAAATCCTTGTCGAGTCATGATCTTAGTCAGTCTAAGAACATGATTCGACTAGGATTTATTGAACAAAACAGTTTTAAGTATACTTTTTTGATATCGGAATTATTGGCTAGTGCTCAGGTACTTTTGAGAAGAATAAGAATGCGCCGGCGTGAACGTGTTAAGTAAGAAACATAATCTAATGTCAGGAAAACTCTTAAATGGGTTTAAACTTTTTAAATTTTTTTAGGCCTAATTTGAGCAGAGTTGTCAACTGTTATAATTTTTGTGGCTACCAATATTTTTTTATACAAATTTTTATCTTATTTAATCACAGAAAATTGCTACAAAAGCTTTTAAAAATTCCATAACAAAAAGCCACAACCCAAAATTCATAGCACTTGGCAGCTACACTTGAGTAACTGAAATTAGAATTTCTAAAATATGAAAGTATGCACAAGTGCATTGCAGCTTTCATGCTGTACTCATGCCTACTTTTTTTATCACCTGGTGAAGGATCGTGCTTAATTATTTAGACTTGGGAAAATTTTTGCTTGTTTCTGCATTTCTGCCTGATGACGTATATTACTACTATACTGTTTTATATTTTGGGATGCAAAATATATACAGTACCTGGCCAAATTATTAGACCATTGGCAACTTATACATGTTTTCATGTTTAAAATCTTATTAATGAAGAATTTTATTAAATAAGATATTGTCTTCATTAATATTTCGAAAACATATACATTAAGGAATACAATGACTGAAAAAATGTTATAATACAATACTTATTAAAGAAAGAAAAAATTGATAAATTAAATTTAACAGAAAAATCAATATTTCGTATGGCCACCTTTGACAACTAAAAGGGCTTTAACACGATGAGGCATACTTTCTATGCATGCTTGGATGGTTTCTTGGAGATGCTTATTATAATTCCACTGTATGTTAAAGATTCCAGCAACTCTACATTATTGGTTATATTTTTCTTATACATTTCTTTTTTCTGCAACTCCAACCATTTTCAACAGGGTTCATATAAGGCGAGTTGCGAGGCTAATCAAGAACTTTGATTTTTTTTCGCTCTAAATACTTCGATACACTTTTAGCTTTATGGCATGGAGCACCATCATTCATGAAGACAGGTTCCTCGTCTCCAGGAAACCATTCTTGCATTTGTGGCATGAGCCTGGTTTGTAAGACTTTCAAGTATTGGTCTTGTTTCATTGTATTTTTGACCACATAGAGAAGACAATCTTTTCCTGATATGACAGACCACACCATGACTGATGGAGGATGTTTGATGGTGGGAACAATACAATCTGACTTGTATTTCTCGTTTGGACGCCGCCGAACAAATTTGGTTTTTTCGGTTAAAACATGAAAAACCGATTCATCAGAGAAGCAAACCTGAAAATTAAACAAAATTGCTTTTTATTTAATTTCTTTACATTCATTATAAATGCCAATATATTGTTGATGAAAATAAATAGCTATATACCTTTTTCCAGTCTTCTATTGTCCAATTTTTGTACTTTTTTGCCCACTCCAAGTGTTTTTTCATCATTTCGGATGTAAGCCTTGGCTTGCGAGCCGGTTTCATGGCAATGAGTTTATTATCTGCCAAGCGATGTCTCAAAGTTCTTTCTGATATATTAATGCCTTCATTTTGAACTTCTTTCATCAACGTGCGTAGCGGTTTCTTTCTGTTATTTATACAAATATCTCGTATTTTTCGATCCGTCCTCGGCGTCGTAATGCGAGCTCGTCCACTATTATTCTTCCGTGATGGATCCAAACTTATGTTTAAGACTATTTTCTTTTTAATATTTTTTTACTGAGCTTCTGAATACTCCTAGCTTTGCTGCAATTTGATTTTGTGTCAGTTAAGTGGCCTTCAGTTGACCATAAACCTGCCCTATTCTCTTTGGTGAAAGATCAGCCTTTCTTCCCATCTAAAATAGAGGAGCAAAAACTTTTTATGATAATAATTGAATAAAAATGTTAAAGGTCCCACACGGTATTAATAACAATTCAAAACTTACTTTTTGCAGCAAAATATTCGCTTCAATCCAAAATAAACAAGCAGAGCAAATTTTACGTTATAATGCAAGTTTACACCTATACCAATGTATCATAGAATAATAACTAACTGTCTTGTGTTGCCAGCTGGAAAATGTTTCTGTAATAAAGGTACTGAAATAAGCTTAAGGTAACACTAATTAAATAATAATAATTTTGAGCAGGTCAGGTAAAATAAACTTCCAATTTCAAAAAAATTTAAATATTTTCTTTGGTCTAATAATTTGGCCAAGTACTGTATATTATTGTGAAATATCGATTTTCCACTTAGTATTTACATAAGGAACACATCAGAGTGGCAGAGACGAGATATGACTCTTTACCTCTGATATAAAATTTTTATTAAAAAATCAGAATAGGAAAAAGAATAATAATTAAAAGAAACTTTAAAGAAGATTATGGAGTTACTGTTCAGAAGCAACAAAAGACTGATTGTACACTCCCTGAAAAGTCAGCATCTACGGGAACTATTATACTATAGCCATAACAAAACCTTCTACACTTCTACTGCATTAGTCTATATAACAGTTATCTATAGGTTAATATGCACAAAAATTAAATCTACTTAGCTTCTAACAATAAAGATCTTAAATATGCAGTTTGATGCAATTCCAAATAATTAACTAAAATGACTATTTGAAAAGTGCAAAAAGTATAACACCAGTGTCACCTGTGGTTCAATATATACACAAATTGAATAAGTATAATTTTTCATAATATTTATCATACATATCAAATTTGGTACACTTAGAAGCAAAGTACTTTGGTACACTTAGCTCTTACTAAATAGAAGTTGAGATATAGCCTTCCCATAAACAAGAAATATTGCAGCTTAGCAGCACCATGTATCATACAATATGTGCCCATATTCAATCAGCATAGTTTTTCAATATAACCATCTCACATACTAAGTTTAGTGTAATTATACATCAAAGAAGTTTAGAAATTGAAAAAATAAATTGATTAAAAAAAAAAAAAAAAAAAAAAAAAAAAGTAGCAATTTTTCTATGATTAAATAAGATAAAAATTTCTGTAAAAAAATATTGGTAGTCAAAAAAAACTATAACACTTGATGCTATGCTCCAAACAGGCTTAAAAGGGGAAAAAAACCTAAAAAATTTAAATCAATTTAAAAGTTTTTCTTAGGATTGGATTATGCTTTATTTAAGCATACACAAATCACTTAGCCACTTGATGTACATAACTTTTAACTTACAATGTTTAGCCACCTCTAAGTCGATATATTAACTTTAATTAATCTTATTCTGATATAATCTGAAATTGAAAAGAAAAAAAAAAAATGGCTATGACTAGGTTTCATGCCAGTAATAAAAATTTAGTTTTCCAAAAAAAAAAAAAAAAAAAAAATGGTTGGCAAATATTTACAGATTCATACATTACATTTTAAATATTTTTTTACTGCCTAGTTTAAGTTAAAATCACATACTTGCCAACCAATTTTAATAAAAAAAGGGAAGATTTTTGTTGAAAAACCAGAAAATTTCATAAAAAAAAAGGGAAGATTTTTTTTTTTTTTTTTTTTTTTTTACTTGTTTATTACGTCACATAGAAAAAAAAAAAAAAAAAAAAAAAAAACAGTTTTATAATTTTAATATTTAGAAGCAATCTATAGAAACGTTTTACTATAGATACTAAATATATAAAAGATATACTAAATATATAAAAGTTTTAAATGAAGTTATTCCTCTTCAACATATAAATATCTACAAAACAGAATCTGTAAGAAATTTATTTAGCAATAGACAAAAAACTTAGTTAAGTTAAAGTATAACTAATTTTTTAAATAAATAGAATATAATTTTTGTGTATGTACATTAATCATACATATAAAAAAAAAAAGTAGCAGTAGCTAATTATCAGTTTCAAACATGCATAAAACCAACTAAGTATTAATTTTCCTAAATTGATTTGGAAAAAAATTTCCTACCCGAAAAAATTATTCTTATTTTTTTTTTCCCTGCGTTTACACATTTGGTATAAATATGACATACAAATATTTAATTTAATTGAGGAAAAATAAACAGATTCATTAAATTCAGCAATAAAGATCTAAAAATAATTACATACGTGAGAAATATTGAGCACTTCCATTGCTTTATTGTTTCTAGAATTGATCATTGATCACAATCCGGGGAAAGGGGGGCGGGGGGGGGATACAAAAATAATTACAGAGTAAGAAATATTAAACTCTTTCAACTCTACTTCTAGAATCTAATGAAATAAGTTTAAAATTAATATTATCATTTATGTTGCAGATGGATAAAGATTAGGACACAAAAGACTTCTGCAGAACATTTGATTCCTGATCACTAGTTGGAAATAAATGAAAGGGGAGGGGGGGGTAAAAAATAATTACATCAGCAAGAAATATTTAACAATTCTACTTCTTTACATGTTCTAGAATCTCATAAAGCAAGTTTGAAATGAATATTGACATTTATGTTATGGATGGAAAAAGATTGGGAATCAGGAGTTTTTGTAGAACATTTGGGTTTTCTTTTAACGAACGATATCCGCGACTTTTTTAAAAACGGAAGATTTCATCATCTGTCCGGAAGACCGGAAAATACGTTAAAAAACCGGAAGTCTTCCGGGAAAACCGGAAAAGTTGGCAAGTATGAAATCATAACTGTTTTCGTGCGAAAACAGTAAAAACATTTTAATTTTAACCGATAAACCCAATATTTTTATAAGTGTGTTTGTTTTATAAATATAGTTCACACAAAGAGTAAAAAAATTCAATTTTAATAATTAATTTAAACATATAAATTATGCCACACAGATTTGTGAAAACTTGCAATAAAATGCTCAAAAAATTAGCAGTGTAATACACACAATAGTTGTTTCTGATTGCAATAATTAAGAACAACCCTTCATCAGATTAAAAAAAAAAAAAAAAAAAAATGGTCATAATAATGTATACTAAGAAAGTAAAAGCATAAAATAGTCAGTGGCATACCAAGGGCAGGGCAGAGGGGGGTCGCCGTGCCTGGTCTTTGGTCATGAGGGGCTTCCGAAGAAACTCTTTTTGATTACTATTTAACTTAACTTTTAATTATTTTTTTAATTACATTTTAACATAGCACGTTTTGCTAGTATCTAGTTTTTTCTTTTTTTTTTCCTGCAATCTGGCAAAGAATCCACAATATTTCGTTTTTCCTTTCATACTTCATATAGTGACCACTTATTTTGCATGATGAAGGTTCTTGCTTATTTATTTCAACTAAAAACACCAATTAAGCGTCTTTCACAATCAATTTTTGAAGCATTTTTTTGCAAATTGTTAAAAGTCTGTGAAGTACAATTTATAGTTTATAATAATTTTTGAAATAGAAACTCTTTCTCCCTTTGCATTTATTAATAATAAAACAGAAAAAAAAAAAAAAAAACAATTATAGCAAAATATGAAAGGGTTTGTGCAGTTTTTTTTTTTTCTTTTTTTGCTTTTTTCGGAGACAATTTTCTTATACGCAGTAAAAATATGTATAAAAAGTGTGTATTTTATATTTTTAGACCACTAAATTTTCGTAACTGACATGAACCCTAATCATCGCTATTTATGAATAATATATATATATATATATATATTTATATTATTTTGAATTTCAGACAGAGGCCGATAAAAATTGTAAGTTAGAAATTATGGACTGATGACTCAAATAGTTAGATGGTTTGCCTTCAAAATCTGTATTCTGAGACACAATCTAATTCTAGGAAAAACTTCAATAGATTTAACTGTAGAAATGCTTCCCCCCCCCCCCCCACACACACACTTGTTAGGTCTAGCTTGAGCATAGCTGTCAAGTGTTATGATTTTTGGCTATTAATGTTTATTTTTAATAGAAAATTGTACCTTATTTAAGCTTAGAAAACTGCTACAAAAGCTTACAAACAAAATTCTATAAAATACTGCTATTCAAAAATCTTAACGTTTGGTAGTTATGCTTGAGTAACTATAATTTGAAAAATTACTGTATCCTCATTCAAAAGTGAAATCAGAATTTACAAAATATTAAAGTAATATGATACAGGTCACATATTTTCATTCAGATAAAATATCCACTTCTATCGAGTACTGAAATTCGTTTTTCGCAACCAAAGTTTTAAGTGTTTCCAACCTCATGAGACTCTTAATCATACAAATTAAATAAGTTGGAATTAGAAGTTTACAATCACCAACAATAAGGTTAAAGTAGCTCTCTTATACCAAAGTGGTGAAGTCCAAGTTTCTCAAAATCATGGGATTCAAATCTCTGTTAAATATAGAGTCCATTTAAAATAGCGAGTTTTAGTTATTGCAAGGATCCACAATGCAACTACCACTATGATGCTTCTGATGATGCCACTCAGCCTCCTGGGTAAGTCCTCTGAATCTATCACTCTATCTCTCAACACATAATAGAATATTAGTTATATATATATATATATATATATATATATACACAACTAGTGTAATTTTATTATAAAATTAGCAGACTACGCCCACTTCACTGCTCACTATTTTTAAATGAATCACTATAATAAAAATTAATGAGTTCTCGAAATTGCCTTAATTTTTATCATGTGAAAAAAAGAAAAAAAATTCTGATCGGGAAGAATGTTGCACAGGGTCTCCATTGCCTTTGGTAGCATAAGCCATTGTGCGCTGTGCACACACATTTATGTTAGACACTCTTAATGAATCACCATATTATCATAAAGGAACAAATATAAGATACAAAAAAATTCTTCTCTTATTGGTGAAATAATCCTTCCGGGCTCCCACTGATTGCGGCAGTGTATAAACGTGCGCACAGTGTGTGTATTCCTTCACCCACCATTCCCACCCCTCCTAATTATTTTACACTTTCAAAAATATCCACAATAATTTTCTCTGGCTTGTAAACCTAATAATACTAATTAACAATGTTCTATCTGAATTTCTTTATTTTTGCCCCTGCACCATTTACGAAAATATCTGCAGTCAATTTATCAGGCCTTAAAACCTAATAATACTAATTTTCAATGCTCTAACTCTTATTTCTATATTTTTGCCCCTTCCCATCTATCCTAATAATTTTGCAAATTCGAATATATCCGCAATCGGTTTGTAGGTATCAAAAACCACTATGTACCAATTTTAAATGATCTAACTCTATTTTTATTTTTTTGCCCCCCCCCCTTCCTGCCCATCCTAATAAGTTTACATTTTCGGAAATATCCTCATTCGACTTGCAGGCTTCTAAAACCTATCTGTACCAATTTTGAGCGGTCTAACTGAATTTCTAAAATTCCAGAAATTAGTTTTTAGGTATTTGTGCGAGCTATATTTTAGAACAAAAATCCCACATATATCTCTTTTTTTTTGTGATATAAAGGATTATTTGAAGTCACGTTTTGCCCCCTACCCCTCCTTGGAGGTTGAATTTCTAAAATTCCAGAAATTGGTTTTTAGGTGTTTGTAATAGCTATATTTTAGAGCAAAAATTTCCTATATATCTTTTTTTTTTGTTTGAGATATATGATATAGGATTATGTGAAATCACGTTTTGCCCCCCCCTCCCTTCCCCCCCCCCTTTGGGGATCGAATTCCAAAAATTCAAGAAATTGTTTTTCAGTTATTTGTGCTAGCTATAATTTAAAGCAAAAATTTTATGGAAATCTGTTTTTTTTTTTTTTTTTTTTTTTCTTTTGATATATGAAGGATTTTGTGAAATCACGTTTTGCCCTCCCTCCCTACACTTAAGGGGCGAATTTCGTAAAATCGCTTCTTAGTGGATGTCTACCTCATAGAAGGAACATTGTCACGAAATTTCATGCTTCTAGGTCCAGGGGTTCGGACTAGGCGATAATGAATTACTCACTCATTCACTGACTCCCTCACTCAGGACAAACGATTTTATTTATACAGATAAGCTACTTAATTAAAAATTATTAAAATACATATTGTGTCTCGATCAATTTAAATATATACACTACCACTCCTGGCTAATAATGCTGTAACAGTAAGCATTAGCCCATTACAGCTTTCATGCTGCACACGTGCCTACCTTTTATCACCTACAGAAAAGTTGCACTTAATTATCTCATGAATAAAAAAAAAAAAAAAAAAAAAAAAAGTTGTGTGCTTTTGCATTTTTGGATGACGATTTATAATATTACTATCACATCTTGCATTTTAAATACACAAAATATAAATATTATTAAATATTTACCAATCAAACAAAATTTCTTTAATTGGTAACAATCTTTCACTTGATATTGGTATAAACAACACAGCAGAGTACTGGAGAAGAAAAAGTGGCTCCTTACCTCTGATATCAATTTTTAATTAAAAAACAAAATAGGGAAATAAAATTAAATTAAAATACGGAAAAACCTGATTGTAAAGCAAAATGTGTGTCTATGTGTGCATGTGTAGGGAGGGGGGGGGCGGTGTGCTGAGAAAAGCACTGCCACTCAGTTGCAGTGAAAGAACGATTGTGCCCTCCTCCTCTGAAATTTTGAAAAGTCTGTGCTTATGCTTTATACTTATACCATACTCATTCATATGATTTATATAATTCATATTCCCACATGTTTTTCAGTAACCTGTGTTTTTTTCAAATAATAATATTAAAATCTTAATAAAGAAAAATATTTACATTTTTGCATGAAATTAAAATAAATGGAATATGACTCTATTGGTATCTAATATGGTCTGAAAACTTTCTAATTAATATTTTTTCAACAATGACCTTCAGCAGAAATCATTCTGAAAGTTAACTTACAAGTTAACAAAAAACTCTTATCTTAAAAAACAACATCTTGGTTATTTTAGATTCCGTAAAAATATCATGCTTTCTCTGCGAAGAAATTTTGTTTGTTTTTAACACTTAATTTAGAAATTAAATAAATTTTAATAATTTTAACTTATGTAATTTTTTTAACCCTGTAATTTTTAAAAGAAGCTTCACGAAAAGAAGGAGAAAAAAATTGTTATAAGCTAGCTTATATTAATGAAATAAGATTTTATAAAAACTTATTTTCTAGTATAAATCCAGTCTGATAATTTTCATTTTCTAACATGCACCTAAAATCATTTCTTTTCCATTTAAGAGATTTTAAAGGAATCCACTAAAAATTTAATTTTTTTGTAACTTTTTCCATGTTCAGCAGATTCAGCTAAAGAAGCTTTTACAGCTGAACCTCAAAATTTTGTCTATCTCCCAACCTATAAACCTGGAAAAAAATCAGAATTTCTAGTTTTGCCCCCCCCCCTCCCATTATTTTATCTCTTACTTTGTGTGGTGAAATTAGCTTTTAGATTTAACTAACAGATAGCAAACTATAATTCTAGCTACAGAGAAAACAATATTCATAAAAATGCCAATACTGATTCTGAAATTATTTGTTCATTGGATAAGTATGATCAGTATGAAAATTGTACCAATGATAACATACTATAAAAAAAAAAAAAAAAAAAAAAAAAAAACTGGAGGATTTGATAAATAAAAAAATAAATAAATAAATAAAAAAAATCCGAATAATTCAATTTTGAATTTGACCATGAAGTTTTACACTTTAATAGGATTAGAGAAACAGGCAAGAAACCATAAATGAAAATGAAGGTTTATAAAGCTTATTATAATTTGAATAAAATATATGAATACAATGCAAAGGCTTTTATAAATATGGGCATTTTTTAACAATTTAGTCAATTAACCTAATGTTTATTCTTACGAATGTCATTTTTAACTTCAAATTTGAAATAGAATTTTAAAATTTGCAAAATCTAGAATTAAATGTAATTTTATCAAGGATTCCTAACCAAATATATACGGAGGCTGTTCGCATATTTTTTATATGATTTTATTTCGCAGTAAGAAAAAATCGTTTGCATGAAAAATTTTATTTTCACAACAGTTATATTTTTGGAAGTTTTATTTATCTTCTGATATTTAGAATTTTTGTTTAGATGCAAAAATGCGCTTTTAAAATGGCAGTGGATGGAAGGATAGGTTTCCGCTCTTTCCAAAGATAGCTTTTAGTGAAATCTTTATGAAAAGCATTTATCAGGAGAAAAATGGAAAAATGTTGCAACAACAGATGAATCTTGGGTCTATTTAAGTGGTTGCAATAAAAAAGGTCAATTTATTATCATAAAAGTGGAGAAAAAAAATTTTGCTACATGGCTCAAAGCATCAAAAGAAAGTTTTTCTAAAGGATTTATGATTGCCACTGGTTTTTCATACAAGCGCAAGATAAAAGCAAAAAAATGTGGCAAAAATGTCAAAATCAACTCTAAATACTCTCAAGAACATATTTTAATTCCAATTTTAAACTAGTATGTTGTGGCCACCACAAGACTTTCTTCTATATTTTCCTATACATATTCAATCAGTAACAATATTTAAAAAAAATAAATAAAAAAAAATACAATTTTTTTTTTCTAAGGGGTTTTTTTTGGAGGGGTACTTGTTTTTTTTAAGGGTACTCCCCCCCAGGGGGGGAAGCGATGCCCCCCCATGCACAAAAATTTTTTCCTAGTTACGTACTACTATTATCAATAATTCATATTAATTTTACAATCACAAGTGTAAAATAACTCTTATTATGCACATTTATACGAATTTTTGTCTTATTCTGCCATGTTAAAAATTTAGATAAAATGCTATCACAGCGTCTCCTGTTGAGCTATTGATCCGCAAATATAATCAGCACCAGTTTATGTCGGGGACCAACTAAATACCAAGTTTGGTAAAATTTCGTTTAAAAAAAAAAAAATACGATTTTTTTTTTGTTTTTTTTTTTTTGTTAAAAGTAAAAAAAATCGATAACTTTGTTTTAAATTATCACAGATTTATGGTTCAACCATTCGTTTTAAAGGTATTGACGAGATCTTTCGAATGATACCCATCTTCAAAATTTAACCCCCCCGGGGGGGTACTTCCCCCCCAGGGGGGGGGGACCGATGCCCCCCATGCACAATTTTTTTTTCCTAGTTAACTACTACTATTATCAATAATTCATATTAATTTTACAATCACAAGTTTAAAATAACTCTCATTATGCCCATTTATACGGAATTTTGTCCTATAAAATGCGATCACAGCGCCACCTGTTGAGCTATTGATCCCCAAATCTAATGGGCACCAGTTCATGTCAGGGTGCAACTAAATACCAAGTTTGGTTAAATTTCATTCATTGGTTCGTGAGATACAGCGTCCACAAAAAAATGATACAGACACACAGACAGACAGACAGACAGACACACAGACAGACAGACAGACATTTTTTAAAAACTATCAATTCGTGTTCAGGACATCCCAAAACGTGTAGATCCGTCAAAAAACGGAGGTCGAAAATTTTCGCGAATCCAATACTTTCTCTATATTACATATAGAAGAAAGTAAAAATGAAAATCCAGATCTTTATCCACAATGCTATCAATCCGTTGAACTGTATCAAGACAAAACAAGCAGCCACACATCACAATCCGCAATTGCTTTTCTAGAAAAAAATGGAACAAAAAACGGGAATTAAAACCATACCCTTCACTGACATTCCTGCTAAATCTTCTGATGTATCACTGTTGGATTTTTGTGTTTTTAGACTCTTAAAATAAACATTATCCAAACACAGACCTACAATGCTTTGTGGACTCTGGAAAGCCGTTCAAGAGGAGTAGAAAAATATACCTCTTCCGATATTATAAAAAGAATTATTATCATAGAAATTATGATGTAGAATGTTAGTTAAGAACAAGGGCCTATCAAACTGAACAAATAAAACTCAAAATATGAGTGAAATTGCTTCAGTACACTCTATCAAAATCGTCTAAAAAATGTGCGAACAGCCTCTGTAGCAAGTATAATAAATATAACAATACCACAAGATATGGAGTTTATTATTTTAAAATTTATGAATTTCGGTAGTACTGACATGTATTATGTCAAACTTGGTAATATAGTTTATGTCACATAAAGTTTAAATTTTTAACATAAAAGAGAAAATGACCTAACACAAATTTAAAAATTAGTATTTTTTGCTTTTCTGGTTAAAAAAAAAAAAAAAAAAGAAAGTAGGGCACTGGAATGAAACTTGGAATGTATGAATCATTTCATTTTTGCTTTAACAAGAATGTGACAATCAACGCGGGTAAGAATATAAGAATATTTCAAACTTATAATTATGAAGGTACAGCTTCAGATTTTCATTCCCTGATAATTAGCAAAAAAATTTTAAATTCTTAATTTTAGAAAAAAAAAAAAAAAGTTACAAACAAAATATTAGCAAATTTAGTTGTGTATAAATATTCCTATAAAAATTTTTTTTCAGAATTTTCTCACTTGTTTAAGGCTAAATAAAATATTTCTCAACACTTACTTTTTTTTTTTCCATGATAAATATTTTATCGTATACTTACCAGTGCAAATGAAAGGAGAAAATTTATGAGGAACAAACATCCAAACCATGTTTTCTCCTTCGGATTCAGTTTTTCAGAAAACACAAAAAAATAATAGAAATAAAAAATAACTAAACTTAAACCCTAATTATCATTTATTTAGATGTATTACTAGTTACTAGAGAGACATGTAGGAAGGAAGATATGTAGACATACTGTGTTATTTTAAGTTCAAAGAAAAATCACTAACTCAATTTTTTTTTTTTTTTTTGAGAAAATATAGTTTGAGTGTTTGCTTCTCATATGGGTAATTATGGCAAATAAAATATCACATATTTATAACACAGTAAATTGTGTAATATATTGGGACATTTAAAGCTTATACCACTTCTAAATTGTGCTCATAAATGTTCCTTAACAATAAGATGACAAAGTATTGACCAAAAAAAAAAAAAAGACTGCTACTCAGAAGAATGTAAATGTTGCTCTTTCAGATTTTTTTTTTTTTTTTTTTACTAAGAGACAGAACTGTTGACACCAGTGAGTGTTTTAATTTAAATTCTTGATACATGCCACTGAAAGTACAAGAGTTAATTACAAGGTACATTAGTTTTAGATAGTAAATTTTGTAAATATATATTTATATAGTTATTCTCACAACTTTCCTTGCAGATGCTTTCATTAAATTTCATTAATTTTCTTAAACCAAAGACCCTTTTGGGTCTCCTTTCTCTTGTTTAGAGCAAAGATGCTAGTATTACCCACAGTGGAAATAATCCATTTTTTTTAGATCTTAATAATCAATTCAAACAAAGACCCAGTATTTCCACTGCAATATATGAAATATTATTTATTTTACATTTATATGAGACAGAAAAGAGAGTATTGAAGATCTGATGAAGTATTGTCATTGCCTGCAGTTTTCCCAAACATTTTTTAATTAGTAATCAATCATAATATTTTTATACGATTAAATAGAATAAAGATTACTGGATGAAAATATTCCCCAACAGGTTTTTTTTTGTCAAAAAAAAAAAAAAAGTTTTTTTTTTTTTTTTTTTTTTTTTTTTTTTTTGGCAGGGAGGGGATGGGGTTTGGTTCCGATCAGAGACTACAAAGATCTCTTTTGTGGGCTCAGCTCAATGAAAATTGTTTGCCAGGCTTCAGGTTGAGTTCAAATTTAGCTGTCAGTGTTATGAATACCTGTAGGTTTCTAAATTAAACATTTGCATTTCTTTTTTTAGAAACAGTAAAATTACTATTCACTACACTTAAATTGCAATTTTCAAATTTCTTAAATAACTTAAAAAAAAAAAAAAATTATAATTAAAATTTTTTTGAGAAATCTGTAAAATTTCAGGAGAGGGGGGGTTGAACTCCTCAGACAGGGAAAATCAAGTTTTGCAGCAGGTAAAGCTAAATTTTGTAATTAAAGAAATTCTTTTGTAGTAGGTAAAGAATTCATAGTCAAACATATCTTTCTGCATCAGATTAAAACAAATTGTATACATTTTATAACTTCAATTTTGTAACAAATAAATAAAATAAAAAATACTTAGCAAAATGTAAGAAAAGATATTTCAATTAAAAATATATACATGGAATATGTTTGGGTCATTTGCTTTTAACGTATTAAAATAAATAAATCTGAATTTAATAAGTTTTTAGGAGGATATGAATGAACTTCCATCATATTCATTTAACATTAGCATCCTCAGATTTTGACAGATAACAAATCTAACGAAAATTTAGAAATATATTAATTATACCCTTTTCCAGGATGATTTGAAACAAATAACTCAAAAAAGTTATCACAAATGGGGGTTGCCACTGAAAAAAATGAAGTTGATGCCAGTTTTAGATACAGATAACCCCTAAGCAAAATCTAACTACATTGTTATAAAACAGTTGTTATTAATAATTGATTGACACCAGTCACATATTTATAGAATGGTTTGCAGCAAAATTAGTTGGGAGTAGCCCCTCCCCCTTTTTTTCCCTTCTGTTGACTACATTTAGGTATATCTACATGTATATATTATCGGTCGAACAACATAGCAGACTGGTCATATTCTTAGCAATTTTCATTCCCAAGACAGAATGAAACTTTCTCCAAAATTAATTCATAAATGTAAAGTTTAAGGGTTTTATCTAAAACCAAAATTAAAATATTTACAGGCAAAAACAACTCTACTACACAATAAAAATCTGATAGTAAATCTGATATATTTCTGTACTGATAAGTATAAAGGATTTAAGTCCATAGTCTTGATTTTTCAGGAGATGAAAAATAAAGTTAAACTAATTAAAAACTAATCAGAAGAATCGATTAGGAAAAAGGGATTATGTTGGTTTATACGCTTTATATCATTCAGTGATTGTCAATCTTCATTTAATAAAGGGAAAAAATTAAATTAAATATTTATACCAAAGATTAATGCTAAATTTCAGACTTGAATCTTTTTTTACCAATGGATTTTCTCAAAGACTAAATGACATGGATTTAAATCCTTTATACCAATCGATACAGCATTTTTTCTGAGTCTGACTAAAAATCTTAACTAAAAATACTTAACTCAAAATCGACATTTTTGGACTTAAATCCTTTATACTTATCAGTACAGATTTAATGAATACAAAATAGGTTTTATATGTACACACACACACACACACACACATATATATATATATATATATATAACTATAATAAAGTGTCAACTATTTGAACTTGATAATCAGGCCTAGTCCAGACAATAATTGTTAAATACACAAATTTAAACAATGAAAAAATAGTATAGAAAAATTTAAGTAAACGCTACAGTTATTGAAAATAAATAAAATAAAATTAGTAGCTTCATATGCTAAAAAAAAAAAAAAAAAAAAAAAAAAAAAAAAAAAAAAACCTCCTCATAATAACTTTGTCTTAAGTAATAAAAATTTTCCTGGAAACTTCTCAAATAAAAATACATTTAACCACACAGAAAAATCCTTGATGACTATACTTTTTATAATAATGTATTTTATAATGATTTTTACCAATAGTTACATTAAAAGAATATGGAAAATAATTACTGCAAAGCATGGGAATCAAGCATGCTTAAAACAAAATTAATTGGAAAATTGAAAATGATACAAAATAAATAGCATGCAAAATACAAAAATAAAATAAGTGTTTTTAAAACACATCTTTTGACAGAGAAAAACTTGTTTACTTTATATTTTCTGTAAATAACCCATTTACATTAAAAATAAAAACATTTTTATTATGAGACAATAAAATTTAATTAAAATATACATATAAAAGCAAAGAAGATAAATAGACATTTCAAAACTTGCCCGAGTTTTATCATCATGTGTTGTTTCAATACTGATGATGAAACTCGGGTGAGTTTTGAAATGTCTATTTACATTTTTAATTATTTTTATATGTATATTTTAATTAAAATTTTATTGTCTCATGATAAAAAAGTTTTCATTTTTAATGTATATGAATAAAACAGTATGATGTTTGTATATATTAATGCATTTATGTGTATATCAAACCACTTCTGGATCTTTGGAAATTAATATACTATAGCTGCTATCTTTCTAATTTTTTGTAATCAAATTTATCAACATTAATTTTTTAAAAGGAATATGTCACATATATTTTCAAAATTAAATAAGTTGAAAGCACTTATAAAGTTTTTCCAGTACTAAATCTACCTTAAAAATCAGGAGACCTGGCACCTATGATATGCTGATTAGAGAGCTAAAGTTAATTTCTAAATAATAATGTTAAATTAATGTGACTGTCAGTTACTTTTTACAACACTACTAATTAAATGCTTATAGAGAAGACATATCATCACCTGGATTGGAGAGTATATAAAATCTTTTACACAAGCAAAGGAAGCATTACAATCTGGTGGAAGTTTACTTGGTAGTCTCTGTGTGCACTAATTCATGGATTGATTTAAACATACATTAATACTTCAAACTATGTACTGCCATACATGCAGATTGTATAGAATTGAACACAAGTGATAAGACAGAAATTTAATAAACTTTTTTGACCCTAAAATCTTCAGACTTGAATCCAGTTAAAAATCTATAGGACCATTTTGATTGATTAATTGCTCTATGAATTTGCTCCTTCATGTATTAAAAGTGACCATTTAAACTGCTATCAGTATGGTTCAATATTCCTACTTTTAACATTCTCCAGAACTTAGTGGGTTTCTCTTAAAATGTAAAGCTTCTGTGTAATTTGCACATAATGATTATTTTGGAATTAACAAATGGCCAACTTTATATATTATAAATTAATAGGTATTATAAATTAAACTTTTTTTTTTTTTTTTAATTAAAAAAAAAAAACTTTCCATTCTAAAGATGCATCTATAGGCAAGAATCTCAATCCATTGTTATTTAACAATAATTTACCTGAAATTGTTGATAGGTAGTATGAACTGCTGATTGCAGAATGTGGACACATGTCCACAGTTTAAAAATGAACTGTTAATGGACACACATCCATTTTTGAATTATTGCATTTTAATTAAAATATGGTATTTGTGATTGAGAATAAAATATGAATGCTGTGTATTTTTTTAAGAATTTTAAGTTCACATAAAATTGGTAAAAACAGTCTTTTCTGTCTCCTGTAAAAATTGGGTTTTTTATGATATGTCTCATTTCTGCAATCAGTGATTCATATAATTTAATTTCTTACTCTTTTACTATGCATTGAAGCACATACACTGCATAAATTAAGAAAATTACTATTAAACTGTTACATCAACAAACACAATCTCAGGAACTGTCTTAAAATTGCCTTTTTTCTGATAACACTATACATACAGATCTTAATGGGATTTTAAAAGTAGAAATAATTTTAGGTAAAATGATTTCAAAAGTGATCCATAAATGAAATTGCATTAAATAATAAAAATCTCTGCAAAGCTCATCAGCAGGGGAAAGCAGAGAATACAAGTTAGGGGTTTCGCTTTGGAGCCCGGTAGTTTACAAATTCACGACAGAAAAAAAAAAAAAATTCTTTTTTAAAAAATTAGATTATACAAAAACTTTTTAAAACAGTTTAATCTAAAGAAACAACAATTTAAAAAAAATACATTTTTAATTGTATAAAAATTATATCAATATTTACTATAAGTATACACTTGTAAACTCAGGACTCCACCCCTGGACCCCACACAACAATGAAATATATACTCACTAAGACTAAAGACAAAATATTTAAAAATCATAAAATATTAAAAAAAAAAAAGAAAAGAAAAGAAAAGAAAGAAAGAAACGACTCTTACTTTGTATGAAATTTGCAACAGAATCTTGTTACATAAAAAAAAAAAAAAAAAAAAAAAAAAAACTTAGTTTATTTGTGAATGACGGCTAAGGAAAGCTGAAACTTCCCAGGAGTTGCTAAAATTGCCTACTAAAACAAGAAATAAATGTCTTCCTCCTTATTTTAAAGGAAAAAGATAGTGTCTGGAGTGACATTTGTAATTTTTGCTTTTAATGTTACAACATTTTCATTTTGTTTCTACAGCCTATTATTTCACTTGGTAAAAATAAAATAATACTTTGTTATATATACACACACAGTGGTGAAAATCAAACATATCAAACAAGAAATAACATATCACATGAAGATTAATCCAAAGTAAATAAGAAAATATGAGAATTATTTTGAAATACTTTCTCTCTGCAACATTGTTTACAGAGGCAAATTATTGCAAGAGGAAAAAATATTAAGATATTTCTGATAATAGCAATGGATTAAAGTACCCAAAATATGCTATTAATTTGCCTGAAATCTCAGTAAAAACATTAAGAGCCAAACAAAAATAATTACCAATAAATTAATGAATAAGGGCATTGTCATAAAAATCAAATTTAAATTGCTTTATTTTATGATTTTTCTATGACCAAGACTCAGATTAATATATGACCATTTCAAAGTATGAATGGGTCTTATTAGATCAATTGCCTCACAATATTTCCAAGTAGTTTTTTTTTTTTTTTTTTTTTTTTTTTTGTAGTAGTAATTATATACATAATAATATTTCAATGGAATGATAAACATTCTATTAAAGACAACACACATGAAAAAAAAAAAAAAAAATAATAATAATAAATAAAATGAAATAAATAAATCATAAAAAATCACCATGGTTCATAGCCAATTAACAGGTATCTTGCACACACAGATCAACTTTAATCAACTGACGAGGAGAACACTGGACAGCTGAAACGACATACATGTGAATTAAATAACATAAGTTGAAATAAAAAAATTACCTGCTTTTACTAACAAAATTAAGAATAAAATAATGGTGACTGAAGTATATCCATTTCATTTTATTTTCTCTGATTGGGCCAGGATGAGTCCTATTTCATTGGATTTTGCCCAGGCAATATTCTGAAATAAATAAATAAATGCGACAGGTTCTAGTTGAAATCTTAGCTGCCATAACAGGCCAGATACACAATATTTTCATATGGGGTGGGTCTAAAAAGTTTGACCTATGCAGACCTCTACTATAGGAATAAGAAAAACTGCAAGTAATAGCAAAATCTATAATTAGCTTTTACAGAGATAGGCTCAGATAATGCAATAATTTGCAACACTAAAATGCACTTCAGAAAATTTCCACTCTTATCTCATAATGTACCCGATTTTTTTTTTTTTTTTTTTTTTTAAGTATCCTTTTTAATTAATCATTACTGTCACCCATAATGTACCATACAGCAAATATATTTTAGTATAAATTTAATAATGTATAATTTCATTATATTTTTATGCAATATAGAGTTATAAAAGTGTGCTTTAAAGAAATCTCTCTCATAGGCCATAGTGCATTTGAATTGCTCTGTATGCCCCTATACGTAAACCAGTACTACTATTTATATTCATTTTCAAAGAAAAACATAATATCGTGCACCTGAATAACATATACATCAGTTTTAAGGAATTCAAAATATTTTGGAAATGAGAGCACAGACAAAGAAAATGAATAAACACTTTTTAATGATATTGCAAAATTTTCTATGAAATTAACTATTTGTTTAATATTTTTTGGTAAAAATGCAGGTGATTTTCTTTTGGAAAGGGGGGGTGGAGAGATATTTCTTATAAAAATTCTTATTCTTAAAAAAAAAAAAACCCTTTATTGATAATTTTATTTTCATATATTACAAATTTTGCACACAATTTAATATGTAATTATCTCCTTCTATTCCAAAGTGGTTGTACATATTATAAGTCAGTACGTGAATATGTCTGGTTATCCTCAGTTTTTTTTTTTCACTTCACTGATGGTTTTACCCCAGCATTCATTCTTGTGACTTAAGAAACATAAGTCATTGATTTTTTGTTTTAATTTTAAATAATACAAAAACAGGCAGCTATGTCACATGTGTAAAATGAATAAAAGATTTAAAAGGAGAGTAGGGGATATATGACAGGGCTAGATTGTTGCACACTATTAGTGCTGAGAATGCCTCTATGAAGCAAATTCTGAATTCTGACATATATTTAAACATTTTTACATTTAAATTCGTTTCCTAAGAACTATATTTAAGCAAAATATGCTAAAATAAAATAAATACCAATTTCTGATATTTTTAGTGGTTTCACATTTCTTTGCCCTTGAATATTTAAATAAAATATAAAGATCATTAAAAAGACATATTACTCAGTTTTTCCAAACATATTTTCACAAATTATTATATTTTATAAATGAAGAAAAAAAAAAAAAAAAAAAAAAACTAATTGCAATTAAGACCCTGTACATAACATACGACATAAATAAAAATATGCATTTTTCTTTCTTTCTTTCTTTCTTTTTTTTTTTTTTTTTTTTTTCAATGTTATTTGCAAATAATGTCTTCATTAGGGGGGGGGGGAAGCAAATAACAAAGTGTAAAAATTCACAACTGTTTATGGTCAAAATAAGCACAATCCTTATGTGAAAAAGCAGAAATATACAAAGCATAAGCTAAGGTCAAGATAAAATAGAGAAATAAGAAGTTTTCTGAAAAAAAAAAAAAAAAAAAAAAATGAAAGAAAGAAAAAATGGCGAAATATGAATTATGAAAATTCAAAATAAAATCAATTGGGAATAAATAAAAGTAAAAATAACTACTAGGTTACAAAAAAAAAAAAAAAAAAAAAAAAAAAAAAAAGATAATGTAAAATGAAGTAAGCCCCAAATTAATCAGCATGTTTCATAATAACTGTGTCACATATTTTCTTCAATTATACACAGTAGGGGCTGAGATCTTTCTCTCAAATGGGAAAAATCACGGTATTGCAATTTCACTTGTTGGGCTATTTACACCAAAAGTTGATATGCACTAATTTACATTAATGTGGAACTATACATATATTTATAAAACATTCTGTATATTAGTTCTTAAGCTACAGATGCTACAAATTTTTTGTCACTTGAGAACAAAGAGAAATTTAAAAAAAAATGATCAAATTATATTCTGGATCTCTCAAAACGTGTAAATCCATCAAAAACTGCAGGGCAAAAAATTTATGAATCTAATACTCTCTTCTGTTTAATATAGAAGAAAGTAATAACTGAAAATATTTCATACTTTTTCTTTTTTATTAATAATTTTTTTTCTTTTGTACAGATATGACACAAAATTTTAGATTATGTATTAAAATTTTTTAATTAAAAATAACAAGTATAAAATTTTTCTAATGTGCATGTTAAACGAAAAATGTCATATATAAACAACCTCAAATTTTATTTTGCAATCTGAAAATAAAAGTACAAACTTTATAAAAATGCAAATACATACATTTATTTATTTATTATTATTATTTTTTTAATTTTGGATGCAAAGCAGTAGAGTCCCTAACTTCTGGTTCATTTACCAAGATATTCATTTAAAATTAAATTATTCATATTGGGGGCTTATCTTCAGCACAGTCGAGTGGATATTTGGCATAGCCAATGCAAGAGGGTCTGCTAATATAAACATATTATCACAAAAATATGAACTTTCTTGTGTGAGGAAAAGTGGTTTGTAAATAAACAGGCAGATTCCAGTCAGAGAGTGCATATTATCTGATTCATATTCTCAAAACAATCTAGATAAAAAATTAAAAATTAAAGTCATGAAAACAGAGTTATAGGCACTGCTTTCCACAGAGCATGGATATTACATGTTTAGGAATAGCAACCATTAGCTCTTTTTATGGACATGGGGAAGATCAAGGAAAAATCTCTAGCACTTTTTAGCAAAAACAAGCTAAATCAGTTCCAAATTCAGTTACTAGTTTTGGCCAAACTTGTTTTCTAAAGTGGCCACGTTCAACTTTCATTAAAAACAACTTTTTTTTTTCTCTCTTTTAATCTTTACAAGCATTTTCAATAACACAAAACATCGAAGAAAAAGGTGAATCTAATTTTTGTAACAAAAATTTTTGTTATTTCTGATACATATTTACTAAAACTGAGTATAGACAAAAAAAAAAAAAAAAATTGTGAAATTGCAATTAAATCAAGATAAAAATTACACATGCATATGCAAAGTTTACTTGTGATATTTTCAGTGCTTTTGCATTTTTTGCCAGTGAATAATTAAAAAGAAGTAAAGACTATTAAATAGAGATACTTTATGAAATTATCTAGCCTTCCTTTCATAGCCACATTCTTCTTGACATATTTTCAGAAAATACAATACTATTTCATTAAAAAAAAAAAAAAAAAAAAGCATTAATTGCAGATTATGTTATTTCATTCGTGAACAATGAAACTTTAGTGAAAAAAAAAAAAAATATTAAGCTAACACCATAAATTGTAAAAATTCATAACAACTGTGTTCAGGTCAAAATGAGCCCAACCCTTAACATACAACAAAAGCAGGTATGAGTGAAGCATGAAAGCAGAAACATACAAAAATTAAGATAAAATAGATGAAAAGAAGTCCTCTAAAAAACTGGTAAGATATGAATTACAATAAACTAAAATAAAATGTCTAAATATATAAAAGTAAAAATTACTGTTAGGAGAAAAAAATTATAATGTACAGTGAAATACACAATGAATAGATTAAGACAAAATTAAAATAAATGAAAACAATAAGGGAGAAATGATTATGAAAACTACTACTTGTATTGCAAAATGAATAGCAAAGAAAGACTTATTACTGATATATTTTATTAATATACTAGCCACCTTCAGCGACCAGCTGATTCACGATCCTTGAAAAATCAGACTTTACAAAACTCCCGCTTGGTGGTGCCGCAGTGAAAATAGCTTTATTAAAAAGTTTAACAGCAGTAAATTCCTGCTCGGTAACACCTGTGGCATCCTATTCCCATTTCAATATCTGAAACAGCCTGTTCGCTCACCATGTTACGATCTTTCAAAATTCTGACTTTAGCAAGGTCCCACTCGGTGGTGCCTGTGGCGCCTTATCCCCGTTTTAGAACTTACAACAGCCTGCTCGCTCATAACGCAAATAGCTTTGAAAATTTTAACTGAAGCAAATTTCTGCTCTGTTGCAACTAAGCAAGGCACAGCTTTACATTTCATGATTTGAAACAGCCTGTTTGCTCACCGTCTAAAAGACCTCTGAAAATTCTGATCATGGCAAATCCGCAACTCTGTGGGGCCTATGGTCTCCCAATCTTCTCCATATAAGTAATTTACTGATAACGGATTGGGGATATTGAATTATTAAAATGTTAAAGCACCCTCTGGCTACATATATTTGCAATATGTACTCTTCAATTTTAATTTAAATGACTTTTAAAATGATATTTTACCTATGAAATTATGTTAATTAGAAGCTGAGATACAAAGGTAATACAAGCATTGTCATAAAAAAAAAAGTATGATTTTTTTAGGGGGTTTTCTCTGAAACTTATATAACTTCAGGCTAAATAGTGTTAAAAATCTTTAATACGAAATGTGAGCAGACTATCGGAATTTGAAAGCCTGCATCATAAGTAGAATTGGAGATATTATAATAAAGGTGTTCTGGCTTTTCTGTGGTTTTCTCTGAAACTCCCATATGGAATTTAATGGCTTATATTAGTTCAAAAGTCTGCAATATTTCAAATGATGTGTTATAAGCAATTTAATCACAATTAGAATTCCAGATATTGAATTATTAAAATATCAAAGTGCCCTCTGGCGACAGAGATTAGTAACATATACTTTTCGATTCCAATTCAAACAACTTTTAAAATGATATATTACTTATGAAATTATGTTAATTAGAAGCTGAGACACAACGGTAATATAAACATTTTTATAAAAAGATTTGTGTCTGACTTATCCATGGTTTTCTCCCAAACTTGTGTAATTTCGGGCTATATAACGTTAAAAATCCTTAGTACGAAATGTGCGCGGAAATTGGAATTCAAAACTCAACAAAATATAAAAGAATAAAGGCGTTCTGGGTTTCCCATCATTTTCTCTGAAACTCCCATTCCTTTTCTACATTTTTGCCCCTTTGCCACACCTCCCCCCTCACTTTCCTTTCCTCCTACACTTGAAAATATCCACAATCAATTTATCTTGCCTTAAAACCTAATAATACCAATTTCAAATGCTGTAACTCTTTCTTTTTAAAATTTTGCCTCTTCCCCCCCCCCCACCCCTCTCAAGCCCTTCCTAATAATTCAACACTTTCAGAAATATTCACAATCGAATTATCGGGCATTAAACCCAAATACAGTAGAACCTCGATTATCCGAAGTAATTGGGAGCGAACTCACTTCGGATAATCGAAATTTTCGGATAATCGAGAATTCATCAATAATCATCTAAAATATTTATCAGCACTCGTAGTTTGGAAAGGATGGCTTGCATACAAAAGGAATGTCGAAAAAAAAAAAAAAAAAACTTTAAAAATACATGTTTGTTAAGAGAAAATTTTGGATGATAGTAGAAAGTGAAAAAAAAAAGTGAAGAAGAAACCGACTTCGGTTAACGGAGAGTTTCGGTTAATCGAGGTGAGTTTCGGTTAATCGAGGTTCGGATAATCGAGGTTCTACTGTACTACAAAATTTCAACAGCATATCTCAATTTAAAATACTGCAAATTATAAAAGAAAACTTAATATTTTCCCAATGAAAATGTAACTCTTTTGTTTATTTACATAATTTCATGAAAATTGAACAGTAGTTTTATAATATGCTGTCTAGGCCGAATACTAATTTAAATGTAACATGAATGAAAAACTGAAAAAGTTTGAAAATTGCAATTCCCCCCCCTCCCCCCAATATAAAACACGTGATATCTTAATTGGTTACAATCATTTCCTTTTTCATTGCAGATAGTCTGGCAGTTGAAATGATGTTGCCAACATAATTTCATACTTTAGTTAATTTTAAAAAATCTAATTGTTGTATCGATAAGCCACTTGCACTCTTAGATTCAGAAAAATTGACCCTTTCATTTGGTACTGAATTCATAACGATCGGACTACTATTTCTAATTTATTTTCCACTTTTTCTGCTTTTAACTCTGTTAAAATATCTATTTTCATGCAATCGTGGTGAATTCTCAGTCATTGAGATTGCTTTTTAATTAATATCTCCAGAACTAATTAAAAATGTTAAATTCTTTTTTCACTATCACCTCGGGAAGGTTTCTGAGCACATGTATGTCAAATTTTGTACTTATGCATTCAGTAGGGGCTGAACATATAGATGCTCAGACAGACAGACATCTTCTTTTATTATTATTGATAGATAACAAGTGATATTCTAAGAGTTCTTCACAGGGCTTGACTATGAATTTTGGAGGCCCTGGGCACAAGTTTTATATGGTGCCCCCCCCACACACAAGCTATACAATTAAATAATTTTTTAAGTGTATTATGTCTTATACGATTTTTATATGTGATGGACATTTTGAATGTTACAAATAAAATTAATTTATTGAGCATCACTCATAAAAATATATTTCTTTTAACATATTTCTTTAAAAATAAAATTGAGAAAATCGTTCTTTGGAGCACAACAAAATATCAGATTTATCTATAATATTTAAAATATATAGCGGCATAGGATTAGATATACACACAATAACATCGAAACCAGAATTAATGGATTTTAAGTGCTAAATTTTGTGAGTTTTCAAAAATAGGCAAGCAACATGGGTATATTTCCAAAATTAAATTACAACTCTAAAAAACACACTGTCTTAAAAAAAAAAGAAAGCATTTTTAATTAATTTTTCAGTGCTATGAAGAGGGGAAAAAAAAGAATGTGTTTATACGCTTATTTATTATCCTACAGCAAAGAATAAACTCTTAGGTTATAGCTGTAGCTCTCTCTAGCTCTCATCATGGCAATTTAATAAATCCAAATCCACACTCAAAATATAACTAGTAATTATTTTAAACAAATGTGACCCCTCTTCCTATGACTGTGAGCTAGGAGTAATGTGAGAAAACATTACACTAGCAAATTGTCATTTGCCACATTTTTTATGACAAAAAACAGCCGATCTACATATGAACTTTTCTGCAGTTAAATTCGCACTTTGGAAGCATTAAGGAGGAAAAATGTAAAATAGACCAAAGTGCTTGAACCTATGTAGATATTGTAGCTTATTACTATATCTACTTTAGCTTAACAATTTTCGAATAATGTTAATAAAAAAAATCATGATTTAATGTTTACAGTTTTCTATAGTTTAACATAAAAATAATGAAAATTTTTGAAACATCATATGTAGATTTGGTGCCCCCAAATTTGGCTGCGCTGGGCTCGTACCCCACGTGCCCATGAGTTAATCTGGCCCTGATTCTTCATGCATTATAAGGGAAATTTCTACATGCAAAATAAGAGATTTCTATATAAAAATAAATAAATAAATAAAATAATTTAAAATGAACTTCATAGATGGCAAAAATTTTAAAAACCCTGAATTTAAAAGAGGTAGTTCCTGAAAAGTTTTATCCCTATCAATTGAATTTTTAGAAGCTCTTTTCTTCTCTCCAAACCCACCTGTTTGAAGGGTGACAAAAAGGATAAAATCTTTGTTCTAATTTCTTATTTTTTTTTTTTTTTTCACATATTAGAACTTTGAATACAAAAATTAATTCTGAAGTAATTTTTAATCTGTGAAATTTCTCCATATATTTTCCCAATTCTCTAGTCCTTAATTTTTAATTTTCATTAAATCATAATACAATTTTAACAAAGTCATAAAAGCATTTATTCAATTAAGATATGCTTAATCAATTGCAAAAGAGTTTTAAAACACTGGTGTTGAATAACAGAGTAAAAACTTTGTAAACTAACACCATGAAATTCAAACATATACAATAGTTTCATTGCATGATTATGAAAAAATAATCAAAATAACTCTTCATTAAGTGAGAAGTAGTAGTCATGAATACAACGTGGGAGCACCAGTGCACTTCTAGTCTAATGAAAGCTTATGCTTAACTACTTTGGCTGCATTGTGTCCTAAATTTTATAATATTAGTTTGAAAAATTATTCTGCATTATTCGAACCCCATCTATACATATAATAAAATAAGATGTTTGTTTGTGTGTGTGTCATTGTGTATGTATATAAAACAATGAGAGAGAGAAAGTTATGTAAGTAAATTCTAATCTTTCTACATGAAAACATAGGATTTTTAGATTAAAAAAAAAAAACTAGATGGAAATTCAAATAAAGAAGGAAAGGGAGAAGGAATGATGCTAACCTTAGGGAAAAACAATTGTTGAGTTTTTCTGCACTTTATAGTATTTGATTACAATCTTTATTTGGTTTGAACCAACACCAGTACTTTAATACATTTCACAGCAACACTAATTTGTTTCTATATTTTAGCACCTGTTGCTACACTCAAAATTTTCAGAACCCTTGCTTCTCCCATTATTTTGAAGAGTGACAGAATGGATAAACTATTTTCTGTAATTTATTTCAATTATATATATATATATATATATATGAATGTAATAATGAATTTGTTTTATTTCATACATACATATCAAATTTTTAATAAAAATTAATTTCGAGGTCATAATTTTTTGCATCTCAAATTTATTTCTACGTATTTGGGAATTTTTCTAATCCACAATTTTTCATATTTGTTAAACTATAATACTATTTTAACAAAAGCATAAAAGGATTTATTCAGTTATGATATATTTAATAGATTGTTCAGAGAGCTTCAACCATTGTTTCATGTCAAAATAATTAAGCACGAACTTTCATAAGGCAAGAAAAGGTGCAATATAAAAGCCACAGTGTACTTGATCAGCTCTGATGTAAGGTTACACTTAATTTATTGAACATAATGAACTTGATGAAGAACATATTTCAATTTTTATGGTATTTGTTTGTAAAATTCTTAGTCTGAAATTAAAAACTAAACTATTATATTAAACTTAACTATTATAAAATTCAAAACATGTAACAGTCAAAATAATAAATAAGACATAATCTTTGACAAGACAAGAATAAGTGCACTGCTGTATTCAGATTCATTAAATTTTTCTTGCTTGATGAAGGGTGGTACCACCAGAGAAAATTGCAGGTAAACATAACACTATTAAAAAAAAGTTTTTATTTTGCATGTCTAACTGACTATTTACAAAATAAACTGAACTATTTTAAACCTAAAAACCATTGAAAATATAAACAGAATATGAAAGATTCTTATATATAAATGGAAAGGTGTCTTATAAAAGTATTAGCAAAATAGTCTTCCCTTTTTTAAACGAAAAAAATCCATCGCTAATAAGGCGACAAAAATTCAAGAGTCGCCAATGGAGCGACATAATAAAGTTGTGTAGCACGATAATGTTTACCTATTTATTTATTTTTTTATATACTAGTCACTATGCTAATTTATCATACAAATAAATGAGCCTCTGTATGTGAATGCACTTGCACGTTGTCAAACAGAAATACTTTAATAATGTAAATTAATATTTAAAGTTTAATTAATATTTAAATAATAAAAATATGTTTAATGGGAAATATATGTAACTATAAAAATATTAGTTTTTTAAGATACGGTAGAAATAGCGCTTATAGCATATTCTTACAAGGGATTAAGTCTTATTGTTACAAGGGATTAAGTCTAAACTGGTGACAAAAATTCAAAAGTCGCCAAAGAGAACTATATTAAGGCTATACTATGATCAGGTTTACAAACCATGAATTATATATAACCATAATGATGAGCTCAGATGTAAGGTTACACTTAATTTAGCTGTAACATATTTCAATTTTTATGGTATTTGTTTGTAAAATTCTTAGTCTGAACTATTATAAAATTCAAAACATGTAACAGTCAAAATAATAAATAAGACATAATCTTTGATAAGACAAGAACAAGTGCACTGCTGTATTCAGACTGATTAAATTTTTCTTGCTTAATGAAGGGTGGTACCACCAGAGAAAATTGCAGGTAAACATAACACTATTAAAAAAAAAAAAAAAGTTTTTATTTTGCATATCTAACTGACTATTTACAAAATAGTTAATTAAGCTATTTTAATAGTTAATTAAGTTTAATTAATATTTAAATAATAAAAATATGTTTAATGGGAAATATATGCAACCATAAAAAGATTACTTTTTAAGATACGGTAGAAATAGTGCTTGTAGCATATTCTTACGAGGGATTAAGTCTAAACTGGTAACAAAAATTCAAAAGTCGCCGAAGAGAACTATATTAAGGCTGTAGTATGATCAGGTTTAAATGAATTAGATATAACCACAAAAATTAATTGTCTCATGCGACAGACATAACAGGTCATAGCATATTATAATACTTTGCATGGAATCGCTATCATTTTATGGTTGATCGGATAAACAAAACAAACATAGGAAATAACGTAAAAGCAAATATTATGTGCTCATATGTAACTGGGATTCAAATGTAAAAGGAATACTTCAATTTTTTCGATACTATCTATTTTGAAAGTGTTATCTAGTAAGCCCCTAAATGGAAGCTCACTGGTATGACATTGTCACAGGTAATAGGGAGAGGCACACAAGTTATAGCAGACGACAAAATCGCTGCTGAAGGCAGCAGGAACCAGAGGTGAGCGCCAGTGGCAGAAAGTTTTGTAGTTGTCTGCAACAGACTTTTAAATTTTCATAATCTGTCTGCAAAATTTGCTTGTAATCAGGGGAGAAAATGGCTTACACTGAAAAAGCCTGAAAGCTGATTGGGGTGGGGGGTGGGGGAGCTTAACATCAGTGTTGATCTCGTGCAACAATACACAAATACAATTCTACTGCGTTAGAATATAGTATAAACAATTGTGTGTATTCATTCAATTCATCTCATTCAATTAAATATTTTATAGCAATGTTTGACACAAGACAATATAAATAATTATAAATAATAAAAGTATTAGTTTTGATACAGAAATTTTTTTTAAAGTGAATTGTTATTCGAAAGTTGCAGACAAATTTTTTTTATCAGTGCAGACAAAAACCGATTTTCTGTGTCCGCGACTATTTCGCCATGTCGTGGTGTTTCTGCCACTGGGAGGTGAGCTTTCAATCAATTTCAGTATTTTGTTTTATTTTATTTTTATAAAGCTATATAGAAAAGAGTTTCCTTTAAATTTAGTAACCAGCGAAGCAGGCAAAGCCTGCTAGTGAAAAAAAAATGTAATAGCCACAATAATTAAGCATAATCTTTCATTAGACAAGAACAAATGCTTTGTTGTTTATGCCTGCTTTTTCTCGCCTGATAAAGTGTTGTACTTAATTATTTTGAGAAGAAACAACTGTTATATGTTTTGAATTTCATAGTCTTTATTATAAAAATTCTTATTCTCATAACATCAATGTAAAACTAAGAAGCACATAATTTTTTGGAGACCAGTATAAAAATATCTGTTTAGACCTTAAAAAAAAAAAAAAGAAAAAGAATTCTTTATTTATGGACCATTTTCACAGAGTCACCATCAAAACTGGTTTTATAGAGCTTCATTATTTAAAAATATGGAACAGAATTCATGGAGTTTTGTTCACAAAGTTTATTTTTCATACCGGGGAGTGAACGTGACCCAACTTTAAAATCCTGAAGTTAAATAAAAAGAAAAAAAAAAGTCATGGTGCAATTAATTATTTTTCTTTATGATTGTAAACATCAAAGTATATGTAATATTTTTTCTAATTCTAAATAAATACTATTAATAAATTTTCTTTATACAATAGTTTTCTCTAATACGCATTATAATTAAAAATATCCTGAAACCATTGAAAAATTAAAAATAACTGAAAATAATTGAAAAATAGTCTGAAAATAGGGACTATATTAATAAAAAAATCCTGAAATCAGAAAAAATTCCTACATACAATTACGATTGTATACCTAATACTACATTAATAAAAATTTGACTATTTTGTTATTAGCAAACAATGTTTTCTTTAGTGAATGAAAAATTTGTATGAAACTACCATAAGTTGTTAGAACTGACAAAAATTTTTTCAGGTCAAAATTACTATAAATCTTCATCAAGTGACAATAGTAGGCATGAGTGCAACATGAAAGTAGCAGCATACAAATAAAAAGAAGATAAAATAGGAGGAAAACAAGTCTCCAAAATAACTGCTGGAATAAGAATGAAAAAAAAAAATAAATAAAAAATAAAATAAAATAAATAAAATTACTTGTAAATATATAAAAGTAAAAATGACAGCTAGGAGAAATACTAATTCAAAAAGAAATATATAATAAATAGGAAAAAATTAAAAAACAATAAGAGAGAAGAAATGATAATGTAAATTAATAATGTAAATTAACATTTAAAGTTTAATTAATATTTAAATAATAAAAATATGTTTAATGGGAAATAAATGTAACCATAAAAAGATTAGTTTTTTAAGATACGGTAGAAATAGCGCTTATAGCATATTCTTACAAAGGATTAAGTCTTATTGTTACAAGGGATTAAGTCTAAACTGGTGACAAAAATTCAAAAGTCGCCGAAGAGAACTATATTAAGGCTATACTATGATCAGGTTTACAAACCATGAATTATATATAACCATAAAAATTAATTGTCTCATGCGACAGACATAGCCGGTCATAGCATAACTTTCATAAGGCAAGCAAAAGTGCAATTTAAATGCAGCAGTGTACTTGATGAGCTCAGATGTAAGGTTACACTTAATTTAGCTGTAACATATTTCAATTTTTATGGCATTTGTTTGTAAAATTCTTAGTCTGAACTATTATAAAATTGAAAACATGTAACAGTCAAAATAATAAATAAGACATAATTTTTGATAAGACAAGAACAAGTGCACTGCTGTATTCAGACTGATTAAATTTTTCTTGCTTGATGAAGGGTGGTACCACCAGAGAAAATTGCAGGTAAACATATATATACATCCACCATAAATAACTAGACACTTTTGATTTAAAATGTTGTGTCAAATATGTAAAAAAATTCTTGATAAATTATCCTGAAACTTTGGGCCCTAGTGGCAGAAAGTTTTGTAGCTGTCTGCAACAGACTTTTAAATTTTCATAATCTGTCTGCAAAATTTGCGTGTAATCAGGGGAGAAAATGGCTTACACTCAAAAAGCCTAAAAGCTGATTGGGGTGGGGGGTGGGGGAGCTTAACATCAGTGGTGATCTCGTGCAACAATACACAAATACAATTCTACTGCAAAAGAATACAGTATAAACAATTGTGTGTATTCATTCAATTCATCTCATTCAATTAAATATTTTATAGCAATGTTTGACACAAGACAATATAAATAATTATAAATAATAAAAGTATTAGTTTTAGTTTTGATACAGAAATTTTTTTTAAAGTGAATTGTTATTCGAAAGTTGCAGACAAATTTTTTTATCAGTGCAGACAAAAACTGTCCGCGACTATTTCGCCATGTCGCAGCGTTTCTGCCACTGGGTGGTGAGCTTTCGATCAATTTCAGTATTTTGTTTTATTTTATTTTTATAAAGCTATATAGAAAAGAGTTTCCTTAATATTTAGTGATCAGCGAAGCGGGCAAAGCCTGCTAGTGAAAAAAAAAAAGTAATAGCCACAATAAGTAAGCATAATACTATTAATAAATTTTCATTATACAATAGTTTTCTCTAATACGCATTATAATTAAAAATATCCTGAAACCATTGAAAAATTAAAAATAACTGAAAATAATTGAAAAATAGTCTGAAAATAGGGACTATATTAATAAAAAAATCCTGAAATCAGAAAAAATTCCTACATACAATTACGATTGTATACCTAATACTACATTAATAAAAATTTGCATATTTTGTTATTAGCAAACAATGTTTTCTTTAGTGAATGAAAAATTTGTTTGAAAATACCATAAGTTGTTAGAACTGACAAAAATTTTTTCAGGTCAAAATGACTATAAATCTTCATCAAGTGACAATAGTAGGCATGAGTGCAACATGAAAGTAGCAGCATACAAATAAAAAGAAGATAAAATAGGAGGAAAACAAGTCTTCAAAATAACTGGTGGAATAAGAATGAAAAAAAAAAAAAAATAAAAAGTAATAAAATTACTTGTAAATATATAAAAGTAAAAATGACAGCTAGGAGAAATACTAATTCAAAAAAGAAATATATAATAAATAAGAAAAAATTAAAAAACAATAAGAGAGAAGAAATGATGCTAACCTTAGAAAAAAACAATTGTTGATTTTTTCTGCACTTTATTGTATTTGATTACAAACTTAATTTGGTTTGAACCAACACCAGTACTTTAATACATTTCACAGCAACACTAATTTGTTTCTATATTTTAACTCCTGTTGCCACACTCAAATTTTTCAGAACTCATACTTGTCCCATTATTTTGAAGAGTGATGGAATGGATAAACTATTTTCTGTAATTTATTTCAAATATATATATATATATATATATATATATATGAACGTAATAATAAATTTGTTTTATTTCCACATATCAAATTTTTAATAAAAAATTAATTTCAAGGTCATAACTTTTAGCATCTCAAATTTATTTCTACGTATTTGGGAATTTTTCTAAACCACAATTTTTTATATTTGTTAAACTATAATACTATTTAATAAAAGCATAAAGGGATTTATTCAGTTATGATATATTTAATGGATTGTTCAGAGAGCTTCAACCATTGTTTCATGTCAAAATACACTGATGGAAAAAAAAATCCCAACACCACGAAGGAGCTGTGCAAGATAAACGAAATTTGGCGTGTTTATACATCTGAAAGATGACGTCGATTAAAATTTCGAGCTACGCACATAAGTGTGGTGCTAGTAGCGACACTATGAACATGCAAATGAGGTTTGCTTTAAATAAGTGCTGTAAGGTTTGTGATCGTTATTTACAGTTGAGATTTGACGTAGTGGGTTAATGTTAGTCAAGGATACCTCTAAGAAGACGAAGAAGCCATTATCAACAGCTCACTGAGTTTGAACAAGGTCGTGTAGTAGGGCTACGAGAAGGTGGGTTTTCTTTCCACGATATTGCAGAAAGACTTGGCAGGAATGTATCCACTGTGCATGAGTGTTGGCAGCAGTGGTCAAGGGAAGGTACTGCCTCAAGAAGACCGGGTTCCGGGCCAGTGGCGGATTCAAGGGGGGGGGGGGGCTCTGGGGGCTCGAGCCTCCCCAGAGCTCGAGTATGATTTTGAGTAAAAATGTGCAAAGTCTAGAAGCTTTACTGTTTTTTCTTTTTTTTTCCAAAAAATTAATTTTATACTTGTTGTATAAGCAGCACGCAGTTTCTAGTTTCTTTCTTTCCATTAAAAGTCTTGTCACATTCCTTTAATGCTCTTTTCTTAGAATTAGGTGGAAGGAGAACTCCCTAGACTAAAGCCTTTTAAAGAACGGTTGTTTTTCATGGAAAATACTACTTTATTCTCTTTGTAATTTGAATACTCTGATAGTGAAGGGTGGTATTTCAGAGCTTGTTTCATTTTCACCTATGATAAGAAACAGCAGGGTATATTTTAGTTGAAGGGGGGTCTGTTTAACCAGGTGCAAATAATTCTATCCCAAACTGTTAAACAGCATGTTGTTATTTTAAAAAGAAAGTTAAAAAGAGAAGATTGGGGTAACAAATAACTTTTGAATAGGTTTACAGTGAATGGATTACTTGAATTCCTAGAGCTTATAAATGATTTTTTGGGAGGAGGTAGCCTGTTATCAGTTACTACAGTTTTAGTTTCTTCGCTTGAGGAGCGAAAAGTATCCTAGTGTTTAATATCTCAGATACAATTTTATTTTATATATAGTCTTATTCAATCACGGACATTAAAATTAGAAATTTTTTTGTTATGGCAACAAAAAGAAAAAAACATTATTCAATAACGTCGTACTTCCAAAAAAAAACCGGCTACAGAAGAAAAAATGGTAATAATTTTCATTTTCTTTCTTTTCTTTTTTCAATTTCTTTGAATAATTGTGTTTTAAAAGTATTTTTTATTTCAAATCATTTAACTGTGTATAATATTAAATAATTTGAGTGCAAAATTTATTTTGCAGTTGAGAATATATATATCTGTATGAAAATAAGCAAATATTAATAATATCGAGGTTTTCATTGTATTTTACAGCGTATCTATTCTCTAAGTTTTGAAGCCAAGTATCTATTAATTCTTTTTTGAATAACATTTTAATTTTTAAATATTTCTTTTTTTTTTTTTTTTTTCGAATTATTGTTAGATGTTAAATTTTTTAAAACAAATAAGCTATTTTTAAAATTCGTATTAAATAATTTTAAATTATTCTTACTTAGTTTCCTATAAATTGTTTCTTAATATTTTAGTTATAAAAAAATTACTATCGTGTGGCACTTACACTACTTCCGCTTTCGAACCCAATGTTTTTCGATGTGATAGTGAATAATCTTTCAGAAAATTTTATTTAAGATGATATTTTTTACCGAATTAAGAAGAATTAATAATAGATCTTCATCTTTCTCGGATATCAGTCACTTGAAACTCAGGATGAAAATTATTTATAAATATATTAAAAAAAAAAAAAAAAAAAAATACAATTCAACATTATTTAAATAGCAATTAGCAATGTCAAAAATTCTATGCATTTCAATTTATAAAAACATTGTATATTACATTGAATGTGTGAGGTCATTTTTTTTTTCTTTTTTGAAGGGAGATTTAATTTAAATATTCTTACGAAAACTTTAAACGGCCACATATTTATTGATAATGAATTTCATTTACCGTTTAAAGAAAATGTTATGTTTAATATTGATGTTGCCCTGATTTTCCTTACTTTATGTTTCTTTCTCTCTCTCTCTCTCTCTTTTTTTTTTTTTTTTTTTCCTTTCCCTTTTTTCGTCTCCCACCCCTTGAAAAAAAAATATTTTGTTTCTATTTAAATAAACAACAACCACAAAAAAAAAAAAAAAAAAAAAAAAAGAGAGAGAGAGAGAGAGAATTTTAGTTTAATTTGAGGAAGTGTGAGAGAAATTCATTGCAGTTATGAGATGAGTATTTGGTGCCTCTTCTACTCTTTTGAACAGCCTAAAAGTAATATATATATATATATATATGTGTGTGTGTGTGTGTCAAATAATGGTGTTACACACCTCCTTGCGCCTTGATATGGCTAGAGCTGAAGAAAAAAGAAAAAATCCTGTTTCGTTCGTTATTGTAAAAATTGTTTATTTATGCATTGCAAAAGAAATTATTTCGAAGATAATGAATAAAAACTAGTTGCCAGTTGTTAATTTTTTTAGTAATCACATTTTTTAATAAGTAAAAATTACTATAAAATGTGAAAAACACGCAATAATTGAGTCTAGAGTAAAAAAAAAAAAGAGAGAGTCGAAATAAAAAGAAAGAGTCGAAAAAAAAAAAAAAAAAGAAAAAGAAAAAAGCACTCGTCTGTAGCACTCGTGCCTACTTTGTTCGCCTGACGAACGGTTGTGTTTTCTTTCAACCTGAAACAATTTTTTTTTTTTTTTCTTTCCCTTATGTATTTTATAGTGTTAATTCAAAGTTCTTTACATATTACTTTTCAACGCCAGTTCTCTGATGAATTTTACACCTTTTTTTTTTTTACTTATTTAATCTCTACGTGGAGAGTTTTTTTTTTTTTTTTTTTTTTTTTTTAATGTTTATTTTGAACCATAATTTCCAAAATGACATATTTAATTATTTAAATATAGTGTTTTTCATAAAATTTTAGTATTTGTATTTTTTGTTTTAGCTGTTTATATAATTTTATTTATTTATTTTTACTTAAAACTATATAATAATAATAATAATATTTATGCACTTTTAAAGGTGGTTTATTTTCATTTGTAGAAATATATAATTAAAATTGTATTTACATTAATTTTTCATGAGAGGATTTTTTCTAAAATATCTTTGAATATTTTATACATACAACTTTATGCATTTATTTATTATATATATATATATAAACTAATGCACATATTATGTATACAGAATGGTCATAATTAACCATTTTGTACGTAATTAATTGGGAAAAGTAATAAGAACTGTAAGAATGCTTTTATTAACGAGCATAAAAAACAAAATATTAAAAGCCTCTTAAAATTTCAGCAAAAATTTCCAGATTTCGTTACAAAAAAAATTGGGTATGAATTCTTACAGTTGGCAATTAAAATTAGATGGGAATCACCCTTAAAGCACTTAATGCTGATTTTTTTTTTTTTTGTGTGTGTGTGTGGCTTTAATTTTTATAAACTTTTCTATTCAAATTAATTCAATTGATTTACTTAATAGCAAAATAAGATTAAGTTAAAGTTTAACAATAGTTTTATTTATTAATTTATTTATTTGTTAAGTCCTTAGAAATTTATAATAATTCTATTGGAAGTGAATCCTCGATACCTAGTATGTCGCTCGATTCATGTAAATGTGAGAACCAGAACAATGTTTACCCACAACACCATCTCAAGAAGTAAATATTTTGTCTAAAAGTGAAGTGATTTATCCAACGAAAAATCCAAGAGCGATTTCTCTTTTCAATGAAGAAGTTCCTAATTCAGAATCAGATCTTCCTTCTGTGGAAAAAATAGCTTCAGACGAAAATAATATTGATGGTACATATGATATCGGTAATTATATAGGAAAGAACATAAATGATTTTACAAAAAGGAAATTGTTGTTAGAACACTGGCTGCCACCGGAAAATTATGAATTTCCATTTTCAGTTCATAAAAAAGTGGGCGGAAAAACAGTCAATAGAAGCATCAATCACTCACATCTAAGATCTTTTGAATGGTTGGTTTTATCAGATGTTCATAAGGGATTATATTGCAAATATTGCCCTCTATTTGTAAATGGACATAGTGGAGGATTGAATAAAACAGTACCACTTCAACAGTTTGTTACCAAACCTTTAATAAATTTTAAGAAATTACTAGGTAAAGATGGACATCTTACACTTCATTCTCAAAACAAATATCACATAAATGCAGTATTACCTGCTGAAGATTTTCTTAAGCGCACACAGAACTCAGAAAAAAGTATAGAAAATCTAGTAAACAAACAAAGATTGGAAAAAATCTCTGAAAACCGAGAACGACTTATTCCTATTATAAGCTCTATAATTTTTTTAGGTCGCATAGAGATGACGGTCCTCTGTTTTAAAAAGATAAAAATTCAGACGATAATGAAGGCAATTTTCGAGAATTGTTACGTTTCCGAGTAAAAAGTGGAGACATAAAGTTAGAAAAGCAACTTAAAATGTCACAGTCCCGAGCGACATATATAAGCAAAACAACTCAAAACGAATTGATCAAATGTTGCGGGGAAGAAATTTCCGAAAAACTCATAAAAAATGTAAAAGAAGCATGTGTTTATAGCATCATATTTGACGATACAACTGATATGGCTCACCAGTCTCAACTTTCTTTAAGCATAAGATATTTACATGATTCTGAAGTGAGGGAAGATTTTCTTGAATTTATAAATATTAGAGAAGAAGTTGTAAATTCTTCCGAAAGTAATGAAAATTATCAAGAGCCTGTTGTAACGGGGCACGATATTGGAATAACAGTCCTAAAGTTGTTAAAAAGACATGGCTTAGATGTTAAAAAATGTGTTGGCATTTTCACTGATGGCTGTAGTGTAATGGTCTCAGAAATCAAAGGAGCAATTTTTGAAATAAAAAAAGAATGTAAATGCTATACGATGTCCATGCTTCAACCATGCTCTGAATCTATCAATATCTAAGTCTTCAACAGTTCAAGGTGTAAGAAATGCTGTTGGGACGATAAATGAAATTGCTGCATTTTTTACAGCTTCATCAAAACGAAATATGATTATAAAACGCATCTTAAAAGGCGAGATAAAAAGTATGTGCGAAACAAGATGGATTGAAAGGCATGATAGCGTGATTCAATTCAAAACTGAGATTGAGAATATTGCTGATGCGCTCAGTGAAATAAGTGAATGGAAAGATCATGGATCAGCATCTAAAGCTAAAATTTTCCTTTGCACAATAAGCAGCAGCGAATTTTTACTATCACTGTTTTGCCTTTGTGATTTGCTGATTCTAACACTGCCTTTGAGTCACATACTGCAAAAAAAAAAAAAAATCTTGATGTGTTAAAGGCACAAAATAACATAGAAGACTTAATAACGTCATTAGAAGAAAAAAGGAAGAACTGTGATTTAAATTTCAAGTGCATCTATGAGGAATGCTCAAAGGCAGCAGAAACTTTGGGTATAGAATTATGCAGACCAAGAATTCCGAAAAAGCAGTTGGAACGCTTAAACAATGTAGCCATTGATACCGAAGGTTATTTTCGACAAACTTTATATATTCCCCTTTTAGACAACGTCACAGCAGATATTAACGACAGGTTTAATTATGGAAAAATTGAATTTCATGATTTTATATCTATTATGCCATATAATATGGTTCAACAAAAAAAAATTGTGTCTGAAGAAAAATCTCTTGCGTTGAATTACCCCCAAATTAAAATATTGAGTGATAAACATAATTCAATATTTGGTAGCTCTTCCCATCAAACGTCATTTAATGAAAGCATATTACGAGGGGAAATAGCAATGTGGGAGACAAGATGGAAAAAACAAAATGATAATATGATTTTATCTTCATTAACTGCACTTGATGTGGTTAATGAGTGCGAAAAGGATGTATATCCGACAATTTATAACTTACTAAAAATTTTTGTAACTTTACCCGTAAGTGTGGCTACTGCTGAAAGGTCATTCTCGGCTCTAAGACGATTAAAAACTTGGTTGAGAACAAACATGTCTGAAGATCGTCTTGTGGGCCTTGCTTTGCTAGCAGTCCATAGAGACATTGAAATAAATAGAGAGAGTGTCATTAATAGATTTGCTCAAAATCGAAACCGAAGACTTGAATTTTTGCTTTAATATATTTGTACATTTGTATATTTTTCTGTCTAAGTTAAACAGTGTTTTATATTAAACTATATTTTTCTTTATTTGTATTTTTCATAATATTAAAATTTTTCCTTAATGTTACATTTTAACCTTCATTATTTAATTTTACTGAAATTAACTTTCAGTTCAGAGATCATGCATCTGTTTCAATAATATTTTATTAATTTCACACTAAATTCCTTTTCTTTATGTAATTAATTAAATATAATTTTAAGGTTTTCGTAACTAAATTTAATTTTAAAAAATGTGTTTTATTCATATGATCTACAAATTTTGTTTAGAAACATTTATGTATTTATTTATTCCTTCATTTCCTTCCTTATTTCTTTTTTTATTTGTAATCAGAATATTGTAATTTAGACTTATAAAAATAATACGAAATATTTTAAACGATTAATTTTTAAAATGAAGTGCAGATGATTTTGCACAAATATCAGGTAAAAATTTAGCATGTATGAAATGCATTATCTATAGTGCATATATACGTATGTTTATATATATCGCACCTTGGCAAGAAAAAGTGACGTAACTGAGATACGCAGCATTTGAGAAAAATCAACTGATACAACTGCTTCTTCGGGTAAACAATGTTTGAGATAGAGATGTGATGCTTTTTATAAATGTTGGGGCACTTCATACACATATTTAATATTAATATTAAAATGACCATTTTTTTTTTTTTTTACTTCTGTTGCATTTATTTTCTATTACAATATATATATATATATATATATATATATATATGTGTGTGTGTGTGTGTGTGCGCGCGCATGTAAACATGAATAAAGTTAAGAATTTTAGATCAATATAAAATTTAGCATTTAAGAGATATAAACACCATTCAAATAAAAAAATACAAACTCCATTCATTTATTAATACCAACTCCATTCAAATAAAAATTTAAATCAAGCGATTATATATATATAAAGAGAGAGAGATAAGAAAAAAAACACACTTTATTCAATCTGTGCCCCCCCCAGACTCGTTGTCTGGATCCGCCCCTGTTCCGGGCAGCCACGTGGCACTGCTGAGAGGGAAGACCGCCATGTTCGGCGTATGGCTGTGGCTAATCGTACTGCGTCTGCAGCTGAAATTCAAGCTGCAGTTGGCACCACAGTGACACAACGAACTGTTACAAATCGGTTACTTCAAGGACAGCTCCGAGTCAGATGCCCTGTAGCGTGCATTCCACTGACTCCAAACCACTGCTGTTTGTGACATGAGTGGTGTCAAGCTAGAGCTCATTGGAGGATGGAGTGGAGATCTGTTGTCTGATGAAAGCCGGTTCTGACTTGGTCGCAGTGATAGCCGTGTGTTGGTTAGGAGGAGGCCAGGTGAACGCTTGCTAGCAACCTGTCTGTGGCCTAGACACACAGGGCCTACTCCTGGAGTTATGGTTTGGGGAGCAATTTCGTATGACAGCAGGAGCACTCTCATGGTTATCCCACGCACCCTGACTGCAAATTTGTACGTAGTGATACAACCTGTTGTGCTGCCATTCATGAACAGCATTCAAGGGGGTGTTTTCCAACAGGATAACTCTCGCCCTCATACCGCTGTTGTAACCCAACATGCTCTACAGAGTGTCGACATGTTGCCTTGGCCTGCTAGATCACCAGATCTTTCTCCAATCAAGCACATATGGGACATCATTGGACGACAACTCCAGCGTCATCCACAACCAGCATTATCCGTCCCTGCATTGACTGCCCAAGTGCAACAGGCATGGAACTCCATCCCACAAACTGATATCCGACACCTGTACGACACAATGCATGCACGTTTGCATGCTTGCATTCAAAATTCTGGCGGTTACACTGGTTACTAATGTACCAACATTTCACATTTGAAATGGCTCTTCTCGCCAATGGCTCTACCTGTGATCTTGAAACTTTAATCAATTAAATATGTTACCTAGACAAATGTATTGCTGAAATTTCATTACTGTACAATAATCTTGGTGTTGGGATTTTTTTTTTTTCCATCAGTGTAATTAAGCTCAAACTTTCATAAGGCAAGAAAATGTGCAATTTAAATGCAGCAGTGTACTTGATGAGCTCAGATGTAAGGTTACACTTAATTTAGCTGTAACATATTTCAATTTTTATGGTATTTGTTTGTAAAATTCTTATACTGAACTATTATAAAATTCAAAACATGTAACAGTCAAAATAATAAATAAGACATAATCATTGATAAGACAAGAACAAGTGAACTGCTGTATTCAGACTGATTAAATTTTTCTTGTTTAAAAAAAAAAAAAAAAAAAAAAAAAAACAATAGTTTAAACATGCTTCATTGGGAGGAATTGGTCGAAATTTTTACAGAGGAATTCACGACACCTGGTGAAACATCTTTAACAGATTTCTCGAGCATTTGCTTTAAAGCAGGTGAAAATGTCATAGAATATTATCATAAAAAACTGATGAAGGGTGGTACCACCAGAGAAAATTGCAGGTAAACATAACACTATTTAAAAAAAAAAAGTTTTATTTTGCATATCTAACTGACTTTTTACAAAAAAAACTGAACTATTTTAAACCTAAAAACCAGTAAAAATATAAACTGAATATGAAAAATTCTTATATATAAATGAAAATGTGTCTGATAAAAAGTATTAGCAAAATAGTCTTCCCCTTTTCATCCGAAAAAAAGGCATCGCTAATATGGCGACAAAAATTCAAAAGCCGCCAATGGAGCGATATAATAAAGTTGTGTAGCACGATAATGTTTACCTATCTATTTATTTTTTTATACACTAATCACTATGGTAATTTATTATACAAATAAATGAGCCTCTGTGTGTGACTGCACTTGCACGCTGTCAAACAGAAATACTTGATTAATTTAAATTAATAATTAAAGTTTAATTAATATTTAAATAATAAAAACAAAAATATGTTTAATGGGAAATATATGCAACCATAAAATGTTTTTTAAGATACAGTAGAAATAGTGCTTATAGCATATTCTTACAAGGGATTAAGTCTAAACTGGTGACAAAAATTTAAAAGTCGCGAAAGAGAACTATATTAAGGCTGTACTATGATCAGGTTTACAAACCATGAATTATATATAACCACAAAAATTAATTGTCTCATGCGACAGACATAGCCAGTCATAGAATATTGTGATACTTGTGGTGAAATTGCTGTCATTTTATGGTTGATCGGATAAACAAAATAAACATAGGAAATAACGTAAAAGCAAATATTATGCGCATCACATATAGTGTTGTTCATATGTAACTTGGATTCAAATATAAAAGGAATACTTCTTTTTTCTTGATACTATCTATTTCGAAACTTATCTAATAAGCCCCTAAATGGAAGTCCACTGGTATGGCATTGTCACAGGTAATAGGGACAGATGCCGGAGTTTTAGCGGATAACAAAATTGCTGTTGAAGGCAGCAGGGACCTGAGGGGAGCTTTTGAGCAATTTCAGTATTTTGTTTTATTTTATTTTTATAAAGCTATATAGAAAAGAGTTTCCTTTAAATTTAGTGACCAGCGAAGCGGGCAAAGTCTGCTAGTAAAATTAAAAAAAAGTAATAGCCACAATAATTAAGCATAATCTTTCATTAGACAAGAACAAATGCACTGTTGATTATGCCTGCTTCTTCTCTCCTGACGAAATGTTGTACTTAATTAATTTGAGCAGAAACAACTTTTATATGTTTTGAATTTCATGGTGTTTATTTAAAAAGTTCTTATTCTCATAACATCAATGTAAAACTAAGAAGCACATAATTTTTTGGAGACCAGTATAAAACCATCTGTTTAGACCTAAAAAAAAAAAAAAAAAAAAAAAAAAAAAAAATACACAAAGAAAAAGAATTCTTTATTTATGGACCATTTCCCAGAGGCACCATCAAAACTGGTTTTATAGAGCTTCATTATTTAAAAATATGGAACAGAATTCATGGAGTTTTGTTTACAAAGTTTATTTTTCATACCGGGGGATGAACGTGACCCAACTTTAAAAATCCTGAAGTTATATAAAAAGAAAAAAAAAAGTCATGGTGCAATTAATTTTTTTTTTTTTTTTTTTTATGATTGTAAACATCAAAGTGTATGTAATTCTTTTTCTAATTCTAAATAAATACTATTCGTAATTTTCCATTATAGAATAGTTTTCCCTAATACGCCTTATAATTAAAAATATCCTGAAACAATTGAAAAATTATAAATAACTGAAAATAATTGAAAATGATTGAAAAATAGTCTGAAAACAGGGAATATATTAATCAAAAATTCCTGAAATCAGGAAAAATTCCTGCATACAATTATCATTGTATACCTAATACTACATTAATAAAAATTTGCATATTTTTTGTTATTAGCAAACAATATTTTCTTTAGTGAATGAAAAATTTTTATGAAAATACCATAAGTTGTTAAAATCGCAAAAAATGTTTCAGGTCAAGATGACTATAAATCTTCATCAAGTGACAATAATAGGCATGAGTGCAACATGAAAGTAGCAGCATACAAAGAAAAAACAAGATAAAATAGGAGGGAAAGAAGTCTCCAAAATAACTGCTGGAATAAGAATGAAAAAAAAAAAAAAAAATTGAAATAAAATTACTTCTAAATAAATAAAAGTAAAAATGACAGCTAGGACAAATACGAATTCAAAAAGAAATTTACAATGAATACGAAAAAATTAAAAAACAATAAGAGAGAGAGAAAGTTATGTAAGTAAATTCTAATCTTTCTACACGAAAACATTAAAGAAAAAACATCAATAGGATTTTTAGATTTTAAAAAAAGATAAAAACTAGATGGAAATCCAAATAAAGAAGGAAAGGGAGAAGAAATGATGCTAACCTTAGGGAAAAACAATTGTTGAGTTTTTCTGCACTTTGAGTAGTATTTGATTACAAACTTTATTTGGTTTGAACCAACACCAGTACTTTAAATACATTTCACAGGAACTGTTACAATGAAACAGTGAATTTTTTTTTTTTAAATAATATCTTACAGCAAAATCTTTATTTTCATAATCACAAAGTTTATAGTGCCAGCAATCTTTATGCATTGTTTTGGTTTAATTTCTTAATGGTAGCATACAAACAATTTGTGATTTAGAGCATTTTACTTATTATTATTCAAACATGAATAATTTAAAATACTTTCATTTTCTGCAGTACCAGATTGATTAAATTAAATGATTTTGATTAAAATCCAAATAATTCCAACATCCAGAATATGATAAAAAGTGCAAGTATTTTATAGCAATACAATTTTTTTTCAGGATGTTGATTAGAAGATAAATAGTTAGGAAATTTTGAAAAACTGAAAAAAAAAAAAAAAAAATGCTTAGAATAGAATTTTTTCAGAAAAATGATCGATAAATATTATAAAATTGAAGAAAAATAAACATTGTGTTAGTAAAAGAAAACTTTCTATAAACATTGCTTCATTAATCTTTCATAAACATTGTTTACTATTTGAAAAATACAGTAAAATTTTAGTAATCAAAACAAATTATTTAATGAAAAAGGGTGAACTATTATTTCTTTTCTGAAGACAAATGAGCAAAATCACAGGATAGAAATTATAAAAATTGAAGTTGAAAACTAAATAGAAGACATGATTTTAAAACCATACCAGTTGATAAACACATCACCTTTGACTTACAAAATGCTAATGCTGACATACAGATGTTGGACAAAATAATGTCACTTTCACTTTTTTACGTTTTGACAAATATCTTGAAAAGTTCTTTAGGAATCATCTTGAAACTTTGGTAGTGTAAAGAACATGTTGTACCTCATATTTTTCAGTAAAAGTTATGTCATGAAAAGGAAAAGGAAACCAGTAAAAAATTAAACACAAATCAAAATGTTTTGGATCACTCTGTAAAAGATAATGCTTTAAATGTGTTTTGGCTGTGTGTTAGACCTAGTGCAAAGCCATTTTCAGGAAATGTGGTATACTACATTAGACACAGCATATAGTAATCAGAATGAAAAAATATTAAATATTTTATGAAATAAAATAACTTTTACTACATGATTTTAAACTACACATGTGCAAGCTTTATAAAAATTTCATTTGCATAATTTAATAGCCAAAGATGTTTGAGCAACTTATATGAAAACCCCAAACAGATATCATATAAATTTAAAATGTTACAAGAGATAGAATGAACAGGATTTCAGTTTTCTCAAAATAAAAGCTAAATTATAAGGGGTTTTACTCACATTTTTATTTTGATTCAACCAATGGCCAACAATATTACAGTGTTTTTGTTGATTGCAAATAATTATTGATAAAAAACCCTAACATATTTTTTTTTTTTTTTTTTTAGAAGAACTTAAATTCTGTTTATTCTATCTCTTGTAACGCTTTGAATTTACACGATATTTGTTTAGGGTTTTCATATAAGTTGTTCAATACTTTTGGCAATTAAATTATGGAAATGCAATTTTTATAAAGCTTGTGCATGTGCATGTGTAGTTAAAAATTATTTAGTAATAGCGCTCAAACTTCATAAGATATTTAAAATTTTTTAATTCTGATTGCTGTATCTAATGTAGTATGCCATATTTCCTGAAAAGGGTTTTGCATTGGGTCTAATACCCTATGTATTTTTAATTTAAAAAGTGGAAATTGCTTTTACAATTTTTTAAGGAAACTGTTATATCTCCATGAATACATAATGGTAGCCTCATAAAATTTTATACAGATAATGAGAAAAATCCTCATAAGCACATGCTGCAGCCAAGACGTATTTAAAGCATTACCTTTTACAGGGTGATCCAAAACATTTTGATTTTTGTTTAATTTTTTACTGGTCCCTTTTTCCTTTTCATGACATAACTTTTACTTAAAATATGAGGAATAACAAGTTCTTTACACTATCAAGGTTTCAAGTTGATTCCTAAAGAACTTTTCAAGATATTTAACAAAACATAAAAAAGCGAAAATGTTCACATTATTTTGTCCAACACCTGTACTATGCATAGTACAACAGACCTCCAGTTGCATTGCTAGATTCCTTTGGAGTGTCAAACTGATGTCACATTGAAACACATAAAAAGTTCAAGTGAATCCATGCAGAGAAAGTTATGTAAGCAATTTCCTATTGTTCAACATAAAAACACTGAAGAAGGTTCATTAACTAGATTTTTTAAATTTTTTGAAAGGAAAAAACAGGAAGAAAATTCAAATGAAGGTGGAATAGGAGAAGAAATTATGTCCCCCCCCCCCCCCCTCAGAATCTTTCTTTTTTTTTTTTTTTTTAATGTTCTTCTGCATTTTCTGGCATTTGATTAACATATTTTTGATTGGTACATATTAACAACTAGTATTGTAATGCATATTATGGTTACACTTGCTATGTTCTTACGCTTTAAATGTGATGATCCTATTGCCCCATTCAACCAAATTTCTAGAACCTCTCTCCCTCTAACCTTATGAAATGTGACTAAATGGATTAACTATTGCTCTATATTTTATATTTCTGTTTCCACATATTAGAACTTTGAATACAGAAATTAATTCTGAAGTAATAATTTTTAAATCTCTCAAATTTCTCCTGGAAAATTTAAGCATTTCTCTAGCCCTTAATTTTTTATGCTCATGAAATCAGAAGACAATTTTAACAGTCATAAAAGTATTTACTGAATTAAGATATGCTTAATGAATTGTAAAAAGAATAGCAAAAAGTTGATGTTGAATAAAACAGAGAGCTAACACCATGAAATTCCAAAACACACATCAATTGTTTCAGTTCAAAATATTTAAACATGATCCTTCATCAGACAAGAAGTAGTAGCAAAACAACAGTGCACTTTTTTGCTGATGAAATGTTCTGTTTAATTATTTTGGCTGCAATCATGTATTGAATTTTATGGTATTAGTTTGCAAAGTTCTTATTCTGGTTTATTCAAACCCCCATAAAATTCAAAACATGTAATAGCCACAATAATTTAGTATAATCTTTCATTACACAAGAACAAGTGTACTGCTGCTTTTATGCCTACTTTTTCTCATCTGATGAAGTGTTGTGTTTATTTCTATCTAAAATAATTATTATATGTTTTAAATTTAACGATGTTTATTTAAAAATTTCTTATTTTGTGTATGTAATTGAATATTCACTTAAAAATAAAGATAAGAGGAATATATATTTATATAATTGTATGATTACTTAAATTTTTAAATAAATATAAAACTATCACATATATTAGTAAAAAGCAATTAAGAAAAAAATAAATATGTTAGGGAGTTGATGGTTTCCAAACTAGTGTTCATAAGTGAGGAGGGAGAGATAGAAAAGATTTGGGACTCAAATTTAGTTTTAAAAGAAAACAGTGTTTAACACGTTAAGTGCCCACCCCATTTTCCTCATCATTCTTTTCAGGCCCAGATACAACTGTCAAATAGGCCAACTCTAATGGGAGAATCAAAGAACAAATAGAAGCATTAGGAACTGCAGATATGCCACCAAAAAAGCATTGACCAAACAAAAATCGATTTCACGTAAATTAAAGATTAAGTCTCACAAGTATACAAGATGTAAATGAACAATCTAGAGCCGATCTCTTGTAAAAGAGCGGAATTTTCTTTCTCTCTCATACTTGTCAATGTAAGAAAATACTCATTTCCCTCCCTCTTTTCCACTATTTCATGTTATAAAACAAAATGCAATTTCCACCCTCTTGTTCCTTATTTTAAAAATCTATATGAATGATTTTTCGTAAAAAAAAAAAAAGTACTTTAATTTTTTTTTTCTTTTTTTAATACATCAAATTTATTCATTAATTAAAACTTGCAAACAACAAAATGTATTTTTAAGACATGAAAATATTTTTTCATATTATAGTACTGGTCAAGAGAACAACATTTGCTCATAAGAAAATCTCATACATATATAGGGGGAGGGTGTAGCTGTACATGTTACATATTTTTATTTTAATTATTACATAATATAAAACAATCAATATATCTTTTTTTTTTATTCAACATGAAATGTATCTTTTTAATTTTTTTCTATCAACAATTTTATTTTTAAATAATAATAAATAATTTAATAAGTATTTTTTTAGCAGCAAGTAAATGCTCTTTTAAAAAATAATGTAATATTCAATGATTAATTTGAATTTCAAATACAACATAATTTGGAGATAATTGATACAGAAATACTTTCCGGATAATACATGTCTGGTAAAAACCCCTAACATACAAAATATACATTAATATATATATATATATATATATATATATATATATATATATATATGTTAAACAGAATAAAATCCCAAAGAGGAGAGGTTTTCTTGCCCTGACCTTTTATAAAGATTCCTTTCTTTTCAATATTGTGTGCTATATAGCAAAAAATAATTTGTTGAAATTTTATGCTTTTATTCAACAAGAAATATTTTCAATCAGTAATCAGACCCCCCCCCCTCCCCACCAACCACACACACTCCTTAAAAAAAAGAAAAGAAAAAAAAATATTTTAATTATCAGTAATCTTTTAACAAATGTTGATTTTTAAGATAAAAAATATAAACACTAGATCAAAATGCAAACTTCTAAATATAGAAATGCACTTTGTGAATGTTCAAATATTTGTCATTTTTTCTTTACCATTCCATAAACAGAGGTGAAATTACTAAACATGCAAAAAACTAAAAAAAAAACTGCTACTTGAATGCAGATAGGGAAGACTTATTAATGACACAAATTTAATAAGCGATATTTTGAGAGCTTTTAATATATCATAAGACAAATTAAACATTTAAAAACAGAAATTTCTACTAAAACAAAATAATTTAATGTTCAGAGACCGCAAAATTTTAAAAACCTGAATTCAGGGGTAGTCCGTTAAAAGTTTTACCTCAGCATAAAAATAAATAATAATAATAAATAATAATAATAATAATAATAATATATATATATTATAAGATTTTCATAACACAGCAGAATACATAGTTTTGCATAAATTTGTATTATGGAAATTATTGCACAGAGGTAATTGCATGGAATCTGATAAGATCCCTGTAAATATACAGAAATTTTTTTTTAATTATACTAATATGATTTAAACTAAACTATGCTTTTTATTGTACATTACAGAGAGCTAATGAAACATTTAGCTCATCAAAATTTCACGTAAAAGATAAAAAAAAAAAAAAAAAAAAGTTAAGCCCATAACTTGATATTACAGTTGAACCTCATTAACGTGAATCTAAATGGGGTGAAAAAATTGTTCATGTTATCAGTAGTTCATGCTATCAGTAACTAATCTTCATTTAAAACAGATATTGTGGAAACAGTTCATTTTAAAAGTGATTCATGTTAATGAGGTTCGACCGTATATGATTTAATTAAAAAGTTAATTGGTAACTCAACAGAAAATAAGAAGGAAAAAAAAAATCACCTTACATATTTCTTCTCACTGCAGTGTTACAACAAATGAATGTGGCTGTGAAGATGTAGCCCTCTGGCATGGACTTGAATGTTCAAACACAGACATGCAAAATATATAATGAATGATGCTGAAAAGAAAACAAATGGAGATAAGATTGAGATTTGGGGAAGGAAAAAAAAAAAATATATATATATTTATATACACAGTTAAAGCATGGCAGACATTAAGTATAACAGGAATACTTTCGCTCTTATGAGAATTAACCAAAGAGAAAATAGATAAATTAATTTACTTTAAAATTTATTTAGATAAGTTTTATTATCCAGCCATCATAAGAGAAAAGAATAGAAATATTAATATAGAATCCATAGATGGCAGTGAAATGAATAACATGTATTAAAAGACAAAAGTTTGTACTCATAATTAAATCAATCTTAAAAAAAAGTAAAATGAGTATTGTATGCTTTTTAACTTTTTTTCATTTTAATCTACAAATTTTTATCAGATATTGTTTTATTTATACTATTATTATATGTGTAGTTTTAGCTTCTATTTCAGATTAATTTATACTACTGAGCATAAATTTTTAAAAAATTGATTAATGTTTTTACAATATAAAAAGTTAATAAATTCTGAAAATATATGGGGGGGGGGGGGTTGTATAAAATTAACAATATTATCATTAAATTACTTATTGTAAACAATAAAATAAAGTATAAGGGAAAAAAAAAACATTAAAATAAGGAAAAAAAATCTAAAAATCTGATAAATGCTGATTGGACAAACATTTTCTGCTAATTAAGACATGAAATGCAAATTTAATTCATCTTGCCAAAATAAGAATAACATAATTATATGAAAAGATAAAAATAACAAAAAATATTTAAAATTTGATTTAACATTATAAAGGAATGAAATTTGTGGTGCCTGCTTTTTCGCACCTGGTTCTTTTCTTTCGGTAAATTCATTTCGAGACACATCAAGACACTGATCACACTTGGTTTACTTTTAAACGTATATTTACTTACGGCACAAACATAAAATACATAACGAATACAGAAATTAACATCAAGTAAAGTATTTTCTAAAAAACATGTAGAATGGAACGTTAGTCCATCTTGATTCACATACGCACACTGTTGCCACACTTTCGTACCAAACTTTTTAGTTCTTGTTTTTTAATACTCTCGAAATCAGAGGTGCGGCGTTCACACCTTCCCTCCAGTTTCACTTGAGGGACAATGGCCTTCACAGTGAAACTACTAACCAAAATTTGTGGATAATTTATATAACTGTTCATGAAAGTCTAATTGTCCTTTTAAATTGTTAATTATTGTTTCATCTTTAAATAAATGTTCATGAAAGTTTAATTGTCCTTTTAAATTCTTAATTATTGTCTCATCTTTGACCTAATATCCGATGTTCCATCAAGAGCAATAACATTTATATTTCACTTAATATTTAAATATTTTCTATGGTATAAAATAAGTAACATTTAAACACATAATAGAAATAAAATATATATATAATATATATGAATAAACATTTATCCTGACATGGATTTTCTTATGCACTTTAAATAATCTTAATGAATTAATATACTTGAATATAAGAAACAAAATAAACACACACACATATATATGTAATAACAAATACAATATTAAACTAACTTATGACTTTATTCATGAATGCGTGATAAAGCATCTGCAATAGTATTACTGCTTCCTGGCTTATGAGCAATAGTCACTTGATAGCAAGATAGAGCCAATGCCCATCTTTGTAATCTGGCGTTCTTAGGAACTGTTTCTGTCAAATATTTTAAAGGGTTATGGTCCGTGTGTAAGATAATAGTGGCTCCATAAGTCCACATTTCGAATTTACCTAATGCCCATATTACAGCATAAGCTTCCCTTTCAATAGTGTTCCACTTTGATTGAGCAGGGGTCAGTTTTTGGCTTGCAAAAGTTATTGGTTTCAGTTTATTCTGCTCATCTCTCTGCATTAGACAGGCTCCAATTCCGGTCACTGAAGCATCAGTATCGATTTCAAAAGGTTTCGACATATCAGGTGTATACAGAGAGGTTATAGAGCACAAACAATTCTTTATCGAATTAAATGCGCTTTCGGCTTCTTCTGACCATGGAAGGTCGTTTGGCACAGTTTTTCGAGTTAAGTCCGTTAAAGGTTTTGCTATATTGGCATACCGAGGCACATAGTCTCTGTAATAGTTAAATAATCCTAGGAGTGACTTCAAGGTTTTCTTAGTTTTAGGGGCTTTCAAATCTTTAATAACTGATATCTTGTCCGGATCTGGGCCGTGCTCTCCTGAGCCTACAACATGTCCTAAATATTTTACTTTCGACATCGCAAACAAGCATTTATTTAAATTTGCCGAAAAATTCAATTTTTTCAGAGTTTCTAAAATGGATTTAATATGATTAAGATGATCTTCCCAGGTTGAAGAAAATATGATAATATCATCAAGAAAACTTTCGGCGTAGTCACTATGAGGTCGCAATACTTGATTCATTATTCTTTGGAATGTTGCTGGTGCTCCGGATAACCCAAATGGCATCACCTTCCACTGATACTGACCCTTTGGAGATACAAAACTGGTTAATTCTCGGCTTTGCTCTGCTAAGGGTATTTCCCAATATCCCTTAAGGATATCTAAAGTTGTCAAGTAACGCGCTCCACCAGCTTTAAATCTAAGATTTTCTGAATTCTGCATAGGAAAAGGTGGAATTTTACTAACTGAGTTCAGCTCTCTGTAGTCCACGCAAAGTCGGACAGTTCCATCTTTCTTGGCTACACATACCAATGGATATGCTATTTCTGCTGAAGAGGGTTCTATCAGGTCTTTTTCCAATAATTCTGCTATCTGTTTTTCTATATTAGATCTTAATGTTTCTGGAACTTTATAAAGATGAGGTTGTTTCCTCTCTACTCCAGACTTTAACTGGATAACATGTGGCGGAACTTTGGCTTTCCTTACTTCCCCATCAAATATTGTTAGATATTCTTTAATCAGATTCAACAGCTGTTTATGTTGCTTTGCTGATATCGAATTTGATTTTATACCAGCTTTTAGTTCTTCATCTGTTACTTGCCGTGATTCTACGGGCGCATGTTGTATATCTCCAAACTCTTCATCGGTTTCGTAAATAATTCCTACAGCTCTGACAGGTTGAATATATTTACGCAATTTATTTTGATGAAGATGTCGAACACTTCCATCAGGTAGTTTGACATAAAAAGAATGTGGAGACTTCTTTTCTACTATTTCTCCTGGTCCTTTCCATTTTGAACAAAGACGATTTGTTGAATCAGGGATTAACACTACAACTTCATCCCCAACAGAAATTTCGGTATCTTTTGACCGTAAATTATGATAATGTACATATTTCTGCTGCTGTTCTTGAGCTATGCTATTCGCATACTGTGCCGCGTCTTCTAAACGTTTCCGGAGTTTCAACAGGTAGTCAACTACAGATTCTCCAATCCCTTGAGGAAGTACGACTTCATCTTCCCAACTTGATTTGAGGATGGCTAGAGTTCCTACAGGTGGTCGCCCATGAACTAGTAGGAATGGGGCAACACCCGTTGTAGCGTTAGGCACTTCTCTGTATGCCCATAACAAGAATGGCAACTGTTTATCCCAGCCTCGACCTTGTGAATTAATTGCATGATGTAGCATGGATTTCATAGTTCCTATCCATCTTTCAACCAAGCCATTCGATTGTGGATAACCTGGAGTGGAAAATTTAGGAACACATCCTAATCGTTTTAAAAATTCTTTTGTCAGCTGTGCGGCAAAATTTCTTCCGTTATCCATTGCAATTACTCGAGGAATTCCAGTTCGTACAAATATTTCTATAAATGCATCACAGGCTGCCTTTGCTGTTAAAGACTTCAGAGGTATTGCTTCCGGCCAACGACTATGCTGGTCCATAACGCACAGTACATACTGATGGCCACGTGATGACTTTGGCTCTATTGGGCCTAAAATATCGGCATTAACCACTTGAAATGGGAGTTCTGGCCTTCCAACAGACTCGATAGGTGTTCTATCGTTTACTTTTCCTTTCCTGCGCATTTGACAATCATGACACGAAGAACATAATTGTTTAATTTCTTTTGGCATTCCTTCCCACCAGAAAGACATTGCAATTCTGTCTCTGGTCTTCTTAGCTGCCAGATGTCCACCAGTAGGAGTTTCATGAGCTAATTTCAAAATGTCCTTTCTTCTGCTTGCCGGTACGACCAATTGAATATATTTCTGTCCGCCTACTTTACCCATATGATATAATAAACCTCTTTCAATCCAGTAACCATTTTTATATTGTCTAGCTTCTTCGAAGCACCTTTTCAATGTAGGACAGGCTAACTGCTCATCCCTAAACACTTGTGCTTGTGGAACAGGGATATTTTCATTTCTTTCATCCTTACTATCGGTTTCGGTCAATGTCTGTTTAACTACTGAGTTATTAAAGACTTTGGTTTCTGGATGATGGGACTCGCTGTTGTTTAGCTTTGCCTTTCGAATAGTCTCGTGACTTTCTCCCTCCATACAGAACATACACTTCTCATTATCTTCTGTGAGTGGGGTACTAATTGCCTCATCCCCAAGATAATTGTCGTTTGAATTATTCTCAGGTACACTGAACAAGGATTGTTCACCGACTTCATTTATTGTGATTACTTCAACCTCTTCTTCTGAAGAATAGTTTCCGGGAGACCTTCCCTCCACTTTGAACAAGGACGGTTCATTGTTTTCTTCCACTGGGGTGATATTAACCTCAACCCCTGAATTTCCAGGATTTCTTCCTTTCACATGGAACAAGGATTGTTCATCGACTTCTTTCTTCGGGATATTCACTTTATCCCCTAAAGAAATGTTTTCGGGAGACCTTCCCTCCACACTGAACAAGGATTGTTCATTAGCTTCTTTTACTGAAGTGATTCCTGTATCATCTCCCAAATAAGAACGCTTTTGTTCCTTCAACCATTCATATACCCTGGGAGTGATTAAAGCTTCCTCATGCAGCCCTTCTACTACTGCAGCATGCACTTGAACATATGGAATGATTTATTCATCTGTATGAAGACTTAGCGGAACTGACACAAGTTGTGCTTCCACTGGATTACCTATAGCAGGTCTCAAAAGAATTTTCCCACTTGACTGTAAGTGTTCCTCAGGTACAACTGATTTTCGTAGTACGGTGATTTCTGCACCACTGTCCACGATGCCTTGAAATTTTTGACCTCCGATTCCTAAATCCACTTTCAGAAGCTCGCCATCTTTCTCGTTGACTGGAAATTCCCACTCGAAACAAGCGCTATTTAGATTAACACTGACCTTATTAAGGCCCTTACTTTCTTGACTCTTTTTGTTTGTTTTCACGTAAGATGTACTTGCTGAATTCAATTTGGGGCAAGATTTTTTCATATGGCCTTCCTTTCCACACCAATAGCAGGAGAATTTCGAACGAATGTCTCTTTGTTCTTGCTGTGGCTTAGTAAAAACCCTTTTTTCATCTCTATTGTTATTTCCGAAATTCGCCCCTTTGGATGGAAGATTCCAATTTTCTTTATGAGAAATTTCTTTCGTTTTTTTATTGAAAGTCATTTTGACATTTTCATAATCATCTAATTTACTGGAAATAATATCAGATGACTTAAACAATGACCATTCATCGATGAAATGTTCTTTAATTTCTGGAGGTACCTTCCTTTTAATTTGATCTGTAATAATCAAATCATATAATTCTTCAAATGTGTTAACTTCTAATCTCCAAATCCATTCAGTAAAATAGTTTTTCAACTCGTAAGCAAAATCTCTCCATGTGATATCAGCTTTTTTAGTATGCTTATTGAAAAGTTGTCGAAATCTTTCAGGAGTAAGTTTATATCTCTTTAACAATAACTCTTTTACTTTTCCGTAATCATTCGTGATTTCTTCGTCTTCCCGAGCTATAACTTCCGCGATTTCGTATGGCAGTAGCCCAATGAGATGAGAAACCCAATCATCTCTTTTAATTTCGGCACGTTTTGCCTGCCGCTCAAAAAGAACTAAATACAGGCTAATTTCGCATGTTTTAGGATCAAATTTTTGTAAGATGTTATGTAATTTTACGCGCGTTTTCTCAGAAGTTTCATTTATAATTCCTTTCTTCTCAAGTTCTATTCTTGCATTTTCCAACCGCATTTTTCCCAATTCTATTTCTTCTCTTCTTAGGCGTTCCTCCATCTCTTCTTTTCTCTTACGTTCCTCTATTTCTTCTCTTCTTAGGCGTTCCTCCATCTCTCCTTTTCTCTTACGTTCCTCTATTTCTTCCCTTCTTATGCGTTCCTCCATCTCTTCTTTTCTCTTACGTTCCTCTATTTCTTCCCTTCTTATGCGTTCCTCCATCTCTTCTTTCCTCTTCCGTGCTTCAAGTACGTTCGCTAATGTTTCTTTAACAAATTCTTCATCGTAATTCTTTGAAGCCAAAATAGCATCTCTTAACTCATATAACTTTAAATGTTGAGTTCCTTCCACTCCAAGCTCAGTAGCAACTTCTTGCAAATCTTTTTTATTCCCTTTACCCAAAAATGCCATCTTCGGATGGATGAAATCAAATCAAGTTCAAATTTTCCTTAAGAACACCAGATTTGACATCTTATTTTTTATCTTAAACAACATTTTCCCCCAAATTAAATAAAATAATCATTAAGTCGGAATGCATACATAAAAGGAGAAAAAAAAAATAATATGTATCGAAATAACAAATAAAAAAAAAATGTTTACACAATCAACTCTTTCATTAAATAAATCAGAATATACTTTATTACATAACCAGCTTTCAATAAATTAGAAATAATGTTGCCATAGCAACACAATCAACTCTTTCATTAAATAAATCAGAATATACTTTATTGCATAACCAGCTTTCAATAAATTAGAAATAATGTTGCCATAGCAACCTTTAATCAAACTTACTTTTAAACAGAAAAAAAAAAAACAATTTCCGATTCATTCCTCAAAGTAAAAAAAATAAACAAAACCGGACGTTCACAAGAATAATTCACTAGTTTTTTTTTTTTACTGAGATATTTCATTAATATTCCAATAATAATAAAGATAAATAAATATAAATAATTATCAAGGTCTAACAAATACACAATCATTCAATAAAACAGAACAAATAAATCAAAACAGAGCTCTCTCTTTTTTTTTTTTTTTTTATCTGCTTTAATGAAATCTTATTTATTCTAAATCACGTGATGAATAAAAAGAACACACAGAAATTAATCACAATTATCTTGAATAGCATAAAAACATATTCTTTTCATCATTCTTTTTACTATTTTCCGGCTTTTTAAATACAAATAAACAAATATATTTCTATTTTTCATTTTTCAAACACTAGAATTATTATTATTTCAACATTACGAAATATTCAATTTTCATTTACATACTCTTTACCTTGTTGGAATACAAAATCGGAACAAAATATCTAAATGCTTAATCCTAATTATTTAATTTAAAACTTATACAAAATATGACTCTTGATGGAACATAAAAAAAAAACATACCCTTTTTTTTTTTCATCACTATCATGAAAAAAATCCATACGAGTACTATAGCTATTTCACATATCCTGTCGACTGCGCCAATTGTGGTGCCTGCTTTTTCGCACCTGGTTCTTTTCTTTCGGTAAATTCATTTCGAGACACATCAAGACACTGATCACACTTGGTTTACTTTTAAACGTATATTTACTTACGGCACAAACATAACATACATAACGAATACAGAAATTAACATCAAGTAAAGTATTTTCTAAAAAACATGTAGAATGGAACGTTAGTCCATCTTGATTCACATACGCACACTGTTGCCACACTTTCGTACCAAACTTTTTAGTTCTTGTTTTTTAATACTCTCGAAATCAGAGGTGCGGCGTTCACAAAATTAATTAGTTATGTGTTCATAATAAGTTACAAAACATCATTAACAAAAATAACAATTCAATATATATACGTACATATATACACATCCACCATAAATAACTAGACACTTTTGATTTAAAATGTTGTGTCAAATATGTAGAAAAATTCTTGATAAATTATCCTGAAACTTTGGGCCCTAGTGGCAGAAAGTTTTGTAGCTGTCTGCAACAGGCATTTAAAATTTCATAATCTGTCTGCAAAATTTGCGTGTCATCAGGGGTGAAAATGGCTTACACTCAAAAAGCCTGAAAGCTCATTTGGGAGGGGAGGGGGTGCTTAACATAAGTAGTGATCTCGTGCAACAATACACAAATACAATTTTACTGCAGAACAATATAGTATAAACAATTGTGTGTATTCATTCATCTCATTCAATTAAATATTTTATAGCAATGTTTGACACAACACAATATAAATAATTATAAATAATAAAAGTATTAGTTTTAGTTTTTATACAGAATTTTTTTTAAAAGTGAATTGTTATTCGAAAGTTGCAGACAAATTTTTTGACAAAAACTGTCCGCAAGCCATTTTTCTGTGTCTGCGACTATGTCGCCGTGTTTCTGCCACAGGACTTTGGGCATGTATAGAAAATTATAAAAAATACCACAGAACTGGCATTTAAAAGTGATAAGTACAAAACTTTGAATAAACACCATAAAATGCAAGAACTCACAACTTGTTTTGGGTCAAAAGAAAACATAATCCTTCATCAGCCAAACAAAATAGGCACAAGTGCTACAAACAAAGCGGCAGTTATACTAGTAAAAAATTGAAGAAAATTATCTGGAACCACTCTGTAAAAGTAATGCTTGAAATTGGTTTTGGCTGTAGCATGTGATTATAAGGCTTGTTCTAATCATCAGTACAGTATACTCCCGATTATCTTTGAATTATGTAGCACAGGTTCCACAGATAAACCACAAAGAGTATAAAAGAGAGGGTCAAATAAATATAAAATATATTGTAGCTCAAAACTTGATTTTATTCTGTATAAAACATAATACATACAAACAAGAAATCAGAATGTGAAAATCAGGCATCAATGACACCTAATTATTGTTTCTTAATTGTCAAAATGGTCTACTCAGGTGTTATTTTTCAATTTTTTGAAGGGATCATAAGAGGATCTTAAATAATAAATACAAACCCAAAAGTTAAAATATGAGTACATTTATATATATATTTTTAATTAAAAACTTACTTAAAACAGAAACAATATATATATATTTTTTAATTTTCTGCTGTTAACTGATTTTTAAATTCAGTGAAATTTCAAGTATTACATCTTCAAGCAAAATGAGAAATAGCAGAAAATATTCACTTTATTATTATTATTTTAATTATTAATTTATACTTTAAGCTTTTATAAACCCAAATTTAATATAAATTAATTCAGTATTTCAGAAATTATCATGATAATTTTTTTTTGATTATACATACTTAAACTAAGTGATTGTAATAGGTAGAAAAGTAAAAAAAAAAAAAATTAAAAAACAGCATTCATGTACATTTGTACTTGCTGGTTTTTACTGAGCTTAAGTATATATGTGTTCAAACTGATAGTGTAAGTTTTTTTTATTACATATAAAGCAGGAAGGTAGAAAATTTATAACAAAAATAAATATATACAATGAAGAGTCATTACATTATTACAAATTAGGTGAAAATGTGCTTTAGCCCACTGGTTGGTGATTTTTCCGAAAATCGCCAATTTGGCACGTTTCTGCACCACTACTTAGCGATTTTCTGAAAATTGCCAATTTTGCATATTTGAACTAAAGTCTCAAAATTATAACCTAACAGACTGGCTTCACAAAAACGTAAACAAAAATGCTACCAAAGAAAAATAAATATAAAAAAAAATAACATATATTTATTTAGATCAAATTGGAGTGTAAAGGTTGATAATTTTATTTATTACCAACTATGCGAAAAATACCAGAGCCGGGAATCGAACCCGGGCACCTCCGCTTAACACACAGATGCTCTACCACTGAGCTACCCTGGCTGACAACCAGCTAGGCACTTCTCGCACAATATTCGTTGGCAAAGTCACCGAGTCTGCAAACGCAGATATATCAGGTGAGACAATAATAATCTTAGCACAACTCCATAGACCACGAAATTTCAATTTAGAAATTTTTATTCATGAATTCATCAACCGTGAATATTTATCTAGATCAAATTGGAGTGTAAAGGTTGATAATTTTATTTATTACCAACTATGCAAAAAACACCAGAGCCGGGAATCGAACCTGGGCACCTCCGCTTAACGCACGGATGCTCTACCACTGAGCTACCCTGGCTGACAACCAGCTAGGCACTTCTCGCATAATATTCGTTGGCAAAGTCACCGAGTCTGCAAACGCAGATATATCAGGTGAGACAATAATAATCGTAGCACAACTCCATAAACCACGAAATTTCAATTTAGAAATTTTTATTCATGAATTCATCAACCGTGAATATTTATTTAGATCAAATTGGAGTGTAAAGGTTGATAATTTTATTTATTACCAACTATGCGAAAAATACCAGAGCTGGGAATCAAACCCGGGCACCTCCGCTTAACGCACGAATGCTCTACCACTGAGCTACCCTGGCTGATAACCAGCTAGGCACTGCTCGCATAATATTCGTTGGCAAAGTCACCGAGTCTGCAAACGCAGATATATCAGGTGAGACAATAATAATCGTAGCACAACTCCATAGACCACGAAATTTCAATTTAGAAATTTTTATTCATGAATTCATCAACCGTGAATATTTATTTAGATCAAATTGGAGTGTAAAGGTTGATAATTTTATTTATTACCAATTATGCGAAAAATACCAGAGCCGGTAATCGATCCCGGGCACCTCCACTTAATGCACGGATGCTCTACCACTGAGCTACCCTGGCTGACAACCAGCTAGGCACTTCTGGCATAATATTCGTTGGCAAAGTCACCCAGTCTGCAAATGCAGATATATCAGGTGAGACAATAATAATCGTAGCACAACTCCATAGACCACGAAATTTCAATTTAGAAATTTTTATTCATGAATTCATCAACCGTGAATATTTATTTAGATCAAATTGGAGTGTAAAGGTTGATAATTTTATTTATTACCAACTATGCAAAAAATACAAAAAAAAAAAAAAAAAAAAAAAAACATATTTTCATAAAGAAAACATAGCAAAATATTAAACATCAGAAACACACACACACACACAAAAAAAAAAAAAAAAAAAACACCTTTCTGAGCAAAACATAAAACTAACACAAAAATATATTAATAAAAAAAATAAGTTTACTGATTTACCCATTTTTAAAATCTCCAAGAAAACCAGTATTATTTCACTTGATACAATGAACAAACATAGACTTAATTCTTCATAAAAACTTTTAAGTAACTATCTAAACAATGCAAATTAACTATATTTAAAAAACAATTCAAAAGTGTTTATAAATGCTTTTAGTATAAGTACAGCAGACCAGTGGCGGATCCAGAACTTGACTTTTGGGGGGGGCTAAGATTTTTCAAAGTGCTATTCTAGACCAATAAAAATTTTACAATTGCAATATTCAATTGTGAATGTCAGTGTTTTGGGGGGGGCTTCAGTCCCCTAGCCCCCCCCTTAAATCCGCCACTGCAGCAGACAGTCAAAAATCCATACAGCTCGGGACCAGAGGTTGTGTGAATTCCAAGATTTGACAGATTTTGTAGCCCATAAAAAATGAATTTCAATTTAAATAATAAAAGCAAAATATTACTGAAACTGAACACATATTAGCTAATAATAACACAATTTGTTTTGAATATTAAATTATTAGGCATATCAGAATAATGCAGCTGTGTGGATTTTGGACTTCGGCAGATTTTAGGTCAGCAGATTTCTGTCTCTTTACTATACTGCTCTGAAAAACAAATTAAAAAAAAAAAATTACATAAAAACACAGCGACCAACTTCCTAAACTTACATTATAGCAACAGCACATGGAGTTAAAAAATGACCTACTGTTGCCATTTTAAACAACTAAAAAGCAAACCTCAAGGGTAGAAAATAAAATGTTCATTGTTCATGCAAAATGCAACAATCAGTAATACGTGCATCTGTACATATCATGTACATGAAAACAAAAAGAAAACATCACTGGATACTCCTTCCGCAATCGCCATGAATCCTTAAAATGCATGAAATTTTGTTTTGCAGCAATCAGTAATATGTATATCTGTACACTTCATGTACATTAAAACAACAACAACAACAAAAATCAATGGATACCCCGATCTCAAAATGTATGAATCTCAATTTTGTAGTGCAGTAATCAGTATTATGTACATCTGTATGTTTTGTGTACATGACAACAAAAAAGACAATATTACTGGATATCCCTTCTACAAGGTGCTTAGCCATGAGTGGGGTGACCTTTATTTTTTTTAATGTGATCTGACCCTTTATAAATTTTAAATTTTAGAAACTAATTTTGAGGAAAGAATTATATGTAAAAACCTGAAAATGTAATAGTTTTCGGCATATTTACTTTTATTACAACAGCAGTTTATACTGTTGTAACAGTGTTTATAACAGTTTATACTACATTCAGCGGAGAGAGAAAAAAAACAAAAAAAAAAAAAACACTCATATTAAAAGAGCAGCATGAACAAAATAAATAAATAAATAAATAAGAATAACAAATAAATGAATTTCAAAACTGCAAATGAAATGAGTAATGAATATCAGAAAATTCATATAACACAATGAAGCCAAAAAAAAAAAAAAAAAAAAAGTCAAAATCACATACAATATGATAGATGTAAGAAATTGTACATAACATGTAAATAAAATAAATTAAACTTAAAACAGTAAATTGTATGAGAATGAGATTAATGAAAATCCTGAAAAAAATAAATAAATAAATAAATAAATAAATAAAAATAAATAAATAAATAAAAATTTTGCTAATTATAACTAGTGATGTGGGGTAGAAAATTTTCCAGAAAATTTTCTAGTATGTTTTCCGGAAAATTTTCCAACCAAAAAAACAATTTTTTTAGTAAATCTTTTGCATGATATATTTAAATTTCCTTTTATTAGTCACAGTAATGCTACATACAGAGGAAAAAACAAAAGTTTCTGATTAAAGTCATCATTTAGAAAGTTACTAGATATATGTGTTTGAGCAACTTGTTTGAGAAATAGGTTATTTATTATAATACGAGAGATCTGTGGTTGCTAATCAGAATTTTAAATGTCCATTCAATAAGTTTGTAAGAACATAATTATAAAGCATTAAAAAAAAAAAAAGAATATATTGATAAATTAATGCACTACTGTACTGCTGAGCATGCATATCTATTTTTCAAAATATTCATTTGATAAATGATGATACGCCGATGTTTTTCACATTCAGGCAGCAATTCTGACAGGTCATCTTATGGTCTCTGGTTCTGAGAGTGACTCAGAAAGTTAGAACATTGTCATAATCATAGTTAAATATTCAACCAAAAAAAAAAAAAAAAAAAAAGAGCAAAACTTAAAAAAAAAAATTGCTATAATTACAAAATTGGCATTGTTGAAAATTTTAGATAAAAATCTTATATAAAAACATAATTATATATTTTTTAATCACTTTTTAAAACTAATTTCTAATGTGGGATTTATTTATTTATTTATTTTTTTATGCAAGCAACAGGAAATACAATTAATTGCCTAAATAAATAAACAGCAAGATTTTAATTAAAATTTAAGGGAATCAAATAGATAAAATTAATTGCACCATATCTTGTAATTGGAGGTTTAGTTGAAAGAACTCAATATTTCTATATTTGCTTAAAATATCCGAAATTGTACTTGAAAAATCTCATACTGGGTGTTACATTTAAAGTTAAATAATAACAATAATAATAATAATAATAAAAATCTCAAACTGCCAGATTAATTTTTTTGAATAGAGGATTACATCCATTATCCAATACCAGCAACTATTAAAAAATATAATTTTGTGTTCGCAAACTATGCTTAAAAATAGAACAAATCGAAAAAAGTAAAAAATCAAAAGAATTTTGATGAAATGAACCCTTGCATGGTCTGAGCCATACCTTGCAGTGGCGGATTTAAGGGGCGGGGGAGGCTAGGGGGCTGAAGCCCCTTCCAAAACACTGTCATTCATAATTGAATTTTGCAATTGTAAATTTTTTATTGGTCTAGAATAACACTTTGAAAAATCTTAGCCCCCCCACCCCCCCCCCCCCCAAAAAGTCAAGTTCTGGATCCGCCACTGATACCTTGTATAGTCGTCAGCAAATTATTGATGCATTAGCAATAATTTCTATTTAAAAGATGTGCACCTAATACTATTTTGTTAAGTAAATATTTATCAATCTTAGTCTTATACTGTTTACAAAAAAGTAAGTTCATGATAAAAAATAGCTATCAAACTAAAGAAAAAAAAATATGGATGTGTGCTTCAATAATTTTGCTGCCGACTGTATGATTTCTCTGCCACTAGCAGCCAGACCCCATATTATTCTAAACAGAAATTCGTTATGATAATTACCTTTTTTTTTTTTTATTATTATTCTGTTTACTTTCAGAAAAATCACAATTGTTAAATTTGTTCTTGTTTTTCAAAACAGTTTTTCTTTTTTCTTTTTTTAAATGTTTTATTTTGAAATTATAAAGTGCAAAAAAAAAAAAAAAAAAAAAAAATCATTTTTTTTCCACTTTGTAATTTCAGTATGAAGTATTAAAAATTAAGTAAATAAATTTTGGGAAAAACAAAGGCAAATTTAATTTTTCTAGTTTTTTTTTTTTTTTTTATAATGAAAACAGAATTAAAAAAAAAAAAAAAAAATCATTAATTCTCATAAAATTTTCCCCTATATAATAAAATGAGATTCAGCTGTTGGCAGTGATATGTGAGGGTGTTTGACAGCTACAGAACTTTCAGACACCTTTTTTATATAGATTATTCAACCATTATACATGCAAAACAGTCATTAAAAATTATAACTTCTAGCTTTATACATGTTTAATAAACCATTAAATCATAATTTCTGTGTTTTGTTTATTAATTTCTTTTTAAATTGAATAATTATTCATACTTTTCTTTGAATAGTTTTGTTTACTCGTAGCTTTTGATGTATTTAGTTTTATTTTACAAAACCTTTGTAATTTAGAGATTGAAAATTTTCCGGAAAATCTTCAGTAAATTTTCCGTTTCAAAATTTTCCGGAAAACCCACATCCCTAATTATGTCTGATTTAAACTAAACTATGTATGTATACAATGATGAAAATTTTAGCTCATTGAAATTTCACATAAGAGGAAGATAAAAAAAAAAAAAAAATGGCTAAGTTTTAGTTTCGTTAGGTGCTTATGTCAGGCATATTTTATGAGTGTATTAGATTGCCAAAGAGTAGCAACCTGGGTGAATGTTTTCTATGACTCAGTGGTCCGTGGGAAAATTTCAGTGGTCTGCACAAAAATCTGAACATTATTTGATTTAAAAAAAGATGTTTTATTTTATTTTTATATCAATTATTAAGATAATTCCATATAACTTATTAATAAAATTTCATATCACTTGTTAATATAAAATTTAAAAAAATTAAAAAAAAAATCATTCTTAAATTAGCCAAAATTTTAATTTGAATACGAGCTGTCTTCAAGCTGCTTTCTGATCGCTTCATACTGGGTCTCGATCCAAAGAACCTGTTGCAGTGTCTTATTGAAATGCTCTATGCACACACTGAAGGCACAGCACATGAACTTCAGTGTGTGTGCGTTGGGGGCGGGGCTCTGTTTGTGGCAGCATTCGCTTCTATTTCCCCCTTTAATTTTACAGCCTCAAAAGTTAATTCATTAGAGTTCCAATCAATAATTGCATCCCCCCTCCATAAGATTTTCAGCTTCGAAAGCATGCAAAATCGATTCCTCAAATTAAACAACCTAGTTACATGGATGGGTTTTCTAGTCTCCTGTTTCACTTTAAGATTGTTAAATACACACTTCCCATATTCCCCCAATAAGTTTCCAGTTTTAAAAGTATACACAATCGATTCCTCACCCTTTACAAAAAAAAAAAAGAGTAAATTACGGAAAATACAGCAAACTTAAGTATAAAAAATACCTTAAATTTGCCTTAAAATCTACGATGAAATTTTGGAAACAAAGTTAAAATTTGTTACAGTGTATACATAATCGATTCCTAACCACAAGTACCTGTTAACACAGTTTTTGTAGTTCCTAGTTTTATTTTAATTTTTCTAAACACATGTCTTTATTTCCTTCCTAATAAATATTACAGATTCAAAATTATACACAACCTCTTCTTCAACATCTTTAAAACATAGTGACACAGATTTTCAAAATCAGAGTTCCAATAAATATCTGCTCCCTTACTTCTATTCCTATTATTTTTAGAGCTTTGAAATTATGCAGAGTGGATTCTTCACCTTCAAAAGAAAAAAAGAAGCCATTTTAGTTCTTAGTTCTATTTTAAAATTTTATTTTTTATTTAAATAAATTTTAATTAAATTTAAAATTTAATAAATTGAATCTTTTATTATATATTACGATATAGAATTACTTTCAATATTTATAATATACTGGTACATATGGCGACCAACGGCACTGAAATTTTCCTTGTTTGCCAGAAAGCTATATCTCAGTTTCTTTAGGATTTAAGTGTCTTAAATTTGGTAGGCTAAATGAGTATTATGAAAAACTGTAGGCATAAGAAGAAATAAAAACAAAAGGGTGCAAGTAGCATGGATATTACCATGGTTATCACCAATTATTTTAATTTTTTCATGGATTATCTGCATTTTTAAATGTTTTACCAGAAATTATACTCATGTTAATTTTAACTTCAGGATGTTCTGAGTCACTTATACACACAACATTATACTTCAGAGTTTTCTGGATGAACGAGAAGCTAAATGGAATTCACTTTTAATCATCTATCACAAAAATTTGAATTTCACATCAGGCATAGAAATCGCTTTCAATTTCTTACCTGCATTTGGTACGTAGCTAAATTTATCATATTATTCAAATTTTTAAAAGATTGCAAATGTACATAAAAAATATAATTTCACATTGATTTTAAATATTTAAAAATATGCATATTTCTAGATTTAGTAATTAAAGTTTTACATATAGAAATAAAAATTTATCGTGGTAATTTAATTTTTCGTCTCAACTTCTCAAAATTTGGAAGCAATAAAAAAGTGCTCATGATTTCCCTATAACTGTTTTAATGCAATTAAACAATTTTTAAGCATCATTGTTATGCATTTGTCTTAGAATAATTTTTTTCTTAGAATAAAAAAAGCATTCACATTGTTTTACCTTGAAAAAGTTTATTTAATATTAATTAAATGGGGTTCTCTAATCCTTATTCTAGAAATATATTTACATTTCTTAAGCAATCATATTAGGGGTCTGCGGGATATTAAATTGTCAATTTGGGGGTCCATGAAGTTGAAAAGCTTGGTGACCGCTGCTATGGCTTAATGTCCGCGATGTGATACATATACGCCATTGGTGTATGGTACTGAGTTTAGCTACAGAAATTGCACATTTTGAAGTTTCAATTGAAAGTATGAAAATGATGCCATGCTATAATGTAGAGCAATTTTAAAGGAAGTGTTTTACATTAATTTGTTTAATATATGCTATTTTTGTCGAACTCTCTTATATTTGAAGTAGATAACAAAAATAGAATGAAAATTATTGAAGTCAATGCATATTAATAAATATTGTCATCAAATTTTCTGGAAGCAGTTTATAAGCCTTGCATTCTGTTGTGAAGCAGATTGAGAATATGATGTTAGAGGTAAATTATTTATATAAATTTGTTTGATATTATATTTAATGATAATTTAGTAAATAAACATTTATCTCTAAGTAAATACCATATATATATATATACTTAGAGGCAGAAAGTTTTGTAGCTGTCTGCTACAGGCTTTTAAAATTCCATACTCAGTCTGCAAAATTTGCATGTAATCAGGGGTGAAAATGTCTTGCATTCAAAAAGCCTGAAAGCTGATGTGGGGGGGGGGGGGCTTAACATCAGTGGTGATCTTGTGCAAGAATACACATGAATACAATTCAATTTTACTATAGAACAATAGAGTACAAACAATTATATTCATTCAATTCATCTCACTCAATTAAATATTTTATAGCAATGTTTGACACAACACAATATAAATAATTATAAAAAATAAAAGTATTAGTTTTAGTTTTGATACAGAAATTTTTTTAAAAGTGAATTGTTATTCGAAAGTTGCAGACAAATTTTTTGACAAAAACTGTCCGCAAGCCATTTTTCTGTGTCCGCGACTATGTCGCCGTGTTTCTGCCACAGGACTTTGGGCATGTATAGAAAATTATAAAAAATACCACAGAACTGGCATTTAAAAGTGATAAGTACAAAACTTTGAATAAACACCATAAAATGCAAGAACTCGCAACTTGTTTTGGGTCAAAAGAAAACATAATCCTTCATCAGCCAAACAAAATAGGCACGAGTGCTACAAACAAAGCGGCAGTTATACTAGTAAAAAATTGAAGAAAATTATCTGGAACCACTCTGTAAAAGTAATGCTTGAAATTGGTTTTGGCTGTAGCATGTGATTTATATTTATTTATGTGAGTTTATTACGTTCACTTGAAACAGTAGGGTTTTGATAATAGAGGATTATGCAAAGTTTAAAATTACATGTTTCTTTAAATTATAATTGACGAGGATTAAATTGTTTTATCTATTTAGTATATACACTGATGGAAAAAAATATCCCAACACCAAGAAAAAATTATTGTACAGTAATGAAATTTCAGCAATACATTTGTCTAGGTAACATATTTAATTGATTAAAGTTTCAAGATTACAGATAGAGCCATTGGCGAGAAGAGCCATTTCAAATGTGAAATGTTGGTACATTAGTAACCGGTGTAACCGCCAGAATTTTGAATGCAAATGTGCATGCATTGTGTTGTACAGGTGTTGGATATCAGTTTGTGGGATGGAGTTCTATGCCTGTTGCACTTGGGCGGTCAATGCAGGGACGGTTAATGCTGGTTGTGGATGACGCTGGAGTTGTCGTCCAATGATGTCCCATACGTGCTCGTTCGGTAAAAGATCTGGTGATCTAGCAGGCCAAGGCAACATGTCGACACTTTGTAGAGCATGTTGGGTTACAACAGCGGTATGAGGGCGAGCGTTATCCTGTTGGAAAACACCCCCTTGAATGCTGTTCATGAATGGCAGCACAACAGGTTTTATCACTAGACTGACGTACAAATTTGCAGTCAGGGTGCGTGGGATAACCACGAGAGTGCTCCTGCTGTCATACGAAATTGCTCCCCAAACCATAACTGCAGGAGTAGGCCCTGTGTGTCTAGGCTGCAGACAGGTCGCTAGCAGGCGTTCACCTGACCTCCTTCTAACCAACACTCGGCTATCACTGCGACCAAGGCAGAACCCGCTTTCATCAGAAAACACAACAGATATCCACTCCGTCCTCCAATGAGCTCTAGCTTGGCACCACTCACGTCGCAAACGGCAGTGGTTTGGAGTCTGTGGAATGCATGCTACAGGGCGTCTGGCTCGGAGCTGTCCTTGAAGTAACCGATTTGTAACAGTTCGTTGTGTCACTGTGGTGCCAACTGCAGCTCGAATTTCAGTTGCAGACACAGTACGATTAGCCACAGCCATACACCAAACACGGCAGTCTTCCCTCTCAGTAGTGCCACGTGGCCGCCCAGAACCCGGTTTTCTTGAGGCAGTACCTTCCCTTGACCACTGCTGCCAACACTCATGCACAGTGGATACATTCCTGCCATTTCTTTCTGCAATATCGTGAAAAGAAAACCCACCTTCTCGTAGCCCTACTACGTGACCTCGTTCAAACTCAGTGAGCTGTTGATAATGGCTTCTTCGTCTTCTTAGAGGCATCCTTGACTAACATTAACCCACTACGTCAAATCTTAACTGTAAATAACGATCACGAACCTTACAGCGCTTATTTAAAGCAAACCTAATTTGCATGTTCATAGTGTCGCTACTAGCGCCACACTTATGCGCGTAGCTCGAAATTTGAATCGACGTCATCTTTCAGGTGTATAAACACGCCTACTAAATTTCGTATATCTAGCACAGCTCCTTCCTGGTGTTGGGATTTTTTTTTCCATCAGTGTATATATACTAGCAGGCTATGCCCGCTTCGTTGGTCACTATTTTTAAATGAATCACTATAAATTAATGAATTTTCAAACCTGCATTACTTTTTATCATGTGAAAAAAAAAGAGAAAAAAATTCTGATCGGGAAAAATGTTGCACCGGGTCCCCATTGCCTTCAGCAGCGCAGGCCATTGTACTGCATGCGCACATTTAAGATCGACATTTTTAATTAATCACTATATTATCGTAAGGGAAAAACATAAATATAAAATACAAAAAAATTCTTCTCTCATCATTGGAAAAAATGGTCTGGGCCCACACTACCTGCGGCAGCAAATGCATGCACGCATGGGGGGGGGGGGGGGGGGGGAGGCCCATGTTCCTTCACCCACTGTTCCCACCCCTCCTAATTATTTTACACTTCCAAAAATATCCGCAATCATTTTCTCGGGCTTTTAAAACTAATAATATTAATTTTCAACATTCTATAAGAATTTCTTTATTTTTGTCCCTGTGCCCGTCCCTCTTTCTGCCCCTCATAATTCTACACTTTTGGAAATATCTGCAATTGATTTATCGGGCTTTAAAACCTAATAATACTAATTTTCAACTCTTTAACTTTTACTTCTATATTTTTGCCTCTTTGCTCCCCCCCCCCTCTTCTCATCTATCCTAATAATTTTTTTCCTTTTGAAAATATCTGCATTGGATATGTAGGTCCCATAAACCACCCAACCCCTTCTCAGCTCTCCTAAAAATTTTACAAATTCGAAAATATCCACAATCGATTTGTAGGTATCAAAAACCTCTTACCAATTTTGAATGATTTAATTATTTTTATTTTTTTGCCCCCCCCCCCTCCCTTCCTGCCCCCTCCTAATAACTTTACACTTTCAAAAACATCCTCATTCAACTTCCAAGCTTCTAAAACCTATCTCTACAAATTTTGGTCTAAATGTATTTCTATTTTTTTTTTTTTTTTTGCCACATACCCCCCTTCTCGCCCCCACCTGGGACGAATTTCTAATATTCCAAAAATTGGTTTTAAGATATTTGTGTGAGCTACATTTTAGAGCAAAAATCTCATATATATTATTTTTATTTTGTTGTTGTTTGCGATATAAAGGATTACTTAAAATCCCGTTTTGCCCCTTCCTCCCTTTAGGGGCTGAATTTCTAAAATTCCAGAAATTAGTTTTTAGTTATTTGTATTAGCTATATTTCAGAGCAAAAATTTCACGTATATCTGTTTTCTTGTTTGAGATATGAAGGATGTTGTGAAATCACATTTTGCCCTCCCTGCACCCCTCGTCGGGTGAATTTTGTATAATCACTTCTTAGTGGATGTTTACGTAATAGAAGGAACATTATCACAAAATTTCATGTTTCTAGGTCCAGGAGTTTGGGCTGGATGATAATGAATCACTCACTCACTCAGATCAAGCATTACATATATATATGAAATATAATTAAAAGCTCTCTTAAAATTAAAGCTTAATTTCTCAAACTAAAAAATTCTGCCTCCCACTAATCTACTGATAGCGCAAAAGGAGGGCTCAGTTTCGCACGAAGGATGTAATTAATCTCTTGAATTTATTAAATAATCATTTTAGCAAAGTGACTGCATTTTAATTATTTGTATGTACACTAAGAGACAAAAAAAAAAAAAAGCAGCACTTGGATATTTTCCTTTTCTTTTTCTGAAATCGACAATTTTATCATTTAAAAGGGAAATTTTCAAACAGATTTCACTACGTCGTCCTCCATGTACACTTTAGGATTGAACCCAGTGTTAAAAAACTAAATACAATTGCCAGGAAAATTGTAATTTTAGAAAGTATTTCAAAAATGGCATGAATAAGGCAATTAACAATGACACAAAAAGTGTTAATTTTAGAATAAAAATCAAAAGCTATTCTAATATGTGAGATGGAAAAATAATTAAATGTTAATGAAATATTCGTGACATGATTTTTAGAAAGATGTAAACTTTTTTGGCTATTTAAACTGGAAATTTGGCTTTATGTGGCCATGTTGCTCATCCAAGCGAGATGACCACAAGTTAAAAAGCAAAAGTAAAAAAAAATTAATTTGTATCCTGTTTATAACTTTCAAAAGAATAAAATAAAAGAAGTGTATAACAAAATACTTTCTTCAAAAACAGTGTGGGAACAATTAAACAAAGTAGGTTGAAAAACCAGAAGATCTGCAAAAAAAAGCCATTATAAAGAATTAAAAAAAAAACAAGACTTTTGGTTGAACAAAAGTTAAAAAAAATATATCAGTTAATTATTGGACTGGTCTGATTTTCTCTGATAACACAAGTTTTATTTCAAGCTGTTGAAAAAAGCTAGTAGGACGACAAAAATATCACAAACTTAACGAAATATGCACTTTTAAAACAGTGACACATTCTCCATACATTAATGTACAGAGATACATAACTTTCAAGAAACTGGGCAAATTTTCATGCTCAAGGGATCAATTCAGTCGAAATAAAATGCAGCCACTATAAAAGCGACACCTGACTGACTATTTTCAATGTATCTCAGACTTTCTCATAAACAGCCTTTCAAGATGATATTGCATCTTGCTAAAAGGTGTCTGTGGTATGTTTAATTGATTCAAATTGTTAAAATTACTTATCCATTCCTATGAGCACCTATAATTCTGTAAGTAATCGTACCTTTTTTTTAACTTTAAGTTAAATCTCACAAAGAATATCGTACAAATTTTTTTTTTTTTTTTTTACTAGACCTGGAAATAGTCCTAATCTCAATTGCTCAAAAATGTTTAGTCTATAAAAAGGCAGGGGGAGAGGAGGAAGATTCGAAATTTGTAGCCTACAACTCTGCAAGAACTAGAAAAATTATTTATGATATTTAGCACAGTGAAATTTGAGCTTTATATTAAAACACTGTATAATACTATGCCACTGCGCATTAAAGCAGTAATTCCATATAAGGGTGGAATTAATCCAATGCAGAATACGTATTGTATTTCATATCTTAAAATATATCTTGTTTATTTCATGTAATAAATCTTAACAATGTTTATTATTATATTACGTTTAAAAAGAAAGTTTCATGTAGATTTTTATTAAGTACTTCATAGAGCGTAATAAAATGAATTATCAAATTGAAAATGTATATAGGTATCATTTAATCTCTTTTTGTTATTATGCAAACATGACTGTTTCATTTAACTTCAACCATTAGTTTTGAAATTTTTAAAAATAAAAAAGGTGTAAGTCTTTTTTGTTTATATGCCGCTCATTATCGGTTATCTAAATTTTGTAAAATTTCTGAATCAGTCACTTTTTTGTTCTAATAAGGAAAAATTTTCCTAGAAAACATCTTACATGGTAAAACATCTTATACAGGAAGAGTCGAAAATCCTTATCATAACTAGAACTGCTTATCATAACTACTTATCATAACATCTGTTGGACGAATATTTTCAAAAAGAAAAACTTTATATTGCAAGGAAACTAGCTTGAGGGCGAAACATTTTTATAGTTGCCAAACAGAGTTGCCTGAACCGCTCCAGTAAAAGAAGCAGCTAGCTAGCAAAGAATCTTTGGCAAGCTTGGCTGTGGTTTACGTCTCGAGTGCCATTTTCAAAATAGACAGACACTGCTTCGTTATGTTGTAATTTCAACGTTCATCCAGAAAGATTATTTTTTTATGTTTTATTTTAAAGCAAGATAAATTGTAATCGATCAATCATCAATGTGTCAATTTCAAGGTAATATAATACTGAAATATTCTTTGTGATGTGTGTTCGTGTTGTGTTACTGGTCAAGATGTGAAATCAGTGTTCATTATCAGTTCAAGTTCGGTCCAACTATTTTGTTTATAGCATAATTCTACTATTTTTTTATGAAGTCATGGATTATTATTTTATCATTCACTGAATTTAAGATGCTTTGGTTTGACTGTTTATAAACAAATAGCATCTGCTATTTCAGTATTCAACAAATAAAAAAATCAAATACATGGGGAGAACTATAGAATAATCAAAATACAAACTACACAAGATATGTATTTTACAGTGGATCCCCACGCATGTCGGCATCCCTGGAAACGAAGAGGCAGATCAACTTGCCAAGAAAGGGAGAAATCTCAATAATGAAAATATCGCCAAGGTCACTCTTGACGATGTTAATGCGATGGCAAGGTTCCGTTTGAGAGAAAACACCATTAAAAAAGACTCGCAGATTTGTGAAATAAACGCTAACAGAGACCTTACCAAAACTATCACCCGCCTTAGAACTGGTCATTATCAAGGTATGAAGATCCTGAGAGATGGAAATAGAACCTACCGTCTCTGCAGCAACTGTGATGATGTTCCACTAACACCAACACATTATTTTTGACTGCCCAGCCATTTTAAGATCCCTGGCTCAGCTTGGGGAATTCTCCCCCTTTGACATCGAGAGTCTGTACTCCGATAACATCAAGGAGTTGGCCGGCTGTGTTTTGCACGCTCATGGTTTTCTATAGTTCTCCCCATGGACACGACACCAACCAACCAACCAACCAACCAACGAATACATAATTCTGCAGTTTTAGTAATGGTGAGTATCATTTTAGCCTATGTTTTTTAAAAATTAGTGGTGATTTTCTGTATTTTTATAATATCACTTTTTTCTATAGATGGTTATTTCTCTTAGTTTTATTTTAACTTGTTAACAAATAGCTGTTTTTGTTCAGTTTATGAAAATTTTTTAGAAATATTTGTGTCTTTGCGCTATATATGTATTTCTAACATATATATATATATATATTTTAATAAAATAATACGGTAAATACTGACACATTTCATAAAATTTTAGTAGCATAATGCAGAAGAAAAATAAAATAATTATTTTCAAAGTAGCTTTAAAATGTTTTAATACTATTATTGCATTTTTATTAAATAAATAAAAGTTGAAACTCATATTAAATCAATTTTCTTACAGTTATCATTAGGGAAAAAAATAGCATTATTTTAATTTTCTTTGTAAAATAAATATCTATATCTTGCATAATAATTGATAATTCAATGTAAAATTATTTCATTACGTAAATTGCTTAAAATTAAAATAAGCGATTGCTTTAAAATCTAGTTTATTTTTTCTTTTTTTAACCGACTTCAAAAAAAGAAGGAAGGTTCTCAATTCAAACCGTATGTTTTTTTTATGTTTGTTAGCTCATAACTTCTGAACGGATGCTCCGATTTTGATACTTTTTGTTTTGTTGAAAAGGTCTTGGTCTGCAATAGGTCCCATTGTAATATCTTTACGATCTAAAGAAAATACAGGGTAACAAAAAAAATCAGTCCCAACTCTTTTAACTGCTAAACGGCTGCAGCTATAGTGATAAAAATGGTATGTAAGTATAGTAAAGTTGCCCTGCAGTACAAGGTTGAACCGCTTGCTGCGCCACCTGGTGGAAAATAGTGGAATTAGTGTTCCTATCTCGAAAACGGTTCTAGAGAAAAAAAAGTGAATTAGAAAGTTGAAGATTATCATCGATTTAGTACAAAAAGATAGTTTAGACATTCATGCTAGCGTTTCCATCTCGGAAACGGTTCAAGACAGGGGAAAAAAGTGAATTATAAAATTTCAGAGCATCATCGATTTAGTACGAAAAGATAGTTTTGACATTGATGCTAAAAGTACAAGGCTAAAAACGTGCCTTTTTTTGTTCGTAATTTCTTACACTATACACACTTGAGCTACATTGCTCACGTAGTTGCGCAGCTGGTGAGACATACGCTATATAGTTCAAAATACGGTTACTTGATACTTTTTGCTTTGTTGTAGAGATCTTGGTCTGAAGTAGGTCCCATTATAACGTCTTTACAAACTAAAGAAAATAAAGCGCCATCTAGTGAAAAACAGCGGCATTAGCGCTCTCATTTCCAAAACGGTTCAAGATGGGAGAAAAGTTAATTACGAATATGTAGAGTATCATCGATTTACTACGAAAAGAATATTTTTAGACATTATTGCTAAAAATAGAACGCTTAAAACGTGCAATTGTTTGTTCGCAATTTCCTACACTGTGCACACTTGAACTACGTTGCACGCTTTACAGCGTAGCGGATGACACGTATACTCTGTGGTTCATAGTACTGTTACTGTAAGCGGTCACATCGATTAGCGCAAAGTCGTGTTCAACCAACTTCAGAAAGGAGGGTGTTCTTAATTCTTGCTATGTGTTGTTGTTGGTGTTTGTAAGCTTATAACTTCGTAAGAAATGCTCTAATTAACTGGCTTCAAAAAAGGAGGAGGTTCTTAATTCAAAGCACATGTTTTTTTGTTTTTGTTTTTGTTTGTTAGCTCATAACTTCTGAACGGATGATCCGATTTTGATACTTTTTGTTTTATTGTAAAGGTCTTGGTCTGAAATAGGTCCCATTGTAAGATCTTTACGATCAAAAGAAAATACAGGGTGCACAAAAAAGTCAGTCCCGACTCTTTTAACTACTGAACAGCTGCAGCTATAGTCATAAAAGTGGTATGTAGGTACAGTAAAGTGGACATGTGCTACGCGATTCAACCGCCTAAAGCGCCACCTGGTGGAAAAGAGTGGAGTTAGCGATCCTATCTCGGAAACGTTTCAAGACAGGGGAAAAAAGTGAATTATAAAATTGCAGAGCATCATCGATGAAGTACCCAAAGATAGTTTAGACATTAATGCTGAAAACAGAACGCTTAAAACGTGCATTTGTTTGTTCAAAATTTCCTATTTTGTGCACACTTTAAAGACTTTGCATATGCTGTAGCATAGCGGGTGACATTTATGCTATGTAAAATTCAAAGTTTGGTTGTTGTAAGCGGTCACATCGATTAACGCATACGCGTTTTAAGCCGACTTCATAAAGGAAGAGGTTCTCAATACAAACCATGTTTCTCGTTGTTGTTGTTGAAATTTGTTAGCTTATAACTTCGTAAGTGATGATTTAGTTTTAATACTTTTTTTGTTGTCGTAATGATCTTGGCCTGAAATAAGTTTCATTAGGATTTCATTAAGATATAAACAAATTACAGGATATTCACAAAATCTGTTCGCACTCTAACTGCTGAACGCAAGCAGCTACACTGGTAAAAGCAGTGTGTAAGTATCGATGTTGAAACTTCTGTCCGTCAGCTGCAATGCATATTTTGCTCTTTGTTTGAACTTTACGCTGCGCAATTTCCAGCGCAGCGGGTGACACGTATTTACTGTAAAGTTCAATATATATGCCTAATAGAATTTTCGGTTACGAATACAGCGTATCCTTTCTTTACATTTCAAAAGACTTTTTTAATTTAACGTATGTTCGTTCAATAGATAGTTTTTTGCTCATATCCGATAAGGGCAAAAAGAGTGACACAATTTAAAAATGCAGCATTTGAGAAAAATCAACTTAAAAATAACTTGACTAGAATAAAACTGGCACAACTGTCTCTCGAGTGGATAACTTTCTAGATGGAGATGTAAGTTTTTTGTTCACATTGGGTGCATTTAATGTATTTTTCAGTGACATAAACCATTTTTTTGAGTAATGTCACTTTTCTTGGAAGTTGTGATTTGTGAAACTTCCGTCGAACGTCTTCTGATGCTCTGCTATATAAATAAGTTTTCACTGAAAAGAGAAAAATAAAATCTTTTTGTAAAAAAAATAGAACCGACTCCAAAAAGGAACTACTATTCAAACAACTAAAAATGAAAGAGAATTGGCAGAAAATGAAACTGTAGATTGCGCCTAAAAGTATAAAATAATTTCCTTCGCCAAACAATCTATAACACTACAATTAATCATAACTTTTGAAGTCTGCGCAAAATTAAATAAAAATTGATACTTTTATTCAATACAAAAATCAAATCCTATTTAAAATACACGTCTCACATTGTTACCTGCAAAACGCAGCCGAAAACTGCTTTGATTCAAGAAAGCAAATAAGATTTCGTAAGCAGCAAAAGTTGGCAAAGATGCTGGTATCTGATGCCCTTGGTGAACGACAAATCGCAAAATTATCTGGCAAACATATTTAATTTCTTTGGGATATCATGAATATTTTAATAAGGTATATCAAGAGAGTAATCAAGAATATGAAACAACACATCGTACAATATATATTATGAAAATATACATCTTGCGTGTATATTTTTGCCTAACGTTTTTATCGCCAAATTCAAAAGCCATCAAGGATGATCTAACTTCGTAGAAACATAAATACCGCATTGTGAAGAATGTTCACTGTTATATGTAGATGCTACTAATGGACCAATTGTATACAGTGATAAAATAATAAAGGAAGCATGAAAATGGATCATTCGAGACAACAGCATTTGTTGCTACCGATCTAAAGACAAACCTTTAAAAACTAATTAAATTTTACTTAATTTTGCGCCGACTTCAAAAGTTATGATTAATTGTAGTGTTATAGATTGTTTGGCGAAGGAAATTATTTTATACTTTTAGGCGCAATCTACAGTTTCATTTTCTGCCAATTCTCTTTCATTTTTAGTTGTTTGAATAGTAGTTCCTTTTTGGAGTCGGTTCTATTTTTTTTACAAAAAGATTTTATTAATAGTAATTAACATTTCACTTTTAGTAATGGTGAGTGTTATTTTAGCCTATGTTATCTGAAAATTTTTAAAAAGTAGTGGTCATTTTCTGTATTTTTATAATATTGCTTTTTTTAACAAATGATTATTTCTTTTAGTTTTATTTTTAACTTTTAAAGCATAGGTTTTTTTTTTTTTTTTTTTTTTTTTGGGGTCCATTTTAGGAATTTTTTTTTTTTATAAATTTCTGTGTCTGTGTGTTGTACATATATTTATGATTTTTTTTTTTTTTTTTTTTTTTTTAATTAATAAAATAAGATGAATGCTGACAAATTTCATAAAATTTAGCAGCATAAGCAGAAGGAAAATAAATATTTCAAAAGAGTTTTAAAATGTTTATGTTAATGTTATTTACATTTTTATTTAACAAATAAAATTTGAAACTCATATTAAATCAATTTTCTTGCAGTTATTATTAGAAAGAATAGCACTTATTTTACTTTGCTTGTAAAATAAATATCTATATCTCACCTCATAATTGATAATTGAATATAAAATTATCTCATTATGTAAATTGCTTCAAATTTTAAATAAGCAATTGCTTATAAAACTTTTTTTATCCTTGTTTTACTTCTAAATATATGTATATTTCGTAAGATATTTAGAATTTTTTATGCCTATCTGTTAGAAATAGACATATCCTGCATTTCTTTCAAAAATAAACAAGATAAATATTAACAAAGTTCTTCAAATACAATTACAAAATATAGGACAATATATATTCAAAGGAGTTTTTTTTATTGCAATTCTCTTTTCTTTCTTTCATTTTTAATACGTAAATAAAATTTGAAAATCATATTAAAAGTTTATTTATTTATTATTATTATTCAATAGTTCTTTTTATTTATTGTTATTAAATTAAAAAGTAGTCCTTTTTATTTTAGTGTAAGAGATTTTAAAAATAAATCTTCATCTCAAAGTGGCATTCAATTGTGAATCATGGTATTATAAACAATATACAGCGACTTATCACTACTTTAATTATCCAAATTTCACCAAAGCGCCAAGCCTCTACCACAAGTTTCACCCCTGTAAATTTGCTTTGCTGCAATACAAAGTTTTCCTTTTGCCGACGGTCATTCGCATTACATTACATCTACGGAGCCTTCCATTCTTTCCCTTAGAGTTTCTTTGGGGTATTCCAACGTATTTTGCCTGTGCTGCTGATAATCGGGCACGATTTATCGGTCTCGTGTTGGTAAGTAGAAAAGCGCTCTAATTCCCCATCACACGAAAAAGGGGCTGTGATGGATCAACAGTGGTTACCGAATGAATATGTATTGGTAAAGAAGAGATATGAGACAGCAGTACTGAGTGTCGCCGATACTCAGCGGGCGATGTCTAAGGAACGTTTACTAAAATTTTGATATAGCCTAAAAACAATGTATGCTGGTTTTGATCCCGTTTTAGCAATACGTAGATGAATTACAACACTTGTTTAACGCTCCTAACATATATTATTTATAGAGAAATTTAACTTTTATAAAGAAACACATATAAATAACAACACAAGAATTTTTTTTTTACAAAATAGAACGTGAGGCCTTTAAGAGTGCGAGGCCCTGTGTGCATTATTAGACTTCGTACAGAAAAAAATTGTAAAACTTGTTTCTCTTTTTTTAAAAAAACAGTGCAATAAATTTTATAACATAAATGAATTTGCAGAAAACAAAGACTTAAAGTTTATCTATTGTACATAGAAATTGGTAATCACAGTATTACACAATACAAAATGAATGTTTTTATTTTTACAGTAGAAAACCAATTATCTTGAATGGTTAGGACAAGACTATTCTGGATAACTGGTTTTTCCAGATAAATGGTTACCATATATACTCGCGTATAAGTCAAAAAATGTAGCACAAAAAAACAAGGTACAAAGTTGGGGAGTCGACTTATAAGTGGGACAAAATATCTAAAGAAAATTTTCAATCAAGAAAAACACTATGCACTAAGAATAACTGCACAAGTGTGACTGTCGGAATAGCTAAGTACTTCAAAATTCTCTTTGTTATCATTTTGTTTTTAAATTGAACAGTTGAACTTCAGAAATCTGGACATTTTCCCAATTTTAAGTCCAACCCTTATAACTAAACACCAAAAAACAATTACAGACATATTCCAATATAATTTCATACTGTATGAACTATAATTAAAAACTTTAATTATTACAAAACTATGGTGGTTAAATAACAGAAATAAATAAATAAAATAGGAACAGGATTCCACTACAGTGAAAATATAGCATTTTTAAACAGGCTATAATGTGGTCCACATCATAGATCCGAAAGGGCAAAGCTTCATTTATTTAATCCTATTAAATTATTTCTTAAATAAAAATAGCTCAAATACTTATAATTACAAAGATACATGCACAATTATGTTATCTCTTTACTCAATGGAACGATAAACAAAATTTCTTTCAGCTGAAATCGTAATTGCATTTTTTCACCTTCTTTCTCGATCTAATAATACACTGCCTTTTCACCTTGAAGAATACGTTGGAAGATGCGTTTTCTCCGAGTTCCGATTATAGTATTTTGAAACGACTTTGAATGCTGCAGAAAAAGAAGTATAAGAGCCTTTATTATTATTATTATTATTATCATCCAAATTTGTATATTTTTTTCCCTGCTATGATGGGCTTATGCTGACAATTAAAAGAAAGTAATTGAATCAGGCCCGGACTGGCTCTTTTGGGGGCCCTCGGCTAGAACTCGAAAAGGGGCCCCTTACTGAGGAATTTAAAGGGAATTAGCAGGCTTTGCCCGCTTCGCTGGCCACTATATTTTAATGAAGTCTCAAAATTACATACATCTAAAAATTTCATTAAGTGAAAAACTATAATAAAAATTCATTGAAATCAGTTAAAACTTCAGTTTTTACCCTCCCCCACCAGGGTGAATTTTCGCAAAATTTCATTACAGTGTGTATTGGGTACACATAACCAACACACAAAAAAGTTGCTTTTCTTAGATAATTTGGAGCAGTTACAATTCGAAACATGTTTTTTACCCACCAGACCCGAAAGTCGTAAAATCCCCCTATAGTGCATGTTGTGTACACATAGTATAAGCCTCATTAAAAAAAAAAAAAAAAAAAAAAAAAAACTTTCTGAGATAATTGTAAATAAAGTTACGCTTGGAAAGGAAACATATTTTTTGCACCCCCTGCCCCCGCTCGGCAAACAGGAAAGGGAGAAGGGAAGGAAGGGTAACTGCTCGCAAAATCCCTTTATATTGAGTGTTGTATGTACACATAGCAAACCCACATGCCAAAAAATTGTAGTCCTGAGATAATTTGGAACAGAATTATGCTTGCAATTTTTTTTTTTTTTTTTTTTTTTTTGCCACCTCGCCACTCCCATTGGGAAATATAGCAGTTCCCGTCACAGTTAATGTTTCATGAAAATATTCAACACACACCAAAATTCGTACACCCATAGATTCCTCAAGAAAAATTTAATGCAAAAATACGGCTCTGAAATTTATCCTTCCTTAAATTTCCTCTTCCGAAATCAGAAATCGCAAAACACCCAAAACGGGTTTTTGGAAATATACTCCTGAAGACACTGTTGTTTTCTACTTCTACGTGCCATTTTTCGTAGAGTTTTACTGGAATATCTGGATTTTGCGAAATTCTTCCCCTCCCCCTTAAAATCAAGAATTCGAAAATCGTTATATATATTTTCTTTTTTGTATACAAGTCTAGTCTCTTCTTGTGCTGTTTCTTAATCATGAAGTAATTTGGAGCCGAGTTTAAATGTCGCCAAGGGCGGGGAGGGGGAGAGGTTCTTATACCGAATCTAAACCGAACAATTTTTAAGAAACGAATTTAATATTATTTCGTTGCATGCTTTTATATAGAAAATAGATTTAAAAAAGTCCTGTAGCATTAAATCTGTTTCGTACAGAATTTTAAAGGGGGAAAAAACGGCTGTTGGATCAGCATTGTGCGGGCGTGAAAGCTGCTGCTCAGGGCAGCAGGAATCCAAATCGAGACCTTGACTGATTTCAATGTTTTATTTTAATCTAATTTATTTTTTTATTTTTTTTCGCGTGTATTATTTTAATGCTGATCACTGATATGGAACTTTCAGATCAGATCATTTAAATGTAATGACCGGCGAAGAGCGAAACGGGCGAAGACTGCTAAAACCACAGCAACGCGTTGCCGGGTTTAGTTAGTTTTTAAATAAAATGTCTAATTTTAAGTCAAAATTATAAACCTCCAATTTTAAAAATATTAGAAAATTAAATAATAGAATTGTTTAGCTACTGTTTTTTTCCGGTAGTTAAATGAAAACTTAGTGTAATACCTTAACTTCCTACATTATATTCTAAAACAATAGCCAAAAAAAAAAAAAAAAAAAAAAAAAAAAAAAAAATCCCACTATTTAATGTAGTTTTATTCGAATAAGTAATTGTGATTGAGAATGGCCACTAGATATATGAAAAGTGAAGCGTTCATGACAGTCACTTTATTTGATGGTTTGTACTTTTATTATAACAGGGATAGAACACGGGCGCAGAACTCATACCACTATCAATGTAACATTTTTTTTGTTTACTTTTTATATCAACGGTATTATAGGCAAAGAAATTTCCTAAACAAATACCGGTATGAATTCTGCGCCCGTGTTCCATCCCTGTTATAACGATGTTAAGGGCAAAACGAAGTAGTACAGCAAGAAACAGAAATGAAGGCTTGTCTCAAATTACCGAGTAAGTGAACGGTAGTTAAGTATTATTTTTATATAAAATCTCTCATTTTCATCTGAAATTAAGAACCTCTAATTTTAAAAATTAAATTACAGAATCGTTTTGCTCGAACTTATGAGCTAACTAAAGAACGAGAACTAACTTATGAGAAACTAATTCGAGTTATCTGTATTTAATGTATCATTGTCGTCTCTGAAAGTCCGACTTTGCGAATCAGAAATGAATTAGTTAACCAAGTATTTAGACATTTGGAAATTTTTTCAACATCTAAAGATTTTCTCTTCTTTTCTTTTCGAAGTGCTACATTGATGGACACGTTTCATGTTGACACAGCTGTGATGTTGCTTTACATACAACCTTACTACCAGACTTGCAACAAAGAAGTTAGTTATATTAGGTAGGAACAATAATTACAGCTCCGAAGAGACGTAATTATCTCAATCTAGATGCTACATTTGAAATTTCGTGGCTGTTTAAGATAGGAGAATAAACATGCTCATGCAGGATGAAGAGGAAGCATAAAGCAGAACACACCACGAATGAAACATTCTCGACTTCACTTGTGCACGCATTCTAGATGAAAATAATAAAGAAAGACAAGGTTTTCAACACAAAGCTTCAATACTTGTTTGCATTCAAGTTCTTTGGTTTCGAACTTTCCTGAAATTATGAGCACTGCACAACACACGATTAGTCAAAATTAATTGTAAAACCGTAAAATTATAGAAAAATAAATAGTCAAATTACTCAGATATTACTAATTATAAAGTAGTATACTTTGAGGGAGTTTGGGGGCCCCCTTGGGCTGGGGGCCCTCGGCAATCGCCGACCAGCCGACCTGGCCAGTCCGGGCCTGAATTGAATAATGAAGGGAGAGAAGTTTGTAAATAAAGACTATCAAATACGAAAACGGGCAACAATTGTTTTGGGTAAAAAAAAAACACGGTGCTTCTTCAGATAAAACCAGGTAAACACAAGGGCTCCCCTCAATCTTCAAGAAAAAACTATATATATTTCGGGAAGGGGCGGAAAAACAGTAAAAATTGGCAAAAATATAGAAACGAACATGTATTTTCCTGCTAAAATTAAGTGGAATAAAAGGCGATTTTAAAATAAAACATTTGCAGTAAAAATTTGATTAACCAGCATGATCGTTAATTGCCAATTGCAGGTAAAAAAAAAAAATCCAGATAGTTACGCGTGTCGAAATTTGAATAGGATTGGGAAAGGGGGAGGAAGTGTCAACAGAAATACTGAAATAATGAATCTATTTGTCTGCTTTTAATTATTATTTATATTTTCTTTTTCTGCTTTAATCATAAAACCTTTTGAATAATTTTGTATATTCTGTTTTGTAACATGCAGTATATTATTGTTTTGGAGGAAAAAAAAGAGTAATAAAAAACTTGATGTGAATTTAAAAAAAAAAAGAAAATTGAGTTAATCCAACCCACAATTTCTTATTTTTGATATAAACTTTTAAAGTTGCTCATTTAATAGTTAGCTAATAACAGAATCTACTTTCAAAATGTAACGGAAAATAAATTGCCACAAGTCAAATGATAAATATTAGCTGAAAGTTCAAATAAGGTCATCTCCAAAGAAGCAAAATCATTTTTCGGTATCGCATGTCAGAAAATTATTCAGTCAAGGACATTGAAGAGTAGTAGGGGAGGGTGTGAAGAGGTCATATTTGCTTTAATCTATTCTCCTTTTTCCCCCTCACCCATGCTCCACTACTGATGCTTCTTTGTGGCAGTCCAGTTCAACACTGACGAAAAAACATTCAAAAGGTGTTGTCTTAAAAAAATATTGAAAAAAATATATGTGATTCTACTCTTCCTAAAACACCAGAAAGGGAAAAGATTACTGACTGAAATGAATTACAGCGACCACAAAAAATTATCAAAATGAAGCAAATTTGGCAATTTCACATTGTTAGGAGAATGATTTTGAGTACTTGGCGGAGAAATAAAACACAGTTCTGTTCGTGCACGGCAATCTCGGTGCTTGTGCTGAACGCCTAACAGTGCTAAATCGCCAAATATGCTTAATTTTGATAATTTTTTGTGGTCGCTGTAATTCATTTCAGACAATATTTTTTTCACTTCCAGGTGTTTTATGAAGAGTAGAATCACATATATTATTATATATTTTTTGAAGACGACACCTTTTGAATGTTTCCTTGTGAGTTCAACACTGAGTTTGGCAGCTGTGATAATTAGCAGACTGTATTTCTCAGTGGTTTCTAATGTGTGCCTTTGAAGATAAACACAGAGAAAGAAAAAATAGGCCGATCATCTGCCCATTGTTTTAGAAAGAAGGGGAAAATGGTTACAAATTATCATTTAATGGAGAGAAAAAAAACTTCATTAAGATTTTCTGGATATTTGAGAGTTATTAAATGCTTTTGTTATTAAATAATTATTTTTAAACATTTAACATTTAGTTATTAAATGTTTTTGAAAAATTTGTATGTACTTTAAATATATATATCTGATTTTTTCTTTCAAAAGTAGGGGGTTGACTTATAACAGTTTTCAGATTTTTTACCAATTTTTTTTTCTGAAAATGTGTGTGTGTGTGTGTGGGGGGGGGGGGGGGGTCAACTTATAAGCGATTATATAAGAATATTTTATATCAAACATTAATTAATATTTTTAATCAATTAATCAAATTTAAATATTTTATTAACCTGGAAAATTTTAAAAAATAAATTTTTTTAAATAATTTTCAATCAAGATAAATTGTGTAGTCAGAATTTGAATAGTATACAATATATATATATCTGTGAAAGTTATTAACCTTACATAAAAATCAAAATCTGCCAAAATCTAAATGCTTTTAATCATAATTAGCCAATGATTTTAAAACATTTAAATATTACTTGCTAAGGATTAGAAAATTAAGATCTGACATTACAAGTTTTTCTTATGAAAATTTATGTTTTTTATATTCATAAAAGCGCAAAATAATCATAAATTTTTAAAGATTTGTGATTTCATTTATCAGCAACCTCCCTACAAAATAAATAAATAAAATAATAATAGTAAGTAAATTTAGTACCGGACCAATGTTCTAGAAACCATTGCCGGTTTGTATTGGGTAGTGGCTCCATCTATCGACATATTCCAAAAGTAAAAGCTATTTATGCAATATCGGTATAGCAACAAAAATATATGTTATGACAGATAATTATGCATTATATTTACATTTAAAATCCACAAGATGGGGGGAAAAATTAATACTTGTATTATCCGAATCTGCAGCATACTTGCCAACCTTTCAATTAAAAAAAAACAACAGTAGATTTTATAAATTAACATTTTTAACAATATAGACTGAATTTATATAAATATATAGTTGACAAAGAGGAAAATATATGCATATTTATAAAAGATTTTCTATAAATAGTAATATTCTTTACATAAAACATCCAACTTTCAAATGAAAACAAATAAAATATTGAGATTGTGTATATTAAAGAATTAATTTCAAATCCCAAAAATTAAGAAAAAGAAAATGTTGCTAGTAATATTTATTTTAACATTTTTTTTTTTTTTTTTTTTTTTTTTTTTTACATTTGTAGCAGACTTTGCTTTATTAAGAAAAGAACAATTAAACTGTTGTTTACAGCAATTTTAAATTAAATTTTCGATGCACTGCAATATTAAAATTTTCTCCAAATTTGTATTAGATAATGAGGATCAAAATTCAGTTTTTAATTATCTGACTGAAAATACACTTACAATGACTATGTAAATATATTTAATTACAAAAGCATTATTTAAACCCCCCCAAAATTTCAGATTATTTTGAGATAATTAAAATCAATATTGTAAATTTTACACATACACAATAAGCCTCATTCCATTAGTATATTTATTTTCTGCACATTTTCCTCTATATATTTTACAGGAAAATTGCTCAATTTTACAATTTTTCTTTTAGGTTACAAAAAAAACAGTAGATTTTTAAAAAAAACCAGTAGGCCAGTAGAAATAGCCAAAAAGCAGTAGTCTACTGGTAAAAACAATAGATTTGACAAGTATACTGCATTAATAATAGAAATAATATAATATTAAGAATAAAAAAAAAAAAAATTACCTTTCAACTAGTACTCTCTACCAGGGCCTGGCACCGAAAAGGCTCGGGATGCAGAAGCTTCCCCTTGAAATTTAAGAGCGGCCACAAATTAATTGAAAACATTGTCCCAAATTCCTACTTTCAGGTTTCACACTGACACTTAAATTTTTTTATGAGAAAGTTCACCTAAAGCAAGAGAAAGAACAAACTATTTGGGAAAGGTTTTATTATTTAACCACAAAATTGCAAATATTCTGAATAAAATAAACTATTAACTAATCATATTACAATCTTGATGTCATTGTTATGGGTAGAATCGCCTAGATATATGAATGAAAAACAGCTAATAATAAGCACAACCAGTTATTTTTAATCTATAATATTTTTATATGCCAATGCATGGAAATTAAATTTGTAGTATGAATACATTTTTGTTTCTATGTGTGTAGAAATTAGAAAACATTCACTGAATGAAAGGGGGCATAAAATGATACTGAGCTTACCTTAGCTTCAAAGATTAATCAGGCCTTGCTCCCTACCAAATAAATAAATACTACTTTTAAATATAATAAAATTAAATGGAGTTATTACGTTTTTTTAAATATTTTGTCTCATTTAATTGTTTTAAATTAAAATGCTTAACTGTTATTTAAAAAAAAATAATAAATAAAAACACTTCTATAAATAGTTTTTTTTTTTTTTTTTTTTTTTAAATATATAAGGTAACGACACCAGTGCTCGTCACTCTTAAAGCCTTATTTTTAAAATGTTTGTTTTTTTCACATGGTACTCGTGTGGTATTCATGTATCAATATTATACTTTGGTCTACTTTATGCACTGATTCTTCTAGTTGCTGTTAGACACTTTCAATCTTTCAATACATTAAAGCTAAATTTAAAAATAAAATAAAAATTGAACCTATAAAAATGCACCAGTGCTTGTCACTTGAAAAATGAGTTGTTAGGTGTTTGCACCAGTGGTCGTCATGTAAACAAAACGTAACAATTTGATTTTAATTGGGCTTTTACAAAATTTAATAAAACAAAACATCTTTGGCACATACTTAGAACCTAAATCTATTCTTAGTTTTTAAAACACAAAACATTAAATGGTAAAATTAAAACTATTGAACAAGGTTTTGCGAATACAACAAGTAAATTCATATGCAAAATAATTTGAAAATTGTTTACTATAAAAAAAAAAGTCCTCAAAATTTTATTCGTTCTTAAAAATATCTTTATTTAAAGCAGAGGGTAAGTTGCAAGGGAGGGGGCTAATGAACACGTTTCCAAGCGTGTGTAGTAACCTTGCTCCAAATTATCGCAGTAGATTGATTTTTCAAACGTATAGGTTGGTTTTGCATACCTAACACACGCTATAAAGGGATTTTGCGAAATCTTTTGCTTATCCTTCTCCATTAAGTGTGGGGTGGATGCAAAAACATGTTTTCAAGAGTAATTCTGTTCCAGATTATGTCAAGAAAACAATTTTTTGGTGTGTCGATTAGTTATGTGTACCCAACACACACTATAAAGGGATTTTATGCAATTCTTTCCTACCAAATCTTGGAGAAGGGGAGCAAAAACATTTCCTTGCATAACTTTGCTCTAAATTATCTTACAAAGGTGATTTTTGATGTGTGAGTTGCTCATATGTATCCAACACCCAGTTTTGCGAAAATCCCTTGTCTTCCACCCCCCACGCCCCCTTTTTATATGCGAGGGCAAAAATATACATTTTCAAGCTAAACTCTGCTCCAAATTATTTCAGGAAGGGGATTTTTTATGTTTTGGCAGGTTATGGGTACTCAACACTTATTATAAGGCGATTTTGCAAAATTACCTCCCTTTCCACAGGCGGGCCGACCAAAAACACATTTCCAAACTTAGCTCTACTCCAAATTGCCTCAGGAAGGCAATTTTTGATATGTGTGTCGGCTAAGTGTACGCAATATGCATTCTGATAGAATTTTGCGAAACTTTTAAATTTACTCGTGTGGAAGGGGGGGGGGGAGATAAAGAGCAGTTAAGTCGATACAGAAGGCAGGTGAAGCCAATCATCATATTGCAGGTCGGAAAGCTGTAACAGAAGGCAGCGGGAACTTTAACTGTGGTTTCGACTAATTTTTTTTTTTTTTTTTTTTTTATTTTAGATAATGATACGGAATTTTTTATATATTTTTATTTATATGTAGTGAAAAGCAAAGAGGGCAAAGTCTGCTAGTTTTATTTATAATTATGTATTATTCTACACATCGAGCTAATGTCATCAAATACTATGGATCTACCTCTTATAATTTTAATTACTTAAGTAAAACAGTCAATCAGGGTAATTTTGATCAACATTTTAACTATTTTCCATTCTCCTAAATATACAGTAGAGAGTCAAAAATCCGTACAGCTCGGGACCAGAGGTTGTGCGGATTTTAGGATTTTGTGGATTTCGGGGCCCATAAAAAATTATTTTCACTTTGAATAATAAAAACAGAATATTATACAAACTAAACACATACTAGTGAATAATAACACTGAATATTAAATTACTAGGTACATAAGAATAATAATGAACATTAACAAAAATATATAATTAAAACAATAAATAAAAATGGAAAAAAAAATTGTCAAACTTAGATAAAATTTGTTCACACGTAGCTAATTTTAAACTGAACTTGAACCTGCACGATTTATTTATTATTTTATTTATTGTAAATAGTAGTAACACAAATTTATTTTTCTACAAATTTTATTGAAATCTTCCTTACAAATTATGCCTTCATCAAAAAGCATTTTAAAAAATTAGTTTGTTGTTATTTTCCTGATTGATATCATCATATCACAATAATCATTATTTTCTTTTGATGAATTTAATATACTGTCAATAATTTCATTAGCAGCAACTTGGATCTTGCAGTCTTTCATATTATTATTTTGTTTTTCTTTTTTGTAATCATAAAATGCAAACATAAAATTATTATTTAAGATCTTTTTCAAAAATTCTGATTTGCAGTTTTGTAATTTATTAACAGTGAATTTCATTGTTTGTATCTGACAAGTTGTGCGGATTTCGGCGGATTTCTGGCTCTCTACTGTATATTCAAAATACTTTCATAATTATTGACATAAAAATGAAAAAAAATTTAACTTAATTACAACTTAATCTTATTACACTTAGCAAATATTTCTGGCATAAACACAAAAAATAATATTTTTATCTGTTTCAGTTTTACATAGCCATTATGGGTGATTTTGAGTCACCATAAAAATATAAATACATTAATTTTTGATAGAATGGAGTAGAAGGCTGATTTTTACCAACTATGTGAAAAATACCAGAGCTGGGAATCGAACCCTGGGCTGATAACCAGCTTCGCACTTCTCACATAATTTACGTTGGCAAGGTCACCGAGTCTGCATTAAAGCAGCTATATCAAGTGACAAATTTTAATATAGCATAACTCCAAATGGCCACGAAATTTCAATTCAGAAATTTTTAATTCATCAACTTGGAAATTAATTTTTGATAGAATGGAGTAGAAGGCTGATTTTTACCAACTATGTGAAAAATACCAGAGCTGGGAATCAAACCCCGGTCCTTCCGCTTAACGCAATTTACGTTACAACGTAAATTATGTGAGAAGTGCCGAGCTGGTTATCAGCCAGGGTAGCTCAGTGGTTAGAGCATCCGCACGTTAAGCGGAAGGCCAGGGGTTCGATTCCCGGCTCTGGTATTTTTCACATAGTTGGTAAAAATCAGCCTTCTACTCCATTCTATCAAAAATTAATTTCCAGGTTGATGAATTAAAAATTTCTGAATATAAATACATTATTTTTATGTAAAATGAGAGCTATAAGAAAGTTTAAACTTTTTAAAAATGGCTTATACATATTCCGAAATTTTTAGAATGCAGTTCCCATTATCTTATTTTTTTAGTCTTTCAACTAATGTAACACTATATATACTAGACAGGCAAAGAACAATCCTTTGAATTTCCAAAGAACAATCTACTGCTACTGAATATATCACCTCTTCCCCCCCCCCCCACCTCCACACACCCAAAAGAAGAGCACTACATACTTAAAGTTTTTTTTAATTAAAGAATCATTTATATATTTTGTGTGTTTACCTTACATAAGTAATATAATATATAAATAGAAAGCTTACATAAGAAATGTTTTTATGTTTAATATTTTCTACATAAATTCTTAGTCACCTATATCTAACATAACAAGTATCCTTAATAAAATTTTAAACCGACTAACAGTTATGCTGATTATGAAATTAAGGCTTTGTATTTTGTCACTTTCGAAATATATATGAATTAAAATTAATTAATCACGATCAATAAAAAACTTATAAAATGCATAATAAAGTGCTTAAATGATATTTACAGTTTGTAACTAGTTAGTATGAAGCAACTTTAAAGCATCGCTTAAATAAATCTTCGCAAAAGCATGACATCATAAAAATTAAAAATACATTACACAGATGTATAGAGTAATTATTTCTGTTGTTCTAAAATATATAGCAGAAAACTAGAAAAAGCTCTTTATAACTAATATGTTTATGTAACATTTATTTAATTTTTCCAGCAAAATACAATAGAAAATTATAGATGGTTTAAAGTCAGTTTTAGTGAATTAAAGTTACCAGGACTGAGATTATTTAAACAAGTTAGACAAAAGTTACAAATACAATACAGGTCACGTTCTTGGGGTCAAAATTAGTTTGTTTACATTTATGAATACCCCTGACGACTACTGGTGCCAGCACTCCAATTAAAGTAAAAACTATACCATCATAATTCTAAGTGAAAATATAGTATTTTTAGTAAAAAACATTATCCAATTATTAAAAATGTTAAAACACCAGTGCTCGTCACGGATGACGAGCACTAGTGACATGTGCAAAATATGCACCAGTAGCCGTCATACCTTAAAAATCTTTATATTAAGTTAAATTTTAAAAAGTGGCACATAAATCGTATTCTGCATATAAACATTACATACAATGCTTTATGAGTAATGTCAAATACAACAAACAACAAAATATATCAAGAAATGCATACCGCTTTCCTTAGTCATTTGCTTTAGGTTGACTTAATCCAATTGTCATTTAATGCATACTTCACTTATTTTGCTTCCCTCATCTTTTCCCCAATACTTGAAATCAAACTTTTTATGTAATAAGAAGCAGAAGGCTTTGGAGAATCTAGTGCTGGCAGATTATAACTCATAGATGTTAATTAATGCTTATTTTAACACTTCTTTTAAGAGGGTGACAACAACTGGTGCAGATTTTAGGGGTGACGAGCACTGGTGTCTTTACCTTATATGAGAAAAATCTTTTGCTCAGTAAAAAAGAAGTTCATTAGTGTTTATTGTATTGTATACATTTACATGATAATTTTACATTTTTCTTTATCTGGCCAATTATGGAAAAATTGTCGAATGGCAATTTTTTAAATGAAATATCATTACTTTCCAATTTGACATGTTAAATGTTAAAATTACATTTATACATATGTGAATATTAAATCTCAATAGATATGTAGGTACATTTAAATTAACTTTAATCAAATGGCAATCATGAATTGAAAAAAAAAAAAAAAAAAAAAGAAAGAACATTTAATAATTTAAAATATGAACAAACTTGAAAAATTTTTATATACATAAAAAAAAAACCCACAGACAGGATAGATACCCTAACCTAGCAATGCATAAATCTCAAAATGCATACGATTCCGTATCACAGCAATCACTTTAGTGGATATGAAGGGAGAGGGGAGGAATTCACTGAATTCTAACATTACTGGCTATAATTACACTTTCAAAACACACGTAAAAAATCCAAATATCAAAATACATTTCAGTATATTTATATATTCACTTAAACATTCATATACATTCAAAGAAATCTTGAATTATTTTTCTAAATAAATTCAGTTAATCATAAATTCAATGAATAAAGAAATTACATAAAGATTTCATGCTACAGAAGTCAGCCACAAAATTTTGCAAATGATTAAATTATTTAAATTATATTAATTAAAAAACGAAGTGAAATTACTACTTAAATAAATTAAAAAACCTTTTACTACCTCGTTGTTGGCCATTAAATCTTTCAGTCGGGATCCCGACTCTCATCAGACGAGAAGACAGAAACCGACAGAAGAATCAGAGTCACTCACAGAGGAGCCGTCTGATGAGAGTCGGGATCCCGACTGAAAGATTTAACGGCCAACAACGAGGTAGTAAGTAAGAGGTTTTTTAATTTATTTAAGATTAAATTATTATTGAAATGCGTGGCACAGAGCCAATTATTGTTGGCACATCTATTGCTCTCACAAATGCAACATGTCAAGAAGTTTGTGATAAAAATTTTAACTCAAATAATAAAATAGAAATTAATTTACATTTTTTTTTCTTTCTATTCATCACAATTACGGTGAATAGAAAAAGAAGAAAAAAAAAAAGAAAGGTAAACAAGCAAATCAACTTACTGTCAGGCTCATTGTTAAGACACGGGCAAATCAGGACTTTGTTCAGGGGCTTCCAAAATTTATTAAAGTTTAAAATAGCTTTTTTTTTTATTTCAGTCAAACTCTTATCATCCTCTTTAGTGTTAACTAAATTGATTATTTTGTGCAACTTGTTATCTCACTATCAACACAACACAATATAACTAATTGTTACTCTAGAATGAAGCCATCTTAGATTTTATTGTATACAGCTATAAAAGCTTAAAAAAGATGTAAAAATTATTTATATAATTAAAAATTTATCTCATGAAAACATTGCTTATGCATTGTATGTATGACTGACCACCTATCGTATATAAATGATGATGTGATGATTTTGATAACCATGAAAATAAATAAATTTTCAAAAATACCCAATAAATTATATATATATATATATATATTTTTTTTTTTTTCAGAAATGGGGGTGGGAGTGAGATGCAGAATCTCAGTTACACGGACACTTGACCCTGGAAACAAATACATTTAAAAAATTCAAAGCAAAGAGAAAATAGAACTTTAATTTTATGTTGAATGAAATATTTGAAAAAAAGTACTACAGTTACTATACAAATAAAAAGATCTAACTTAGGTTTACTTTGTAATTAAAGAAAAACAAAAAGAATGTTTTAGAAACATGAGATATCAAATATAAATGTCAAAACTGTTGTCGTTTGGAGTGTTTCACTTAATACAGTAGAATTTTGCAACTTTTTAATATAATTCTCTTTATCAACAATGTTTTTGTCAGCTTTTTCCAACCAATATAAACTTATTAACAATGGATCCCTTTTTTTTCAAATTCGGAAACAAAATTTTTTTTCTCAACTTTTCCAACAAAATTATTTTTTTACCCTGGAAATTTGGCAATAACAAAATCATTTTCATTAAAAAGTGGATGTCTTTATTTTTATCAGACAATACTTCAAGTGATTCTGTTTCGGTTAAATCACAAAAGAAATTGGATGCTGTCATCCAGTTACATACATGTGCTATGCCTGCTTGGCACACATTCATTCTCTCTCGCAAATTCGCTCTAAGGAATATCATAAATGGTGTTATATGATTGGCTGATCCACTTATTACATACATTAGGAATTTATAATGATCATATAATCATCTCTCCCTATATGATGGGGATTGTGAATCCCAAATTCATATGTACCCTGAAAATATTGTTTAAAACTAATACTAATATTACACATAAATAGTATTATTTATAGGGTAAGAAAAGGCAATATGAAATGTTTGTATGTAATTAATTATAATCAGTTAAAAATAAAACACTTAATCATTAACTATTTAAAAAAAAAAAAAAAAAAAAAAAAAAAAAGTTCCATTTCATTGAATCAAACAATCTTTTCTTATAGTAAAAATAAACATGGTTGAAAGAAATTCTGTTGTCAGATTTGTTGACTTGAATAACTGTATTAGTGTTGCAAGTTTACAAGATTGGCTATTGTTGTTTTTAACACTAGGGATCAGAACTCTCCGACCATTGCTTTCATTTGAATTTTACCTTTAAAATAAATTGAAAAAAAAAAAAGAAAATTAAAGCTACCTATTTCATCACACAAGTTTTTTTTTTTTTCTTTAGAATGCCAGTTAAAAATCAAAGCCAACTCATAAGTGAATAAAATCATAAGTTATGAATTTCCGTCAAAAGTTATGTAAATATTTATATCAACTTAAATAAAGGTCTATTATCTATTTTGTAGATTAGAAGATCTACATTTCTATTGTAATTTCACCAAGCTAGTATTTACCATTTACAACCCTCAAGAAAAAATTTTGATGTTGGTATTATAAAAGTAATGAGACCTACTATACTGAATTTCCACATAAAAATTACTTTTAATAAACATAGCTAAATATGATTAGAATAAATCAATATACTAAGTACAATCGAGCGTAATAGCGTTTGTTTACGTAGCCTCCACAATGCTATTAATATTACTTTTGTTACGGATAATCCAAAAAAAATAATAAATGAAAATTTAACTTCTCCAAATTAATTTAAACAATCATAAATATTAAGTGTGTAAAAAAAAAAAAAAAAAAAAAAAAAAAAATGGAAATATGTAGTAAAAATACAAACTGCCTTCAAAAATCAAAAGACCTTACCTTCCAGTGCTGCAACTCAAATTTTGCCATATTCCTACATCGACATCGTCGATGATGAAAGTTCCAAAAGAATTCTTTGCTTTAGTGATGAGGATGTCCTTAGGACAAACTGTGACTCCCAAGACTAAAACCCCGGGATATCCAGCGGAGAAAAGTTAACTCCTAAGCAGAAAGAAACTGCTCTCTGTGATATCTATCTGTTCTCACGCCGGAGCGTGATCACTAGACTGAGACACTAGATTTAGCTATAGACAGTTCACATAACGATGCGGAATTTGATTAGAAGTTTTTGAGCATGCTTATTCTGGTGTCATTAGATTTAAAGATCGCGTTCGTAAATTTCACATTACGCGCACTCGTTTTTGTGGTAAAGCCACAGACTAATCCGTGGGCAAAGCTGAAATTTGAAATTAGTGTTGTTAGTTACGGTTCAGTGTATATAACAAGTTTTCTATAAGTACACGAACGCTTTTTAGTGCATCTAGTGTGTTGCTCTGAAAAATTTTCTAAACAATTTATTTCTTTACAGTGTTCTGTTATTTTGAGTTTCTTTGTATTTAATTCAGATTATTTTTTATATTTGCATAAGAAATGTAGTTAAAAAAAAAAAAAAAAAGAAAGAAAGAAAGAAAGAAAGAAAAGGAAAAAAGAAAACAAATTGCTTTTTTTGCAAATCAAATTTTTAAAAGAATAAATATTTGAGAACACGTATTTCTTTTGAGGATTAAAAAATAATAATAATAATAAAACCAATTTTATCTCAAGATAAACATTCTATTCTATTACTTTTATAAAAGCAACGAACATTAATGTTTTTCTTTTTTTTTCTTTATTTCTAAATTTGTCTTTTTTTAGTACGACAGGATTATTTCTTTCCGACAGCGATTTTGCGTTTTCACACTTTTAATATGTCAGGATGCCTGCCAGTGCCAATATCCAATTTTACCATTTAATTTCTTAAACTATCTTAAAATATTTAGAAATTTTATTGATGAACTCATCAACTGTGAAAATTCACTTTAAGTAGTTTGGAGCATAAGATTGATTTTTTTTCACACCAACAATATGAAAAATAACAGAGCTGGGAATTGAACCCAGACTCTCCGCTCAACGTGCGGATGCATTTCCACTAAGCCACCCTGGCTGATAACCAGGACCCGATTGCCCAAAAGGCTCGGGAAGCACAAGCTTCCCCTCAAAAAATTACGAGGGCCCCCAAAATGACCAAAAAACAGGGTTTTAAATTTTCTGTTTGAGATTTTCACACCGTGATTGAATTTTTTCTGAGAAAATTCGCCTAAAGCAAGGTAAAATATTCACTATTTCGGGAAAATTCTATTATTTAACCTCAAAAATCTGAATGTTCTTAATTGATAAGTTATACGATTTTAAAGTTCTCTATAGAAACCACCCAGATATATGAAGGGGGAAAAAAACTATAAAAACACACTAACGTTTGGTCTATGGCATTTTTATATTACAATATGTAACAGAAAAACAAGATTTCCAGAAATGAAAAGGGGCCCCGAAAAGATACCGAGCTTCCCCTAGATTCAAAACTTAATCAAGCTCTTCTGATAACCAGCTTGACATTTCTCATATAATAACCATTACATCAGCGTCTGAAGCTCCGGTGACCTTGCCTACGGTTATCATGTGAGAAGTGTCGAGCTTGTTATTAGCCAGGGTAGCTAAAAAACTTTTATTTTTTTATTTTTTTGTTACAAGATTGCAATATGTAAATTAGTCCTGTCGTACTATATTAAATTTTGTCAAAAACAGATTTTTTCTTTCTTTCTTTCTTTTTTTTTTTTTTTTTTTTTTTTGTTAGAGATATACAATCTGCCATTTAAGAAAACCTACAGTTTAAAAATAAATGATTTTAAAAAAGTTTTTAAGTTAAAACATGAAGTTACTTTAATATAATTGAAAAGCAGTTTGATGTCCTGTCTTTAATCGAATGTACAGTCAGCAAAAGAAAAAAAAGAAAAGAAAAAGACACTGATCTCATATTCAAATTACTGAGATCAAGGCGGTTCAGAAAAAGTCCTATTTACATACTTTAAGTCAATTCTTGATAGAGTTACAAGCGAAAATGTAATAAATTATCACAGAATGGAAATTATTCATTAAGATTCATACCGGAAAAATTGTACAAAAATATTCCGGCATCGTTTTTTCTACCACGCTTCGCCAAATATAGAAACAGAATCTGTTTCTAAGGGCGATAAATGTTTGGCGATAGCTATAACTGATACGAGCGATAACTTGTTTTATATTGTGGAAAAGAGAAGCCCTAGTCGTGACGTAATTGAACGGGTCATATGTTTTGGTTTTGCTTTAGAAGACAGGTGTATTTGGATGAAAACAGAGAGAAATAATTCTGTGTTGGTGTTGTGTTCTTCTTAGAAAGAAAGTAGCTTGAATGTATTGCATTGATCATTTAGGAAATAGAATGTAGGTTTGAGTAATGGGACAGGCGTTATTGCAAAATAAAATAAGTTAAAGATTATTTTATATGGGTTAAACATGTAATATTTCTCAAAATGAATATATATATATATATATACAGTCGGTAACAAAAGTGTCCGAACACTAGCAAAAATTCCTATGTAAAAAAAGTACACTTCATACGGTTTTGTTAAATAAATCCTTATCGAATCATGTTCTTACTCTGACTAAGAACAGGATTCGACAAGGATTAATTTAACAAACTCGTATGAAGTGTACTTTTTATACATAGGAATTTTTGCTACTGTTCGGACACTTTTGTTACCGACTGTACATACATATATATAACTTTTTTTTTTTTTTTTTCAATTTTATTGCTGTTTTAAATCAACAAAATTATTGTTATCATATTCGAAAATTAATTTTATGCTGTTGAATTAAAGAGATTTAATAAATGTTTGAATTTACTGAAATACTGAATTTACTGTTAATGATGTTACATTAATAAAATAGGTTTCTCCCTTTATTTGTATAAAGATGCTTTTATTGTTAATTGAAAATGCATTCTTAAAAAAATATAGAAACTCTTAATTATAATGATAGTAATAATAATAATAATAATCTGATGTAGCACTCACACAACTTCCTATTACCGGAATTTCAATATTATAAAGAGGAGATATTACAAAAGTAGAAAGATAACAAATACTGAAAATGAACATACTTTAAAAACTGTTCAAAATAATTTAGGAATAGTTTTATTTGACACATATTTCTGTGTAATATATGAATATAGTACGTACGTTTCTAAAGGATCCTCGGCTGTTATTAAATTTAAAAGTTAAATCCAAATTATTCAGATAACTTTCACCGGCAATACTCCTTGAAACGTACCAATCTTGATCAAACGGCAACCTTATATGATATTCTAAATACCAAATTTGAATTTCAGTTATTTGTTTTTAAGTTATATTGGTGATTGAGATTAAGGCCGATTAACTACACCAGGTTCCTAGGCCCGGTGTGGTGGGCTCTTTGTTTGGGTCTTTCTAAGGGGTCTTAGCCCATATTTACGCGAGTTTCGGAGAAAACCACGAAAAAATCCGAAAAGATAGCTCGAGGAACTCAATTTAGGATCTAACCTGGCACTTCCCGTCTACCAGCTTTAAGCGCAGAACCGCTCGACCACTGGTGTAAGCTACAGTGTTAACAAACATAGACAGATCAAACGCTAAAAACATCACTTTTCTATTCAGAAGATTTCAAAGTTCGTACTTATAACAAAAAATTAACAATAAAAATTGGACTTAAAACAATACTTTGTTTTTACTGTATGGGTATGACAAAGTAATTATTTCTGAGTCCTTTTCCTGGACTGAGTGAAATATAATAAGAAACATCAATTAATTACATTCAAGAGAAATAAATATTTTTGCTTAATTTTAGTAGGTAGCCCTATATATTGTCTGGAAATAATATAAATTACACATAGTGCGTTTGTAATACATATACATGTTAACATATATACATGTTTTGTCCAATGTGTAAAACACATAAAACAACTTGAAATGCACAACAGTTTCCAATTGTAGCCCTTATGCGTCCGAACTTCTTTTTTTTTTTTTTTTTTTTTTTTTTTTTTGCTGGTGGTGGTGGGGGAACACTGTGAACGAATATAGCGACTAGCGATTTTCATACAACCAGGCCCCGACTTACGGCAGGGCATACGGGGCAAATGCCCTGGGCCCCCCTTCTGGAAGGGGCCCCCCTACTGGCGAATACAGAAATTCTGCAACCTAAAGACCTCTTATGCCACTGCAAGGGGGCCCCCCAGAATAGGCTTGCCCCGGGGCTGCAGGTAGTCTAAGTCGGGCCCTGCATACAACACTCTATATGAAACATGTCTTTGAGCATAAAAAATACGTATACATACCTACACACGCATATCTTTATGCTCATTTTTATTTAACGCAGTTTAAAGATGCTAAACTGTATTTGACCGAAATTTTGTCTATTTATGTAATGTAATAGAATTCCCCTAGTTGTTCCTCTGCATTTGCTATTCAAACCATTTGCTGAAGCTCCAGGAAAAGTTTTGTTTCGCTGTTTAGCATCCATACATGATATGCATTTAGAATACCAAGTTGGAACTTGATGCTAATATTTGTACCTGTTTTTCGAATTCAGGGAGCCTCAAAACATGTAAATTTAACAATCTCAATTTCGAAAATTTGACCCCAAAATATAATTTTTTCAGCCATATATGGGTAAAAGAAAGTAAAAACATACTTATATTTAAATTAAGCATATGTTTAATAAGGTTATTTTCATTTTCATTTATCTTTTTTAAAAATGGAAATTTCCAAGCTTTTCTTAATGAAACCATTTTCATCTTTAATAAACCATGCATTTAATATTCTCACTGAATTCATTATTTATTCACAAATTTAATTTTAAATAAATAAATAAATAAATTTTGTAATCTGTCTCAGAATTAACGAAAAAATTTATTTTTTAATGACCTAAATATATTTCTAGTTTCGTTTTATATGTTGATATTCATGTGGGTTAATGCCAATTGTCTCCACAAGGGACGTAGGCATGCGTCGGATGCCTACCATGATGTTTGGAACCTTTCTAAGGGGTCCTAATTCGTTTTTATGCAACTTTTAGAGAAAACCACGGAAAACCACGAACGGCTAAGTCGAGGAGTGTGATCTGGTGTCAAACCCGACACCTCGCACCTATCAGCTTTGACAGCAGAACCTATCGATCACTAGTGGGGTATTTTTTTTTTTTTTTTTTTTATACAGAGCTTGCTTGATAGTCAAATCTTTTGTAATTTGAAAATTTTAAAGGGACTATAAAATAACGGCAAAGTCGATAATGTACGCACTTTTAATAAAAATATAATTTATTATTATTATTTTATTTATTTATTTATTCATTTATTGAAAAAGCAAGTTTATTGAATTCAAGCAAGGTTAAAAAAAAAAAAAAAAAAAAAAAAAAAAAAGAAAGAAAGAAAGAAAAGAAAAAGAAAATGCACGCGTTTTGGATAAATTATCTGTACTTTTCAATTGTACGTAATGGTGCATGATATCCTTTTCAATTTGCGTCCACGTTACCACACAACGGATAGACATAAGGACAGAAAGACTAAATGAATGTATGATCACTCTGAAACATAGTTGCTAAACGTCACAAACGGAAATGCATTTCTGAAAATTTCCAATTCTGTAGATTCTAGTTCTCTCAATGTATCAAAATATTTTAATGTAGACCTGTAGTTCTTAACGCTAGTATACCATATTCTATAAAAAACCTTTTTTTTTTTTTTTCTTGAGGTAATTACATAACGTATTGTAATATTTTAATAAAAATATTTTGGCATTAATGAAATCCTAATTATTTTGAAAAAGTATTCGCGAAATAAAAAACATTCTTAGAAGGAAATATTCATAATAATTAGGAAATTACTCTTTGAAAATACAAATGCAGTATAGTATTATAAAGTATAGCATTCTCTTTAATTAGGTAAAGATGAAAAAATTTTTCGAATACGGGAAATGGTGAAATACTCGTAAAAAAAAGTTTACTTTTTTACTTTCTTCTTTATTCATTAGGAGAATATATTGGATTCCTAAATATCGGGGCGCGGGGGGGGGGGGGGGGGAGGGGGATCCAGTTTTCGATGATTTATCAGTTTTGCAGAGTCTCGTACTTGATTTGGCCATCCTAACAATAAAAAAAAAAAAAAAAAAAAAAAAAAAAAAATGCCTATCCATGTCAATGTATGTATATGACCAATACTAATAATAATAATAAATAAATAAATAAAATGAAATAAAAGAAGTTGTATGTTAAGAACAATTGCACAGAATTTCATAAAAATCTACATTTAGTTATACCTTAACATGAATTGGTATCAAAAATTTTTCGTACATATCTATTGCAGTTGATGTTATCCTCCTGTTTTTTTCATAATTTTTAATGCGGCAAGCATAGGACGAAATTTCGTAGAAATATATACAATGAGGTACGCATCGAAACATTTTTAATATATTATAATATTTTTAAACAATCATTTTGGAAAATAATAATAATAATAATAAATAAAGTAATAATAATCGCAACCAGTCAACCAATATAATTTATATAATTTATATTTAAGAGCATCTCCCCCCCCCCCAAATATGAGTATTAAAAAAAAAGTTGTTCAAATGTTTAAAGGTTAGTTTAGTTATTTTTAACAAAATTTATAAGTGGTTATCATTTTGGTTCCTATGTCCCGCGTTCCCCTGTACGCACTTTCATACACACAAATGCCCAACAGCGGCCGAGCAGTTCTGAGCTCAAAGCTGGTAAACGTGAGGTGCCGAGTTCGATCCCAGATCGCGTTCTTCGACCTAGCCGTCCGGAGTTTTCTGTCGTTTTCTCTGAAACTTGCATAAATACGGGTTAGGACTCCTTAGAAAGAACGCCACGAAATATACTCCCTCTCAGGCCTAGTACCCTAAAGCAGTCAATCGGCCTTAATCCCAAAAAACAAACACTCATATTCATAAATAGTTTTAGAAATCCAGAAAACTTATACATGCTAGTCAATTTTTAATTTCCGAACATATATATGTAAGGAAAAGTATTGTAATCAGACTTTGAGATTTTGGTGTTTCTACACGTTTTGAATTCTCTTGCGTTCACTTTTACTATTTTTACGGCGATGTGTGTATATATGTATGTGAGTGAACACGATGGCGTCGAAACGCTTTGTTCGAAGGGGCTGAAAGTTGGAACACATGTTTATAGGTCGCCATAGTTCGATGCGTATTGATTTTGGTGAATCTAGCACTTATAGTTTTGTACAAGGTCACAGAGAAAAATTCCTTATTATTATGACTTATGGACTGAAATTATTTAAAGTGCGACAGCGTCTAAATGCCTCATTCAATTGAGCTGAAAATTTCTATACATTTTATGGGTCACTATCGCACGAACTGTATCGATTTTAATAAATTCAGCACTTATAAGATTTTTACAGGGACACAAAGAAAAATTGTTTAGCATTCTGGTTTAAGGGCTCAGAATATTTGAAGTGCAATAGCGTTAAGTTAAACATACTATATGCAAAAAAATAAAAATAAAAATAAATAAATAAATAAAAATAAATAAATAAAAATAAAAATAAAATAATAATAAATAAATAAATTAATTAATTAATTAATAAAATAAATTAATAAATAAACTAGTATGTTTTGGCTACCGCATGACTTTCTTCTATATTTTCCTATACAAATTCACTCAGTAAAAATAATTTATTAAAATTATTATTTAAAAAAAATTATCTTCCATGATAATGCAGACGATTTCCATATTAGAGAAGTAGTTTTACACTAAATATCCAAAAAAAAAGTCCATTTTATTCTCAAAAAAAAAAAAAAAAAAAAAAATCAAATATGATTTTTATTTCTGTTTTATTTTTTTCGTTAAAAGTAAAAACAATCGATAACTTTGTTTTAAATTATCACATAAAATTACCTATAGTTCAACCATTCGTTTTAAAGATATTGACGAGCCCTTTCGAAAGATACCCATCTTTAAAATTTGCCCCCCCCGGGGGGGGAAGCGATGCCCCCACATGCACAAAAATTTTTTCCTAGTCAACTACTACTATTATCAATAATTCATATTAATTTTACAATCACAAGTTAAAAATAACTCTCATTATGTACATTTATACGAAATTTTGTCCTATACTGCCATGTTAAAAATTTTAAAAAAATGCGATTACAGCGCCACCTGTTGAGCGATTGATCCCCAAATCTAATCAGTACCAGTTTATGTCAGGGTCCAACTAAATAACAAGTTTGGTTAAATTTCGTTCATTGGTTCGTGAGATACAGCGCCCATAAAATTCGTGATACACACACACAGACACATAGACAGACATTTTCTAAAAACTATCAAATCATGTTCAGGACATCCCAAAACGTGTAAATCCATCGAAAACCGGAGTTCGAAAATTTTCACGAATCCAATACTTTCTCTATATTACACATAGAAGAAAGTAAAAAAAAAAAAGAAAAAGAAAATACTCAAGCATCCTATTATAACTTTCGCTTTTGTTTATTTAACTACTTCTCTTCAATTTTTTTTGAACAAACGTTAATTAATTGATATTCGGAAAGTCGAATACGGTCATTCCAGATTTTTCAGTTATACCGTAAGATGATTTCCATTAAAAGCCATAAGTAGTGCAAATTAGTTCATATAGAAAAACTCGTACAATAATATACTGTACATCTAGCAGACATATTTCTTCTGAGTAACTTTTAATATTTTTATACTACGCTAAATGTACGAAATCAACCTGCATTTTTCAGAGGCAATAAGGGATGTTTAACACGGAAATTAATATAAGGGATTAATTTACAGGATATTGATAGAGATGTATTTTCAGTTGTGCTATGCACATTTTTTTTATTTTCAAATGATGCTGAAATATATTTATGAGTTTGTTTATATGATGTAATGGGTAAATGTATTTAGAATTTGTTTTATGGAATAATAGCATTTTTTATGCATAAAAAAATGCAGACAGACTGACAGATGAACCAAAGTAATAGCCACTCCTTAAATTTGTTAGAAAGTGTTAAAAATAACTGAATTATCCTGTAAGCTACAGTCGGTAACAAAAGTGTCCGAACACTAGCAAAAATTCCTATGTAAAAAAAGTACCCTTCATGCGGTTCTGTTAAATAAATCCTTATCGAATCATGTTCTTAGACTGACTAAGAAGAGGATTCGACAAGGATTTATTTAACAAAACCGTATGAAGTGTACTTTTTTTACATAGGAATTTTTGCTAGTGTTCGAACATTTTTGTTACCGACTGTATCTTTAATGAATGAAATTATATGAACAAGTAAAAGCATTTTTCAATAAATAAATAATAATATAATAAAATTGCCACAGACACACACACACACAAAAATCTTTGACTTAAAAAATCCGCCTATACTATTTTTTTCTAAAGCTTTTTAAACCTGTTATTACGCCCTTTCTTCTATCCCGAAGCGAAAATGACTGTTTCTTTATTGAGGTTGCCATAGAATTTGGCATACACGCCATACACGCTTATGATTATGGCATGGCAACCATTCACTTGTATCTGCCAAATAGTGATGGGTAAGACAGGAAAAAATTTTGTCATGACATTGAGGCACTTCAAAATATTTTGAAGTGGGACAATGTCATGCTTCAAATGACATGAGGTATTGCCAGAGAGAGAGCAAGGTGAATGAATGAGGTGAAATATTTTGTCATCTGTTGTAGTGAGTTCTGAGGTGTGAGGTAGGTTGTTTGTCATGTTCCACGTGAATTGAAAGAGTTGTTTTGTCATGAAAATTAATTAGTGTGAAGAGGTGAGAGGTTCAAAAAAGTGAATGAAGATGCATGAATGAAATGAAGTACTATGTCATATGTTGTAGTGAGTTGTGATGTAGGTTGTTTGTCATGTCCCACCTGAACTGAAAGGTCTGAAAGAGTGATTTTGTCATGAAGATTAGTGTTAAAAGTTGAGGTCTACATTCGGTAACTACAACTACAAAAGTGTGAACGAAGATGTATGAATGAAATGAAGTAGTATTTTGTCATATGTTGTAGTCAGTTGTGAGATAGGTAGTTTTTCATGACACGAGTGATTTGAAGGAATTGTTTTGTCGTGAAGTTTAGTGTTAAGAGATGAGGGCCTTGCATATGGTACCTACAATTCCAAAAGAGTGAAGGAAGACGTATGTATGAAATGAAGGACTGTGTCATCTATTATGTCTTGTTATCAGTTAGGTAGTTTTTCATGTCACAAGCACAAGTGAATTGAATTGAATGAATTGACTTGTCATGAAGATTACTGTTAAAATGATTGGAAAAAAAAGTTAAGGAATCACTGAGAAATTTTATTTTATTTCCTTAAAAGAAGTAATAGTCACAAAAATTTAAATACTTTTAACAAATAAAGCTGAATTTTCGAAAATATTAAGATTGTTAAAGAAATATTTAGTTTTAACAAGAAGGTGTTAAAATGATTGTTTTAAGTAATTTCTCAGGCACTTCACTCTTCACTTGCTTATAAAAACTCACGAATGTTTTCGGAAGAAAGTATTCGATTCGTAAAAATTTAATTTCCTACTTATGGTTTTTGATGGATTTACATGTTTTGTGGGTTCCAGAACAAGATTTGACCCTTTTTATTTTCTTATTTATTCAATAGTAGAAAATATTGAATTAGTAAAAATTTCCGACTTCTGGTTTTCGACAGATTTTCACGTTTTGAGAAGTCTAGAATACAATTTTACAATTTTTTGCGAATGTCTGTCCGTCTGTCTGTCTGTGTGTGCGTGTGAGAGACAAAAATTTTGTGGCAAATGTATCTCCTGGACTACTGTTCAGAATTGTTTATAAATTTATATGTAGGTGCACCTTGGCCTAAAATAGGGCCTATCGACTTTTGGTGCCAAACGCTCAACAGGTGGCGCTGCTATACAGCGATTTCCACAATTTAATGGGAGGCTATATCTCAGGTAAAGCTAAAGCACTTCCACCAATTACATTCAATAGAAAATAACGCTTTTGCTTAATTATTGGTAGATCTGTATGTCATATATAAATTATGTACACACCACACTGTGCACGCAAGTATATTCCTACATTAATCGGATACCGGACACTTTTGCGATTTGCGAATCGTAAGATGCAATAAACACGAAAATCCAAATCGGAGTCTACAGATGACTCTCATATTGAATTAAAAATATTTAGGGATAACTTTTGAGTGAAAATTCTATAATTGCTTAATATAAATGGGGGCGGGGGGAAGTGTGGAGCTGGATGGGAAATGAAAAAGAAAATAATGGTTTTTATGTAACCATGTAATTAATATTAATGAAACTGTGATAGAAATATAGATTATTAATTTTTTCAGCGAGGGCTAAGTATAACAGAGTAGTTTCTTTTTTTTTTTTCTGAGGGAGGGGGGGGGGGCGGATACAAGAAAAAAAAAAATATATATTTTTTTTTTATTGTTACCTGTTACTGATTGCAATGAAAATTTTTATGAATTTCTTCTCAAGAAAATTTTTATTAAGTGTTATATATATCTAATAAGTAAAAGGGAGGGGGGGGGGGGTCTACGTGAGCAGAAAATAATAGTACTTTTTTTGTGAGTCCATGTCTGATTTTAAACAAAATTTGTGTATCACTGATTATTTATGAATATTTTTAGTGAGTGTTACTAATAATAGGGTGGGGGAAGGGGCTTAGAGGGCAGAGAAAAAGAAAACGAATGTTTTTATAACACACGGTATAAGATTGTACTGAATTTGTGTCATTTACTCATTGTTAAGAAAAATTTCATTGAGTATGGCATGCAACATTGGAGGGGAGGTGGGGGGGGGACCAGTTCTCCAAAGAAAAGGAACATTGTGGTTTTTATACAACCAATGTTATTGAAACAATAAGCTAATAAAACTTATAGTTTATAAAGGTTTTCAATTAGGGTAACTTGTAAAAGGGGGGCTACTGTTGGGGGGGGGGGGGGCGAAAGAAGAGAAATTGGCGATATTTAAATCTACCTGTTCCGGATTGTAATAAAAATTTATAAATTTTTATGAGAGTCGTTTAATGTTTAAGAACATTTTTACAGGAAAGGGGGGGGTGAGCAGAAAATTATAATGGTTTTAATGAGTCTGTGGCTGAATTTAATGGGAAAAAAAAAAAAAAAAAAAAACATCATTCATTATTCATGAAGATTATCTGTAAATGTTACGTATAATGGAGGGGGGGGCGGTTAGGGAGCGGAAAAAAAAGAAAATGAATATTTTTATATCATCCAGTTAAAGATTGTAAAAAGAAAAAGAGAAAAAGTGCCATGTATTTATTTAAGAAAAACATCAGTTAGCGACGCAAGTAGCTACTGAGGGAGGAGGGTGTCGTTGGATAAAGAAAAGCGAAATTATGGTTTGTATGTAACCAATTTTATCGAAACAATAAATTATTATAAATTATAGTTTATTATTATATGTAGTTTATTATTTAAATTATAGCTTTTCAATGAGAAAAAAAAAATTATAAAAAGAAACAAAATGTTTAAAAGAATGCGCTTTTTTTTTTTGGGGGGGGGGGCAGAGGAAAAGAAATTGACTATATTTAGATCACCCTGTTCCGGATTGTAATGAAAATTTATAAATTTTATTAAGTGTTACTGAATGTTTAAGAAATTTTTCGTTGGAGGGGGGGGGGGGAGGAGATAAGTGAGCAGAAAATAATAATGTTTTTATATGAGTCTGTGAACGATTTACATGAAACTTTGAATAAATACCATTCATTATTTATGAAGATTTTCAGTGAGTGTTACGTATAAGGGGGAGATATTAGGGGGCAGAGAAAAAGAAAATGAATTTTTTTTTTTAGTACTCAGATTAAAAAAAAAAATGCTCATGTATTGTTTCAGAAAAAAAAAAAAAAAAAAAAAAATGGTTAGTAGCTATTGGGGGGAGAGGGGTGGTTCGTAGGGTAAAGCAAAATAAAACTACGGTTTATATGCAACCAATTTTATTGAACCAATAAATTAATAAAAATAGTTTATAAAGGTTTCCAATGATGGTTGCTTGTAAAAGAATACTGTTGAGGGGAGAAAGGCAGAGGAACAGAAATTCACTATGTTTTAATCACCCTGTTCCGGATTGTAATGAAAATTTATAACTATCTATAAGTGTCATTTAATGTTTAAACATTATTTCACAGGAAGGGGGAAAGGAGCAATGCGAGCAGAAAATAATATAGATTTTTTTTATGATTCTGTGGTTGATTTTAATGAAAATTTGAATAAAATATCATTCATTATTTATCAAGGTTTTCTGTGAGAAATACGTATAAGGGCGGGGGGGGGGAGGGGGAAGTTAGGGGGCAGAGAAAAAGAAAATGAATGTTTTTATATCACCCCGTTCAGGATTGTAGTAAAACTAGTCCCACTGACTCATTAGGAAACATTTTATTGAGTATTGCATGTAACTGTTAGGGTGTGTGAGTGGGGGGGGGGGGAGTACCAGCTAGACAAACACAAAAAGAACATAATGGTTTTTATGGAACCAGTTTTATTGTAACGATAAATTTAACTTATAGTTTATGAAGTTTTTTAGTAAGAGTTAGCTATAACAAAGCAGGCTAGTGGAGGGAGCAGAGGAAAATAAATTGACTATTTTTTAATCACCCTTTGGCGATCTGTAATGAGAGATTTTATAAATGTCATTTACCGTTTGAGAAATGTTTCCTAAGTGTTATATATATATACCTCGTAAGGATATATACATACCTTGTATTACATATATATAACACTTAGTAAAAATTTTCTTGAGAAGACATTCATAAAAATTTTCATTACAATCAGTAACAGATAGCAAAAAAAAATTATGTTTCTTGTATCTGCCCCCCCCCTCCCACAGAAAAAAAAAAAAAAAAACTACTCTGTTACATTTGACCCTCGCTGAAAAAATTAATAATCTATATTTCTATCACAGTTTCATTAATATTAATTACATGGTTACATAAAAACGATTATTTTCTTTTTCATTTCCCATCCAGCTCCACCCCACCCCCCACTCCTAGTTATATTAAGCAATTACTGAATTTTCACTCAAAAGTTATCCCTAAATATTTTTAATTCAATATGAGAGTCATCTGTAGACTCCAATTTGGATTTTCGTGTTTATTGCATCTTACGATTCGCAAATCGCAAAAGTGCCCTTTTTTCCGGGTGCCCATTTTTCCGGGTGCCCTTTTTTCCGGTGCCCTTTTTTCCGGGATCCACATTAATCGCACACAGCACAACCTGAAATGCATTTGTAACAATTTCCTAACGTAGTCCCACTATATTCTAAATGTTTTGGGTAGCCCTGTGAACAACTAATGAAAATTTTTATAGCTGATTCCGCACAAAACATGCTTTCATGCATATAACAAATGTAAATGCAGAGATGTTAAACTGTATACTCATCAAAAATTTCGTCCATAGTCGTAATGTATTAGAATTTGTTTTGGATGTCTCTGTATGTGAACTATTTACTTAATCTCAATGACAAGTTTAATGCCCCTATAACAGATTTAAGATAGCGAGTTTCGAATTCCTGCTACTATTTACTCTTGAGATATGCTGATAACAGACACACACACACTCCAACCGGTTAAAACATGATTTTTGTATTCAGCGGATCTCAAAACATCTAAATATAACAAAACTTACTTCCGAAAATTTTACCTAAGAACAGTACTTTCTTTGCAAAATTTTACCTAAAAACAGTACTTTTTTTGCCATATATATGGGTGAGAGAAAGTAAAATTTTGAACTAGAAAATAATTTCTCTATAGTGATATAATTACATTGTATATACAAAAGTGGTCTAAAAACTCTAAATTGAAGTGCAGAAGCAATATAGTTAACCTTATGATGACACATTGAAATTTCTAATTGCCAGCATTATTACTATTTGTTTACTGAATTAACTTAAGAAACGTAATTTTCAGTGCTTCGAATTGGAATCCTTTTAATGTCATAAATATAAAAATAACACATATAGATGAAATTTATGAATAATTTGAAATGATAAAAGCTTTTATAATTTTGAACATAAGCCTTAAGAAAAAAAAAAAAAAAAAAAAAAAAAAAGAAGAAGAAGAAAGAGCGAGAGAGAGAGGAAGAAGAAGAAAAGGACATTTAAAGAACATTTAAAAGATAAATACAATTTTAAAATTTTAGACCACTTTTATAAATCACAAATTTGAAGCATTTAATATGGGTCCACAGGAAATTTCACTTGAATAAATAATGTCTGTAAGTTAATTATAAATTATGTATGAATAAAGGAGGAGGTTCAGGTACAACAAAGATTATACATGTCAATTTATTACGGATTATCCATTCTTTAAACCATTACTTTTTAGTAGTACTCTTTTGTGATATTTATATGGAATTAAATAAGATGAAGATTATTATTTGTAAATAATGGTATGAAAATTATTTATGTTCTATATTAAATTGGCAGGTATAACTAATATCTATCATCTTAATCGCGTGCACCATAAAAAACTGACAATCAATTTAAAAAATTTTTAATGATTTGTGAACTATCTTTAGTTTAAAAAAAAAAAAACAAATAACATCTTTTAAGTGTTCTTGTCCAAATTAAGAACACAACCGACTTTTAATTATTTTCATAACTTAAAATTTTTTTTCACAAGGCACTTGCGTACATGAAAGGATATTTATACATACTTGTAAGCTATATATAAGGGGATATACATTGGCCCATAAGAGTTAAATTCGTGCAGCAACTCTAGAGCACAGCTCATACATGTTGCACATTTTCTTTTAGCTTTGTTCTTCAAATATGCTTATTACATACACAGACACCCACAAAACAACCATTATAAATCTGATTTTCGAATTTAGAAGACCTTAAAACGTTTAAATATATTAAAAATACCGTTTGAAAAATTCGATAAAAAAAAAAACACTTTCTCTGCCATACATGGGTAAGAGGAAAAAAAGAAAAAAAAGGTATTACAATATTTTCAAACTTAAAGATATTTTCCCTTAAGTAAAAGGGGCCCACCAGCCGCCGAGCGGTTCTGCGCTCAAAGCTGATAGACGTGAGGTGCTGGGCTCAAAGCCTGGTCGTGCTCTTCGGCCTAGCGTTCGGACCTCCGTGGTTTTCTCCGGAACTTGCGTAAATACGGGCTAGGATCCCTTAGAAAAACCCCAAGGGCACTCCCCCTCGGGCCTGGGTCCCTGGTGCGGTCAATTGACCTTTAATCCCTACAACCCAACCCAACCCTACCCATTAGAAAAAGAGGGTGTATTAATAAACATTTCGCTGTTTACGTCCTGCTGTTAACTAGAATAGGCCTGTCCTTTACACATAGCATTCAGGGTACATGTACCACTGTTGTAATGTAAAGATTATTTTTAATTACTTGAAAAAAAAAAAAAAAAATCTTTCGAAGAATTGAGAGAATGAAACGTTCTCATAAAAGTATTTTTAATGCATTCTTCAATGCAGAAATTTTCACGTATTTATGGCAAATCACTAGTCGGGAAAAATTGAGAGCTCACAGATTTCAAATGCAAAGCACCGGAAATTAAAACTGCTATGTTCAACTAGGGGCAAATTCGTGATCTATGCAATCATGTTAAAACTAGTGTATGATAAAAATTATATTAAAAGTGATTATTGTAAATAGAAACAAAACTTCAGTGCACAACGTAATAAAATTTCTTTCGTATTACATTTACTGTTAAAAAAATCCACTATTTTAAATATTCACAGCGTTAAAAAAAAAAAAGTAAAATAAGGAAGCAAATATATATTGAGAGGTAAATAATTTTCGTATATAACGTTTTAAATGTTAAATATTAATTTTTATGCCTTTCTTCTTCACGAATTAAACTTATGGCTAAACATAATTGCTATGAAAGAAACTAATGTCCTCCAGTGTCTTGCATTCAAAAGATTATGTTCAGAAAAAAGCAAATTTTCATTATTATTATTTACATAGAAGAGAAACATTTTGCGGGTAAACACGTCACCTCCTCCCGCCCCCGCGAGCAGTAAGATCTTTCAATATCTATTAGAAGTTCTTTGGTATAATGCCAACCCAAGGTGTCGTTAATAGTTTTATCTGCCTTTATTTTATTCCCCCCTGTCCCTAAGGCATTCTTTTCTATTACAGGTCACACCACGACCACCCACAGACAGGTGACGACCTTGAATTACAAACACAACTACAAATTCCGCTTCTTGCCGGATCCGAACTTACAACATATCCTTCACACATTAACCTCCCAGTGTCACAATGCAATGCATTACAAACATAACACTTCATTCAGTCATGTCATTCCATTCAGGCTTTCACTGCTTTGTGTTTTTATTCTGAGTATCTGAATCTCACCCCATTGAATGAATGGGACAAAATTTTTGAAGTACTTCAAATCCAGTTCAGATAGATTGAAGTTCTGTATGAGTGAATGAAGATGACAAAACGTTTGAAGCGTTGAATGTGTGTCTTTGAACGGGACAAAAATTTTGAGGTATTGAATGAGGCGGTGAATGAATGAGGAAAAACATTTGAAGCACTGAGTGAGTGGTTGAATGGGACATGACTTTTGAAGTAATACAAAAAATAATTATGAGGTATCATGACAAACCACTGTGATGAGGTGTGACAATGTCATGCCTCATGTATGAGTTACCCATCACTACTGCCAAATAATACGGCGACCATTTAGCTGGCGTTCGTAGATTTGCGACAAAAAACTTTGTGCAAGAGCTAAGCGAAAGAATCGTTTGCCAGGAATCGTGTTTTTCTAATCATTAGCTACATCAGCTCACAATGCTGAGCCTGTATTATCTCAGACTCGCACTGCGTAGCGTGACAGACCAAATCATCAATCTATTAACATAAAGACAAATGACAATGCAATTCTATATTAAAATCTTACAATTAATGTTCACTGGTGTCAGTTTATTAAATGTTTTAATATGACTATGAGAAATTTCAATTCAATGAGCTTAAAAGGTGACTTTATGCCTATTATGTAGTACAGTACAAGAAGTTATTTCTATGTTTGTATTTCAAAGAACGTTTTTACACAAAGAAAATATATATATATATATATATATATATATATATACAGTCGGTAACAAAAGTGTCCGAACACTAGCAAAAATTCCTATGTAAAAAAAGCACACTTCATACGGTTTTGTTAAATAAATCCTTGTCGAATCCTCATCTCAGTCAGTCTAAGAACATGATACGATAAGGATTTATTTAACAGAACCGTAGGAAGTGTACTTTTTTTACATAGGAATTTTTGCTAGTGTTCAGACACTTTTGTTACCGACTGTATATATATATATATATATATATATATGAATTTTAATCTGAGACTTTTCGTAAAATTAAGCATAAGTAATATTTTTTAAAAACTTAAAAAAACTACGTGACAGGATTTCTATTTCTATTTTTCCATTTTTCTTTTTTAACCACTAACTTTTTGTTTTAACCTTGTTATCCATATTTTTCTATTTGGATATTGCAGAATTTGTGTGCCTCAAGTTATTTAAAATTTCATAAGTAAAGTGACTTAATAAAATATTTAATCTGTATTTAAGAAAAACTATTAGGGGGACTGGAAAATAATGTCGGTTTGAATTAAAATACTGACATCGGAAATTTATCCTGGATATAATTTAAGATATTCTTAGGTAACTTATAAGATGGTTATTTGTAAAGTACCATGTAAACACTGTTAAACAAAAATTTCGGTTTCATTTTATTAATTCAAAACGACATTATTTTCCGGTCCCCCTAATACTTATTGAAGAAATTTTAATTTATAAACCATATTGAAGAAGAAAAAAAAAAAATGTTTTACGGTTTGTACACTTTATAATAATTATAGAAATAATGAGTCATTAATTCCAGATTTTTCTTAAAGTAATGGTGTTCACTGTTAACCCTTTATTGGGCCATTGTGTCATATCGCAGAAGCTGGGTTTACTCAAAAATGGATATAGCGATTTTCAAAGAAGTTTAGAGTTACCTGTTTTTCGGGATGCTTGGACTCAGAGCCTGATTAAGGGGGAAGCACACACTATTTATACTGACACCGTTATTTTTTAACAAATACTTTCCTCCTATAATAAACAGAAAATTCTCATTAAAAATTATTTTAAAAGAATTCTGGTGTCTAATAACGGTGAGTAAATTAGATTGTTTTACACCGTTCATTTTTTATAAAAAATATTTCCTCGTCAAAACGTGGAATTTCTATGACATGAAGTAAAAAATAATTGTAAAAATATTCCGGTGAGAGCGGAGATAATGTGTGCTTCCCCCTTAATCAGGTTCTGCTTGGGCTTACCTTCATCTTCAGAAAAAATTGTGTTGGATGGTAACCCTTTATTGGCCAATGACAACATATATGGCAGAAATTGGGTTTACTCGGAAATGGTTATAGAGTTTTAATGAAAGTTTGGGGTTAAGTGTTTTCGGGATATTAGACTTACCACCATCTCCAGAAAAATTTGCGTTGGCTGTTAACCCCCTTACCGGCCAATGTCAACAAATGGAATAAATTGGTGAAAGTTTGGCGTTAAGTGCTTTTTGGGGGTGCTTAAACGAATGGAATTATCGCCATCGTCATAAAAATTCGTTGTCGCTGTTAACCTTTTAAAGGACAATTGAAACGTATGTCAGAAATTGGCTTTTCACGGAAATGGACAAAGCAATTTTTGTGAAAGTTTGGAGTTGGGGCTTTTTGATGAGAAAAAAACTATTGGATCTCATCTTCAGATAAATTAGCGTTCACAGTTAACCCTTTACTGGCCAACTGCAACACATAGCAGAAATTAGGTTTATTCGGAAATGGATATAGCGATTTTTATGAAAATTTGCAGTTGCATGAAAGATTGAAATTATTTTCATCTTCAGAAAATTTCGTGTTCGCTGTTAAACCATTAAAGGCCAATTGCGACGTATGGCAGAAATACGGTTTACACGGAAATGGATATAGCGATTTTCATGAAAGGTTGGAGTTAGAGATTTTTTGTTGAGAAAAGGGTGTTGGAAATATCCTCATCTTAAGAAAAAATTGCGTTCGTGTTAACCCTTTATTGGTCCATTGCAACATACGGCAGAAATTAGGGTTACTCCGAAATGGACAAAGCGATTTTTATGAAAGTTTGGAGTTAGGGCATTTTCATGAGAAAAAACGATTGGATCTCATCTTCAGACAAATTAACGGTCACAGTTAACCCTTTATCGTACATTTGCAACACATAGCTGAAATTGGGTTTACTCGGAAATGGATATAACGATTTTGATGAAAGTTTGGGATTAAGTGTTTTCGGGGTACTTAGACTTACCCTCATCATCAGAAAAATTTGCGTTCACTGTTAACCTTTTATCGGCCAGTGGCATGTGGCATCAAATGGAATAAATTGGATTCATTCGGAAATTGATATAGTGATTTTGATAAAAGTTTTGCGTTAAGTGCTTTTGGGGATGTTTAAACGAAGAAATTATCCCCCATTTTCATAATTATTCCTTGTCGCCGCTAACCCTTTAAAAGCCAATTGCAACGCATGTCTGAAATTGGCTTTACGCGGAAATGGACAAAGCGATTTTTATGAAAGTTTGCAGTTAGAGCTTTTTGATGAGAAAAAACGATTGGATCTCATCTTCAGGCACATTTGCGTTCACAGTTAACCCTTTACTGGCCAAGTGCAACACATAGCAGAAATTAGGTTTACTCGGAAATGGATATAGCGATTTTGATGGAAATTTCGGATTAAGTTTCTTCGGGGACTGCTAAAACGAATGGTCTTACCCTCATCTTCAGAAAAAAATCGTATTCTCAACTAACCATTTATCGATCAATTGCAACATATGACAAAATTTGGGTCTATTCGTAAATAGGTATAGGGATTTTGATGAAAGTTTGGGGTTACATAAATGATTGGAATTATTTTATTCTTCAGAAAGTTTTGTGTTCTCTGTTAAACCTTTAAAGGTCAATTGCGACATATGATAGAAATACGGTTTACACGGGAATGGACATAGCAATTTTCATGAAAGCTTGGAGTTAGGGATTTTTTTGATGAGAAAAAGCTATTAGAAATATCCTAATCTTTATAAAAAATTGCGTTTGTTGTTAACCCTTTATCGGTCCATTGCAACATGCGGCAAAAATTAGGGTGACTCGGAAATGGACAAAGGGATTTTGATGAAATTTTTTTTATCAAAATCATTACATCCATTTTAGAATAAACCCAAACACTGTCATATCTTGCAATCGGCGAATGGAGGTTTTGCATCGAGCTTGAACTTTCCTGAAGATTAGGATATGTCTAATTGATTTTGCCACCCGAAAAACCAATAACCCCGAATCTTCATTAAAATTGTTATAAAAATTTCCGAGTAAACCCAATTTTCACCAAATTTCGCAACTAGAGGATAAAGGGTTAACAGCGAACGCGGATTTTTCTTGAAAATGAGGATAATCGATATTGGATTTCAAAAAGTCCTTAACGTATATTTTATCAAAATTGTTTCATATATTTCTAAGTAAACGCAATTTCTGCGATATTCTAAAAACGGTAAATGAAGGGATAATAACAAAAGCTAATTTTCCTAAAGACAAAAAAAAAAAAAAAAAAAAAAAAAAAAAACACGAAAAATTTTACATTTATAAGTAAATCCAATTTCTCTCCTTTATTGCAAACTGTTAATGGAAAGTTAACAGCGAACGCAATTTCGCCTGAAGATGAGAATAAGTCTAACCGATGAAAAGAAAAAAAAAAAAAAAACCATAAACTGTTTTTAACATTACGAATACCTGCGAGTAAACTCGTTGTTTTGCCATATGTTTCACATGACGAATAAATAGTTAACAGAGAAAATTTCAAATTTTCGTGACGATGAGAGTAAGCCCATTTTTTCACACCAAAAAACCCTTCTCTCACACTTTCATCAAAATCGTTTGAGCCGTTTCCGAGAAACACAAGACATATATATTTATATGTATATAATACGTCATGTGTTGATTAGTTTAATATAAGCGAATAATAGAAGTTGAGATTTAGCTTTACAGTTCATGGAATAAATTGCAATCTAATTATGCCGCTTGCTTACCGATATGCATTCAAACTGAATCAGTACAGTAATTCATAATGATCCTATCCTATACAAATTTTCGGGCAATTGTATACATTAGAATCTGAACTATAATTTTTCCATTCATGGGTGAAAATTTCCAGCGTAGCATTAGCCGATATGCACTGAAATCGAACCAAATATTTCATAATGACACTCTCGCATATCAAGTTTTGTTCGAAAATACACTACAGCATCTGAGATATGGACTTTCCTAAAGGTAAATTATCTCTCTATGACAGCGTCGTTTGCTGAAATCTTTGCACAAATTTTGTTAGGCACTGACTTATGTTACGATGCAATTACATAGAAACTTATATGGAATTCTGTACAGTATTTCCTGAAAAACAATTGTCAAGAAAGTTGTGTCTTACTCCCAATCAGACAGAATGATATTTTCTAATAAAGGTAAAACCTTGTTAAAAAAAAAAAAAAAAAAAAAAAAAAAAAAAAATTGTAAAACGTATAAATTTATAGAAAACCAGAAGTCTAAATTTTTTTCAAATACGATATATATATGCAGGGTGATCAATTTAAAAGAGTACACGTTTTTTTTTTTTTATTACCCTTAAATATGACGGATGTGGCAACTATTCTAACACCGAAGTATAATTGTTTGAACCTTGTTTAAGTGTGGGACTCAATTTCCAACACTGTTGGACTGTTACAACTTTATTTGTGAGGTAAAACAGAAATGGACAGGCACAATGTCATTTAATCCTGCGATAATTTTATTTATGAAAAACAAAATTTAATTCAAAATTTTTACATTATCTTTCCTACATTACATTTACAGTCAGTAACAAAAGTGTCCGAACACTAGCAAAAATTCCTATGTAAAAAAAGTACGCTTAATACAGTTTTGCTAAATAAATCCTTGTCAAATCCTGTTCTTAGTCAGTCTAAGAATGTGATTCGGCAAAGATTTATTTAGCAAAACAGTATTAAGTGTACTTTTTTATATAGGAATTTTTGCTAGTGTTCGGACACTTTTATTACCGACTGTACATTATCATTATCATTTTTACATTATCATTTCATAGGGTTTTCAAGAGAAGTCCTGCAAAATCGATGAATTAAAACAGATCATAACTGAAGAAATCGCGTCAATAACACCAACAGTGCTGCGAAGTGTGTAAAAAAAAAAAACTTGGTTCGACGTGTTCATGTTTGCATTCAAAATTGTGTCGAACATTTTCAAAATTTTCTGCAGCGAATGATAATGTAAAAAATTTGAATTAAATTATGTTTTTCAAAAATAAAATTGTCACAGGATTAAGTAACACTGCGCGTCTCCATTTCTGTTTTATCTCACAAGTAAAGTTGTAGTAGTCCAACAGTGTTAGAAATTGTCTCCCACACTTGAACAAGGTTCAAACAATTGTACTTCAGTGTTAGAATAGTTGCCACATTCGTCAGATTTTAGGATAATAAGAAAAACCAACTGGTACTCTTTTAAACTGATCACTCTGTATCTATCTATCTATCTATCTATCTATCTATCTCTATATATATATATATTAGAATAGAAGGAAGTAGTAAAGAAATAAATTAAAGCTCAAAGCAAGACCAAAAGCGAAAATGCCATCAATTATACTCATAATTCCTAATTTATCACATCGTTTTTTATTGTGCTATATTTGATCCGTTATTCATACAGATCACTAAAGTTCATTAAAATGCAGTTTTAAGAAAGAGAAAACGCATAACAAAGCTGAAAATACATTTCAGGGTGTTAACAGTTTTAATCAGTAAACCATTTCAATTATTTTATGAGGTCTTACAAAGAAATAAACAATCTTAATCACACCTCTCCCTGAAAAAGCTTAGCACTTATACGTTTTAACATTATCAAACTCATTATGTTTAATTGAAGGTAGCATGGAGAAAATAAATATCGTTGATAGGTCAGAAGGTATCGGAAACTTTTACGTGTTACATGACCCACTATGCATAAGCAAAAACTGTAGTTAAAAAATAAATAAATAAATAAATAAACAAATAAGTAAATAGCCCTTTGTAAAAATACCATAAATTGTAAAAGAACTAATCACAATATACATATATATATGTAAGTATTATTCACAGAATAGAGAATGTGAATTAATCGTTGCTTATACTATTTTTGTCATTAAATTCACAAGAATAAAATGAATGGATGAAGAATCACTATAAGAATTACGCTTCAATTCTATAACACACTAATCTATTTAATGACGAACACAAATTTACCATTAATATATACAATGCATTAGTTAAAACTGTTTAGAAAATAACATTAACTGTTGAGCACCGCCTGTGCTAATTTTCATAACTAAAATGAGAACAACTTAAAATTCTGAGCATTTATGCTCAAACACTTATGATCGCGTCTGATCATTCTGACATCTCTCGAAGAACTCCCCGCTTCTTCTCGTAACTCTCGTTTCAGGGTAACAGCTGTTGCCATTCTGCACCAACTAATAAATGAGAGGCTACGTGAAAGTGTTTTTTTTTGGAAGTGGGAAAATTGAATTCCTTACATATATATATATACATACATATACATATATATATATATATATATATATATATATATATATATTTTTTTTTTTCTAGTTCAAAATAAAATCACGATCCTGCGTCAGGCGAAAAATGATTTTTCTCGATCTAAACGCAAAAAAAAAAAAAAAAAAAAAACATTTTTAGTCTCAACGTGTAGGCCTAATTGACGTTTCGGAAATTGTGATACATTTTTTACTGTTATTTATAATAATAATAATAATAATAATAATAATCTGGAGTGACTCCTCTCGATTTTCGGAACATGAAATAATGAATGGTTTCGTAAATAAATTAAAGTAAGGCAAATAGGTAAGTAAGCAAAAGTGAAAAATATTACAGGGAGTTCGAGTATTTTCTCCCATTGCTTAATTTTACACTATTGCTCCTCATGTAATTTGAAACCATAAATCATAATGATATATAATTTTTCGTTGTGTCCCTGTTCGTTGTGTCCCTATAAGGGTTATCTTTACCAAAATGTATACAATTCATGCGACAGTAATCTATAGCAACATGTGCATAAATTTCCAGTTCAATAGAATAAGGCGTTTAGATACTATCGTACTTTAAAATGTTTGGGTTCATAGGTCATAATGGCAATTTTTCTTTGTGTCCTTGGAAAAAAAAAAAAATCCATGCTAGATTCATAAAAATCTATACACTTTGTGCGAGAATGATAAATAACATGTATATAAGTTTTTAACTCAAACGAATGAGGCGTTTAAATGTTACCGCACTTTAATTTATCTGGACCCATAGACAATAATGTTCAAAAAATTTTCGTTGTGTCCCTGTAAAAACTATTGATGCTAGATTCATCAAAATCTATACACTTTGTGCGACGGTGATTTATAACATGCGTATAATATTTTAGCTCAGAAGAAAATAGCGTATAGACGCTATCGCACTTTGGGAAATTTGGCCCTATAGGCTATAATGATAAAGAATTTTTCTTTTTGTTCCTGTAAAAAATACTTTTAAGTGCTAGGTTCACCAAAATCAATAGGGATCGTGCTATGGTGCCATTCAACATACTTACTAGATTTCAACTTATTTGAACAGAGGATTTAGGCGCTATCGTATTCACTCCCACACATACATACATGATCGAAAACTAGTAAAAATGAACTCAGGGCACATCAAGACTATAGAAATCAAAAATCTCAAAGTGGGATTTTTGATACGATTATAATACTTCCTTTACTGATACATGTCCGGGAATTAAAAAATTGATCTCTCAACTATGAAGCTCTGTCCAGCTTAAAGAAATAATTTATTCTGTAATAATATTATGGGGTACATACAAATGAAACACTCTCAGTTGCAAAGCCGTTTGCAGGCGTTCCAAATGTATGACTGCAGTCGGCAGCAAAAGTATCCGAGCACTAGCAAAAATTCCTATGTGAAAAAAGCACACTTAACACTGTTTTGTTAAATAAATCCTTGTCGAATCACGTTCTTAGACTGATTAAGAACAGGATTCGACAAGGATTTATTTAACAAATCTGCATTAAGTGTACTTTTTTTACATAGGAATTTTCGCTAGTGCTCTGTTATTTTTGCTGCAGACTGTATTTGCAAAAAACTTGCAAAATTTATGTCATCAAAAATGCAAGCGTTCCGTTTGTATGTAACCCTAAATTATTTTAATAGGTTAATTTATATTTCCAACACTATTAATAATAGTAACTATAGAAATCGCAATTCTTCTAAAGAAAATTAGAAAAACATTATGTAATATAGTAAAAAAAGATATTAATTTTAAAATTTTTTCTTAAACTATATTTTAAAAAATGTATGCGATTCTTCAATGTGGTCTTGCATTTCAATTTATATTTATATACTAGTATATATACAATTGTTGAAATAATTAAAATAATATAAAAGTGAATTAAAACTTTTTTTCTTAATATCATCTGCAAAAAAATTCAAAATTGATTCTTGTGAATGCTATTTCTAAATATAGTTCTTAATCGTTATATGGCCCCCAAACTTGATCTCCGATCGTTTTTGGGGCATATCTCGAGTACCATAGCCTCCTAAACTTGATGCCTGTCGCGTTGTTCGTAAACATGGCAACAGTCCAAGCGGTAGACAGCGCCACCTGGTACAGATTGCCAGACTTTTTTATTCAACTGTCACCAATAAGTTTAAGAAGTGATATATGGTATACATAATCGACGTTTCTTCGATTCTATTCGCCTTTTATGTATATCAACGCCTACTTTTAAAAATCATTGGGGGCTGTTGAATAAAAAAGTCACGCAATCTGTACCAGGTGGCGCTGCCTACCGCTTGAACTGTTGCCAAGTTTACGAGCAACACGACAGGCATCTAGTTTAGGAGGCTATATCGAGAACTATCTTTCCCAGTGAGCTGCAAATTTGTATACGCGTATTTTAAGGTGCTACAAATGAATTTCTGTTAAAAAAAAATACACAAAAGATACTTTTTAGGCTATAGATAAACAATATTAACCGTTTGCTCTCGAAGCTTTTTTCGCACGGATGAACCAACAACTCCAATCTATTCTCCAGATACTTCTTGATGTGCATATAAAACTTCCTAATTTTTCCGGTACTGATGGAATAATTTTTCGTACTTAAAAGGGCGTGGCTTGAGAACAGAATTAGAATTTTGTAAGAGATCTATTCAAAAATATAGAAGTACAGCAGGGGGTCGTAGTTTCCGCCTTTTAGCTAGTCTAGCTAAATCTAATCTAGCTTAATATAAGATCTGGCTGTCCCTATGTTATGCTGGCCGCGTAATAAAAGGCTAGCATAATGCAAGTTTATACCCCTTTTAAAGCCGCGCCTTCTTTTTTGTTAATGGCCTCTTTTATGTCGACCAAATTGTATTTTCCAAATGTACGGGCCTGAAGTGTGATGGAAAATTAACCTTTTGCATTCAAACCTTCTTTTAGTAAGCGTAATGAGCTACCCGACAATAGCTTTTTAATAAAAAAATGAAAAATATAAAATAAGAATTTTAAATATTAACATTTTATTTTTATATTTGATGTATATTTACATATTACAAACATTGTATATGAATATTATGATTTATAATTTATCATTCTGTGATATTTTGCAAAGCATTCTTGGCCATTTACCAACGGCCAAGACAAGTAACGCCCAAAGACACTTAATGATAAATGTAGGTGGAGTCTCTTTCTTAACGAAGTATCACACCTGCTATAGCACTTTTAGTTGTAGAACATTATTGGTGGATATAAGATATATAGTAACGTAATTGGTCATGGCACCTCTCGAGCGACGTTCGAGTTGAAGTAATGAATAGAATGTCGCCTGAGAGGCGACGTTCGAGAGCAAACGGTTAAAATCTTAATGAAACCCATAAATATGTTTGGAAAACCTTTTATTAACACCATAAAAAAACCAGGCAAATAAATAAATACATAATAATAAAAAATAAAAAAAAAATAAATAAATAAATAAAAATTCAGGAGATATGAATATAAATTTGTAATAAGAATTTAACATTAGAAACTCGAAAATTTAGATGTGTATAACTCCTTAACTTATACACCATACTACTATCAAATTTATATCTGGAAATGAAATTGAGTGTAGAATCGATATCCGAAATCAAAATTACATGTTACCATTGAAAAAATTAAAGTTTGACATAATTTCAATATGAAGACGGAATGATATTACCTTAACGGTCGCATATTTTTCAAAGACACGCCTATAAAGTCCACATTTTTGTCTAATTTAAAAAAAAATAGATTGAAAACAATTATATGAATAATATATAAATTTATTCTGTACATATTTTCAAATACATTATATATAGTTTGGTATTGGCTGGTGCTTTCATGTACCATAAAATGTTAAAGGAAAAATACACGGGGGGCGTGGTCACAGCCCGTGAATAGCACGGGAGCGAGAAGGAAGGGGTTAAGATGGGGCGTGTCAATACTGAAATGCTTACAATCTCCGATTAGCGAATTGCCAGAATTTGCACCTATGCACCTAGCTTTCTTAAAGTAGGGTATCCATCTTTGGTGCATTTATCGCTGATTGTTGAGGGTGTTGCATCGCTGACTGACTGACAAAGAAACGAGATGATTCAAAAATCTTGCCAACAAGTCGCCAACCAATCAGACTGCAGCATTGTTATAACGCCAATACCCAGTAATCCTTGATTTAACCATAGCCTCCTGAACTAGATGCCTGTCGCGTGGCTCGGAAGCTTTGCAGCAGTTGAAGCGGTAGACAGCGCAACCTGGTACAGATTGCGCGATTTTTTTTATTCAACAGCCCCAAAAATTTTTAAAAGTGAAATATTATATACATAAAAGGAGAATAGAATCGAAGAAACGTCGATTATATATATATATATCATATATCACATTTTAAAATTATTGGTGATATTTGAATAAAAAAGTCACGCAATCTTTACCAGGTGGCGCAGTCTACCACTTCCACTGTCGCGAAGTTTATGAGCCACGCGACAGGCATCTAGTTAAGGAGGCTATGATTTAACACTTTCGCGACCGCATACTTTTGTCTTATTGACAGTAAGGTCCGCCTGTGGGCATTATTCTCCCAAATTACAATATTTCAGAACAAAACTTTCTGTATTCACATTTATGTTACATATGGATATACATTATAAGTATACTCTTTCTAATCAAAGTGTTTATTCATAGTGTATTAATTGTATAGTCAGCAAAAATAAATTTAAAAAAAAGCATACCCCCTTCCCCCCCACCTAATTTAGCCGTAAATTATCGTAGAAGCATGCGGCTGGTACCGATCGATCTGTAATAACGTCTAGTTTATTATGGTACAGTTAGATTTTGTTTAAGGGTCATCTACATATTAAAACTGGCATCAACATCATTTTGTTTAATGGCAACCCCTATTATTGATCTCATATTCAAATTTTTGAGATCAAGGCGGTTTGAAAAAAGTCCTATTTATATACTTTAATCAATTCTTGATAGAGTTACAAGCAAGCGAAAATGTATTAGGGGTCCGTCTATACATAAAAAGTAAATAAATAAATTATTATCTACCGCAGAATGAACATTATTCATTAAGATTCATACCGGAAAAAAAGTACAAAAATATTAATTATAACACAAAAACAAACTTCTCTGCAATGCTCAATTATTACAATAATTATAAGATAAAAAAGTTTTTATAAACCATGTTTTTAAATTTTCTGTTGAATCATATAAACGCTACTGAAGGCAGCCGGAACACCAGCAATTGGATAAAAGTATTAAAAAAAATTCCTTGCTATCGTCTTTTGAGCTATTATAAAAGTTTCAAATGGCTACCTAGCCGGGAAGTTAGTTAAAAGTTGATTGCAAGCTTTGTACTGGAAACGCTGTCGAAGGCAGCAGGGTTTCGAAGCAATTGGATAAAAATATTTTTAAAAAGCATTTTTACCGTATTCTGGACTATTCCGAAAGTTTCAAATGTCTAGCTACTCGGGAAGTTAGTTAAATAAATTTTCTGTTGAATCATATGAACGCTGCCGAAGGCAGTAGGGACCTGAAGCAGTTGACTAAAAGTTTTTTAAAAAGTATTGTCACCGTGTTATGAGCTAGCCTGAAAGTTTCAAATGTCTAGCTAGTCGGAAAGTTAGTGAAAAATCGATTGAAAGCTTTGTGCTGATAACGCTGCCAAAGGCAGTAGGAACCCGAAACAGTTGGCTAAAGGTATTAAAAAAATGTATTTTCACCGTGTTCTGAACTATCCTGAAAGTTTCAAATGTCTAGCTATTCAAGAAGTAAGTGAAAAATCGATTGCAAGCTTTGTACTGGTAACGCTGCCGAAGGCAGCAGGAACCCGAAACAGTTGGCTAAAGGTATTAAAAAAATGTATTTTCACCGTGTTCTGAACTATCCTGAAAGTTTCAAATGTCTAGCTAGTCAGGAAATTAGTGAAAAATCGATTGCAAGCTTTGTACTGGTAACGCTGTCGAAGGCAGCAGGTACCCGAAGCAGTTGGTTAAAAATATTTAAAAATTGCATTTTCGCCGTGTTCTGAACTATTCTGAAAGTTTCAAGTGTCTAGCTAGTCGGGAAGTTAGTTAAATAAATGTTCTGTCGAATTATATAAGCGCTGCCGAAGGCAGCGGGACCTGAAATAGTTGACTAAAATTATTAGAAAAATGTATTGTCACCGTGTTGTGAGCTGTCTTGAAAGTTTCTAATGTCTAGCTAGTCGGAAAGTTAGTGAAAAATCGATTGCAAGCTTTGTACTGATAACGCTGCCGAAAGCAGCAGGAACCAGAAACAGTTGGCTAAAGGTATTAAGAAAATGCATTTTCACCGTGTTCTGAACTATTCTGAAAGTTTCAAATGTCTAGCTAGTCGGGAAGTTAGTTAAATAAATTTTCTGTCGAATCATATAAGCGCTGCCAAAGGCAGCGGGACTTGAAATAGTTGACTAAAATTATTAGAAAAATGTATTGTCACCGTGTTGTGAGCTGTCCTGAAAATTTCAAATATCTAGCTAGTCGGGAAGTTAGTTAAAAATCGATTGCAAGATTTGTCCCTGACAAACCCACAAACAAACAAACAAACCCACAAACAAGAATCGAAGTTAATAAAAACATGGTAAAAATCTAAATGGCAAGATAAAAGAATAATAGTAATAATGATGATGATAATGTAATAAAAATAGCAGGGAAAAAAAAGTGTTTAATATTTAAGAAAGAAAAAAAAACCCCTACTTCTGTTGAGTATATTTTTATTTTATACAGTAAGCCCCGCATGAACGTGTTACTATAAAATTTTACTTTTAATTTGCGGCGTACAAACCTACAATATACAAAAATAAAGATAACAAGATTTAAACCAAAATCTGAGAAAGGATATTTAATGTTCAATAAAAAGGAGATATTGTTCAAAAGCATTCCTATTTTGAGTAATAAGTTACGCCTTTATACTTTTCTCAAAAACATCAAATTATTTAACAAATTCATGATTATATAACTGAAATTTTGTCATCAGCAATCGAAACGGTAAATTTCATTCGTTTATATATGATAGAGTTCTATAAAGAGTCAAACAAAATAAAATTGAGGAAACAAGAAGCATTTTTTAAATAAAAGTATTGTTTTAGAAAAAGCCAGAGGGTGGGGTTAATTAATTTTTTGGAATGCCATCAAAATTTCCCTCCTGCAATGCATTAACTTTACAAAATAGGTTACTTTGTTTCGTAAACATCGAAAAATTACTGAGAAAACAAAATAAATAAATAAATAAATAAATAAATAAAAAATAAAATAAAATAAAACAAATTTATTTTAGATAAATTGGTGTGGAAGGCTGACTTTTATACCAGGAAAAAAATACCAGAGCTGGTAATCAAACCCGGGCCCTCCGCTTAACGTGCAGATGCTCTACCACTGACCTACCCTGGCTGATAAACAGCTCGGCATTTCTCACTTAATATTCGTTAGCAAGGGGTCGATTCCCGGCTCTGGTATTTTTCACATAGTCGGTATAAAAACCAGCCTTCCATTCCAATTTATCTGAAATGAATTTTCAAGGTTGATGAATGAAAATTTCTAAATAAAAATGAATATTTTCAGTATCGGAATGAATTTGTATAAATTGGTTTGATAAAGTATGTCCCACGTAACACGATTTCCTATAGTCCAGAACGAATACCCGGCGTTATACAGCAGTCTACTGTACTTGAATTCTTAATTCTAAATGCGTAAGATGGATCTTTAAAAGTCATAAGACATATTACTTTGTTTTAAATTCTTTTACCATACTAAATTTGAATTTTCCACTATTTGATTCTGTATTAAAAAACGTTTTGTAAAAATTTAATATTTTATTATGTTATGTCATGAAATAAAATTTAAATAAGATAAAGCTTACATACGGTACAGTAAGCAAATGCGAAAATGTCACAACAAGATTAAAACATAAAATTCGTTTTAAAAAATCTTATAAAAACTATTAAATATTAATTAGTATAATAATAACAATAATAATAATAATAAAAGACGAAAAAAGAAAAAAAGTACTGTTGACTGCGTATTGCTCTTTCAAACAATAAGCCTCACCTTACCGTGTTTCCTAAAACATGAGATTTAACTTGAGCTGTACGAACCCTACAATACTCAAGTACAAAAAAAAAAAAAAAAAAAAAAAAAAGAAAAAAAAAAAAGAAAGAAAACGGGGTTAAAATAGAATTTTAGCAGTGAGAAACTAGGGATAATTTTTTAATATTTAAGAATGAAGACTTAATATTTCAGGATCTGCTATGTTCTTATCTTGTAACGTCTTTACACATTTTTCTAAAACTTTACATTATAAAACAAAGTGATTTTACATATTTGCAATCAAATCATTTAAGTTTTGTCTTCAGCAATCGGTGTAGTAAATGCCATTGAGATTTTTGCATACCAGCGTCACATATAGAGTCAAATAAGAATATGCAAACTAGTTTTTTTTTTAATATTGTTTTAGCGATATAGAGGCGGGGCATGTTTTCTTTTGGAATTCTTTCACAATCTCTCGCCTGCATTGCGATAATTTTACAAAAGTAAGCCAATTTGTATAATAAACGTTGAAATGTTGCTTAGAAAACAATAAGAATAACATAAAGATAAATTAAAATAGTTTTTCTTCAGAATATGTACAGATATTACTCACAGAGGATACAGATTATAACAAGTGACGGCACAGCAATAAAAAATGAATATCACTGTAACTCAAAAAATAATGTTAGGAACGAACTGTAAATTTTAAACCCATATTTTTGATGATGCCTGTTCTATTCGTGCAAAAATTAATATAGGTCATAATTCATAATTATTTCGAATATGAATTTATAAATAATTTTCATAATTCAAAATATGTTTTTTTATCAAAAGTATGCATGGAATATGTTTGGGTCACTTCATTCTAACGTATATATATAAAATAAAAAACAGAATTTAAGTATAATAAATTTTTGGGAAGATATGAATTAATGTTTGGCACATTCATTTAACATTAGCATCCCCATACTTTGACAGCTTATAACTCTATGAAAATTTGAGCAAAATATATAAACTATACCATTTTCTGCGATGATTTGATCAGAATAATTCAAATAAATTATAAAAAATGGGGGTTACTATTGAAAAAAAAAAAAAGAAGTTGATGCCAGTTTTAATATGTAGAGGACCCTCTAAGCAAAATCTAACTACACCATTATAAACTAAACGTTATTAAAAATCGATCGGTACCAGCCGCATGTTTCTACGACAATTTACGATGAAATTAGGAGGGATAGAGGATTTTTTTTTTTTTTTTTGCTGATGTACAAATATGAATATTGGATGTATTCTTAAGAAATAAATTACATATAAATTTCGAAAGAAACGTCCTCTTTCGGAGTTACAGATTTTCAAATGACGTGAATCTACGTTAGGGGTCGTGAAAGTGTTAGCAAACCGAAATCAAACGACATACGCTACATCTTGTTCATTATTTATCTAAGACTAGACCCACAATGTGGGTCTAGTCTAAGCCACCGGCACGACTAGTGAAGCCTCCCCGCGGATTTTCACAGTCACGATATGTAGTCAGAAATGCCAAGTTACTACTAACGAAAAATCAGTTTCATACGACAATAAAGAAAAAGTAAAACTTATCCTGTTAAACTGCAGATAATTGCTACAAAAGAATACATTAAAAATATTCCGGTAGTAAGATTACGGACAATCCGTAATAACTTGGCATCTCTGTATGTAGTCCGACTTTTTTTTTTTCTTGAAGAAACATCAAATATGAAGTTAAAATATATCATCTATTTAAATTGTTCTTGTTTTGACAAATAGTATGATTTTTTTTTTGTTTCTAATATGTATTAAATGTGTACGGAAAGAGGGAATGAAATATTTACGCATTTCTTATCAGTGTAATTATGAATTTTTAAAAGATATATCAAGTTACTTAATTTTTTTTTTTTTTTTTTGTCGATTAGCAACGAATTTTTTTTTTTTTTTTTTTGTCGATTTCTGGCGAAGTTTAAATTAAGTGAACTAATGAATAACCCATTAAGAATAAAAATAATAAAATCGCTGATGAATTTCAATGATAATTTGTTTAAAAAGTTTTTATTTATTTTTCCAGGAAACACTCGTGGTAATATTGTTTGTTTTATTTATTCTTTTCTCTTCCACCATTATACTGTTCAAATTTCAGCACGTATATTCTGCATAAGATAAGATTAAAAAAAAAAAAAAAATAAAAATAAATAAATAAAAATTCTCCAATAGTTTAAATGTACAGTCGGAAAAAAGAAAAAAAAAAAAAAAAAAAAAAAAAAAGTTACCACCCCAGCAAATTTTTCCGTAAATTATCGTAGAAACATGCGGTTGGTACCGATCGATTTGTAATAACGTCTAGTTTAAAACGGTATTATTGGATTTTGCTTAGGGGGTCATCTACATATTAAAACTGGCATCAACTATATTTTTTCAATGCTAACCGCCATTTTATATATATATATTTAATTATTTGGATCAAATCATCGCGGAAAATGGTATAGTTTGTATATTTCACTAAATTTGTCATAGAGTTATTCGCTTTCAAAGTATGGGGATGCTAATGTTAACACTAGAATTACGGCGATCTTCGTATACCTAGAAATACGGCAGGGGTCATTTTGACCCCTGTAAATAAAATCTGTATATTTCCCTATATAATCCAGCCCAATATTGAAAAATTTCATTTCATTTCATTTTATTTTATTCTTTTGTTTTGTTTTTTATTAATTTCTAAGTGAGGTTTCACTGTTTGCGATACAAATTAACCTACTTTTTTAAAATTAACGCATTGCAGGAGGGAAATTTTAATGGCATTCCAAAACAATAATAAACCTCACCCTCTGTCTATTTCTGAAGCAATACTTTACTTTAAAAAATGTTTCTTTTTATTATTAACATTTTCCAACAAGGTTGAAAAGTGTTAATGACTTCGGTTTGTCTGTCTATCTGTTTGTCCGCGCTCTAACTCCCGTAAATATTTATGGAATTTCTTGAAACTGATATATGTTATTCAAGTTCACTATCGGACGTTCCCTATTGAAAATGGAGTTTATAACTCTACTGGTTTGTGTACAGGGACACCCAAAAGTATTTCAAAGCATTGTGTTCTATGAGCGGTATTTCTCTAAACCATATTTTCATACCTTCACTCTAGACATATCTTAATGAAATTCAAATATGTTATTCAAATTCCCTATTGGATGTTTCCTGTATAAAATGGAAGAAATACCACCACCGATTTATGTACAGGGGCACTCAAAAGTATTCCAAAGCATTGCGTTCTATGAGAGAGATTTCTATAAATCAAATTTTAATAACTTTACTTTCCACGAAGTTTTAGGAAATTGAAATATCTTATTTATATGCACAAAAGAATGCTTTGCATTGAATATAGCATGGTTAGCATTAGATTTACAGGGTGACACAAAAATATCCATTTATATTAAGAGCTATTTATAAAAAATTACTAGAATTGTACTTTCGTTTACGTTAAGCGTTTTTAACACTTTCTAACATTTTTAAGTGTGAATATGATTTCAGTTTGTGTATCTGTCCATCTGTCTGCCTGTCTGTCTGTCTGTCTGCCTGCGTTCTAGATCCTTTAAATATTTATGGACTTTCTTGAAACCGATATATTTTATTGAAGTTCACTATCGGATGTTCCATATTGAAAATGGAGTGAATATCTCTTCTGGTTTGCGTACATGGACACCCAAAAGCATTCGGAAGAATTGTGTTCTATGGGGGTTATTTTTATAAATATTTTCCCTATAGAATGTTCCCCATTTAAAATGACATCAATAGGTCCTGTACAACTAGTTTGTTTATAGCAAAAAAAAAAAAAAAAAAAAAAAAAAAAAAAAAAAAGCTGATAAATTACGTTTTAGGACAGAATTTTTTGAAAGTTATATTTAAAAATCTTTCTACTGAAAAAATCATAAAAATATTGAAATGTATTGTTTATATTCTAAAATAATGTTTTGTATAGAATATGATATGATTAACTGTCTGATTTACAGGACTGCAGTAAAATATTCAGAGAGATCAAAAGCTGCAATTATAATCTAATGGCTGCATTTTCTTTTGCGTTAAGCCTTTTTAACACTTTCCAAAATGCCTAAGGGTGATTTTAAAATCAATTAGTCTATCTGTATATTTTTCAGTCATTCTGTCTATTGTGTGATAACGTAGTCAAATAATATTAAAAGTTATTCGATACAACAATTACATACAGTTGGAAAGTGTTACTAATCAATGCGTACTGCATGATTTTTTTTCTTGTTAATTTTATTTTGTTTGACTTTTTACAGGACGCTAGCATATATAAATGAATGAAATTCACAGTTTCAATTGTGGATGACAAAATTTCAGTTATTTAATCATAAATTTGTTAAATAATTTGATGTTTTAGAGAAACGTATAAAGGCATGACTTATTATTAGGTACAAAATTTTGAATAAACACCATAAAATGCAATAATCTCGCAACAATTGTTTCGGGTGGAAAAAGCACACGACCATTCGCCAGCTGAACAAAGTAGGCACGAGTGCTGCAGTCGGGCCTACTTTGTTCGCCTGACGAAGGGTCGTGTGCTTTTTCGACCTGAAACAATTGTTGCGAGATTATTGCATTTTATGGTGTTTACTCAAAGTTTTGCACCCAATACTTTAAAACGCCAGTTCTGTGGTGTTTCTGTAGCATGACTTATTACTCAAAATAGGAATGCTTTTTTAAAATATCTCCTTTATTGAATATTGAATGTCTTTTCCCAGATTTTTATTTAAACCTTGTTATCTATATTTTGTAAATTGTATTTTGTAGGTTTGTACGCATCAAATTAAATGTAACACTTTATAGCAACGCTTTCTTGCGGGGCTTACTGTATAACATAAATATATACCCATCAATAAAATCTTTATGTAAAAAAATGGAGCCGACTCCAAAAACAACAACTATTGCTCAAACAACAACAACAACAACAACAACAACAAAAAATTGGTATAAAATGAAACTGTAAATTGCGTCTAAAACTATAAAATAATTTCCTTCGCCAAACAACCTATGACGCTACAATTAATCATAACTTTTGAAGTCGGCGCAAAATTAAATAAAATTTGGTTAGTTTTTAAAGATTTGTTTTTAGATCGGTAGCTACGAATGTTGTTGTCTCGAAATGGTCCATTCTCGTGTTTCCGTTATTATTTTATCACTGTATACAATTGGTCCATTAGTAATATCTACATAGAACAGTGAACATCTTTCGCAATTCGGTATTTATGTTTTTACGAAGTTAGAGTTTCCTTTGGAAACTTGGTATAACTTTGATAACTATTATCCTTGGTGGCTTTTGGATATGGCGATCAAAACGTAATGCAAAAACATACACGTAAGATGTATATTTTCATAATATATATCTTATACGAAGTATTGTTTCATATTCTTGATTGATCACTTAAATTACCTTATTAAACTAACCATGATTTCTCAAAGAGAGTAAATATATTTGCCAGATAATTTGGCGATTTTTCTTTCACCAAGTACGCCAGATACCAGCAGCTCCACCAGCTTTGGCAGTTTACGAAATCTTATTTGTTTTCTTGAATCAAAATACTTTTCGACTGCGTTTTGCAGGTGACAATGTGAGATGTATATTTTGAATAGGATTTGATTCTTGTATTGAATAAAGGTATCAATTTTTATTTAATTTTGCGCCGACTTCAAAAGTTATGATTAATTGTAGTGTTATAGGTTGTTTGAGGAAGGAAATTATTTTATACTTTTAGGCGCAATTTACAGTTTCATTTTATACCTTTTTTTTTTTTTTTTTTTTTTTTTTTTTTTTTAGTTGTTTGAATAGTAGTTGCTTTTTGGAGTCGGTTCCAATCTTTTTTTTACAAAAAGATTTTATTTTTTTTCTTTTCACTGAAAATTTATTCATATAGCAGAGCATCAGAAGACGTTCGACGGCAGTTTCACAAATCACAACCATGAAGAAAAGTGACATAACTCAAAAAATGGTTTATATCACTGAAAAATATATGAAGTGTACCCAATGTGAACAAAAAAGTTACATCTCCATCTAGAAAATTATCCACTCGAGTGACAGTTTTGTGAGTTTTATTCTAGTCAATGCCTTATCTTTGAGCTGGTAAAGTTCAAAGAAAGAACAAAATATGCATTACAGCTGATAGACAGAAGTTTCAACATCGAAATAAAGGTTTTTTTATTTGTTTACAGTGTAGAAAACTGCAAACAAGCAGATGCACATTTAAACATCTTGTTTTTAATACTTATGTCAGCATTAATGTCTACAAACTGTTTTTTCGTACTAAATAGACAATGCTCTGCAATTTTATAATTCGCTTTTTCCCCTACCTTGAACCGTTTCCGAGACAGGAAAGCTAACTCCGCTGTTTTCCACCAGGTGGCGCTGTAGGCGGTTGAATCGTGTATCGCATGGCCACTTTACTATACCTACATACCACTTTTATGACTACAGCTGCAGCCGTTCAGCAGTTAAAAGAGTAGGGACTGAATTTTTTGGGTACCATGTATTTTCTTTGATCGTGAAGATATTAGCATGGGACCTATTTCAGACCAAGACCTTTACAACAAAACAAAAGTATCAAAATCGGATCACCCGTTTAAAAGTAAAGAGCTAACAAAAAAAAAAAAAAAAAAAAAAAAAAAAAAAATCATACGCTTTGAATTGAGAACCTCCTCCTTTTTTGAAGTCGGTTAAAAATAGCTATTCTTAAATATTAAACCTTTTTTTTTAAAAAAAATTATTTTTACCGCTATTATTATTATTTTTTTACTATTATCATTATCATTATTACTATTATTATTTTTTCTTGCTACCTACATTTTTGTAACTGAATATTGTAGGGTTCATATGAGACAAGCTATTTAAATTCTAGCGCATAAAGTGACATAATAAACTATTTCATATTTATTAAAAATAAACTATTAAAAATTTTTTATTCATAAACTATATTTAAGGAGAAAATATTTAAGGAGAAATAATTAAGGAGAAAATATTTAAGGAGAAATAATTAAGGAGAAAATATTTAAGGAGTCATATACGCCATAGAGGAATAAAAAATTGGATTAATTGTGTGAAAATGTTAAATTTGTCTTACGGGCGATTCCATGGAAGAAGGTAACATCAATCACAAAAAAGGATAATATTTTCTCTTTTTTTTTTTCCACCAGTATCCGCATACAGAAATTTTAATGGCATATTTACTGTTACTTCTATGATTTAATAGGATAATCATTATTGTTAGAGAATATTTTGGTGAGAGCAGAATTATCTCTATTTGTAACTGACGTTACATTTTTCATGGAATTGTCCTTACGCGTTATACGGGACTGTTTATCGCGCTGTATGACTTACTAGTCTCAAAATTTTGGTCGTGTTTTGTAGCAGCGCGTTACACGGGAGTCTACTGTAGTTATTCAGGTAAGTTTAGAAGAAAATACAATACGTTCTGTTGATTAGCTTCGTTGTATTTCATAATTAATATTTTTGTACTTTTTTTCTGGTATGAATCTTAATGAATAATGTCTATTCTATTGTAGATCACAATTTATTTTTTCTAAATATATAGACGGAACCCTAACACATTTTCGCTTGAAACTCTATTAAGAATTGATTTAAAGTATATAAATAGGACTCTTTCCGAACCGCCTTGATCTCAGAAATTTGAATATGAGGTCAAAAATATAGGTTGTTATTGAAAAAGTGAAGTCGTAAAAAGTGAAGTTGATGTCTGTTTTAATATGTAGACGATCCCTTAAGCAAAATCTAACTATACCGTTATAAATTAGACGTTATTACTAATCGATTGACCCAGCTGCACATTTATAGGACGATTCGCGACGAAATTAATTGGGGGGCGGGGGAATTGCTGACTGTACAATAAATGCTCTGTTAATTATTTCAGTTTGATAAAATGAATAAAATGTATAAAATGTTAGTATATTAAAATATAAGGTGAATATCTATGATAATTTCTCTAAATATAATATTTTTCTTTACAGCTAATATTTTTCTTGCACATTTTTTTTTTTTTTTTTGTAACATTTAAAATATTAAACTGATTTATATCTATTAAGTTAAATATTTTATCTTGACATTTCTAAAATCTTTGTTTATTCTTAAAAATTTATATCATTTGCAGAGCTGCCAACTTAATCCGGCAAATTGCTTGTACCGCCCCTTTTTCTACACCACTTAATTTTTAGAGTATTTGTTTTCTTAATTCAGCGTAAATATATTTGAAGAGAATTACTCTAAAAATTAAGTGGTGTAGAAAAAGGGGCGGTACAAACAATTTGCCGGATTAGGTTGGCAGCTCAGCATTTGCTTAATAAATTTTTAATTGATTTTGATTATAATGAAGTTACAATTTAGAAAACGTTCAGTAACTGAAAATATTTAGATTATAGTAAATAAGTGTGGCAATAAAATTAATACTTTAGATCTAAGTAATTGGAAGCATATTAAACATACATATTCAATTTCAGTTTGGTTAGTTTTGAAACATACATTAAAATTTAAATATCTATTTTTAAAATGTTCTTAAAAAAATATTATTTTTATTTTTTTCTTATTTTACTATTGAATAATTAAAGATTTCTGTATAAAAGATATGAAATAGCCAATGTTTTAAAAACTTATTACTTTGTATATGAAAAAATACAAATAATTTAGCACGTAATTTAAATATCTTAATTTAAAGTTGAAAAAAAAAATTATTAAGAAGAAATTACATATTAATTCTTAAAATAAATTGCTATTGACAATCAAGTTTGTAAACAGTAACAAAGTTACCAAACAAAAACATAGATACAAAAAAAAAAAAAAAAAAGAGACGAGCGATTGCGTAAGCTAGAGGCTAGAGAGCTCGAGAAACTTACAGCAGTTGCCAGCAGGGTCACTGTAGTCGAATTTTGGCTACTATTGAGTATACGGCAGTGTCCTATCTGTATAATCTGTGGTCCGAAGGTAGTCATGTGCACTAATAAAGGTTGGTACATGCAAAATCTGTCTTGGTTTCAGTTGTCTGCATGCTTAGAAATTAATACTTCTGGAAATTACTGACGCGGTAGAGCCATCTCCTCGGCATATGATCAAAATTGTAATAGCATGTCTCCATACCACACCCTAATTGCCTAAAGGTAATGCCTATGCGTAACGTAAAACCCACTCACTCAATCTCCCGCACCACATTCTAGGAGTGAATCCCAGATCGTAGCCAGTAGCTCAGAGTGTAGCTATAGTGGTACAATAAACTCACTCATATTATCTTATGAATTACTTTTAAGTTCCTTGGCATCACTGAACGAGGGTTAGTGTAATTTCGCTATGATTTTTTTCGTATTTGGCGTTGAAAACATAAAATTTAACAATTTTTTGTGGCTTTTCTGTTACGATTCAGCAGTTAAAATTTTTACCAGTGAATTATGAGAACAATTTACTGTATTTTTTTTTTTCGAAAAAAAAAATAAATAAATAAATAAATAAATAAAATAAATAAATAAATAAAAAAAAATCGACGATTAGCACTTGAAAAAGTTTCCTTGTGAGATAAATTATGAGTATATGGCTGAAATTTATTTCACTTGAGCTTTTCATTTTACTATACGCTTTCATTTCTTTCTTTTTTTTTACTTTCTTCTATATTCAATAGGAAAAAGTATTAGATTTAAAAAAGTTTTACACTTTCGATTTTCGATTAATTTAGCTCTTTTAAGATGTTTTGAACACGAATTGACCATTTTTAGAAAATGTCTGTCTGAGTGTGTGTGTGACAAAAAAATGTGGTAACTGTATAAGAAACTACTGTATAGAATTGCATGCAAATTTATATGTAATTGCATCTTGACATAAATTAGTGCCTAACAATATCTGGGCAAATATCTCAACAGATGCTATACTGCGATGACTTACATTTAAGGGAAGGGTATGTCACAGATTTTATTGTGTATAATCCTTAGATAAGTAACGAACAAGATGTATCGTATGTCTTTTGGTTTCGGTTTGTTAAATCAAGTAATGCCGGTTATTGGGGTTGTAACAATGCTGCAATCTGAGGAGTTTGCAAGAATTTTAAATCATCTCATCTTTCTGTTAATCAATCAGCGATGTAACACCCACAACAAACAGCGATAAATGCACCAAAGATGGATACCCTACGTCAAGAAAGTAAGGAGTTTAGGAGCAAGCAATGGCAATTCGCTAGTCGGGGATTGTAAGCAGAGCCTGATTAAGGGGGAAGCACACATTATTTATATTTACACCGTTATTTTTTAACAAATACTTTCCTCCTATAATAAACAGAAAATTCTCATTAAAAATTATTTTAAAAGAATTCTGGTGTCTAATAAAGGTGAGTCAATTGGATTGTTTTACACCGTTCATTTTTTATAAAATTTATTTCCTCGTCAAAGCGTGGAATTTCTATGACATGAAGTAAAAAATAATTATAAAAATATTCCGGTGAGAGCGGAGATAATGTGTGCTTCCCCCTTAATCAGGCTCTGATTGTAAGCATTTGAGTACTGACATGCCTCATTTTGTTCATTATTTATGTAATGTGTAATCTAACAAATGTTGATACGTGAGAGGGCCATTATGAAATATCTAATTCGATTTGGGTGTTTATCAGCCAATAGGTGGCATTACTATTCTGTAATTTTCGTCGTGAACGGTAAGATTATATCTGATATTCTACTGTAAACAATTACACAAAACTTGGTATATGAGAAGGCCATTATGATGCACTATACTGATTCAATTTGGATGCATATCGGTCAACAGGTGGCGCCGTAATTTACCTCGTGGCCTGGAAAGCTAAATCACAACATCAGTGGTATATAAATGCACTAAACTTAATATATTAGATGACGTTATGAAAACGAATGCTGTCTCTATTTGGGTGTATATCTGCCAATAGGTAGCGCTGCAATTACTCACCCTCTGTGGTTTTCCACATGGAAACATCTCAGTATCTCTTGATTAAAATTGCATGAAACTCCATACAGGGTGTATCAAAAGTCTTGGATACACCAAAATATCTTCAAAGGAAAGCAATTTCGCTGAACTCATTGATTTCAAAAGTTTCATTCATTTAAATAATCTATTATATGAGATATCATAGGTGAGCCCGCGTGACGCAAATTTAGTTTTTTCAAACAGAAACCATACTTTTTCTTAATATAATCGTGTTAAGAGGAGAAAGTCTGTTATAAATCATGTATTGCTTTTCTGAATTCTGAAAAGTAAGGGATCTCGGGGCCCTGCCTCTTATGTTGAAAAAAAAAAAAAATCTGGAAATTCTAAAATATCTTAACGAAACAGCAAATTTGCTGAACACAATGATCACAAAAGTGTCGTGCATTCAAATTATCTATCAGATGAGGTATCATCGGCGGGTCCCTAATCTGAAAATAAAAAGAAATGCAATACATGATTTAAAACAGATTTTTTTTATAAACTTAACACGATTCTGCGAAAAAAACCCTATGATTTCCATTTGAAAAATATTAGTTTGTGCCACGCCAGTCCCTTGGGAGCCCCGAGATTTCATCTATGATACCTCATCTGATAGATCATTTGAATGCACGATAGTTTTGTAAGCATTGTGCTTAGCAAAATATCTTTTTTGTTAAATATTTTAAGCTTTCCAGATTATTTATTACAACAAAATAATTGGGGCCCCGGGGCCTCCTACTCGTCAAAAAAAAAAAAAAAAAAATGCAATACCTGATTTAATACAGATTTTTTCTGATTAACGCGATTATGTAAAGAAAAAGCATGGTTTCAATATGAAAAAATGAAGTCTGTGTCACGTAGGCTCACCTATGACACCTCATCTGATAAAACATGCATGCACGAAATTTTCGAAATCAATATGTTCAGCGAAATTGCTTTCCATTCGAGATATTTTGGTGTATCCACATATGAAACACCCTCTGTATAAAAAAAAAAAATAATAATAATCTTATTGGTCATTATTATTACTTACAAACTTTGAATAAACACCATAAAATGCAATAAACTCGCAACAATTGTTTCGGGTCGAAAAAACACACGACCCTTCATCAGGCGAACAAAGTAAGCACGAGTGCTGCAGTCAAAGCGGCAACGCACAAAATCGTTTAAAATGAAAAGAAAGAGTTTATAAAGTAGGAACTAAATATAGCTACTGGTGTGAGTAGAATTGTACAAAACACAAGAAAATAAATAAATGAGTGAGATTAAACATACAACAATCTAAGGATAACAAAAATTAAACTAAAATCTAAGTTACGAGAGTAATTTCCAAGCATCAGAGAAGAAAGGAGTGGAAGAAATATCATTAACAAGATTTTTCGAATTTTTAAATATGTAAAATGCTTCATGAATATCCAAATGGGAGGAACAGACAGGAGATGAAATTATGTTAGTTTTGGAAAAATCAAAACGATGACCTTGAGACCAGCAGTGGGAAGCAATAGAAGATTTGGTAATCTCTTCATTACGAACATTCCGACGGTGCTCATTTATTCTGTATTTCAAACGTCTCCTAGTTTGACCAATATAACCTAAGTTGCAGGACGAACACGGAATTAAATAAATTCCAGAACGGTTTTCGGTGGGAATGGGATCCTTAAGAGAAGATAATTTAATTTTATTGACGGGTTTGTAAATAACTTTGAAACCAAACGGTGAAAGAATTTTAGAGATTTTAAAAGAGAGTGAAGAATAAAAAGGTAAAACAACTGGGATGAGAATGTGATCGTTTAATTTGGGAGCAGAACGTTTAGGATTCTTAAATTTATATAGAGCTTTATCGATGATAGATGGGTTATAGCCACGAGAGAGAGCAAGAGATTTTAAATAATTAATTTCTTTCAAAAGATTAGACGGATCAGAACAAATGTGTAAGGCACGGTAAACATAAGTGTAAAAAGCAGACATTTTTTGTTGAGGGGCGTGGTTAGAGAGAGCATGCGGCGGCAAAGAGACTGAGAATGGTTTTCTAAAAACAGTAGTTGAGAAACAATCCTTTTCTTTATTCACAAGAACGTCAAGGAAAGGCAAAGAGCAATCCTGTTCAACCTCAAAAGTGAATTGAATGCATGGGTCAATCGAATTGACCAAAGAAAGTAAATTGGACAAATCGACGTCAGGGGAGACAAGAACGAAAGTGTCATCCACATATCTAAACCAGTGAGGAAATTTATATACACCGAAGAGTTTTTCTTCAAAATAGTGCATATAAATGTCGCAAAGTAAAGGAGAGAGAGGACTACCCATGGCCATACCATCATTTTGGGAATAATAAGTACCATTAAAAATGAAGGCAGTTTGCCTGATACACAAATGAACTAAATTTACAAGCTCCTCAATTTCAATAGAAGAATAATGGAATTCTCGTAGTCTTCTCTCTAAACAAACCAGAGCACCTTGAACCGGAACATTTGTAAAAAGTGACTTTACATCTAAAGAAATCATAGTATAGTTAGACGGAGAGATGCATTTAATTTTGTCCACAAAATCATACGAGTTTTTTACAGTATGAAGATTAGTAGAAGTTAGATGAGAAAGAGAGTTTGAAAGAAATCGAGCAAGATTGTAAGAAGCCGTACCAATATTAGATACAATAGGTCGAAAGCAGAGAGTGGGTTTATGAATTTTCGGAAGTGCATAGAAACGAGCACAATTAGCAGCAGAAGGAATTACCATGCGTTTAGTATAATCATTAAGAATAACGGAATTTTTAACGTGGTGTTTGACTTGATTAAGATGATCATTAGAAGGATCTTTTTTAAGTTTCGAATATGGACCTGAAGTAAGCAAGGACTCAACATGGGAAATATAATCCGATTTGTTGAGTAGAACAGTTTGTCCCCCTTTATCAGATCTTGTGACAATTAAATCGGGGGCGGAGTTTAATTCAGAGAGGGCGGATTTTTGAGAAGGAGTAAGGTTAGACTTTTGTGGATGATTATTGGTGGAAATAATGTTAGATAAAATGAAACGAAGAGATTCTAACTGGCCTGGAGAAATTTTACTATTTTTAAAGGAATTTTCAATCGGAGCGATCAAATCCGGAATGGAGGGTCTCGAAGTACGCGCAGAATTCAGACCCAAACTGAGCACGTCGCGTTGAGTATTAGTCAGAACGTGCGAAGAGAGATTAACAACAGTATTCTGAGCAAGAGGAGAAACGGGAGAAGTAAAGGAATTACTTTTAAGAAGATAATTAAATTTCTTATTTAAGTTAGTTTGATGCCTAGAAGACTGAAACGCAACGTATGCGAAATTTCTTTTTTCAAAAGAAGAGAAATCATGAACAGAATTGCTAAGAGACAGATGTAAAGTATATAATTCAGACTCAATAGACGAGAGAGACTGTCGTATATCCTGAATAATAGCCCTAAGAATAACAAACTTACTCCTATTTAAAGCATTTTTAATGCGAAGAGAAGCAGGAAGATTGTACTTAATGTCTATGAACTTAGGAATTATCCGAGCACGCTTACATCTAAGCTTACATCTCTGCTCGGATAATTCCTAAGTTCATAGACATTAAGTACAATCTTCCTGCTTCTCTTCGCATTAAAAATGCTTTAAATTCGGTGTATATAAATTTCCTCACTGGTTGAGATATGTGGATGACACTTTCGTTCTTGTCTCCCCTGACGTCGATTTGTCCAATTTACTTTCTTTGGTCAATTCGATTGACCCATGCATTCAATTCACTTTTGAGGTTGAACAGGATTGCTCTTTGCCTTTCCTTGACGTTCTTGTGAATAAAGAAAATGATTGTTTCTCAACTACTGTTTTTAGAAAACCATTCTCAGTCTCTTTGCCGCCGCATGCTCTCTCTAACCACGCCCCTCAACAAAAAATGTCTGCTTTTTACACTTATGTTTACCGTGCCTTACACATTTGTTCTGATCCGTCTAATCTTTTGAAAGAAATTAATTATTTAAAATCTCTTGCTCTCTCTCGTGGCTATAACCCATCTATCATCGATAAAGCTCTATATAAATTTAAGAATCCTAAACGTTCTGCTCCCAAATTAAACGATCACAGTCTCATCCCAGTTGTTTTACCTTTTTATTCTTCACTCTCTTTTAAAATCTCTAAAATTCTTTCACCGTTTGGTTTCAAAGTTATTTACAAACCCGTCAATAAAATTAAATTATCTTCTCTTAAGGATCCCATTCCCACCGAAAACCGTTCTGGAATTTATTTAATTCCGTGTTCGTCCTGCAACTTAGGTTATATTGGTCAAACTAGGAGGCGTTTGAAATACAGAATAAATGAGCACCGTCGGAATGTTCGTAATGAAGAGATTACCAAATCTTCTATTGCTTCCCACTGCTGGTCTCAAGGTCATCGTTTTGATTTTTCCAAAACTAACATAATTTCATCTCCTGTCTGTTCCTCCCATTTGGATAGTCATGTAGCATTTTACATATTTAAAAATTCGAAAAATCTTGTTAATGATATTTCTTCCAATCCTTTCTTCTCTGATGCTTGGAAATTACTCACGTAACTTAGATTTTAGTTTAATTTTTGTTATCCTTAGATTGTTGTATGTTTAATCTCACTCATTTATTTATTTTCTTGTTTTTTGTACAATTCTACTCACACCAGTAGCTATATTTAGTTTCTACTTTATAAACTTTTTCTTTTCATTTTAAACGATTTTGTGCGTTGCCGCCTTGACTGCAGCACTCGTGCTTACTTTGTTCGCCTGATGAAGGGTCGTGTGTTTCTTCGACCCGAAACAATTGTTGCGAGTTTATTGCATTTTATGGTGTTTTTTCAAAGTTTGTAAGTAATAATTTTTACAACGCCAGTTTCGTGATGCTTCTTTATTAAATTATTGGTCATTGGTGTTTCAGTGATCTTGTATCTGTTGCTTGGCTTCTACTATGCTTAATAGATCATTATTATATTTATATATATATAGTATATGTATTTGCGTTACGTAGGGTCGTAGGGCGCCTGGGATCCCACATACGTTACTTCATCTAATGGATCATATACATGCACGGCACTTTTGTAATCACTGTGTTCAGCGAAACTGCCTTTTTTATTAAGATATTTTAGAATTTCTAGATTTTTTATTACAACATAAATTCGGGCCCCCGGGCCACTTACTTAAAAAAAAAAAAAAAAAAAAAAAAAAAAAAAAAAAAATTGTACATGATTTTAAACCCATTTTTCCCTGCTTAATACGGTTCTGTGAAGAAAAAATATGGTTTCCATTTGAAAAAATTGAGTTTTTTACCTGAGCCCCTGGGGGCCACGGGGTATTATCTATGATACCTCATCTGATAGATCATTTGAATGCACGACACTTTTATAAGGCAGCCCATTGATATGGAAGAAAAGTTTGAAGATGACATTCATGATAAACTTGATTAATTTTTATTCGGGGATTCATATTAATCAAATTCGAGGATATCTGATTTCAATTATTTATTCGAGGTTCAGACATTTATTTGTAAATAATAAGTTTATTAACTTACATTAAAATTGTATTACTTATATTTTACTGACTTTGAAAAGCAAAAATTTTGTTTAAATTAGAAAAAAAAAAAAAAAAAAAAAAAAAATAATAATAATAAATAAATAACTAAATAATAGTTTTGGAGGTGTTTTTATGAGAGATGGAGGAAGCTCCTGCCAAAGAAATACTTTTTTGTTTTACTTTCGGTACCCCGTATGAGTTATGCCCCAAAATTCCAAATCTGTATATTTCTTTCTAACTATTGTTATTATTACTATTTTAATTTGAAGGAACTAGGGCAAGTGCACCAGTGATTGACACTTTTAGAGCAATCTCTGATGTTTTTAATGTTCTAGTCAACAGAAAATATTTTTAGAAATCTTAAGTTAGTACATATGGTATGAAAGACATTCAGAACCACATATATGTTAAAATATATGCATTTGATAACAATTACTTTTTTTTTATGAATTTTTATTTGACACCCACTCAATATTCCAGTAATTGACACTGCCAGTTTTTCATTTATCAGTAATTGACCCCCTATGTTCCAGTGTTTGACACTGCCAGTTATTCATTTTACCAGTTATTAGCACCTTATTCTCCAATGTTTGATACAAAATGTTAAAATTCTTACATGAAAAATATATGATTTTATTATTTTTCTTATTTATTAATTATTTCGGGATAGATGTCAATCACTGAAGCACCTACCCTATACGGTTCTTTGAGGGGATGGAGGAATCATTCATTTTAGGGGAAGATGTTTTTTTTTTTTCTCCTCCATGAGAATTACTCAAGAGTGCTGTCCTAAAGGATTCAAAATCATATCTACTATTTTTTTTTTCAACGAATTATACGATTATGGGGGTGAGGGAGGAGTGAGAAACTCTCTAATCAGATCAGGATGAACTTTTTTGTTTTCTATTGTTAAACCACTCACTTTATTCCCAAATTTCAAAACTCTGTAGATTATTTCCCAATTTTTCTTAATACATTTTCTTTTCTTTTTTCTTTTTTTTTTTTTTTTTTTTTTTTTGGGGGGGGGGGGGGGGGAGGAGGAAGGTAGCTCTCCAAGGTGAAGATTTTTTCTACTACTAGACTCCTTAAGAATGTTATACCAAGAATTCAAAACTCAATAAATTATTTCCCGAATTTTCTTAATTTCAACAAGTTATACGATTTCTTTTTAGAGAGAAAGGGGACCGGAGGTAGCTCCCACCCCAGAGTGGGGAACTCTTTTGTTTGCCACTATCAGATTCTCTCAAATGATATATCAAAATTTCAAAACTCTATAAATTATTTCCCCATTTTTTTTTTTTTTTTTTTTTTTTTTTTTTTTAAATTTCTACGAATTATATGATTTGGGAGGAGCAGGAGGGTGAAGCTCGCATCCCGGGCAGGGAACATTTTTATTTTGCATTATTAGACCTCTCTTAAGTATTATCCCAAAGTTTCAAAACTTTATAAATTATTTCCCTTCATTTTCCTTATTTGAACGTACTTATACTAAAGTATATACTGCTACAAACAAATGTAGACAACTAAACTTTTTGAATAGTTTAAACACATATTTTTAGAGCAAAGTTTTAAATTAAACCTCTTTTCTTCATTTTATTACTCGTATAAAGTATATACGAGAAACTTTTGAGCATTAAACTAAAAATTCTTTTTTCTATGGTGCTGTGACAATTGCTATAGTATAACTGGAGTTCACTAAAATAATTTAAATGTGAACATGATGCTTTCTTAATTAGCATAAAACATATATGGATTAAATTCATCTGAGAACCAATGATGGCCTGTTGATTAAATCATTATCTATTGTAAATATATCTTAAATATAACTAATAGTGAAAGTATTTAAACTGATAAAAAGCATTTGTTATAAGAGTAGAAAACTAGATGGCGCCACCATTCAAACAAGTAGATTTAGAAGCCCTTTTTCCCCTTTACTTAAAAAAGTGAAACGAAATAAATTTTTACACGGTGCAATAAATTTGTTTATAGTTGATATTCCTAAAATTATTTCTTTTAAATTTTTTATTTTTGCATGTCACGGGTTACATACGTTAAGTTTTAGAAGCTTGAAAAACTTAATCCTCTCATGTTTTCTTTTTATTAAAAAAAATCATGAATTAAGTTTACCAGTTAACAATAAAAATAACAACGAACTGCAGCAAAATAGCCCTCTATTTCACAAAAAGAAAACTCTATATTGAGTAATAAAGGAATAAATCTCACCATGAAAGTAACCGGAATCAGTACAAATTATTTATTAAAATTGTCCATGATGAACGCAAACAATTTTAATCTGAGACAAGTATATAATGTCGAAAGAAAACCAATTTTTCATGCTTTTTTTTTTTTTTTTTTTTTTTTTTTTTTGTAATTGTCACAGATTTTTGGTTTAACCATTCGTTTTAAAAGTACTGAGGAGTTCTTTTGAAATATATATATATATATTGAAAATTTACAATCCTCGGGGGGATTTATCTCACAAGGGGAGAAGTGATCCCCACATATGCAAAAGTTTTTTCCCTGGTTGACTAGTACTGTTATAAATATATTATTTTAAATTTCCCATTGAAAAAGCAGAAGAAAAAAAAAATCTCATTATGTACATTTATACTATTTTTTTTTTTTTTTTTTCTGTACTGCTATTTTAAAATTTATGAATAAATAGGATGACAGTGCCATCTGTTGCGCGATTTATCCCCAAAAGCAGTGCTAGTTTAAGTCAAAGTCCAAATAAATATCCAATGTGCTTAATTCCGTTCATTGGTTCGTGTCGTGAGTTAGAGCGCCCACAAAATTTTGGATACACGTACTCTCTTCTTATATAGGGTAAGTGCACCAGTGATTGACACTTTTAGAGCAATCTCTGATGTTTTTAATGTTCTAGAAAATCAGAAAATATTTTAAAAGATCTTCAGTTAATACATATGGCCTGAAAGACATTCAGAACCACATATATGTTAAAATATATACATTTGATAACAATTATTACTATTCTTATTTTTTTTTATGAATTTTTATTTGACACCCACTCAATGTTCCAGTAATTGACACTGCCAGTTTTTCTTTTTATTAATAACTGGCACCCTATGTTTCAGTGTTTGACACTGCTAGCTATTCATTTTACCAGTTATTAGCACCCTATGCTCCAGTGTTTGACATAAAATGTTAAAATTCTTATATGTGAAATGTATGATTTTATTATTTTTCTTATTTATTAATTACTTCGGGATAGATGCCAATCACTGGAGCACCTACCCTATATAGAAGAAAATTAAACTAGTATGTTGTGGGAATCACAAATTCACTAAGTTTAAATTATTTATTAAACTTGTTATTTATTCAAGTTATTTTTCATGATAAATGCAGGCGATTTTCATCGTAGAAAAGTATAACATAAACTGTCCAACTGTTTTTATTTATTTATTTATTTATTTTAATGGAAAAAATAAAATAAAATTTTAATCTATTACAGATCTAAGTTCCATTCCTTTAATCATTCGTTTCGAAGGTATCAGTGAGTTCTTTTAAAAGTTACTTTATAATAAAAATTTTTACTTTCCAGGTGAGGAGGGGGGGGGGGGTATGCGATGCTCCTACATATACAGTGTTTGTTTCCTGGCTGACTATTACAATTATAAATACATAGCAATTTCATATTTAAAAATTAAAAATAATTTTTATTTTTGTACATTTATACGAAATTTTGTAATATACTACCAAAAATAAAAATTAGGAATAAAAGGGGGTGTCAGCGCCATCTCTGGTGCGACTGATCCCCATATGTATTTAGTAGCAATTTAAGAAAAGGTTATATCGTTCCACCAGTGACCGAGTGGTTCTGCGCTTAAGCTGGTAAACGAAAAGTAGCGGGTTCGATCCAGGTCGCGCTCGTCGACCTAGTCGTTCGGAGTTATTCGTGGTTTTCTCCGAAACTTGCGTAAATACGGGCTAGGATTCCTTAGAAAAACCCCCACGGAGGGCATCCTCCCTTGCGCCCCCAGGTTTCTAATGTAGAAAATTGGCCTTAACACTGACACCAACACTAAATATCAACTTTGGGTAAATTCCGTTTATTATTTATGAGATACAGCGTCCATAAAGTTTTGGATACATACGCACAAAAGCACAGTCAGATAGACAGGCATTTTCTAAAAATGATCAATTCGTGTTCAAAATATCCCAAAACATGTAAATGCATCCATAGAAAACCAGAGTTCAAAAAATAACAGGAGACTTGGCGTTGGAATATTAAAACCCGAATATACTACTACGTCAGAAACGCCAAAAGAAAAATATTTGCGATGCTACCGAAACAGCTATATGCATCGCAAATATTTTTCTTTTGGCGTTTCTGACGTAGTAGTTTATTCGGGTTTTAACAGAGTTCAAAAACTTTCATAAATTCAATACTTTCTTTTCATGTAGAAGCTAATAAAACTAGTATTTTGTAGCCATCACAATTTTTTTCTTATTTTTTCCTCACGCAGTAGGGATTATTTATTAAAATTATTTTCCATGATAAATGCAGACGATTTTCATCTGAGAAAATTGTAACACTAAATGTCCAAAGAAAGTCAGTTTCGTGCTCTACAGACGACGTATTAGGAAATGATTTTTTTCTTTTAATATTCTTTTTACGTTTAATATATATATATATATATATATATATATATATATCACAGATTTATGGTTCAGCCATTCGTTTTAATGGTATTGACAAGTTCTTTTGAAAAATACACATATGGAAAATTTACCCCAACGTGGTACTCTACATATACATACTATATGTACTAATTGGAGATTAAGAGATAAGATAACGAATACTGTTATGTAAACCTGTGTTAAAACAATTCAAATTAGGCTTCAGAACAGCTTTATTTGACAAATAATTCCATCTGAGAGGGGCTACTGCTACCCTCAACCTCCCGTTTTACTATTATACCTACATTTATATAGAATTCAAACCTGTTATTAAGTACAAAAGTTCACTTAAAATTATTTAGTCAACTTTCACACGCAACATTCTTTGAAACTTATCAATCTTGATCAAACTTTCCTAGTAACAAATGTATTAACTTCAAAATACAACATTTGGATCGCCTGAAATTATTTTTTTTATTTACTCTAAGAGATACAGACAAAGATCAAACGTTAAAAACTTTGGTATCCAGGACAACGTGTAAATAATAATAATAATAATAATAATAATAATAATAATAATAAATAAAAAAAAAAAAAAACAGGCGCTGAATGTTTAGCTTAAAATATACATTATTTACCATATTGATATGAGGAATTAATTTCAATTTCTGAGCAGGTTTCCTGAACATGGTAAAACACTATAGTAAAGCACTTTCACTAAAAATGAAAAAGAATGTTATGCCTTAAATATTGGTAGTCCTGTATACCTTCTAAAGCTTATGTACATACCACATGGTGCACGTAAATATAATCCTATTATTAATAACACGCGGCACAACCTGAAATACGCTTCCATCAATTTTCATTTATTGTCGCACTGTAATCCAGTTCTTTTGTATAGCCCTGTAAACGAACAGTGAATTATTTCCATACCATAACATGAAACAAAACATGAAACATTCCCCCCAAAACATGAAACGTTCTCATGCAAAATATATATATATATATATATATATGTTTCATTTGGTTTAGTGCAGTCTATAGATGCTTAACTCTTAAATGTTGTGTTGCCTTTTGGTAACATATTCAATTTTGTCTTCTAAAGTATTGTAAGAATAATATTGAAGCTCTAATGTCTCATGTGTGACGATTGGCAACAAATTGCTTTTTATATTTTTAAATTGGTTTAAAAATAATAAGGCATTTAAGGGTTAAATTCTCTTGCAGGTATGAATACATACCTGCAAGTTCCCCCATAGACGTAATGTATTTGAATTCTCTTGGGTGTCCTTATACATGAACCATTTGCTTGATCTCAAAGAAAAGTTTAGTGTAGCATCAATATATTATAGCATTTAGAGTACCAAGTTTGGACTTTCTACTGTTATTTGTTCTTGAGATATGCTGATAACAGAGGGACACACCGACACACACACACAGACCTACCGCTAAAAACAAGATTTTCGGATTCAGGAGACCTCAAAACGTGTAAATATAACAAAAACTCAATTTCGAAAATTTGACCCCAAAACAATTCTTTCTCTACCATATAGATATGAATAAGAGAAAGTGAAAATGTTGAAAGAGCTTAATGACATATTTTATACTAACACCTTTTGACGACCTGATGGTTTATGACCCTTTATAATTCCGACTGTGGCGAATTCTCGCTTAATGGTGCTTTCAACCATGTAGAGATCCTATAATAAGAGAGACTGGACATTGGTGCGCCGGCTTCTTCACTTATGTCCGCCGTCTTAGTGCCAGTAGCTGCATTCTTGCCATTGCGCTGAGAAAGATTTCTGATTATTCTGTGGCCCCCACCAGTGATCAAAAGGTTCGGCTGTCGAAAGTGGTAGACAGTAAATGCCGGGTTCAAACCCAGGTCATGCTCGTTGGCCTAGCCGTTCGGAATTTTCTGTGATTTTTTTTTCGAAAACTCGCGTAAATGGGGGCTAGGATCACTTAGAAATATTTCTACAGAGGCAATCTTCTCAGCCCTAGGATCATCAAGTTGTCAATCGGCTTTAATCCCTAGATCTACACCTACACCTAATTATTTTGTGTCATAATTAGAGAAGAATTTACCATTTATAGCATTATATTATCAGAAATTATGTAGATTTGGCCCTGAAAAATATATAAAGGTAAAAAAGCTGTATTATTTTGTAACACGTATCAAGTTTTTTGGCTTCTGTTATATTGCGTGCTGTATTTTAATAATTGTTTTTTAATTTTCTTGCTATATATATTCTTTTCTGTTGTTTTCTCTGAAACTCGCGGAAATACGAGCTGGACCATTTAAAAAGATTCCTACACAGGGCTCACCTCGCCTAGGACCCTCATATAATCACTAAGACTTAACCCACACACCAGCACCACCCAATATGTTTTAAAATACACATTAATATTATTATGTATTTAATTAAAAAATATTATAACTAGAATATACTTATAATGGCCAGTATGTAAAATGCATCCAACTTCTTTAAACAAATGAAAATAAAAGATAATAAAGTGTAAATATTTTACGAGAATATGGAATATAAGTTGATTTTAACTCTTTAATGGTCATTACATATTTTCTTTTGAAAATTGCTAAACTAATTTAAAAAATATATTTATTAGACACGTAGCTAATCCCCCACCCTTAAAAAAAGAGAGAAAAAAGTGCATTTTTAATTTCCGAGAAAATTTTGGTTTGAAACATCGATGTGTTAACCTCATTAAATTGAAATAATGTTTAATTTAATTACTAAATAAAATTGTGTGTAAACATTAAAAATTTCAAAAACTCTCAGTTTTTATTTCAAGTAGATATAATTGCATGGTCCTCAATCAGGTTCAAAAAAAAAAAAAAAAAAAAAAAAAAACTAGACACGAACTGTATTATTAAAAAAGCAATCTACATACGCGTCTACTAACAAGGAAAGTCTCCTTAACCCCTTAACGCGCGCTGTCCTCGCTACAAGGACGCAAAATTTCTGATTCAGCTGCAAAATTTCATCCCGGAAAATTTTTAGCAAAAATTCACGTTTATAACATTTCAGAAAAGGCCGGTTTTTTAAACCTTAAAATTTAAAATTTCTTTTAGTTTAATTTCGTTCATGAATTCCGGTGGCAGTATAATTTAAATGTTTTAAATTGTCTTGCGCCGCAAAGGGTTAAAGCGCATACTCGAAATATTCTTAAAAAGAAAAAAAAGAAAAAAAAAAAAATCTACTGATACTTCTTACTTTCATAATATAAGATCAGTCAAATTTATCGGTGTTATTACCAGTAAATTAATTATTTGTTTAAAAAAATAAAAAAATAAATAAATAAAATAAAATACTTTTGAATATTTGGCGCGAAATGACAAAGACATCATACGATTTGGCGAACGACATACTTTCTCGCGAAATGCAAGTAATTTTAATAAATATGAAAATTGCTTACTAAATGAATGCTTACGAAATAGAGTAATACTGAATAACTTTAAAATTATCATATAAAATAGTTGATTACTTTTTAAATAAGTATCTATGACATACTGACGTGAGTTGAGGCTGAAAATATTTAATTTCACTTCTTAAAAAATGTTTTTTTTATTGCATAATTAACAAATGCTTAAGTAACATACGTTTAAGTTATATGTATAGTAACACATTTATACATTATTTTATTTGAAAAATCTTTTGAATTTTGCATTTGTAAGTATTAATTTAATTATGAATATTGAATATGTGCTTAAAAATTTTAACTCTTGATAATTTTTCTTTAAAAATTTCTTTTAAATTCGAATAAATCGGCATTGTATGTATATATATTTCACAAAATTATAGTCATAAAATGTATTTATTTAAGTTTAAATTATTTGAACTAATTTAGCACGTACAATTGAAAAAGTTTTTGATAAATTTTATCCAACCCGTTAAAAAAAAAAAAAAAAAAAAAAAAAATTAATGACCGGAATATTGTGTATTTTCAACATTATTGTGCATGCTATGCTTAAATTTAGGCTTTAATGTTGAGTTAAAAATCATTATAATCAATCATTTTTTTTTTTTTCTAAACTAGCGGATCTTAACTGGTTTTCTATGAACATATAAAAAGCGTTTCGATAATTCATTGATATTTCTTCATTTGTAAACTGTTATGTTTTTTTTTTAGTTTATTATGCAATAAAAAAGGGTGTATAATGATTAATTTTAAGCTATAACACGCAAATTTCTAACGAATTTTAAGTTAATTTAAGTGTTCCGTGAATAACAAATGTTATTAATATACGATCATTAGATTCTAGTTTGCACATTTATATCTCTGTACCCTGCACTGTAAAAAATATGTCTATTTGCTGCCAGAAATTTTCTGTAATTGCAAAAAATACGTTCTGACAATGTAATATTTTCGTAAATTACGCGTATTTTCTCAAATTACAGAGAATTTCTGGCAGCAAATAGGACATATTTTTTATAGTGTGGAAGTAAAGGACACAATGTCCATTTTGGGATAAGAGTCACCACCATGTCTTTGATGTGCTGCAATGAAATACACACTGTAAAAAAATAACTATTACCAGCTGCAATCTGTGATTTATTTTATCCAATCACAGAGAATTTTTTGCAAGAAATTCTCTGTGATTGGATAAAATAAATCACAGATTGCAGCTGGTAATAGGTTTTTTTTTACAGTGCATTTGTCATGAATAATGAAAATGGACATGGTTTTATTTTCCACTGTTTTATCTCCTTTATAGTCACTGGAAATTAGTGCTTAATGTCTCCCCCCCCCCCTATTGATTATAATAAAAAATTGTTTGGTTTGTACGATTCGAATATCGATTATAAATCTTTTTTTTCTCTTTTCTAGTACTAGCGAACTTTCTACCTAAGTCCTTATTTCTTATTTCTTCAGTTATTAATTATCTTAAATTTTGTGAGAAATTTCATGATTATGTTTGTTATTGTTATTCTTTTTACGTCGCTCTAAGGAGAAAAAAAACAATAACTTTATTCGTAATGCTAAATTTAATACGCATAGAAAATCAGTGATTCAGATATTTGTTTATTAAAGATATTTTGCGATTAATGCCTATCTTTAATGTTTAATAATTATTAATAATATATTTTTATTCGTGTTCAAGTTAAGCAATCATAATTAGTACTTTTATTTTAATATTTATTTACTATCTTAAAAATAAATAAATTAATTAATTAATTAAAATAAACATAAACATAAATACATATATTTTGATTTTAAGTCTTTTTAAATATCGTTTTATGCCAATTCCTTGAAAAATGTATATGGTTTCAAACTAAAGAAATAACTCGTGTCTTTTAGCCTTCATACAAATTCATGCATGTGGCAATTCTTATCTGTTGTCATTTTTCTAAGAACGCACATACAAAGAATGTTAAGGGGTTTTCTGTAGTTTTAAAAGAAGAAAATATAGGGTTAAATTCTTCTCCGTTAAAAACCCATTACCTCTTTAAAGAGGCGGGCAAAAAACCCATTAATCCTCATCGATCACTTGAGGTTGTGAAATCTGGGAATACACGATATATATAATATACATAAAGGACATGGTGTTAACTCCTTTCACAAAATGACCATGGTGTCCTTTACCTCCGGGGTACAGATACATACATATAACAAAATTATAATTGTAAAAATGTGTTCATTGCGAGTAATAATACTTAAATTGTTTTAGTGTGAAGAGAAAAAGTTTTTCCTTAAAGATTATCATATATGAAAAGTGTTAACGACTGCTGTTTGTCGGTCCGTCTGTCTGTCTGTCCGCGCTCTAACTCCCGTAAATATTCATGGAATTTCTTGAAACTGATATATGTTATTCAGGTTCACTATCGGATGCTCCCTATTAAAAATTGAGTGAATACTTCTACTGGTATACGTACAGGGACACCCGAAAGTATTCCAAAGCATTGCGACATGCATTGCACATGAGAGGTATTTCTATAAACCAAATTTTAATAACTTTACTTTGCACAAATCTTAATGAAATTGAAATATGTTATTCATATGCACAAAGAATGCTTTCTATGGAATATAGTATGATTAGCATTAGATTTACAGGGTCACACAAAAATATTCAGCTACATTATAGGTTATTATTGGAAATTTGCTGGAATTGCATTTTCGTTTATATTAAACGTTTATAACACTTTATAAGAATTTTAAACTGTGAATAGGATTTCAGTCAGTGTATCTGTCTGGTTCGTGTACAGAGTTTGTTTACTGGTTTGTGTACAGAGTTTGTTTACTGGTTTGTGTACAGAGACACCCAAAAAATTTCCAATGCATTGTGTTTTAAGAAAGATAATTTTATAAATCACATTTAAATAACTCTCTACTGTAAAAATCATGATTGACATTTATTGTTAATATGCTAAAACTAGTATATAGCCCCGTCAAAAATGACGGAATGTGAACGATAAATCTTGAAAACAATGTTTAGATCATGAAGATTACCACGTGATCATTCAAATGTATTTTCAGTTTTTGTTTATAAATCAAATGTGTTTCGATATTTTCTAATTTTCGTTCTGAAATTAAAAAAATTCTACCCGATCAATAAATATGAATGACAATAAAAAAACTGCTGGTTGACAAAAAATATAGGCCCGAAAACACAACAGCAATAACACATCCCAGTGTTCCGTTAAGTGCTCTATTTAAAGTCCTCATAATAAGAATATTCTAGTGTGTCACTCACACGACTTTCTCTTACCCTGAAATTTAATGCTATAAGTACAGGTTGGAGATTAAGAGGTAAGATAACGTGTACTGTTATGTAAACCTATGTTAAACAATTCAAATTAGGGTTCGGAAGAGTTTTATACGATAATTAGTTCTGGCCCCCCTCAACCCTCCGTTTCATTAATGCACCTACATTTATATAGAACTTAATTCGGTTATTAAAAAATAATTCAGTTTAAAAAAAATAATTTGTTAAAATTATTATTTTAAAAAGTTATCTTGTATGATAATACATACGATTTCCATATTAGAGAAATAGTATAACACTAAATATCTAAAAAAAAGTTGAATTTATTCTCAATATTAAAGTAAAAAAAAAAAAAAAAAAAAATGTTAAAAATGAAAGAAATCAATAACTTTATTTTAAATTATCGTAGATCGATGGTTCAACCATTCGTTTTAAAGGTATTGGCGAGATCTTTTAAAAGATACCCATCATGAAAATTTACTCCACTCGAGGGAGGACATCTACCCCAGGGGATGGGGGGGGGGGGCGAGGCTCCTACATACACAAAAAAAAATTTCCCAGTTGACTATCTCTATTACAAAAAATATGTATTCGTTTCATTTGGTTTAGTGCAGTCTATAGATGTTAAATTCTAATTACCTGCAATTTCCCCCATAGACCGCCGTAATGTATTTGAATACTTTTGAATGTCCCTGTACACGAACCATTTGCTTCATCTTAACGAAAAGCTTACTGTAGCATCCCTATATGATACACATTTAGAATACTGAGTTTGGAATTTCTGCTACTATTTGTTCTTAAGATATGCTGATAACAGACACACAGACACACAGATAGACACAGAGACCATTCGCTAAAAACGTGATTTTCGTATTCAGGGGACCTCAGAACATGTAAGTATAACAAAAACTCACGTTCGAAAATTTGACCCTAAAACAATACTTTCTCGACCCTATGGGTAAGAGGAAGTAAATAACGATTCACTTCATTTTACCAAAATACTTTTTTTAAGACTATCGAAGATCCTGTTTCCAAATACTTAAGCGAAATGTGACGTCACTGACCGTCCGTGGATGCAAGAAATGATTCCCTATTTTAATCGTCCATTGTATATTTTGTAAAAAATTATTAAAAAACGAAGAAAATTATTTTCCGATTTTAATACCCGTATTTGGGTATAGGTATGATATCGTATCCATGTGTTAGACTGAGTTATTTTGCTGTCAAATTGACAAAATTTTAAATTTCAAAACTGTGTCATCTTTGGCGTTTTTTGTATTTGGCGATTAAAAACATACTACGAAAATATACATGCCAGATGTTTATTTTCGTAATACGTATTGTACGATATATTGTTTCATATAATTCAGTTAAAATAACCATGATTTTTGAAAGGAATGAAATATGCTCGCCAAATAATTTGGCGATATATTTTTTCCGCCAAGGATGACAGATATATTAAATCTATTCCGCTGCAACATATGAGTATCTTATATCAGACACTTTATTTAAACATTTGAAAAGAAATTTGACTTCAAATTATGATAGAATATTTATCATTTTCCTTTTAATTAGTATATTAGTTGGATATTTATTGTGTAAATATCATCCTTTGAAATGAAATGTTTATGTTTTCAATCAAATATGGAAATTTGCTATTTTATTTTTCTAAAGTTTTGAAATTTAAAATTTAAATTTTATCAATTTTACAGCAAAAACAACTTAATCTAACGCATGCACACGATAACTAATACATATCTATACCGAAATATGGGAATTAAAATCGGGAAATAATTTTCCTCAATTTTTAATAATTTTTTACAAAAAATCCAATGGGCGATTAACATAGGAAATCTTTTTCTTGCATCCACTGACGCCCAGTGACGTCATCACTTTGCTTGCGTATTTTCTAACTAACTATCTAATAATTACAGACACTCCATGCTAACCCAAATTCACCTCTACTCTATACTCCCAACCAGCTATCTCACCCACAACATCGCCAAAATATCCAGGATCCAGCTAGGGACTTTCTCATTCTCAACCGAACATTTTATCTTGACTCGATATTATCACCTTAGACTACCCTACTTTCAATACTCATTTCAACTGGTGACCTTTACTTGCCCAACCAAACATTCTATCCCAACTATAACTTTACATTAATTTCAAAACTAAAATCAACTGGCGACATTTACGTACTGAACTCGACGCCAATCATACCATACAATGTAAACAAATAATGAAGCTTGATAAAAATATTTAAAGACTTTAATATGTTTTTACAAATATATTTTAAGATTTTTAAGGCTTTAATATGTTTTAGAAATATTTTAAGCGTTTTTTTTTTTTTAATGAAACAGTCAAAGAGTCGTTCATTTGCAATTAAAGAGTTGTCCATTTGGAATTTGTATTTTCTGAATGGCAACAAATTATGTTTGTTTTTATTTGGCATTGCGTTGTTTATAATCATGAAGTTACATAATTCTATTTATAGGTTCATGTTTATAATAGCCAGTGATCCGTTATATTTAATTAAACATTTAAACATTACAATTGAATAGTTTTTCAAGGTTTTAGACGGAATAAATAACAATATGTGCGATACAAAACATGTATGAAAATGATATGTATGTTTTCGTAAGTTGAATTGAAGAAATGGGGAAAAAAAAAAAAAAAATGGCTGCCAAAAGTCTCTGTTTTGAAGCGGTGCAAACCGGAATCGTGAATGACAGATGAGGATGAGGGTCATTATATATATTAATAATGTTTTTTATAGAATATGATATGGTTGACCTTCAGATTTACACTAAAATATTCAGATACATTAAGGGCTGCATTTTCTTTTGCGTCAAGCGTTTTTAACACTTTCCAACAATGTTTAAGAGTAATTATGAATACAATTAGTCTATTTGTACACCTTTCATTCCTTCTGTCTGTCCGTTGTGTGATAATGTAGGTAAAGAATACTGAAAGCTATATGATACAAGAAGTACGTACAGCGGGAAAGTGTTAATAATCAATGCGTACCGTATGATTTTTCGTTCTTGTTTAATTTTCGGACTAGTGTTACTATCTACCGAAAAGAGGAGGAAAAAAAAATTAAAATTGATTAAAACATGGAAAAAATATTTAAAAAATGTTGCATAAAAATGTTAAATGATGTCAAGTGTTTGGTTTCAGAGCAAAATCAATGAAAGATAAATATTTAAATAGTGATTTCTATAAGATATACCTATTCAATAAACATTGTATTTAAAACTCCAATAAGACAAAATATTTAAATTAATTAATATATTTAATAACCAAACCCTTTCACTTTAAATGCAGCTTTTATGGAGAATAAAGCTAAGTTTGGATAGTCAAATATTTCGTTATATAAAATTTAAGTTATTAAGAGTCAGATAAATATATACATGAACTAATGCAATTTTTATTAAGCATATGATACATAAGTTCAAAGTATTTTCAAAAGGCTAAATAAAAAAAAAAAAAAAAAAAAAAGTAAATAAATAAAAATAAATAAATAAAAATAAATAAATAAATAAACAATAATTATAATAAAGAAAATTTATCATTATATATATTTTAATTTGATTGTCACAGATTTCATTTCTAATTTTATAAAAGCCTGATATAAGAAACAGCAGCGAAAAATGTTCAGAACCACCTGTTTTATTTAACATTACATTGACAAGATATAATGAGAGTTTGACAAATAAATAAATAAATAAATAAATAAATAAATAAAATAGAATAGAATAAAATAAAAATAAAATAATATAATATATAAATAAATAAAAGACAAATATTTTGATAACGTGTTTATTTACTTTATTTTATTCATTTATTTTTCAAAGTACTCAAGGCATAAAATTTAAAATTTGTATACAAAGATTAAGGCTCTTGCCTTTTCATAACCAATTTCATTTTTAAGCACTTAGTGTATTAAGCTAAACCATAAAGTGAGACTAGCCTTCCTTACATCAAAAATCCGTTATAAAGGGTAATGTAAAAATGTCACATTGGAATACACTGACAAGATTCCTCTTTCCCTATTTTAGAGCATTTGATGCAAATAATTAGTGGGTTGTAAATTTTACACATTTTAACCAATAGAAAATTAAAAAAGTTGAAAAAAAAAAAGCTTTGATTAAAACCAATTAATCTAAAAAAATCGAGATGATTTATATTCTGATTTTGATCAAAAATTTAATTAAGCTGATTTGAATCGAACAACCCTAATTTTATAACGCATCAAAAAACGTTAAGGATACTTTCATATAAATATTGTTGGAACAGATTAATCATCTTTTCTGCTTTAAAAGTACTGTTGCAGTAAAAGTAAATTTACAGACAAATTTGAAAAAAAAAAAAAAAAAAAAAAAAAAAAAAAAAAGAGAAGAAGAAATTTTTTCGCATCCATTAAGGTCAAACTTGGTGACGGAGGTGGCGACTGCAACCATATTTGGCGAAAAATAGTAGTTTAGGTTTCCCAAAATTTTAAAGCTTTATCTTCAATAGGAGCTGAGGAAGTAAATAACGATTCACTTCATTTTACCAAAATACTTTTTTTAAGACTATCGAAGATCCTGTTTCCAAATACTTAAGCGAAATGTGACGTCACTGACCGTCCGTGGATGCAAGAAATGATTCCCTATTTTAATCGTCCATTGTATATTTTGTAAAAAATTATTAAAAATCGAAGAAAATTATTTTCCGATTTTAATACCCGTATTTGGGTATAGGTATGATATCGTATCCATGTGTTAGACTGAGTTATTTTGCTGTCAAATTGACAAAATTTTAAATTTCAAAACTGTGTCATGTTTAGCGTTTTTTGTATTTGGCGATTAAAAACATACTACGAAAATATACATGCCAGATGTTTATTTTCGTAATACGTATTGTACGATATATTGTTTCATATAATTCAGTTAAAATAACCATGATTTTTGAAAGGAATGAAATATGCTCGCCAAATAATTTGGCGATATATTTTTTCCGCCAAGGATGACAGATATATTAAATCTATTCCGCTGCAACATATGAGTATCTTATATCAGACACTTTATTTAAACATTTGAAAAGAAATTTGACTTCAAATTATGATAGAATATTTATCATTTTCCTTTTAATTAGTATATTAGTTGGATATTTATTGTGTAAATATCATCCTTTGAAATGAAATGTTTATGTTTTCAATCAAATATGGAAATTTGCTATTTTTTTTTCTAAAGTTTTGAAATTTAAAATTTAAATTTTATCAATTTTACAGCAAAAACAACTTAATCTAACGCATGCACACGATAACTAATACATATCTATACCGAAATATGGGAATTAAAATCGGGAAATAATTTTCCTCAATTTTTAATAATTTTTTACAAAAAATCCAATGGGCGATTAACATAGGAAATCTTTTTCTTGCATCCACTGACGCCCAGTGACGTCATCACTTTGCTTGCGTATTTTCTAACTAACTATCTAATAATTAGAGACACTCCATGCTAACCCAAATTCACCTCTACTCTATACTCCCAACCAGCTATCTCACCCACAACATCGCCAAAATATCCAGGATCCAGCTAGGGACTTTCTCATTCTCAACCGAACATTTTATCTTGACTCGATATTATCACCTTAGACTACCCTACTTTCAATACTCATTTCAACTGGTGACCTTTACTTGCCCAACCAAACATTCTATCCCAACTATAACTTTACATTAATTTCAAAACTAAAATCAACTGGCGACATTTACGTACTGAACTCGACGCCAATCATACCATACAATGTAAACAAATAATGAAGCTTGATAAAAATATTTAAAGACTTTAATATGTTTTTACAAATATATTTTAAGATTTTTAAGGCTTTAATATGTTTTAGAAATATTTTAAGCGTTTTTTTTTTTTTAATGAAACAGTCAAAGAGTCGTTCATTTGCAATTAAAGAGTTGTCCATTTGGAATTTGTATTTTCTGAATGGCAACAAATTATGTTTGTTTTTATTTGGCATTGCGTTGTTTATAATCATGAAGTTACATAATTCTATTTATAGGTTCATGTTTATAATAGCCAGTGATCCGTTATATTTAATTAAACATTTAAACATTACAATTGAATAGTTTTTCAAGGTTTTAGACGGAATAAATAACAATATGTGCGATACAAAACATGTATGAAAATGATATGTATGTTTTCGTAAGTTGAATTGAACAAATGGGGAAAAAAAAAAAAAAATGGCTGCCAAAAGTCTCTGTTTTGAAGCGGTGCAAACTGGAATCGTGAATGACAGATGAGGATGAGGGTCATTATATATATTAATAATGTTTTTTATAGAATATGATATGGTTGACCTTCAGATTTACACTAAAATATTCAGATACATTAAGGGCTGCATTTTCTTTTGCGTCAAGCGTTTTTAACACTTTCCAACAATGTTTAAGAGTAATTATGAATACAATTAGTCTATTTGTACACCTTTCATTCCTTCTGTCTGTCCGTTGTGTGATAATGTAGGTAAAGAATACTGAAAGCTATATGATACAAGAAGTACGTACAGCGGGAAAGTGTTAATAATCAATGCGTACCGTATGATTTTTCGTTCTTGTTTAATTTTCGGACTAGTGTTACTATCTACCGAAAAGAGGAGGAAAAAAAAAATTAAAATTGATTAAAACATGGAAAAAATATTTAAAAAATGTTGCATAAAAATGTTAAATGATGTCAAGTGTTTGGTTTCAGAGCAAAATCAATGAAAGATAAATATTTAAATAGTGATTTCTATAAGATATACCTATTCAATAAACATTGTATTTAAAACTCCAATAAGACAAAATATTTAAATTAATTAATATATTTAATAACCAAACCCTTTCACTTTAAATGCAGCTTTTATGGAGAATAAAGCTAAGTTTGGATAGTCAAATATTTCGTTATATAAAATTTAAGTTATTAAGAGTCAGATAAATATATACATGAACTAATGCAATTTTTATTAAGCATATGATACATAAGTTCAAAGTATTTTCAAAAGGCTAAATAAAAAAAAAAAAAAAAAAAAAAAAAGTAAATAAATAAAAATAAATAAATAAAAATAAATAAATAAATAAACAATAATTATAATAAAGAAAATTTATCATTATATATATTTTAATTTGATTGTCACAGATTTCATTTCTAATTTTATAAAAGCCTGATATAAGAAACAGCAGCGAAAAATGTTCAGAACCACCTGTTTTATTTAACATTACATTGACAAGATATAATGAGAGTTTGACAAATAAATAAATAAATAAATAAATAAATAAATAAAATAGAATAGAATAAAATAAAAATAAAATAATATAATGTATAAATAAATAAAAGACAAATATTTTGATAACGTGTTTATTTACTTTATTTTATTCATTTATTTTTCAAAGTACTCAAGGCATAAAATTTAAAATTTGTATACAAAGATTAAGGCTCTTGCCTTTTCATAACCAATTTCATTTTTAAGCACTTAGTGTATTAAGCTAAACCATAAAGTGAGACTAGCCTTCCTTACATCAAAAATCCGTTATAAAGGGTAATGTAAAAATGTCACATTGGAATACACTGACAAGATTCCTCTTTCCCTATTTTAGAGCATTTGATGCAAATAATTAGTGGGTTGTAAATTTTACACATTTTAACCAATAGAAAATTAAAAGAGTTGAAAAAAAAAAAAGCTTTGATTAAAACCAATTAATCTAAAAAAATCGAGATGATTTATATTCTGATTTTGATCAAAAATTTAATTAAGCTGATTTGAATCGAACAACCCTAATTTTATAACGCATCAAAAAACGTTAAGGATACTTTCATATAAATATTGTTGGAACAGATTAATCATCTTTTCTGCTTTAAAAGTACTGTTGCAGTAAAAGTAAATTTACAGACAAATTTGAAAAAAAAAAAAAAAGAGAAGAAGAAATTTTTTCGCATCCATTAAGGTCAAACTTGGTGACGGAGGTGGCGACTGCAACCATATTTGGCGAAAAATAGTAGTTTAGGTTTCCCAAAATTTTAAAGCTTTATCTTCAATAGGAGCTGAGTTTTAAAATTTTATATTGGATTCTAGCTGAGAATTAACAAGAACTATCGCCATATTCCGTCCTCCAACGGTATAAATAGGAGCGGATTACTCCTGCTGAATTTAGTTGTGTTCAGACTATTCATTTGAGTGGTCGTCTCATAGAGACTATCTTCAATCTATTAATCATTGATCCTGAATTAGTGTGAAATTCTTGTTCTATGGTGTATTTAACGCTGTTCAGTTTAGTTTTAGTTACTCGGTAAAAATAATTGTTTTCTTTGACTGTTTAAAGAATATTCGTTGAATAGTGAATTTGCTATTTGAGTGAAAGCATCATTTGATTGCTTCGAGAAAATTCATTGACTTGACTGTTTTATTGGACTGTTTCGAGAATGTTCGTTGAATTACTTTGAATAAAGTGCATTCATCGACTAGAAATTGCCAGTTCAAATATAGAAACTTATAACTAAAATTCGTTTGTTTTCCGATTGTAGTTAAATAGTAAACTTAAATTTGAAGGCACCGAAAAGTTACTTTTTATTAACATTCTTATTTTTAAGCTATGTTTGTATTCTGCATCCCTTTTTGAACAAATACAATATAATATTCTTGTATTTAAATATATTATATAAAAGCTCATATTGTAGCATGGGAAAACTGTGACTTCGCCCAGGGACCCCGGGCTGCAAAGGGCCACCAAATTCATAATAACTTATAAAATATTTCTTTTTATTTCAAAGAAAATTTTAGCAATGAAAATTTTAAATAAAAAATATGAAATTCATCCTTAAATCTATTAAACTTTCTAGCAAATAAATTTAATTTTAATCACTGAGTGCATATCTATTACATTTCCTTTCCATAAATGACCGGACACTTATTTCGATTTTAGATGTTTTGTCAAATATTTCAAAATGTACTCAACGAATCATCTTGAAACTTTATGAGTGTAAAGAACATATTATATCTCATATATTTCAGTGAAAGTTTTGCTCCAAAAGCACAAGGGCGATTAGTAAAAAAAATTAAAGAAAAATGAAAAATGTTTGTGATCACCCTGTAAAAAGCAATGCATGAAAGGTTTTCTAGCTATAGCATGTGATTATGAGGTTTCTTCTTATTATCGTTATAAGTTTTTATGAGGCTACCACATATATTCATGGAGATATAACGGTTTCTTTAAAAAATTGCAAAAAGAAATTGACACTTATTAAATTATAACACCCAGGTTATTAAACCCAGTGCAAAGCCATTTTTAGGAAACTTGACATAGTACATTAGACAACCCATACTGCAATCAGAATGCATGATTAATAAATATCTAATGAAATATGAGCATTTTTACTAAATAATTTTTAACTACGCATGCGCAAGCTTTAACGAAATTTCATTTGCATAATTTTATATGCAAAAGTATTGAGATTATTTAAAAACCCCAAACAAATATCGTGGAAATTCAAAAAGTTGCACGCGAGAGAATGAACTATTATCTGGATAAATTATCAGGGATTTTACTCATATTTTTATTTTGATTCAATCAATGGTAATGTAGTGTTCGTTGAATGAAAATAAATATTTATAAAACCCCTTTATCATTTTTCTTATTTTAAGAGCAACTAAAATTCAGTTCATTCTATCGCGTACAACTTTTCGAATTTGCACAATATTTCATTGGAGCTTCCATATAAGTAGCTCAATACTTTTGGCTATTAAACTATGCAAATGAAATATTGTTATAGTTTGTGCATGCGTAATTAAGAATTATGTAGTAAAAATGTTCATATTTCATTAAATATTTAACATATTTGCATTCTGATTGCAGCACGTTGTGTCTAATATACTATGTGAAGTTTCCTAAAAATGACTTTGCACTGGGTTGAATACCCTGAGTGTTATAATTAAAAAGGTGTGCATTATTTTTAGCATTATTATTATTACTTTTTTTTTTTTAAGAAACAGCTATATCTGTATGAATATATGTATAGCTTCATAAAAATTTCTACAGATAATTGGAAGCCTCATAATAACATGCTACAGCCAAAAAGCATTTCATGCATTACTTTTTACAGGGTGATCCCAAACATTTTTTCTTTAATTGTTTACTAGTCCCCCTTTTGCTTTCGGGACAAAAATCTCACTGAAATATGTTACATTTAACATGTACTTTACACTCTTAATGTTTCAAGATGATTCGTTTAGTATATTTTTAGATATTTGACAAAACGTCTTAAATGGAAAGTTTCCAGTCATTTATGGAAAGTTAGTGTAACAGATATGTGTTCAGTGATTAAAATTAAATGTATTTGCTGGAAAGTTTGATAGATTTAAATATGAATTTCATATTTTTTATTTAAAAAATTAATACCCTGCGTATTATATTAAAAAAAAAAAAGTGTTAGGAGAGACCGGGGTACAATGGATCAATTTTGGGCATTTTAAGTGCTTACTCACAAAGTAATGATTTCTCGCTATTGAAAATATGTGTGCATATTGCCTATATATTGGGTCTTATGTTGCACTCAGTCAAAAGCAATAATTATGTTTATTTTTTTAATAATTTTTTTTAATAGCAACTAACAAAATGGACCATTGTACCCCGACCCCGGGATACTATGGTCCATGACACGGGGTACTACGGACCATGGGTCAAATTAAAAAAGTATACTAATATAGTGTGATATTTAATAGTATAAAATGTAGAATATATTATATTTGTTCATTTATCTCTTCGATTCATTGCCGAAACGTCAGTGGAGGCCCTACATTGAGACTCAAAACGGTTTTGGGCTGTGTCTGTCTGTCTGTCTGTCTGTCTGTCTGTCTGTTTGTCTGTCGCGCGATAGCGGCCACAAAAATAGCGCTATTGACTTGAAATTTGGTACACATGTTCATGAGCACCACGAAATGAGCTGTATAGTTTTTGGTATGTATTCCATTTGTAGTTCGTATACAGGGACACGCCAAAGTTTTTCTTATCATTACGGCCTATGGGAGGAATTTGTATGTATCGCGATGGCGGCCGCAAAAATAGCGCTATTGACTTGAAATTTGGTACACATGTTCATGAGCCCCACGAAATGAGCTGTATAGTTTTTGGTATGTATTCCCTTTGTAGTTCGTATACAGGGACACGCCAAAGTTTTTCTTATCATTACGGCCTGTGGGAGGAATTTGTATGTATCGCGATAGCCGCCGCAAAATTAGCGCTATTGACTTGAAATTTGGTACACATGTTCATGAGCCCCACGAAATCAGCTGTATAGTTTTTGGTATATATTCCATTTGTAGTTCATATACAGGGACACGCCAAAGTTTTTCTTATCATTACGGCCTATGGGAGGATTTTGTATGTATCGCGATAGCGGCCGAAAAAATAGCGCTATTGACTTGAAATTTGGTACACATGTTCATGAGCCCCATAAAATCAGCTGTATTGTTTTTGGTATGTATTCCATTTGTAGTTCGTATACCTGTCCGTCTGTCTGTCTGTCTGTCGTGCGATAGTGATATTTGCGGCCGCTATAGCGGCCGCAAATATCACTCTCTTAATTTAAAATTTGGTATACATGTTCATGATCCCCACGAAATTAGCTGTATAGTTTTGGGTGCGCATTCCATTTGTAGTTCGTGTACAGGGACACGCCAAAGTTTTTTGAAGTGAAAACTTCTTTAGGCGCGTTGAGCACTTTTGGGTGAACAAAAATCTTTAAACTCCCGTCATCGTCAGCTAACGCTTTCCATTTGAAGTGAAAACTTTTGGGTGAAAAAAAATCATTGAATTCGCGTCATCGTCAGTAAACGCTTTCCATCCTTGTATGATACAAATAATGTACCATACAATTAACTTGCTAATGTGAAGTGTTAGTAATTTTATAGTATATATTGTTTTAAAATCTGTTGCGGCTCTACACGACTTCTCTCATCTCCGAGCACTGTCTCTATTGCAGTTAGACCTCACAAAACCGTGAGAAAGCCCAAAGCTGCCATTTTTCTCACGTTTTTACAATCTGGTGCGGCTCTACACGACTTATTTTATCTCCGGACACAGTCTCTTAAAGATTGCAACCGGAAACGTTGCAGTTAGACCTCACAAAACCGTGAGAAAGGCCAAAGCCGCAATTTTTCTCACGTTTTTACAATCTGGTGCGGCTCTACACGACTTCTCTCATCTCCGGACACTGTCTCTATTGCAGTTAGACCACACAAAACAGTGAGAAAGGCCAAAGCCGCCATTTTTCTCACGTTTTTACAATCGGGTGCGGCTCTACACGACTCCACTCATCACCGGACACAGTCTCTTAAAGATTTCAGCCGGAAACGTTGCAGTTAGACTTCACAGAACCATGAGAAAGACCAAAGCCGCCATTTTTCTCACGTTTTTAAAATCTGGTGCGGCTCTACACGACTTCTGTCATTTCTGGACACTGCCTCTTAAAGATTGCAGCCGAAAACGTTCCAGTTAGACCTCACAAAACCGTGATAAAGGCCAAAGCCGCCATTTCTCTCACGTTTTTACAATCTGGTGCGGCTCTACACGACTTCTCTCATTTCCGGACACTGTCTCTATTCCAGTTAGACCTCATAAAACCGTGAGAAATGCCAAAGCCGCCATTTTTCTCACGTTTTTACAATCGGGTGCGGCTCTACACGACTTCACTCATCTCCGGACACAGTTTCTTAAAGATTGCAGCCAGAAACGTTGCAGTTAGACTTCACAGAACCATGAGAAAGACAAAAGCCGCCATTTTTCTCACGTTTTTAAAATCTGGTGCGGCTTTACACGACTTCTCTCATCTCCGGCCTCTGTCTCTTAAAGATTTCAGCCGGAAACGTTGCAGTTAGACCTCACAAAACAGTGAGAAAGACCAAAGCCGCCATTTCTCTCACGTTTTTACAATCTGGTGCGGCTTTACACGACTTCTCTCATCTCCGGCCACTGTCTCTTAAAGATTTCAGCCGGAAACGTTGCAGTTAGACCTCACAAAACCGTGAGAAAGGCCAAAGCCGCCATTTTTCTCACGTTTTTACAATCGGGTGCGACTCTACACGACTTCACTCATCTCCGGACACAGTCTCTTAAAGATTGCAGCCGGAAACGTTCCAGTTAGACTTCACAGAATAATGAGAAAGACCAAAGCCGCCATTTTTCTCACGTTTTTAAAATCTGGTGCGGCTCTACACGACTTCTCTCATTTCCGGACACTGTCTCTTAAAGATTGCAGCCGGAAACGTTCCAGTTAGACCTCACAAAACCGTGATAAAGGCCAAAGCCGCCATTTCTCTCACGTTTTTACAATCTGGTGCGGCTCTACACGACTTCTCTCATTTCCGGACACTGTCTCTATTCCAGTTAGACCTCATAAAACCGTGAGAAATGCCAAAGCCGCCATTTTTCTCACGTTTTTACAATCGGGTGCGGCTCTACACGACTTCACTCATCTCCGGACACAGTCTCTTAAAGATTGCAGCCAGAAACGTTGCAGTTAGACTTCACAGAACCATGAGAAAGACAAAAGCCGCCATTTTTCTCACGTTTTTAAAATCTGGTGCGGCTTTACACGACTTCTCTCATCTCCGGCCTCTGTCTCTTAAAGATTTCAGCCGGAAACGTTGCAGTTAGACCTCACAAAACAGTGAGAAAGACCAAAGCCGCCATTTCTCTCACGTTTTTACAATCTGGTGCGGCTTTACACGACTTCTCTCATCTCCGGCCACTGTCTCTTAAAGATTTCAGCCGGAAACGTTGCAGTTAGACCTCACAAAACCGTGAGAAAGGCCAAAGCCGCCATTTTTCTCACGTTTTTACAATCGGGTGCGACTCTACACGACTTCACTCATCTCCGGACACAGTCTCTTAAAGATTGCAGCCGGAAACGTTCCAGTTAGACTTCACAGAATAATGAGAAAGACCAAAGCCGCCATTTTTCTCACGTTTTTAAAATCTGGTGCGGCTCTACACGACTTCTCTCATTTCCGGACACTGTCTCTTAAAGATTGCAGCCGGAAACGTTCCAGTTAGACCTCACAAAACCGTGATAAAGGCCAAAGCCGCCATTTCTCTCACGTTTTTACAATCTGGTGCGGCTCTACACGACTTCTCTCATTTCCGGACACTGTCTCTATTCCAGTTAGACCTCACAAAACCGTGAGAAAGGCCTAAGCCGCCATTTTTCTCATGTTTTTACAATCTGGTGCGGCTTTACACGACTTCTCTCATCTCCGGCTACTGTCTCTTAAAGATTTCAGCCGGAAACGTTGCAGTTAGACCTCACAAAACTGTGAGAAAGGCCAAAGCTGCCATTTTTCTCACGTTTTAACAATCTGGTGCGGCTCTACACGAATTCTCTCATCTCCGGACACTGTCTCTATTCCAGTTAGACCTCACAAAACAGTGCGAAAGGCCAAAGCCGCCATTTTTCTCACGTTTTTCCAATCTGGTGCGGCTCTACACGACTTCTCTCATCTCCGGACACTGTCTCTATTGCAGTTAGCGCATTAAATAAAATTGTAATATAATTTTTGTAGTAGTAGTTTATATTAATGAATAAAAAAACACTTCATTTAAAAGTATTTACTACACAATAAAATATTTCCTGACGATTCAAGAAATACACATGTAATTGTTCACGTTTTCACTTCTGTCGGCACTCACGAATGCAACTTTTTTTTTTTTTTTTTTATCATTACGGTCTATGGGAAGAATTTGTATGTACCGCAATAGCAGCCGCAAAAGTCCTTCGATTGACTTGCAAATTGGCGCACACGTTCCAGCTTTGCATAAACGTAAGTAGCTGTATAATTTTTATTGCTATATTGGTTAAAAAATGTGTATAGGGACACGCCAAAATTCTTAACATTACGGCATAAGGTGTGAATTTCTTTTAAACGCATTTTAATATCATTACTTTGCAATGAAGAAAATGAAACTAGCGTACGTGAGTAATATGCTTAAACTCATGTTGTTTGAAGAAAATATGTGCTCTTAAGCTTTCTAATTAATGTACAGGACCTTACAAAAGTGTTCTGTTAATGTCACGTAGTCATGCGAACTATGTTAAATTTGGAACAATTATTAATTTTAAACGCAAAATAAGCTGAATAGTTTTTACTGGTGTATACAATGTTTATGGTTTGTTTACAGAGTCACAAGAAAGAATTTCGTAACATTAGAGCCTATGGACAAACTTTTATTTAAGCGCGCTCTTTAATGCGTTTATGCTGAATTGAACTTAATAAAATTAACATACATTATAAAGATGCTTAAAATCATGTTTACTCTTGAAAACAGTTATGTATAGTCTAAATAATTTATGAGACCACACAAAATAATTCCGAGTATATACTATAATCATCCAAATGATGTCAAATTAGTTTGAAAAATTAATGAGTTACAATTAATAAAATTTATTCTTATTATTGGCGTTTATAATGACTGTGGCTACTTTTCCGGGATACATAAAATAATTTCGTACTATTACGGTCTATAGTCAATATTTCTTAAAAGTTTATTTTAACATGGTTACACTCCATCAAATATAATGCAATTTTATTAGAATATTAAAAACATGTTTTCCTGTTGATAATTGTGGGCATAGACTTAGAAATTAGTTTAAAGGTTACGCAAAATATTTCCGATATGCTACGTAATTTTTTTTTGTATGAAAAATGATAGTTATGAAATTTGGTATTTATGAATTTCAGGGAAATAATACAAGACTGTCATTTATTAAGAATACATATTGTTGCGTACTTGGGGGTCCGTAAGTTGTCCGAGAATGAAAGGCGAAACTTGCAAAAATTCAGTAATGTAGTCACAGAAAGTTCCAGAAAAATACAGGTCTATAAACCAAGTACCAGCTTCAAATCAGCCAGTAAACACAGCTTAAACAACAGCCGTTAACAGCAAAACAACAGTACAAACTGTTTAGCAATAACACATAAAGAAAGTCTCATCCAAAGAGACTCACAGCAAAGCAAGCATTTGACGAAACTGACACAGATCTGACACTGACCGCCTTGGTGAAGAAATGCTCCTTTTATACTTTTCTATCGAACACAGACTGTTCTGGAAAATTCTCGTATCTCATAATGAGATTAGAGCTTCCATATTTGGTATATCCCTAATAAGGATTTTCTCGCCAAGGTCGCCAAAAATAGCCAAGGAGGGAAATAGTCGCCAAATTTGGCGCCAAATCCATTTCTTCCCTTATAGTAGCTTTTTTAAGTGTTTTTAAGGGAAAATTAGGCGATTTTACGCTAAAACGACTAGAAATGCACAAAGTTAGCATTTTATTAACTTTACTAAACCTTTTGAAAGAATTTATATAAAAATAAATGCGATTATTTACAATTCTGTAACACTTTATAGGGTATACAAATAGAGATGCAGCGGGGGGTTGAGGGGGGCGGCAGCCCCCCTCAAGAATGTATCTGATTATGGTAACAAGTCGATAGAATCAATATATACAATTATATAATAAGGAATAAATAAAAATGACCTATTGAATAATGTCTGATGTAAATAGGACGTTGAGGCTCCTGATCTGCAGATCCACTAGTACAAATAATGTAAATTAATGAACATTAAAATTAGAAAATGATACACCAGACGATTTTTGTGTCCCTAAAAGTCTTCTGTTTTCTTGTGAAGTTGTAGGGTCTGGAAGACTCATCATTACAATAGCTTGAAAATTTACAAGAGATATACCAACACTCTCAGTAAAAACTGTAGAGATTTTGATTAGGTTTTCGTTGCATGAATCTCACAGAAACAGATTATTTATCTTTTATTTCTGTGACTAAACCAACAAAATGTAAAACCGTCTTTCGTCAAATTTATTTGTATTATTATTTTTAATTTGCATTTAATTCAGTTCGTTATAGCTGTATGATATTTGTAAAAATATAAGAATACAAAAGTAACTGAATGTTTATTAAAAATAGATAAGAAGAAACCTCAATGTAAATTGCTTTCTTATTCATCTTTGAAGACATAATAGATCTAATTAAGGTTAACTATGAAATTTTTAAGTGTAATTTATAACTAACACTTTGAAAATGTAGATTTTGTAAGTCAGTTTATTATGAAAGAGAACTGGGGTAAATGGACCATGGTCCAATGTACCCCGTGTGGGCCTCTGACAGCAAATGTAAAAAAAAAATCATTTTAAAATTTATTTTAGTCAGATTAAATATAATAATAGATGATCTTACCTCTCTTTTATACTATATAATATCTTTTAGAACACAATTCTTGAATGAAGAAATGAAAAAATCTTTAGCAGAAAATATTTACTTTTGGCTACTACAAACCAACTTTCTAGAATGAAATGGCTAAATTGTCAGGTAGGCATGAAGTTGCTGGCTAAGTTTAATCACTGTAGTGCTGCTATCTATGCACCAAAATACGAACCATAAAAAATATAAATAAAATATAAATAAATAAATAAATAGATAAATAAATACAAATAATTGTTTAGCAATTTTTTTTTTAAGAAATCGTTATATCTCCGTGAATATAGCCTCATAAAAAATTTATACAGATAAAAAGAAGATGCCTTATAATCAATGCTAAAGCGATAACGAATTTCCAGAATTACTTTTTACAGGGTGATCCTAAACATTATCTTTAATTTTTTGTTGGTGCTGCTTTTACTTTCAGAGAAAAACTTTCACTGAAATGTATGAGGTACAACATGTAGTTTCCACTCCTGAAGCTTCGAAGTATTAGATGTATCTTTCTATTTGGATTTTGAGACTGTCATTATAGCTAATATGTGTAACCTTAAATTAATCTTTTTTTTTTTTTTTTTTTTTTTTTTTGCTAAACATTAAAGATTTTTTAAAGTATAAATGAAATTTGTGATATTAAAATGGAAATATAGATAATTTTAGAATGAAGATATTCTTTCTTATTTCTTTCTTATTTCTTTCTTTATTTTTATTTTTACTTCTTTGAAAATATTTTGAACTTATGCGTCGTAAAATTGTATTAATTGATTTATATACACTTGAATCGCGTTAGTTCAGACACTGATGATGCAAAATATTTATTAATCCTAACTTAGCTTTATCCCCCGTAAAAGTCGTACTTAAATATGAAACCACTTACAATCTGAAATAAAATGATTGTTTGGTTCCCTTATGACGGTCATGAAAGGAGAAGATCGCATGTTCTAGTCTGGAGTGCTGAATTTTTCAGAGTCAGGATTTTCGCAAATTCCAAATAGGCTCACAGTGTTTTTTCAGAGTTAGGATTTTTTAACGCCACACATCGGATTCAGTGCGACAGTGAGCAGGATTTTGGAACAGCCAGAAGGTTTAGGGGTTGTTAAAGGTGGCTAGTATTGAATAATAAAATACACATACATATTACACAATAATAAAATATACCCCCCCCCCCTCCTCAAAGAAAAAGCACACAGGTGTCCAAACCTAGAACTTTTTTGACACTGATTAAAAAAAAAGAAAAAAATGTTAATGGCAGGTAGTTTCTGAAATACTATTTTTCTTTTTTCGTCGACAAATACTGCAATAAGCAATTATTTTACTGCTAATCGACAAAATTTATGTTTTTTCGAAGCTGATTTCCAAAATATGTGATTGTTTTCCCATAAATCTAGGTAATTTTTGCTTTACTTTATTCTGATTGCTGAAAAATGTAATTTTTTTGCAGCATATCTTCAAATTGTGTTAAACTTTCACCGCTATTGGAGTTAACCCGTTGCCGACGCGAAACGTATCACCCTGACTCATCCCGAGCGTTACTCGGGCAATGGAAATATTTTCAAACAATTCAAGTAAAAAAAAATTCAAGTAAAAGCTAACTTGAAAGATAATTTTTACTTGTATTTAAATACATTTTTTTAAAGAATATTTTTATTAGAATATACAAATTAGAATATTTTATTGGAATATTTAGAATATTATATTTTATCAGCGTATTTAAGTACTCGAATGGTGTTATTATATTTAAAATGTATATATATATATGAAATTAAGCAAAAATTTTTTTTTTATTTTTTTTATCTTCAAACTTGAGCTAAATTAAAATATATAATAGCTTACTGCAAAAATATGTATTTTTTTTCCCCACCGATTTCAAATATGTGATTCCTTCACCCAAAATCAATACAATCCCTGTTTAATACAATCCCTGTTTAATCCTGAGAAATAGGCATTCTTTTACCAGCTAAGAGTCAGAAATTCGTACTTTTTTCAAAGCTGATTTCCAAAATATATGATTTTTTTTTTCAATGAAAAAATAAAATAAAATAAAATAAAACTTTTGCCATTATGGTGCCTAGTTTCCAAAATACGCGGAAATTTAAAGCAAATTTCCAAAATGAGGAATAGTTTCATTGTTGTTTTACTTACGTTATGCTTAATAACCAAATATGCAAATTTCAGGGTGTAACATTTAGTCACTTATTTGAATACCTCTATTTATATAAAACAATCTGTTAATTATCTAATTAAAGAAAAGTTCTGCAAACAAATACAAAATTTTTTAATTAAAAAAGTGGCATCCAAAAAAATGACTTCACCGAGATTTAAAATTTCAAAGGGGATTCAATCACACACACACACACAAAAGAATATATATAACTCACGAGAGAAAAAATTAGCGATTTGCTTGAATTTTTTTTTTTTTTTTTTTAATTAGTCATTGCATGACGAGAGGAAATTTTCAGATATAGTGTCCAACGCGGTGTATTAAAACTATTCCATCTTTCAAACTTTTGAAAGTTTTTAATAATTTTGCAGTATTTATTTTTTTAGAATGTTTGGTAGGTAGGTAGGTAGGTTAGGTTTATTGTCACACTAGTGAAGCACTATTGGGCACTTGTAATTTAGAATATTTAGTATCTATCTTTTTTTTTTTTTTTAATTTTTTAAGATTTGGAATGAAAGTAAAAAAGCTACAATTTATTTATTCCATGAAGGAGAGTTTGGAAAACGCAGCAAAATATAGCGATTTTAATAAACCCCAGAAGGCGCAGAGAAAACAGCAAAATATAGTGATTGTAATACACCATTGAAAGCATAGACAAAACTGCAAAATATAGCGATTTTAATAGACTACTGAAACCACGGGGAAAAGAGAAAAAGGAAATATTTTAATAATAGTAGTTATATTTAAACAAAGATAAATAAAAACAATTTGATGTATAGCTTTCGTAATAATCTAATGCATTCAGCCGCACGCGCACAAACACTTCGCCGGGAGTTTCTAATATTCTGCTACACTTGCTATCATTTATACACCATTCAAACTTAATTTTCTTTTCTTTTGATTTCAAATCATAACAAAATTCGAAATTACAGTAACCAAACTATGTAGAAAAAATAAATTGTGCAAAAAAATAAAAACTTTGATGAAATAGAGAGACTGAATAATATTGCTATATCCAACAGCGAAATAGACAATATTAAAAATAGTTAGCATATAACAAAACGACTTATGTATACCAATTGAAATTCCTTTCTGGATTGTTTATCAATGTTTTTAATTAATATCAATTTGTTAGCTAAATAAAATTTTATCCTAAGAGAAAAAAGGAATTATATACAATTATTTTAATACTGTTTGCGGGTATTATATGAATAAAAAACAAGCTTACAAATTTTGTTTCAAATAGGTTACAGTAGGTCATCATGCTATTAGATTTTTTTTCTAAATATTTAGGAAGTACTGAATGGAATGATCTTGAACCTTAAACATAAAATGAACATTTTGAGGCTTACACTTTCCAGTAACGATTTAGTCACAATTGCAATTAGAGAACCAACCAAAGGTGGAGAAAAACAAAAATACTTTGGATAACCCTGTATCATATAAAGATACGAATGATTTGTAACTTTATCACATGGTTTTACTTATTATTTATAATATTTGTATGCCATTTTGTAGGACTAGCACGAATATTTTGACAGATACAGTTCTTTTTTTAACCGACTTCAAAAAGGAAGGAAGGAAGGTTCTCAATTCAAACCGTATGTTTTTTTTTTATGTTTGTTAGCTCATAACTTCTGAACTGATGCTCCGATTTTGACACTTTTTGTTTTGTTGAAAAGGTCTTGGTCTGAAATAGGTCCCATTGTAATATTTTTATAATCTAAAGAAAATACAGGGTGCCCAAAAACATCAGTCTCAACTCTTTTAACTGCTAAACGGCTGCAGCTATAGTGTTAAAAATGGTATGTAAGTATAACAAAGTGGCCATGCAGTATAAGGTTAAACCGCTTGCAGCGCCACCTGGTGGAAAATAGCGGAGTTAGTGTTACTGTCTCGAAAACGGTTCTAGCGAAAAAAGTGAATTAAAAATTTAAAAGTATCATCGATTTAGTACAAAAAGATTGTTTAGGCATTCATGCTAGCGTTCCTATCTCGGAAACGGTTCAAGACAGGGGGGGGGGAGGGAAAGTGAATTATAAAATTGCAGAGCATCATCGATTTAGTACAAAAAGATAGTTTAGACATTGATGCTAAAAACAGAAAGCTAAAAACATGCATTTGTTTGTTCGCAATTTCTTACACTATGCACACTTGAGCTACATTGCACAAACTGTAGCGTAGCTGGTGAGACATACGTTATATAGTTGAAAATACGGTTACTTGATAATTTTTGTTTTGTTGTAAAGATCTTTGTATAAAGTAGGTCCCATTGTAATATCTTTATAATCTAAAGAAAATAAAACGCCATCTGGTGAAAAACAGCGGAATCAGCGCTCCTATCTCAAAAACGGTTCAAGATGGGAAAAAAGTTAATTGCGAAGTTATAGAGCTTCATCGATTTACTACGAAAAGACAGTTTTTAGACATTATTGCTAAAAATAGAACGCTTAAAACGTGCAGTTATTTGTTCGCAATTTCCTACACTGTGCACACTTGAACTACGTTGCACACTTTGCAACGTAGCGGATGACACGAATACGCTGTGGTTCAAAGTAATGTTACTGTAAGCGGTCACATCGATTAGCGCAAAGTCGTTTTCAGCCAACTTCAGAAAAGAAGGTGTTCTTAATTCGAGCTATGTGTTGTTGTTGGTGTTTGTAAGCTCATAAATTCGTAAGAGATGTTCTAATTAACCGACTTCAAAAAGGAGGAGGTTCTCAATTCAAACCGTAATTTTTTTTTTGTTTTTATTTTTGTTTGTTGGCTCATAACTTCTGAACAGATAATCCGATTTTGGTACTTTTTGTTTTATTTACTTTTTGTAAAGGTCTTGGTCTGAAATAGGTTCCATTGCAATATTTTTACGACCAAAAGAAAATACAGGGTGCCAAAAAAAGTCAGTCCCGACTCTTTTAACTGCTGAATAGCTGCAGCTATAGTCATAAAAGTGGTATGTATATACAATAAAGTGGATATGTGCTGCGTGGTTCAACCGCCTATAGCGCCACCTGGTGGAAAACGGTGGAGTTAGCGTTCCTATCTCGGAAACTGTTCAAGACAGGCGAAAAAAGTGAATTATAAAATTGCAGAGCATCATCGATTTAGTACGAAAAGATAGTTTAGACATTAATGCTAAAAACAGAACGCTTAAAACGTGCATTTGTTTGTTCACAATCTCCTATTTTGTGCACACTTGAACGACATTGCATATGTTGTAACGTAGCGGGTGACACTTATGCTATGTAAAATTCAGAGTATGGTTATTGTAAGCGGTCACATCGATTAACGCATAGACGTTTCAAACCGACTTCATAAAGAAAGAGGTTCTCAATACAAACCATGTTTCTCGTTGTTGTTGTTGTTGAAATTCGTTAGCTTATAACTTCGTAAGAGATGATTTAATTTTAATACTTTTTTTGTTGTCGTAATGATCTTGGTCTGAAATAGGCTTTATTATAATTTCATTAAGGTATAAACAAATTACAGGATACTCACAAAAGTCTGTTCTCACTCTAACTGCTGAACGCATGCAGCTACACTGGTAAAAGCAGTATGTAACTATCGATGTTGAAACTTCTGTCCGTCAGCTGCAATGTATATTTTGCTCTTTGTTTGAACTTTACGTTGCGCAATTTTCAGCGCAGCGAGTGACACGTATTCACTGTAAAGTTCAATATATATGCCTAACAGAATTTTTCGTTACGAATACAGCTTATCCATTCTTACATTTCTAAAGACTTTTTAACGTAACGTATGTTCATTCAATAGGTAGTTTTTTGCTCATATCCGATAAAGGCAAGAAAAGTGACACAACTTAAAAATGCAGCATTTGAGAAAAATCATTTTAAAAATAACTTGACAAGAATAAAACTGGCACAGCTGTCTCGCGAGTGGATAACTTTCTAGATGGAGATGTAATTTTTTTGTTCGCATTGGGTGCATTTCATGTATTTTTCAGTGACATAAACCATTTTTTGAGTTATGTCACTTTTCTTGGAAGTTGTGATTTGTGAAACTGCCGTCGAACGTCTTTTGCTGTTCTGCCTGCTATATAAATAAGTTTACACTGAAAAGAGAAAAATAAAATCTTTTTGTAAAAAAATAGAACCGACTCCAAAAAGCAACTACTATTCAAACAAATAATAAAAAAAATGTATGAAATGAACCTAAATTGCGCCTAAAAGTATAAAATAATTTCCTTCGCCAAACAACCTATAACACTATAATTAATCATAACTTTTGAAGTCGGCGCAAAATTAAATAAAAATTCATACCTTTATTCAATACAAAAATCAAATCCTATTCAAAATACACATCTCACATTGTCACCTGCGAAACGGAGCCGAAAACTATTTTGATTCAAGAAAACAAATAAGATTTCTTAAGCAGTAAAAGTTGGCGAAGATGCTGGTATCTGATGTCCTTGGTGAAAGAAAAATCGAAAAATTATCTGGCAAACATGTTTAATTTGTTTGGAATATCATCATTAATTTGATAAGGTATATTAAGGGAGTAATCAAGAATATGAATCAATACTTCGTACAAAATATATTATGAAAATGATACATCTTGCGTGCAATACGTTTTGAACGCCAAATCCAAAAGCGACCAAGGATGACAGTTATCAAAGTTATACCAAATTTGCAAAGGAAACTCTAACTTCGTAGAAACATAAATACCGCATTGTTAAGAATGTTCACTGTTCTGTGTAGATGCTACCAATGGACCAATTGTATACAGTGATAAAATAATAAAGGAAACATGAAAATGGATCATTCGAGGCGACAGCATTTGTTGCTACCGATCTAAAAATAAACCTTTAAAAACTAATTAAATTTTATTCAATTTTGCGCCGACTTCAAAAGTTATGATTAATTGTAGTGTTATAGGTTGTTTGGCGAAGAAAATTATTTTATACTTTTAGGCGCAATTTAGGTTCATTTCATACATTTTTTTTTTATTATTTGTTTGAATAGTAGTTGCTTTTTGGAGTCGGTTCTATTTTTTTACAAAAAGATTTTATTAATTACATATATATATATTTCTTCTTAAAAAAAGAATGTGTTTTAACAAAATTTTACAAAATTTTAAGGAAATTTGACATAACGCTATTCTGAAACACAAAATTCATACATTTAATTTTGTTGGTATATAAGTATTTATAGTTAATAATTTTCTACAACAAATTCATGAAAGATAGCACTTTTTATCTTACATAGGTTAAAAGCTAAATGTTTAGGCAACTTATGTACAAATAAGTTTATTCAAACTCAACGAAAATTAATTTCAAATGCTCATATTGTTAAAAGGTTATAGAACCATAATCAACTAAACAAATATATAAGAAGGGAAATAAGGTGCAATAATAGAATATATGTAATAGCGAAAAATTAAAATATCCCGATATTAAAATGACAATGCATCGCTATGTAAAAACATCACCATCACCAAGTGCTCTTTGGTACAATACATTATATAACTACCAACTATCTCTATTTTTTAACACCACTATTTTAGAAAAGTTACTCTTGTCTTATTTAATAGTAGAATTTTAGCCTTTAAATAAAGCAACGATATCGTTTTAGAAATAGTGATGTTAAAAAATCGGGAGAGCTCTCGGCTGTTCTATCAATACATTGATAACGACATTTTGATTTTTTAAATGAGATATGTCACCACTATTTCTTTTTTTTTTTTTTTTTTTTTTTTTTTTAATAGAAATCTTTCACATTAGTTTTCTTCAATTAAAGAAGTTGAAAACTTCTATGGAAAATTTTTGGTGTAAAGTCTCTCGGGTAAAAAATGAGAGTTGGTGGTTATGATTAATTCCTTTTTTCAAGAATCACTATTTCCAAACATTAGTCTTCATGTTATATATTGTATGAAATTGCAAAAAAAGTTTTTTATTTTAAAATAATGGCTCTGTGAAATTCGGACTATCACTACTCTTTTACAGTTCCCTGCCAAGCTATTAACAGATCAGATTAGCACAGTGTGAGGCATTAGATGCGAGTTGTTGCCAAGGTAGGGAAGAATAGGTGAACTAATAAACATAACAAACTAGATGAATATCTATTTAATTTCAATGGGTGTCTAAAAACTGTAAGAAATTCAAACTGGTGTAAGCTGTTTTTCAGTATTAATCTTTTTTTAAAATGTGCAGACTTTTCTTAACTGATGATGAATAAGATATTTTAAAGATACATCCTAAACCGAAAAAAAAAAAAAAAAAAAATCGGCTGATTAAGCACAGCAAAAAAGTAACACCAAATGTTTTAATTTATTGTTGTGATAACTAGAGCATCATTTATCAAGCATTATGTTAATCTAAAATGGAAAGACAGAAACTTTCACTATCAAATTTTGGCTAAATTTTGTAAAATGGCAACTCATTTTCTTTTGTTTGATTTAAACCACTGCAGTTTTCAGATTAAAAAAAAAATAAAAAAAAATATATATATATATCTTTATATATATATAACGGCTGGACTGAGTTTAATGAAATTTTTTGTGTGTCTTCAGGTGGATTCGAGAATGGTTTAGATTTACAAATGAAAGTTGTAACTTAATTAGTTCTTTCTTAATTAATTTTTAACCAACTCTTTCAACAACTTTTCCACCTAGATGGCGTGAGTTGTCGTAAACACGATGTCAGAATTTATTTAATGTTGAAATGAAAAATGAATTTTTAACCGTATCTTACGAAGTGTTTAAAATATTTTTTCAAAGTTAATATTTTAGAATCGTAAACACGATGTCAGAATTTATTTAATGTTGAAATGAAAAATGAATTTTTAACCGTAAGTGTTTAAAATATTTTTTCAACGTTAATATTGTTAAAATGTTAAAATTAGTGAAAATGGTATATTCTTTTAAAAAATTCGTCAATATCCGACGGAGTTATTTTATGTTAAAATGAAAAATGAATTTTTAGGCCATTATTATTTGTGCAGATGGAAAATGTACTAAAAGTTTTCCGAAAAATTTCACGATCACAAATGTTGACGGATATCCAATATATCGTCGAAGAAATCCCGATAATGGCAGACAATCTTATCATCTATGGCGGTCATCTATGTCAACAACATAGATATTGACATTGATAACCGTTGGGTGGTCCCATATTCGCCTCTGCTGAGCAAAACATTCAATGCTCATATTAATAGCAAGAAATTGAAACTTCATCACACACCATAAATTTTAAATCAGCACAACCGGTTTCGAAAGGACCTAGCCTTTCTTCATCAGGTGCAAACACGTGCAACTGCCTTGGAGGCAAGAGCAAGAGTGAAAGCAGGACAAAATCCAGAGGGGGAGGAGCAACACAAACAACCAATAGGAAATAACATGCAGGACAGGACCAATCAGAGAGGAACACACGTACACACACACCACAAAATGAGGACGGAGGAAAGGAGTAAACAATTATTATTATTATTATTATTTTCAATAATATTAAACTAATAAGTAAATTTAATAAAATTTATCCATTAATTATAATTATTTTTATTTAAATTAGAATTATTTTATTATAACTAATATGATGTTATAATCATAATGAAGGAAATTATTTAATTGAATTAAACAAAGTGATAAAATTGTCAATGAAAAATCTGATTCCACTTTGCTGTCTACAGCCTGGAAAAATTTGTTTAATTCAAATTAAATAATTTCCTTCATTATGTTTATAACATCATATTAGTTATAATAAAATAATTCTAATTTAAATAAAAATAATAATAATTAATGGATAAATTTTATTAAATTTACTTATTAGTTTAATATTATTGAAAAAAAAAAATAATAATTGTTTACTCCTTTCCTCCCTCCTCATTTTGTGGTGTGTGTGTTCCTCTCTGATTGGTCCTGTCCTGCATGTTGCTTCCTATTGGTTGTTTGTTTTGCTCCTCCCCCTCTGGATTTTGTCCTGCTTTCAGTCTTGCTTTTGCCTCCAAGGCAGTTGCACGTGTTTGCACCTGATGAAGAAAGGCTACGTCCTTTCGAAACCGGTTGTGCTGATTTAAAATTTATGGTGTGTGAAGAAGTTTGAATTTCTTGCTATTGTCTGTACGCCAGTTTTTTAAATTTATTTTTGGTGCTTATATTAATGTTCAGTTCTGCAGTTCAGTGAAGAGCACCAAATACATTTGCAAGTATGTGAATAAAAGCAGTGATATGGCTGTATTTCGAGTTGAAAATACCAATGTGAATGCTCCTCCGGTGAATAACAACGATGAAATAACACTTTACCAAATTGGCCGGTACGTCAGCTCCAATGAAGCTGTTTGGCGTATCTTTGGTTTCCCAATTCATGAACGGGATCCAGCAGTTCTTCATTTAGCCGTCCATCTTGAAAATGGCCAGCGCGTATATTTCACGAGCGAGACAGCGATTGATCGTGCTATAAATCCACCAAAAACTACACTCACCGAATTTTTTGAATTGTGTAATCGTGCGGATGCTTTTGTGCTTTTGCACGGACATTACTCTATTCAGAAGTACCACGCTATTTCACATGGGCTCCAACAAAAAAATGGATGCCCAGCAAGCAAGGCACGTCGATTGATGCATGTCCCGGTTTATTCAAATCAAACACCTTGGGACGAGTATTTACAGTCAATCCAAGGCAGACTGAGTGCTTTTATCTTCGACTGTTATTGGTTAATGTCATCGGCCCTTTGTCATTTCAAGATTTACGTAAAGTGAATGGACAATACGATCAAATAATGGCATCGCATTGGCTGTTGCATCATCTGGCATTGCGGCAACTTTACTGGATGTAGGCAGAACAGCTCATTCATTATTTAAAATGCCACTAAATATTCAAAATAACCCAGACGCAGTGTGCAACGTAAAAAAACAATCGTCCATGGCCACAGTGCTGAAATAGTGTAAAATTCTTATCTGGGATGAATGCACTATGGCACACAAACATTCGATTGATGCGTCGAACAGTACATTGAAAGATATAAAAAACAACGACAAACTATTTGGCGGCACTCTGTTACTCTTTTCAAGTGATTTCAGACAAGCACTTCCCGTTATTCTGCGTTCACCATACGCTGATGAGATCAACGCGTGCTTAAAATCATCGTGATTGTGGCGTAATGTTGAAAAAGTACAACTGAAAGTAAATTTGTGCGATCAAAAGCTTCAAGATCAATTCGCTGAAACCTTCTCAAAACAATTGTTAGATATCGGCGATGGAAAAGTTACTACAGATGAAACTGGATGCATAAAATTACCGACCGATTTCTGCACAATCATTGATTCTCAAGATGCTCTTATTGACCAGATATTTCCCGATATACACAGACGATACACAAATCATGAGTGGCTGGCAGAAAGAGCAATTTTAGCAGCAAAAAATGTGGACGTCAACGAATTGAATCTCAAGATACAACATTTGTTACCAGGAGACTTGGTGTCATACAAATCTAATAATACAGTTTGCGATACCACCGAAGCTGTAAATTATCCAACAAAGTTTTTAAACTCATTGGATTTACCAGGCATGCCACCGCATATTTTACAACTGAAGGTTGGATCTCCGGTTATTTTGCTTCGTAATTTGAACCCACAACGGTTGTGCAACGGCACGCGATTAGTCATAAAAAAATAATGAAAAATGTTATCGAAGCCATCATTTTAAATGACAAATTCCGAGGTGAAAATATATTACTACTGCGAATCCCTATTATACCCACATATGTACCAATTCAATTTAAACGCCCTCAATTTCCAGTTAGATTGGCATTTGCAATGACTATCAATAAGTCTCAGGGCCAAACGATGTCTGTCTGTGGCTTAGATTTGAGCACATCATGTTTTTCACACGGACAATTATACGTGGCTCTTGAGTGGGCAAACCATCCAGTTTGTTTGTATTGGCGAAAGATGGGATAACAAAAAATATTGTACACTCTGCTGCATTAAGGGATTGATATTGTTTTTTAGTAATATTGTTATAAGTAGCGATATGTATATAATTTTAAAGATCAATTTTAATAAATTAAAAAAATAAATGATTGGTGTTTTGTTATTTTTATATTCTTTCACCGTTCACCGCGCTCCATACATCTTCCACTTATATACCACATCCTTACACACTTACAATAAGTTAGTTATTTTTTTCTAGCAAAATATTCTCTAGAAATAATTTATATGACAAAACAACGTTTGTCGGGTCAGCTAGTATATATATATATATATATATAACAGGTCAAAAACCGCACGGAAAACAATTGAGTGGAATACAACGAAAAGCTGGAAGGTCCTGTTTGGGCATAAGAATAGTCGGACAGAAGTTGCAGTTTCTCAGCTACCTGTTTCTTTAAAGAAATTTTCTAATAAAAGCAAATTATCTCATAGTAATAAAAATATGTTTCAATTTTTAACAGTTTCATAACTTAATTTTGTTACAACACTTTGTTTAGACTTAAACATATGATGTATAGAATTTATGGTACCAAACTGTTATGATATTTAAGTATGAGTAATTCCGAATAACAATTTTTGCTTTATTTAATCACTGAAAACTTTCAAAATGGATTGCAACAGAATTTTTTTAGAAATAATTATACTAAAAAAATGACAACTCTGAAAATTATACATATATATACACATATATATATATATATATTAATATGATGATGAATATGATGAAGGTAAACATCCATTTACTTTTCATTAAAGTTTAAAATATACTCCAGATCATACATGATTCTTAAATATTTGTCTATGAATAAATAAAGTTAAATTATTACATACAAAAACATAATTTAAATTTCAGTTCTATTTTTCGTTCAATATATTTGCGTTTTGAATTAAATAATGTTTACTCAGTTCTGTCTCCATTTCCTGATATACTCAACATATTTCACAAAATATGACTCCATTTTTACTTTACTTACAGGAAAGAAAGTTTTTATTGAAATCTTTAAGTAGAAAAGACCTATGCCAGTACATCATTTGTTTTTTACTCCAAAAAATAAATAAATAAAGATATAATATAATCCCTAAGGCACACAAGTAAAAGCTCAGATACAAGCTGAAGCGCACAATCTTATTTTGTATATAAGAAAATGTTTCTTAGTGATCTTTATATTTTTACTTCAACATTTTTAGTTACAGTTTACTTTTTAAGAAAAGAAATATGTTAACTTAAATTGAAACGCTGTTTTTGTTGGTTTAAAGTTATATCAGGATAATTCATTATTCATTAATAGTTGCATAAACACTTAATATTTACGCCATCATATTGTTTGGGCGCATATAACTACTTCAACAAAATTATTAAAGAAATATATAATGACGTTAAGTATTTGGGGTTTGTGTATTGTCCGTGAATAAATAAAAATGCCTTGCCAAGACTTAAAATTTATTTCACAGAATATTCCAGAAGATTAAAAGTCTGATACACCAGTAGATACCGCTTAAATAATAATGCTGAAAGCATAAACATCACTGCATAAATTGTATCATAAGCATAACACACAGGATAAGCCGTATTCAGAGGCAGAGTCAGAAACTCCTAATACTTCAAGCGCTTGGCTTCAACTGAAATGGAGACGGCTGAAATGCAACCTTATTTATTAGTCCAGCACGTTTCCAGAAGTGTCTGGCTATTTCGTGAAACATTCGATTTAGAACTTCAATAATCGATATATCGAATAATAAGAATTTTCTCGCCAAACTCGCCAAAAAAAGTCACCAAGGGGTGATAAACGCGTCAGTATGGCGTTAAATTTCACACCAAAGTCATTTTTGCCTTGGTGAAGGTTTTAAAACACTTTTTAAAGGGAAACGAGTCATTTTAATGCTGTAATTAGGCAGAACTATGAAAAATTAACATTTTATGCCCTAATTAAGCCTCTTTGAATAAAATTAAATTTGAAAAATAGTTATTTACAAATTCGTCACATTGCCCCCTTCTCAAGGACTGCGCGTATCGCAGTATAATCCTTGGTCAGTAGGTAAAAACTAAATAAACTTTATAATTTAAAAAATATAAATAAATCGCTTGCAACAAAAAGATACCAATACAGAATGTAAAATAAAATAAATAAACTATTTACACTATATACAAATAAGAACTTTATATACAAATATTTACATTACACATACACCGATTTAAAAATAATGATGACCATAGTATGGTGCTATCTTATAATGATACCCTACCTTTGGTTTTGAAGAAGGTGTTTTAATAATGCAGATCACGATGTCCTTCAGTCTTTTCAGGACTGTATAGTGACCATCTCAATTAGACCGTAGCTTGCGAGGGAGTCCTTTACTTCGAACGCTGTTACAGAACCAAACTTTGTCCCCTTTTTTCAATTCGTGTTGTGTAAGCTTTATGTCATATCTCGTCTTCATTATCTTCGTCGCTATGTCAATCTATTCCAGAGCAAAGTTTTGCACGTCTTCAAATTGGGCCTGGAGGTCTCGGATGTACTCCTCTGGTGATGAAGTCACATCTGATGGATAACCGAACAGGAGATCATACGGAAGAGGAAGTTCATTTCCAAAAGGCAGCTGCGCGGAGAAGTCTCCACGTGGCAGTGGTTTCATGGGAACCACTGCGATATGCAAGCAGGAACTAAGCGGCTTCAAGTTCCAATCTTGATCGCTCCTTGATATAAGAAAAGAGTGGGTATTAAGGATGGTTCGGTTAAACCTCTCAACCATGTCACCCGACTGGGGATGTAGGGGCGTCTATGCCGAGTAACTGATACTGTTCTTTGAATACTATAGAGGTGAAGTTCGTACCTTCATCGATACAAATCTGTAGGATGTGTCGAACCTTTACATCCATTGCTGCACAAGTATTTCTGCAACTGTGCATGCCTCTTGATCGGGAATGAAATACGCTTCAGGCCACTTAATAAAATAGTCCATCACAACATAGATGTACTTATTGTCTCTGGAGATCCAAGGCACAGGTTCCAAGATGTTAAATGCGATCCGATCAAATGATGCTCCCACATTATACTGATGTAGTCTTTCTCAGCTTTGTATCTTTGGACGTTTACGTGCCACACATACATCACAAGATTTGCACCATTCCTCGCCGTTTTCCCTTGTCTTGCACTAGTAAAAGCTTTTTGGAACTTTTTGTAGAGTCTCCCAAAATAGCACCATGCATCTGCTCTAGAACGTCTGTAATCTTCGATCTTGGTAGAAAGATCTGTCACTTGAAATTCCGTCCATCACTGGACTCTTATTTTCTGTACAATACGCCGTTTCTAATGTGAAGAGAGTCCCAGAGTGCCCAGTAATATTTCCAGAAAAGATCAGTGTGGAAATGTCACCTAGGTCTATTGCTGGACGACTCCTACAATTGTAGTACTGGATTTATGCTAGGATCATGTAACTGGGCCTGTATAACTTTTTTATTGGACTATGAATCCTGCTTGGATGGAGTTGAAACTATTGCTTGGTAAGCAACTGGATTTGTCAACTAATATTTCCATTCAACTCAAGAGCAGTACTTGAAATTTTCAGAGAAGACTTCCGTGACAAGGCATCTTCATTACTATGTAGAGCTCTTTTACAATGACGTATTTCGAAGTAATATTCCTGGTGACCTTGCATCCACCTGACAATCTGGCCTTCAGAAGTCTTGAAATTTAGCTGCCACTTTAAAGATGCGTGATCAGTCAGGAGCCAGGAACTTCTGCCGTAGCGATAATGATGAAAATGAGAAAATGAATGAGGATAAAATTTTATGGCCTTTACAATGGCAAGAAGTTCTTTCCTGGTGGTACAGTAGCTTCGCTTCGGTTTATAGAAACATTTACTCCAGTAGGAAACGAGACGTTGTAAATTAAATATTTTGATATGTAGTAAAGAATTCCTGTTAGGAAATTAGAACTAAAACTAACGAAAACTAACACGTGTGGATTTCATGTTTCAAAATAATGTTTCACTAACGTTTTGACATTTGTTTTGCAAGTTTTGCAAAATTTTGTTGAAATCTATTCGTGTTATAAGCAAAAAAAGTTGCCGAAAAAATTAATAATATTTGTATAAAAAATTATATCTGTCTAAATTATAGCGCAATCTCCCCCCCCCCCCCCACCAAAAAAAAAAAAAAAAAAAAGTTCAATTAAATAACGTGTTTAAGTTACAAGTCATTTGTAGCTTTTTATAATACAGGTTGATTCAAAATATTTATAATTTTCTTCGTTAGCCCCCTAAATTCATTTGTGACTACATAGATAGTGGAAAATGTAGTGTTTAGATGTTCTTTGCATGTCTGAAGTTCAAGGGCATTTCGTTCAGTAATTTGTTTAGAGAATTGAAAAAATGTCAAAAGAAAAAAAAAAATCTCATAATTTGATTACTTACTGTGACATTGAAATTAAAATTTAATAGGGAATTCAGATGAATCGAATAACATTGAATAAATTAATTGATTTGGGCAAAATTTGGATGCTGATGCTAAGTAGTTAGCCTGCTCATGACAAACGTTTATAGAAATTTTATGAAATTAAAAGAGTTGCTGAGGTCCGTATTTTATCATCGACTCTTTTATCACAATGCTTATTGAGTAATCTTCTATCGTGTGCTTTAACGATCAATTAAAGGAAAAATTGCTCTATAAATATAGTAGCAAAAGAGTCAGAAAAAAGAAACAGGAAAAAAAGTGAGATCGTAGAAATTCTTATTAAAGATTAAAACTTCTGCATTTTATTTAATTGATTCAGATGTTTTTTTTTTTTTTTTAAATATGGGCTTATCATGAAAAAGCAAGGAAACTTTTTTCCTAGGAGACAATTATAAAGTATGTGTGTGTGTGTGGGGGGGGAAAGTTTCGAAATATAATTTATGTATATATTACATATATACGTTGTGCTGCCATAGGTTTTGTCCACTGATTAGAGAGGTCTAGTTGTTATGGAAAATGACACAGAGTTTAAGTTTTACATACATTTTATTTATTATATGTATTACCAAAAAAAAAAAAAACCTATTTAAAATGACCACCCATTTTGCATCTACAGATTTCTTCAAACGTCGCGGTCACTTATCCATCGCTGCATGCACGAATGCAATCGGTATTTCTGCTGCTGTCTTCACTAAATCTGCTTTTATAGTCTCTGTATTTCTATGAGGCTTAGCGCAGGCCTTCTCTTCTAAAATATTCCAAAGATAGTAGTCCAATGGATTCAAATCTTGGTTTCGCGATCGCCAATGATCAGCTCTAATAAACTCTGGTTAGTTGTTCTCACACCATCGCTAGATCGTTCTCGCCTTGCGTGCTGGTGCTGAATCCTGATGGAATATCCAGTGTTTTCCAGCGAACAAAGTATCACATAAAGGATTCACAACTAGTTCCAAGATATCGCTTTGGTGGTTTTTAGTAAATGCTTTTGCACCTTTTTAACAAAAATGTAGCCTGGCTACACCTTCATACGAAACCTCCCACCAAACGATTACTGAAGCAGGGTAATGACCTCTTTCAACTATGCAGCTTCTTTAGAACTGCGATCTAACACCCTGTTATTTTGCTTGTTGAATTTTTTCACCACAGTGAAAAATTTTTCATTCGAAAAAAGAATCTGCCAATGTCTCTTATCTGCATGCCGCTGTAAGAGAACTTTCTCTCTGGTCTTACGAATATCCTTAGGAACTGCCGTAAATCGCTGGCTAGTACTTGTACGGTAAGCACCAAGTCCGTCTTATTTAATAATGTGGGGCATATTGTCCTGGTAGGGATGTTCATCTCTCTATCCATGATTTTTTGCTTACGCAGTGGATTTCTACGAATCCTTTCCTTTACAGCTTTAACAGCTGCTGGAGTTCTGCTCGTACGAGGACGACCAATTCATGGCCTGTCGACGGTAAAGGACATTTCATTATACCGCTTTATAGCTCGCTTGATGAACTTCGTTGAAAATTTCAGTGGATTTAGCAAGCTGAAAAACTGCTTTGGTTTCTTGCCACACTTATGTAAAGCAATAACTGCGATTCTGTTTTCTTTTTTCGCCCACTCCATCTGAACTATACAGATGTTTAACAAATACCGTTAATTTTTTTAGTGCCCACACATTATTTATACTTTTATAAAACATAACGTTGTCATTTCCGGAACATTCAAAAAATAGTGGTTGTTTTATTTTAGAGGACAGAACTTATGGCAGGACTCTATATATGATCCTTCTATGTCAAAATATATTGACATAAACCATGGACACATTATTACTGGTAACCTCAATATTACTGATAATTATCATTCAAAAAAATTCATGGAATTCGGCACCAAATTTAGACTTCCATCTAAAACTAGCATTCGCCAAATCATTCAACTGTTTTCTTATGACCTAGATTTGTTTATTTATAAAATATCTATTACTTTTTTTAGTGTCCACACATTATTTATACTTTTAGAAAACATAACGGTGTCATTTCCAGAACATTTAAAAATAGTGGTGGCTTTATTTTAGTGAACAGAACTTATGGCAGGATAATTTATATATGATCCTATATGTATGACCTATGGCGTACTAAGAAGAAAAAAAAAAAAAAAAAAAAAAAAAAGAAGAAGAAGATTAAAAAAAAAAAAAAAAAAAACTGCAAATTTCTATGGAAAATGAGGAAGAATGTTGGAGTTCGCGTGACTCCAGTAACAGCCTGAAAATATATAAAAGCGAGACTAGACATTTATAAGATTCTCACAGACGTTTGAGATAAATGAATTTAGACTACATTAAGGTCTAATTTACGAAATAATATTCAATTTAAATGATTGAAGCACTGCAAAGTAAATGTGTCAACTGAATTCATGAAATATCTGAGAGATTATTTACAGTTTCTGATACAAATATATATATATTCATTTCATTAACACATTAAAGTAACAGAAATACCTTTTGTTAATTTAATATATATTTTCAATACGTTTCCTTTTAACTTTTCGGTTTCTTTTTCTGTAAAAATTTAAAGGTATCTAAAGTTAGAACAAAAAAATATAAATTGTTGGGATTTTGCTTGTCTACTACCAGGTATGCGAACATTTTAATATATTCCGGAGCATTAAATATATTCCGTCATTTTAATATTCCGATCATTTTAATTGCTTATTAATTTTGTTTTGTGATTGTTAATCCGCTTTTTTTCTCACCGTTTTTCTTGAAGGTTATTTATCGTCTTATTTCAGGATACATATAAACCCGCCTGTTCTCAAGGACTCTTCCACCAGTATTTTCTAACAGAGTTGTTTTAAAATTTATAAGCGTTTTTTTTATTAATATATATATATATATATATATATATATATATATATGTATGTATAATGTATATACATATATATGTGTGTATGTACATGTATGAACCCTGTATTTAATCGTAATTACATATTTTAGAAAGATTCACTAGAAATAAAGTGGTGTGAAAAAAAAAAAAAAAAAAAAAAAAAGGGTTGGTATTAACAGTACTCCAGAATAAATTAAAATTTTGGCATATTTATCAATACTGGTAAATTTTAAGCTCACCAGAAAAAAAAAAAAAAAAGAGAGAATATAAAATGTTTCAATTATTAGTTTCAGAGATGTTATTTCAGCTTATTTTCATACCACTATTTACATATAGAAATATAGAAATCTATTTCGTATTTTTAATTCTCGACCAGAAAAGAGAGGTGTTATAAATTTGTAGCCTTTATTTGCATGCCTGTGGTACAGTAGCTCCCAAACAGATAGACTGATTTCAATGCATTTATTATTATTACTATTAGAACTGCTGATTTAATCGAATGGTTCTTACTATATTTGATAAAAATCTGTTTCATATATTATTTGATATTAATCAAAATGTCTCTTTTCTTTTCTTTCTTTTTCTTTTCCTTTTTTTTCCTGGCCATTTTGCATTCATGATCTAATATTTGCGAGCTAACAAATTTTCGACTTCCAAATCACGGTTGGTAGTTTGATAAGTCACGTGATTTTTTTTTGAAGTGGAGTACAAAATTGCTTTAAAGGGGCGTTGAAAATCGGTCTTTCAAATTACTGTCTTAGAGTTGTGAAATTTTTGCATACAAGTGCATTGGAATGTACCAATAACAAATATATATATATATATATATATATATATATATATATATATATATATATACATATTTAGAAAACCCTTAAAAATAATAATAATAAATGCTCCATGTGACTGAGTTTTTAAAATTTTTACTTGATTTTACATTATTATAGTTTAACAATATATTTTGAATATTTTTGTGTAAGGGAATTAATTAACAATTCCATTTAAAAAAAAAACATTTTCATGTTTGAATGTTAAAAAATTGCATGAAATTTTTAGCATTCAAACATAAAAGTATTTAAAAATAATATATATATATATATATATATATATATATATATAGGGGAGACCCGTGTACCTAGGGCCGCTTTTTTTCGATGCCCCAAAACAGAGCCCTTGACCTGTTTAAAATTATCAAACTGATATGTACATATCATTAGGACTAATTACTTCCAATTGGGATTAATATAAATACCTAAAGTAATAAATTCCGACAAATAGAAGGTTTTTAAAAAAACTTCACTCGTGGCCCTAGGTACAACATCCTCATTGTACCTAGGACCAGACCTCATTGTATCTAGGGCCATTCTCTCAAATTTAGATTTCACTTTGTAATGAATAGAAAATAAGCATATAAACATGTATTTTATAAAAGAAACAATATCAAGTAATATATTTATTTATCATATAATAACCTTAATTTAAAACATGAAATTTTTTACTTTTTTTTTCCTACTTTGGGATATTCCAACAGAAACTTTTATTTTTTTCTTCAATTTCTTTTTTCTTTTTTCTTTTCCTGGAGTGTCTCTTGGATTTCTAGTTCTCTCCGGTTTTCGGTCACATCTTTTCTTTGATGTGGGAGGTTTTGCTTTAGGTAAAGGTTTTGCTTAGGTTCGTACCTGTTAAAGCATAACACACGAAAAGATGTTAGATGTTGAAGGTTTCAAAATTTCAGCAGGACACGAAACAGAGAAGTCCAGTTCTATCATTGTTGGTTCACTTTCTTCTTGGATTTTTTTTTTTTTTTTTTTTAAATTTATGGAGGGGTCTTGTCTTTCAGTGACATTTGAACTTAATTATTCATCCTCAGTGAATGTGTTTTGATTTATTTGCTATATGCCGGATACACGAAAGCCCGATAGAATGTTTACAGGAGTAAAGGCCGACGGATAGGACTTGCCAACACTTTCAGGAACTTTATATATAGTGATTGGTTTACCAGGGTTTGCCAGCATCCAATTACTATAGGCTGTACTCTGTTTCTTAACATTTTCTCGACCGCTGACGTAGATTCACTTCATTTGAAAATATGAAACTCCACCAGTGGGCGTTTCTTTTGCAATTTGTATGTTATTTGTTTCTAAAAAATATACACAATATTCATATTTGTACAATCAGTATTCTATGGATGCAAATACTTTCATAAGAGAGAGAGTATGATTATAATACATATCCATTTGCAATATAAATGTGAATATGGAAAATTTTGTTTTGAAGAACTGTAATTTATAAGAAAAACTCCCACAGATGGTCTTTACTGTCAAAAAGACAAAAACATGCGGTCGCGAAAGTGTTAAAAGGTCCAAACACACTGGTCCTAGGTACAAGGCAGCGATGTGGCCCTAGGTTCAAGTTTTGGTAACTTCATTCAAAATGCCTTCCACTAAAAATCCACATGCAGAGAGGACTAATTAAATATATCATTTATTACTCAATATAACAAGCAAAATTATACACTAGAAATGTAAGAAAAATATTTGACTTGCCTTTGTAAAATAGCAAAAGAGATGAGCTGCAAAATTTTACTTCAAACCATGTAAATTCGTTTTCTACATGTAACTTGTCAAAGCTTTCTCCTCAAATGTTCCAAAGTAGTTGTAAAAGTAGCAATTGGTCTTGTTACTCGCCCAACTGAGTATTAAAACATAAAATTAAATATTATTCAAATAAAACGGGGTGGCCCTAGGTACATGATAGCCATAGGTACACGGGTCTCCCCTATATATATAATTCCACTAATTAATACGCAAAAATGCTCAGAATACATTGATAAACTATAATATTTTGAAATCGAATAAAAAAATTTACAAACTTAGTCGCATGGAGCATTAAAAAAAAAAAAAAAATTAACATTTTTAATTTTTTAATTTTTATTTTAATAGTTTTCAAGAAATTTTGATGTATAAAAAATTGATACATTTCAATGCACACGTATGCAAAATTTTAAAACTCTAAAACTGTAATTTCAATGACAGATTTTCAATGTCTACCATCCCCTTAATAAAAATTGCGAGTTTGAAACAGATTTTACCACAAGTTGAAAAATTGTTATAAATTGTTATTACGAGTTCATAGTCCGAAAATCTCTAAAATTGATTGTAAATTAAAACTTTTATAGAGATTTTTTTAAATAAATAAATTGTGATTTATTTCCATGCCACATTATATTGATATTTTAATATTTTCGTGGTGTCAATCTTTCAATTTCCATATATAAGTCATGTTTATTACTTACTTTTATATACAATAGAATAAAATTATATTAATAAGTATTCAACTGGATAAAATATTAAAGTTATGTTAAAATTAATCGACTGTCATATTATTATTATTATTATCTCACAAAATTAAACACGCTGTTTATTTTTCACTTTTATATCAACCACTTTTTAATGGACTTGAAATCCTAATGTACATATCTTGTCATTCATGGTTTCAATATTTCAATTATTAACTGAGTTCGGTATACATTTTAAATTCCACATGTTGCACTGTTAACCTTTTCCCTTTTATTTTATTAATTTTTTTTTTAACGTATGTGGTTTGTAATAATGTAAGGCTTATCTTTTTTTTTTTTTTTTTTTTTTTTTTTTTCTTTTTCTTTTATCTTTTTACAAATTTTATACATTTTTATCGTTACCTCCTACACGGTTTGGACACAAGTAATTATGTTTTTTCTAAGCAAACAGCATAAGTAATATTGCATAAGTAATAGTAATAATATTAAATATTATTATTATTATTATTACTTAACAATAATTATTTATAATATTAGTAAGATTATAAGTAATAATATTTAATATTATTAATATTACTTAATAATACTTAGATATTACTACCATTATTAATAATAATAAGTTAAATAATATTGCATATGTATTATTAAGTCATCCATATTAGCATAAGTAATTATGATATTCTTTTTTTTTTATTTATGAAAAATATATCATTTATGAGTTAAATATGTAATTAAAAAAAAAAAAAAAAAAAAATCCAATAACATTTAATAGTGTAATTCCAGCGGAATAATTTCAAAAGTTTTCATGAGTCCGTATATTGAGTCAAAGGAAAAAGAAAAGAAAAATCCCACTTTCTGCTCTTAAAAAATGATAAAACTAATTGCTTACTTGATGACTTATTAGGAAATACCGTTGTTTATAGAAAAGATCGTATCAATGTCATTAGAAGCGGCGAAGTTTAAAACAGCGAAATGAAAAAAAGGTGTAGAATTAAAAAAATGTGGTAGGAATGAAGTTCTTTTCTCAGCGTGTTCTCTTTCCCTTATGCTGAAGAAATTTAATATTTTCCCGAAAACTTTTCAAACTCATTTACACCAAGCAAGATCTGTTGAAAACAGGTCAATTGCTTTTGACGCCAGAACGTCCACGTTCTAAACGGTTATGGTTTATAAATGAGAGGACAGACAGCAATAAAAAACGTTGAGTAGTTCACATTGCTGATCGGACCTCTTTACGAGTTTAACGCCTTAGGTATTTTACTGATTCCGAGTATTAGGGGGTTTGTTTACCCTTATATTAAACATTTCTGCTTTGTGGTTTTGCAGCATGAAAGCGGCAAATATTAGATTGCTTTTGAAGGTGAACTATATTTTCTTGCGAGTAAATTTCCAAGTTATTGAAATCGATACCTTTCTGGCCATTCAAGTATAATATCAGCCAATATTTCGATTTAAGAGAGAGGAGTAAAACATAACAAAATGCGTCTCTAAAATTGAAGGGAATGTTTTATTAACAAATAAAAGTGGCATTAAGTGCTTTAAATATATGGGAACTTAGATGTATGTATTTGATATTAAACATACCACTGTAAACATAAATAACGAAAGTAAATATTTATATCTATTTAGCATGTCCCAAAACGTTATTACAAACTACTCGTGAAAAAAATGAATAAATAAAAAATGAATAAATAAAAATAAATAAATAAATAAAATAATACAAAAGAGTGAGAGAGGGGGGGGGGGTTAAAAGGTACATATGATTGCATTTTTCATTTGAGTCATAAACGAAATTTTAAAGAAAAATAGGAAATCTAAATTTTTACACAGTCCCTGTATTACAAATTATATTAAATAAAATAGTTAACTGAAATAACATGTTATAGGAAAAGCATTTCGTACGTTTTTCTTGGATACTGACCCATAATCGGTTACTTAGATATGACGCATCTCTTTCCCGAAACAAAGTGGAAACACAAAAATTTGTTTAGAAATTATTTATCTATCGTTTAGATAAAGAAGTAAATGTTTTTTTTTTTTTTTTTTTTCAATAAAAGGTAACATTTTTAATTTCACTTTTTAATCATACAAACTAATGTAAAACAGAAATACAGTTATAACATAAACATGTATTGAAAAGTAATACAGCCAAAGTCAAATCACTTAATAGTGTTGTTGGAGTGGAGTTCGGGCTCTACTTCTGATATATTATATAATTTTAACATCAGTATTTTCGAAAAGTAACAGTTTTCGACTCTTATACAAACTTTAATATTGCAATTTAGAGGTACACTGTTGAAAAAGCTGCAGTAAAATTACGGGCAAAGCCCGGCAGCAGAGATTCCAGACAAATCCCGTAAAAAAACATTTAGACGATGAATGATGTATCACCAGTAATTTTACGTTGTGATGAAATATACAACCAAACTGTAAAAAAAAAAGTAGTACTGACCGTAAAATTAAAAGTTGAGTTTCTCGAGTATTTTAATATTGAATATTGTTAACGTTCAAATTATGCATAAGAATTATTTTCTTTTAAGACTATTTTAAAATCTAAATTTGCTATTTTTGACAAAATTAAAAAGTCAGTCAATTCTCATATTGGAAAAACAAAAGCTTTTTTTTTCTTTTTTTTTTTCTTTTTCTATAAAGACTATGATACTGATTTTTGAGAAAGAAAATCTAATATATTTTTCGAAATCATTTTTATTCGTAAACGCTAGAACTAAAGAGGTATTCTTATTTCAAGGTTCTCATTAGAGGAAAATAATGGGTGAGAATTTCTCAACCTTCTTCAAAAACAAAATGAAACTTTTAAAAACAGTGTGAGATCTCTGAAAATTAATCGAGACCCCAAATAAACTTTGAATAATAATAATAAATCTTTTACATGGACACAGAGAATTTGTATCTCCAATTAATACGACCTTTTTTCATGGTTTTTGATCTTTATGGTTTCTGTAGTGGGTGGAAAGCAGAAATAACTAGAGCCTAATTCTTACTCATCCAAACAGGTTTTCATTATAAGACCGATTTCAAACTGTGTTTATGAAGTGTTAGGCGTATTTGTACTTTTTAGAATAGCAGAAGATTTTTTTTTTTTTTTTTTTTTTTTTTTTTTTAGCTGTATTCCATTGAATGGAGAAAGGACTGCAGTATTTTGAGAGCAGAACTTGTTATATATGATGCACATGTACATATCTGATGGTCATATTCAGATAAAACAGTTTTGTTTTCTAAGAGTGAAGATCATACATAATAATCATAAGAGTTATCTTCAAAAGGCTAGTTACATATTTATCTCATATTGAAATAAACTTTATTTTAGCATATTCTAAAAATTGCATTGTGGAAAAACATTAAAATTTTCCGTTTTCTAATACTTAACTAAAGGGTTAAGAGCAATTAGAATGCTGTATGTTAAAAAAAAAAAAAATGCGTTTAGTGGATAAAATAACTATTAGGTTGTAGTTTGTGTTTTACAAATCTGGTTTCAAATCATTTTTAGCTGTCTTTTTTAATGTTTTCGTGTCAATAAACAAAGAAAATCAATTTTGTCAATATCAATTATTCAGTTTCAGTCAGTTGGAAATTCTTTGAATTAAACTAAAATAACAATAGCTTATTAAAACCAATTGATGTTTCTATGCGTCATGCGTGCATAATTAAACACATTCAATCAGTATAAATAACAATCATAGTTTCAGTTTGAAAATGGAAGCGTTCTCTCATGACGTCACTGAAATGATAGCATTTTGAAGGAATTTGCCCGTAAGAAAATGATTTGGTGGGAGATAAGAGAAATTCGCGTAGATTAACGGCTTTTTCTTGTGAAAATTCCAAAATTATACTTTCAAAACATCAATTTACGGGCAACGATCGTTTAGCTAGCAAAACGGTCATTTCACGTAAAATTATATGGTCGGTTCCTAAATTATGCTTTCAAAACATTAATTTACTTTCCCCTAAAATTATACGATCAAATACCTCGATTTTACATTTTTTTTTTTTTTTTTTTTTTTTCTTTTTCTTTTTTACAGTGTATTGTTCATTGTTCGAAATAAAAAACGTAAAATTATTTTAAATAATAATAATAATAATAATTATATATATATATACATTAAGAGGTTAAACAACATTATGAGGAGTGAAATTACTTTTAAATACAGAATTCTTTACAAAATGAAATGTTATTTAAAACCTATGACAAACTTTATTTCAGCAATTTGAAAATTGATAACATTAAAAAGTATATTACCGAAACGTTTATATAAAGCGATTCTCCCCAGGGAAGTGCAAAAAAATAGCCTTTGTATCAAATATCTATATATTGACATATTCTTAACATAATTTTTGAATTAACTTTTGTTCAATGAGATGTCACACTACAGTCGGCAGCAAAATTATTCGAGCGCTAGCAATAATGCCCATCTAAAAAAGCTTAATACTATTTTGTTAAATAAATCCTTCTCGAATCATGTTCTTAGACTGATTAAGAATATGATTCGACAAGGATTTATTTAACAAAACAGTATTAAGTGTACTTTTTTACATAGGAATTATTGCTAGCGCTCGAATAATTTTGCTGCTGTCTGTACTAACGCAATTTGTTTTAGAAAAATATAATGTAGGAGACTGAAATGTCATACTAAAGCAATAGGAAAACAATTCTATCATTTTACTTTTTAAAATTAATTCTGAAAATTTTGTTTTGGGTGTGATATTTTATGAAATGATTGATATACATCCCATGTACGGAATAAAATAAAAAATAGTCCCTTCAACCACTTATACATATATATATATATATACATATATATATATATATATATATATATATATATATATATATATATTTGAAGCGTATGAGGAAAGTATTACCCAGTTTTATTAAACAGTTAATTTTTTTTCCAATCAGTAATATTTAATCAAAATTAAATTTTACGCTTCATAAATTCTTATAATTTCCTTATAAAAAGATGACTCAATGAAAAATATGTCACCGTTCATTATGCACATATATAATATGATATAGGTGAATTGACATAATTTGAAGAAACAAATATAATGTAATTAACTGTAATTAAATACATGATAATGTACTAATAGTTGCCAATTCCTTCGCTTTTTAACACCACTGTTTTTGAAGAAAAGTATTTGCTTTATATAACGAGTAAAATTTTCCAATTGAATAAGACATCGGTAATTATTATAAAAAGTGGTATGCAAAATGTTGAGTGCTATGAATATGCATCTCTTACCTAATTAATTAATTATTTTTTTATCATAGCAAAAGAAGCTGAAAATCAGTTAAACTATAATTTCAGTATTTTCACTAAGAATTTAAAAAAAATCATTAGCAACTCAAAAATTTTTCAGTTCAAAACATTATTAAAACTGGATACAGTTTTCATTTTCTCTTTCTTTTACATTTTTGAATTAAGAAAAGTTAGAAATATTTCTTCAAAATTAGTTATTTTTTTTTAATTGAAAAGAAAGAAAGAGAAAATAAAAATGAAAGTAATGGAAATAGTTTTCCATAAAGTTACAAAAATGAATGTATGAAAACTAAAAGAAGCTTAAAACTAGCTCAAAGGTTTTTTTTTAAACCATTGACATTAGCGGCATACTATTTCCAATTATATATATATATATATATATATATATATATATATATAAAGTTCATAATGACATGTAGCTACTTTTTATGTCATACATTTTTCAAGGAACTGTTTAACAACAATAATAATAATAATAACAACAACAAACTTTATAAAATAAACCTGAATATAAAATATTCAAGTTAGAAAAACGAAGCTTTATCCTAGAAAAGTCATTTATTAAAACCTGTACACGTATAAATATAACATTCATTGAGTTATTCGACTTTAAAGACTTCAACATCGATCTCCTGTAACTAAGTGCCGATTCTTAAACAGCAGAAATATAAATTAGCATAAGAAATATGAATCTATAAAATTCCTAATGAAACAAATTCAAGTGTACATTAAGGAGTATGATAAAATCACAAGACGAGGTATACGAATTTTGCGTAACTGTAACCCCTGGGTCAAGATATGATGCAAAATGTTTTACTTGTAGTCATCGTAACAAATTTAAAACAATCCCAATAGCGGAGATGTGTTACGCCACGAAAAAGTGTTTATGTCGCGGCTGGTAGATCTTGCGTTAGAACACCAGCCACTGAACTGTTTATTTTACCGATTATTTTCAAAATGCTCCCGAATATGCTTTACTATTAAAGTTATTTTCGACTGATTTTTTTCTTCTTTTTTAAACTGAAATAAATATATGTTTTAACAAAAAAATAACCATTAAATTTAATTTAGAAAATATTTAAATTTTTTGTAGAAAAATACTCGATACTATGAAAGATACCAAAAAATATTATACTGAAAATATATTTATTAATAATAAGGAAAATTGTGCTTAAAGTTAAAATTAAGTTTAATGCTAATATTGATTTCGACTACAAGTGTTAAAAAAAGTGCTCAGAGCACAAGAATATTTTTTCATTATGTACAACGTATGAAAGAAAATTTATCGTCATACATTTCATTAAAATCTTGTTGAATATGTAAACATAGATGGTGAAAATTTTTAAAGAATCTGTAAAATAAAAATAAAAATAAAAATAAAAATAAAAATAAAATAATAATAATAATAATAATAATAATAATAATAAAAATAAAAATAAAAAATAAAAAAGCACATGCCTATGTCTAACCACCAATTAAAATTATAACTTTAATAATGGGCTTATGAAAATTAAAGTTTTAATAAATTTATGAACAATAACTAAAATAATTTCAGTAAATAAAGTAGATTAATAAAAAGGCATATTTAAATACAAAGGAAAATATTTGTTTATTAAAAGTTTATATGAATTTTTGTTCAATTTGCGTGCATTACCTAAATTACAAAATTATAATTTGACATAAGGTTCAATTTTGAATATTCACTATTGCATTAAATATTAATTTTATAAATATGAAATATTTTTAAATAACACTTTTAGAGAAAGAAATTCAATTTTCTAATTCGCACTGAGAAAAAATTCTATAATTGACATCTAGAATATAAGTTGTGGCTCTAGTAAAAATAGTTCCATGTCATCCTTATAAATTTTAGTCCCCTTTGAAAGCGAGTTCTAGAAACCTCTATTAGAATTCTAGAGCATATGCCTATATTATCGAGGTCAAACTTATTTAAAAATCTCTGCGAAAAAATGCAAATACATGAGACGAGTTTTAGCAACTGCAATCTTGGTTAATGTCCCAATTCTAGAAAATCAAACGAGAATTTCTCACAATACAAAGGATTTATAATATTATTTATAATATTCAGAATATTTTTTCACCATCTAGAAATGTATAGACTAGAAATTCTCGATCATTTCGTCTATTCAGCTTATTGGCGTGCCTTATAGGCATAGCTCGGAAATCTATATTTCTAGTTAAGGAATTTAGAAAATGACTACTTATTAATTCTAGATGAAGGCGGTATATATTTTTTCTCAGTGCGACATGTTTGTGTACAGGGTCACCATAAAAATGCATTATTTTGTATGCTTTTTTTTTTTTTTTTTTTTTTTTAAATATATAGCCCCCATTAAAAAAATGTATGGCATAAAAAGTACCTACATACCATTAGAAAAATTTTTGTAACTAGCATCATCATCATATGCTAATTAAATAGTGTAAAAGGTAACCCTTTTATCAAACATCTTATACTATAAATACCCTGTATAACTATATAATATACAGATAGTTGACAAAATAATGTGAACAGCTTTGAATTTATATGTTTTGTCGAATATCTAAATAAATACTTGATGGATTCTGTTGGAACTTCATGAGTGTAAAAAGCATGTTATACTACGCATATTTCAGCGAAGGTTTTCTCAAGAAGGCAAACAGTAACAAGATAAAGGAAAAATAATGTCCGAGAGCATCCTTTAAAAATACACTGATGGAAAAAAAATCCCAACACCAAGAAAAAATTATTGTACAGTAATGAAATTTCAGCAATACATTTGTCTAGGTAACATATTTAATTGATTAAAGTTTCAAGATCACAGGTAGAGCCATTGGCGAGAAGAGCCATTTCAAATGTGAAATGTTGGTACATTAGTAACCGGTGTAACTGCCAGAATTTTGAATGCAAGCATGCAAACGTGCATGCATTGTATCGTACAGGTGTCGGATATCAGTTTGTGGAATGGAGTTCCATGCCTGTTGCAATTGGGCAGTCAATGCAGGGACGGTTAATGCTGGTTGTGGATGACGCTGGAGTTGTCGTCCAATGATGTCCCATACGTGCTCGATTGGAGAAAGATCTGGTGATCTAGCAGGCCAAGGCAACATGTCGACACTCTGCAGAGCATGTTGGGTTACAACAGCGATATCAGGGCGAGCGTTATCCTGTTGGAAAACACCCCCTTGAATGCTGTTCATGAATGGCAGAACAACAGGTTGTATTACTAGACTGACGTACAAATTTGCAGTCAGGGTGCGTGGGATAACCAGGAGAGTGCTCCTGCTGTCATACGAAATTGCTCCCCAAACCATAACTCCAGAAGTAGGCCCTGTGTGTCTAGGCCGCAGACAGGTCGCTAGCAGGCGTTCACCTGGCCTCCTTCTAACCAACACACGGCTATCACTGCGACCAAGGCAGAACCGGCTTTCATCAGAAAACCCAAATGATCTCCACTCCGTCCTCCAACCCAGACAGCACATCGCCTCCCCAGGATATCTTCAAGATGTCTTCTGGATGAAGAGACATCCCAGAAACGTCCTTAAGATGTACTGTGGATAAGTTAAGCCTAACTGTGCTGTTAGGGAATGAGCTCTAGCTTGACACCACTCACGTCGCAAACGGCAGTGGTTTGGAGTCAGTGGAATGCACGCTACAGGACGTCTGGCTCGGAGCTGTCCTTGAAGTAACCGATTTGTAACAGTTCGCTGTGTCACTGTGGTGCCAACTGCAGCTCGAATTTTAGCTGCAGACGCAGTACGATTAGCCACAGCCATACGCCGAACACGGCGGTCTTCCCTCTCAGTAGTGCCACGTGGCCGCCCTGAACCCGGTCTTCTTGAGGCAGTACCTTCCCTTGACCACTTCTGCCAACACTCATGCACAGTGGATACATTCCTGCCAAGTCTTTCTGCAATATAGAGGAAAGAAAACCCACCTTCTCGTAGCCCTACTACCCGACCTCGTTCAAACTCAGTGAGCTGTTGATAATGGATTCTTCTTCTTCTTAGAGGCATCCTTGACTATAACATTAACCCACTACGTCAAATCTCAACTGTAAATAACGATCACGAACCTTACAGCGCTTATTTAAAGCACACCTTATTTGCATGTTCATAGTGTCGCTACTAGCGCCACACTTACGCGCGTAGCTCAAAATTTGAATCGACGTCATCTTTCAGATGTATAAACACGCCTACCAAATTTCGTTTATCTAGCACAGCTCCTTCCTGGTGTTGGGATTTTTTTTTTCCATCAGTGTAATACTCTAAATGTGTTTTAGCTATACACAGTCCTGCCATAAGTTCTTTTCAAGAATTATAAAGGTCTAGTTGTTATGGAAAATGTAACAGAGTTTAAATTTTACATACATTTTATTTCTTACTTCTTCATAATATATTACAAAAAAAAAAAAAAAAAAAAAAAAAAAAAACCTTACTTAAATGACCCCTTTTGCCTTTACGCATTTCTTCAAACGCTGTGGCCACTCATCTATCGCTGCAAACACGACTTCATTCGGAATTTCTGCTGCTGTCTTCACTAAATCTGCTTTTAAAGTCTCAATATTTCGATGACGCTTAATACAGGGCTTCTTCTCTAAAATATTCCAAAGACGATAGTCCAGTGGATTTAAATCTGGAATTTTCGATGGACAATGATAAGTTTGAATGAACTCTGGTAAGTTGTTCTTACACCATCGCTGATTCGTTCTCGCTTTGTGCGCTGGTGCTGAATCCTGCTGGAATATCTAGTGCTTTCCAGCGAACAAAGTGTCATTAAGGGCTTCACAACTTGTTGCAGGATGCCACTTTGGCAGTTTTAGCTGATGTTTTTACATCCTTTCCCCAAAAATATAGCCTGATTACACCTTCATATGAAACCTTCCACCAAACCATTACTGAAGCAGGGTGGTGACCTCTTTCAATTCTGCAGCTTCCTTGGAACTGCGAGCTAACACCCTGTCATTTTGCTTATTGAATTTGTCCTCTACAGTAAAGATTTTTTCACCCGAAAAAAGAAATTGCCGACGTTTGTTATCTGCGTGCCGCTGTAACAGAACTTTTGCTTTGGTGCGACGAATATTCTTAAGAGCAGACGTAACTCGCTGGCCAGTACTTCTACGATAAGGACCAAGTCCCAGGTCTTGTTTGACATACGCGACATTGTCCTGGTAGGGATATTCATCTCACGAGCAATGATTTTTTTGCTTACGTAACGGATTTCTGCGAATCCTTTCCTTTACGGCTTTAACTGATGCTGACGTTCTGCTCGTACGAGGACGACCAATTCGTGGCCTGTCGTCGCTAGAGGACGTTTCATTATACCTCTCAATCGTTCGCTGGATGAACTTCGTTGAAATTTTAAGCGGCTGTAGCAAATTGAAAATCTCTTTCGGTGTCTTGCCACACTTGTGTAAAGCAATTACGGCGGTTCTATTTTTTTTTTTTTTTGTTTCTCCCCTCCATCTTAACTATCCAAATACTTAACATATATTGCTAATTTTTTAGTATTGACGCACTATTTATACTTTCCCAGAACATTAAGAAATAGTGGTTGTTTTATTTTAGTGGGCAGAATTTATGGCAGGACTATGTATGTGGTTATTAAACTTCTTTTAATTATCTGTATTGATTTAAATGTTCATATAGCACATTCATTCACGGTAACATAAATATATAAATATAAATATATAAATATACATATATATTTTACAAAATCGGTAATTTTTCAAACTTTCTTTTTTCTTTTTTTTTTTTTTTGTTTTGTTTATAATATACAGATTTTTTAAACAAATTACCCTTTTTAGAAAACTTACCATACCAAATATACCATAGGAGAGACAACATTCTGCAATCAGAATATAAAAATATTAAATATAATCTTTGTTATATTTGTACAATTTGTTAGCCAAATGTATAAAGTTATTCTATTAAAAAAGAAAACAAGCAAATATCGTGAAATTTTAGAAATATTCTTCAACAGAATCAGTTGAGTTTGGAGTATTCTAATCATTTTGCTCTTGCTATTAGAAGTTTTGCCCACATTTTTATTTTGAATCAGTTAACGGCAATATAGTTTACTCTGATTTAAAATAAATATAGGGTACAGTCGGTAACAAAAGTGTCCGAACACTAGCAAAAATTCCTATGTAAAAAAAGCACACTTCATACGGTTTTGTTAAATAAATCCTTGTCGAATCTTCTTCTTAGTCAGTCTAAGAACAGGATTCGATAAGGATTTATTTAACAGAACCGCATAAAGTGTACTTTTTTTACATAGGAGTTTTTGCAAGTGTTCGGACACTTTTGTTACCGACTGTACCCCAGATTTATTGACGCAGTATGGTCAAAGTCGCCATCATTAACTAACAAAGAAAGTAACCATTGCTTAAAATATATTTTTTTCATCTACTCTATTGTAAATAAACAGCTATTTCATATACGAAATATCTCTAAGAAAAGTGGTCCGAATTCCTATTTGTCTCATTTTATTAAGCGGAAAGATCTTGGGAAATCCGTCTTTTTCCGTCGTGAATGATTAACTTTGAGACGTCTTTTCTGTGCCTGACAAATAAAATAGAGATTCAATTCATCAGAAAATTAATTCGATGGAGACGATCAGTGATAATAACTTTCATATTTAAGTTCAAGCTATTAAATTTAGTTTCACAAAAACTGCTAGGCTAACCATATTTCTTGCCTTTTTGCTAAACATTTTTCAAAATGTTTATAATTTATATTAGGTATACAGGAAAGTTTTGTTGTTTTGGATTGGTAAAATGAAACCAGAAATTCTTGTTTTAAAAAACTTGTATTATATTTTACCAAACATTTTCTTAAAACTTATATAAATGCTGTCTAGTCAAAGTTTTCGATTTAGTTTTTAATTTAAAACGACACAACTTTTCGGTACATTTAATACATATATGTACACTTACCATTTTCTTTCTCTAAAATAGTCCAAATTAAACATTTCGTTTAATATGGTTTGGTTTTTTTAATTAAGGTCGATTTCAATTAGAGTGACCTAGGCTTGGTTGGAAAGCTTTCAATGAAAATATTTGTAAGAGGTTTATCCTGTGTTCATAGTAATTTTGGATACGAGGAAAGCCACTGTAAACCTCAAACGTCTACACCACGAGCGTGATCTAGAATTGCACCTGGCAGTTAACCTTTAGTACTAAACCAGTTAACTTTTTCTTGTTATTTCAAAATGTCATGAAAATTAATATAATTTATGCCTTCAAACTTTTCTAGTGGACACAGGAAAACAAAAAGTAGAGGAAAACAATCAATTGGTATAAAAATTTAATTATTTATTAAATATTATTCTCTTAGACTATCTTATTTTCAAGCACCATTCCTTACTGACTAAAAAATAGTAAACATTTAACCGAAATCTCATTGACATAGCTGCCAACAACTGTATTTTTTCGGCACCAGTATTTTTTAGAAGAAATCATTTATACACTGTTTTTTGAAATTTAATAAGACAAAAAATTTTCACTCGTTAAAGTAGTATTAAAAATCATAATAGGTGACAGTTATGTAATGACAATGTTTAGCATGTGAAATATTTTATCAAGTTGTTTGAAAAAGGATATTAGTTCTGCCAAACAAAGTTCAGATCACCGTTTTTTCCCTTTTATTAGCCACAAAAATTTCAAAGTGATTTTCACATTGTTTAATCATTATATAAAATAAATTTTTACTAAATGTTATAATGGTTGGGAGTAAAATAGAGCGTGCAATCGCTTCTCCTGGAAAAAATAAAATTCTTTTCCAAACAACATAAGGATTCAAGTACTGACATATTATTAAAACCTTTTTATTCAAAGTCTATACCACTATATTTTTCACAACATTTAAAATGTATACAATAATGAAGTAATATAGACGAATAATACATCTAAAATTTAGTGTTGGGTGTAGCATAAAAAAAGATCTTAAAGTGAAAATATTAAATATTATGGTTTACTTTTTTTAAACTCAAAATGCAGTCTGAGTAAAAACTTTAAAGCGAGTAAAAATACTTAAAAAAAAAAAAAGAAAGAAAGAAAAAAGAAAGAAAGAAAGAAAGAAAAAAGAAAAATAAATAAATAAAGGAAACTTAAATTGAAGTTTAAAATATCATTTCAGTTATAATTGGGTCGTTTATTGTAAAATTGAATTATCTCCTTGTAAATGGATTTTGAAGTAACGAGCTTTTTCAAATTTATGTGTAGGAAAAAGTCAAGTTTCAGTAAGTGTTAACGATTTTTAGTGTTTAATACAAATCAGAGTTATAAGAAAAATAATTTGAAGTAACTTTGAAAATTCATTTTTATAATGAATATTTCAAAGTTTTAGTTTTCTTAAAAAAAAAAAAAAAAAAAAAAACAAGAAATGCCATTTATGCAATTTTAATGCAATTATTGGAGTTTCATCATTTTTATAATGAAAGATGTAACTAAATGTGATACAATTAAGCAAAAATTACATATTTAGAAAATATGAAGTTACACCTCTTTTTCAATAAACCGTCCAATTATTAATCTTAAATTCGAATAAAAAGGCCGCAAATATTATTTGTAAATATTGTATTATCAGAAAATATTATTGAACTCCTAGATCAGTACTTAAGTCTAAGTAAAACTTTAACGCCAACATGGAAAATAACATTAAAAATTTTTTTTTTGGAAGTTTATGCATAAGCTATTCGTTTGAATTACTTCAAATATTCTTGTTTTCGTAGATGAAACTAGTTTTTGACAAAGTTCGGGGTCTGTTTTATATTATTCGTCTTCGATAGTATATTTCATCTTTATTGACGATATAAAATTTCTCCCATTTGCAAAAACTCTTGCTAAGTCACCCCACATGTGCTCTGTTGGGTTGAGATCTGGAGAATTAGCTGGCCATTTCAAAGTTTCAACGTCGTTGACTTTGAACAAATATTTTGCACTCGTATGGATGGATGCTAAGTCTTGTTTATATTTCCAGTTTTTTCCAGCTAGAAATTAAGCATTTGGTAAAAAATCACTTGCTCACCCACACCATTCTAAACAAAACACCTCCAGGTCATCACATCCAGCTGATTGGTGCTTGAAGAATATTTCTTTTTCTTTTCTTAAATCATGCAAATATTATTCTCGTTCATCTAGTCCACCCAAATTCTATTTTATATCGCCAAAAGAAATATTTTGTAGTCATTAGTTGTCCCAAATCATGAGTTGCTCGCTGAAATTCTATTTTTTGCCTCTGTAGTGACTGAGGCTTAGTCAATTTTGCTGTATAAATGAAACTTACAGAACTTATGTTGTGTTATAAATCTATTTTTTAACAAACATTTAAAACTGTCGGTTGAGTATTTTCCAGAAGATGTGATTATCTAAACTCTTCTTTCGTAACGCGAGGACAAAACTTAAGGTCTCCCGGTATTATTTTATTTTATTATATATATATATATATTGTTTACCATAGTTGTCTTAAATAAATAAAAAAAAAAAATAAATAAATAAAGATTAACTGAAATTTTTAGTCTTCGTATCTTTATCGCAATAGCATGGATAATCATTCCAATTGAAGTTAAGGGCCCTCTTCACTCACCGCCGCCAGAAGCCGAAACTAATGCTATTCTATGGGAAATTTTTCTTTACAAATAACTTATTAACTAATACATATTTTTAAATTCTGTTTTCACATTCAGAAAATCCCCAACTGTTAAATTGACGGACCTTTTTTAAAAATGTATTTTTTTAATTTTTAATATTTTATTTCGAAATTGCAAAATGAAAAAATTTCACATATTGAAAATTCGTATTTTGCAGCTTCAAAATAAAATATAAAAAAATAAAAAAATAATTTTTTAGAAAAGGTGCGTCAATTTTACAGCCGGAAACTTTCAGAATGTGAAAACAGAATTTAAAAATATCTATTAGTTAATAAGTTATTTGTAAAGAAAAATTTCCCATAGAATAGCATTAGTTTCGGCTTCCGGCGGTGGTGAGTGAAGAGGGCCCTTAAAACTTCAACTTGCCCTCTTTCATGATCAGCTAACTTCTTATCTTTCTTATTGTCACAAAGAGCAACAGAACTTTAAAGAAATGCATGATAAATTTTCAAATTGAAGAGTTGTCACAGTTTTAGTAACTGCAGTACTATATAAAGCCAATATATGTATTTAAAAAACATACTGGTGGCCTTAAAGTTTTTACTCAGGCTGAAATACTAACTTTGTATACGTAACTTTTTTTTTTTCTAATAATTATATATTTACAAATTATGTTTGTTGCGTTGTTTCTTAGCAATTAATTTTTATAATTAATAATACAATAATATTTAAATATCTTTCATTTCATTTTTCCATTTACTCAAAATATTTTACTAGCCTTGAAGTTTTTACTCAGACTATGCACTGCTTTATAGTTGCTGAGGAATACATACATTTTTTTTTTGAAATATATAAGTATATAACCACATGCAATTGTTGAAGAAATGAAACTAAACATATATGTGATAGAGGTTGACTGTTATATGTTATATTTATCATGTAAAATGATACAGATTTGACAACATATGAAGAATGGAAAAGATTTAATATTGAAAATAATGAACATGAAATTAAAAAAAAAAAAAAAAAAAAAAAAAAAAAAAAAAAAAAAACACTGTTCACTTTTGAAAATTTAACGAGTCACACACACACACACAAAAAATCTTTCAAGATGAAAGAATGAGAGATATCAAAGCATTCCAAACACGTTTTATAGGATTTAAGTCCAGAGAGTAAGCGGGCATTTCCATACGTTCAATATTTACCCTTTCTAATGTGTCCAATACATCATCGGTCCTGTGTAAACACGCATTGCAGATATGTCATCAATTTAATTATTCCGGAGCGCAGATAGTACTCGCCCATTTTTTCATAGCACATTTCTTGAAGGGTATTTTTCTTCATATTTAATCGTAATTGTATATTAGAGAAAATTTCACTACAAATTAAGTGGCGTGAAAAAAGGGTGTGCACTGACAGCGCTCCGATATAAATCAAAATGTTGGCATGTCTTACATTAATATCCATAAACAAAAATGTCTGGATCTGACGCACTCCTGAACAGATGAACATGATCCAGAATAATATCTCTGAAGTAACTCTGTGATATAACGGCACTTCGTTCAAAGATGAGAAGCAGTGTTCTGTCATTGTTAATAATGCCTACCCACAGCATAGCATCCCAATTACACCGATCACGTTGATTAACATTCTATAGTGCGTAACGTGTTTCTGTCTCTCTCCACACTAACTAGTGTTCAGAATGACTGGTCACAGTAAAGCACAATTCGTTAGAAAACACCTCTCAGGACCACTGTTGCTGACTCCTAACCAATATGATACTTACACCAACGGAGTAATTCTCAACAATAGCATCGTTGAAATGGCAGGCATTGAAAAAGCTTTCGTGCATGCAAACCAACCTGATTCAATCACTAAGAAATGGTTCTGATAGATACAGGTGTACCAGTAGCGGTTGTAAAGTCTGTAACTATCTAAATAGTGGTGACATTTCTGTACCTTTTCACCCCTAGAGATACATATAGATCCTGTTGAGGTGTGGTGTTCCTTCCACGACCAGCAACATTCTTTTGCATAGTAATTGCACCATTAGTGACATTTTTGTGCTGCGATATTACACCTATTGATATTTCCATTACCGGGACCACAGCAGTGACTTTTTGAGCAGCTTCAAGCCGTCGAAATGTTCGTTCACGATCGTGAACACTCAAACGATATCTTGCAAACATTTTCCACATAATTATTGACACAATACACGGGTTTTCCCAGAAATAAGTTTAACAACTTACAGCGCTATTATTGTTGACAATTTTATGGCTGCTGGGATATAATATGTGCCTCCTAATTATAATTCCCTACTGCAAAAATTCATCCTTGAAATTTTCAACAAAATTTTACATTTATAACTTAAAAGTAATCTGGTGTGTCACTCACACGACTTTCTCTTACCCTGAAATTTAATACTATAAATACAGGTTGGAGATTAAGAGGTGAGATAGCGATGTTATGTAAACCTATGTTAAACAATTCAAATTAGGCTTCGGAAGAGTTTTATATGATAATTAATTCTGTGTGAGGGGGGCTACCGCCCCCCCTTAACCCCCCGTTTCATTAATGCACCTAGATTTATATAAAATTTAATTCGGTTATTAAAAAATAATTCTGTTTTTTTTTAAAAAAAATTATTAAAATTATTATTTAAAGAAATATCTTTTATGATAATGCAGACGATTTCCATATTAGAGAAGTAGTATAACACTAAATATCCAAAGAAGTCCATTTTATTCTCAATATTTTTTTTTCGTTAAAAGTGAAAAAAATCGATAAATTTGTTTTAAATTATCGCAGATCGATGGTTCAACCATTCGTTTTAAAGGTATTGGCGAGCTCTTTTGAAAGATACCCATCATGAAAATTTACTCCCCTCGAGGGGGAACTTCCCCCCAGGGGGGGGAGGCGAGGCTCCTACATACACAATTTTTTTTCCCAGTTGACTATCTCTATTACAAAATATATATATTCGTTTCATTTGGTTTAGTGCAGTCTATAGACGTTAAACTCTACTTACCTGCAATTTCCCCCATAGACGTAATGTATTAGAATTCTCTTGATTGTCCCTGTACACGAATCATTTGCTTGATCTTAACGAAAAGCTTACTGTAGCATCTATGAGACACATTTAGAATACCAAGTTTGGAATGTCTGCTACTATTTGTTCTTGAGATATGCTGATAACAGACATACACACACACAGACACACAGACACACAGACATACACACACACAGACATACACACAGACCATTTGCTAAAAACATGATTTTCGTATTCAGGTGACCTCAAAACATGTAAATATAACAAAATCTCGCGTTCGAAAATTTAACCCAAAAACAATACTTTCTCTACCTTATGGGTAAGAGAAAGTAAAAAATAAATATATTTCTTTTTTTTTTTTTCTCTCTAATTTCTTTGTAAATTCTGGTGACTTACTGATTAAATGAGCGTAATTCTACGGTGTGCCCAAATGAAAAGGAGACCTTAGCTGTAACTGCGTTATATCAAATCCCAGTGAGTTAATGTTTTGGCCGATATATGGCATGGTGGTATTGCTACATGCACATGCGCAGTTAACGGCTTCGCATCAATATCCTCATTGCTGGAGAGTCATTTCCGCAGTTCGTTGCATGATGGATTCCTTCAGATAAGCACAAAAGGTATGCCCAAATGAAAAGGAGACTGAAGTTATATGTGAAGAAATTTTAATAACAATATTATAATTACAGTTCGTGTGGTATAGTACAACTATAAATAATTGCCATTTAATACACTAACCCCAGCGCGTAGGAAGGGAGTGGATGGCTCTACAGATGGGTCAGGCAAACATCCATTCTCTCCGTCTTCTGATTCTCTGACAGATGCTTGGGCACCCATTGTGCACAAACTTTGCCATAACCAAGCTTTTTGTCAATTATGTGATGCGCAGTTCCCTTGTTTATCGATAGTTCAACAGCAATTTCAAGTGTGGTGATATGGCGATTCTGCCGTATGAGCTCATCCACAGCCGACCTTTTTGTGCTGGTCTGGAGGAATCCATCGTGCAACGAACTGCGGAAATGACTCTCCAGCAATGAGGATATTGATGCGAAGCCGTTAACTGCGTATGTGCATGTAGCAATACCACCATGCCATATATCAACCAACACATTAACTCACTTGGATTTGATATAACGCCGCTACAGCCAAGGTCTCCTTTTCATTTGGGCACACCTTATACCTTGCCCTTGAAGGGGTTAAACATAGAATTTCATGGACTTTCCTAATTTTATGCAGATAACAAATCTTGCTCTACTGTGCCCTCTACATTTAATTTTACAATGATTGTTTGGCTGTCGGGAACACTGTATTCAAAAAAAATTAATTGCCCTTTAGCAATATAGTAAAGTAGTGTAGTTATAAATTATATTAAGTATTGTATTACGTAATTTCAATCTTTTTGAATTGCAATATTTCATCAACGAAATAGCTCCTTTTACTTAAAACAACTGTATTTATACTGAAATAATAATAAAAAAAAACTTTTTCTGAAGAAATGGATTTAATATTAACAGGAATAAAGAAAATTTATTTGACATCTGAGTGACGATAAAAAACTCTAGACTTCAAAAGAACTGAAATAATATTTTTTTCACTGTGAAATATTTTTCGTTGTCAAAATTATACAAATAACGGGAAATATTTCTCTAGAATGAAAGAAAAAACGTTGAAGAATATGCAACAAACATTTAAACTTGTGATTTTTTTCCTGTCTTATATCTTGCACATTTTAAATTTTTGCTAAAAAAAAAAAAAAAAAAAAAAAAAAAACTGTTTATTTTATTTTATTTTTCTGTTCAATATACATTTATTTGCATATTTAGACTTAAAAACTTTCGCAAAAATATTTCTACTTGCACTTTTGTTTCCAATAAGAATATTTCTGAAAATTGAAAAAGTATTTCAAAATATGAAGCTTAATATTTTGACATAGTAATCTAGTTTCTTTAGTATGTTCAATTTTTATTATTGCAATTAAAGCACAGTATAAGCTACTGTACGATGATAAATTATACGCTATTGTGCATTAATACAAATATTGTATTAATAGAAGATTATTTGAAATAATAACATGATCTTTTATTTCTATTTTCGTAATAATCTGAGAGGAAAAATATTATGAGAATCATAAATATTCACTAGATAAATTAAGTTTTAAACAAAATATTTCAATTAATTTCTAGTATTAGTGCATAAAAAAAAAAAAAAAAACAGTGTTTTCTATAATGATAGAAATAGTTTGTATAGGATTAACCCTTCAATGTTCATAGTTTTTGCACAGATTCCAAATATTTAACATGCTTTATGCAGCAAATTTTCAATATTCTTTCCTTGTTTGATTTTTTTTAAACTTCTGATCCTTCTCTGCCTGGTAGATGGCAGCACTATTCTAAAATTTGACAAATGATGTTTCAGAGGAAGTAATATGCAGAAGTCATTTTACAATTTTTGTGCAAGTGCACCTTGTTGCTTTGATGATACACTCGTGTCTAGCTTTTTTTCACCTGTCGAAAGCCCGTGCTATTATTTTGATCTGAAACAACTGTTGCGTGTTTTTGTAATTTATAGTGCTTGTTTACAAAGTTATTAATTAATTAAATTAATTACTTTTTGAATTTAATCAGGTTAAAATAAAGGAAGTTTCAAACAAAAAAAAAATTCCAAAATTAAAAATGCTACATTTTCTTTTGAAACATATTTACGATCAACTTTGTGTCCAATAGCCATTTTTAAAATTAATTTAGCAATTTTCAGAAGAAAATATGTAGTGAATATTAAAGGATTAAAAGGCTCTACGACATTTTGGATGAGTAGCATTTTACATAATGTACCTGCCAAAACTCCGAATTTTTTGGAAAAAAATACATACAACAATTTTCCTATGATATTTTTGAACATATTTAATTCTAGTAAAAATAATGTGAAATATTTTTATCGGACAACAGTGGTGAAAAAATTGTAAATTTAGAAGCTATGAAATTAATTAAATACATGAGTTTCTGTAGTTCATATTGAAAAGATAAATCGTTCGTTATTATCATCGAACATCTAGTTAATGCAGTTACTTAATATCAAATGCCCTATTTTTTTTCTCGTTTTTGTTTTAAAAGCAATAATGATTAATGTTTTATATATTTGCTAAGCAACTGAAAATTCTCATCCCTGGTTAACTGAAGCCGAACGGTGAATCCGAACGGCTATCTTCGTTCTTGGCCAATCAAAACGAAGTTTTTATTTCTCTTCCAGTTAATCCATGCATTACGTAATCGGCTGATGGTGAATGCCGTAGGAATTTAACCAGTGTTAGCTTTGATTCTCGGATTTGCTGATCCATCGTTTAATCCTCGATCAATTAAGTTTGGTGAATACGGCCCTAATAGGCACACATGAAAGATGTTTAAAAAAAATTTTATTTTTTCTCGACTACTAACCTTGTATTTTAAACAAGTCATCAAAAGTCATATAATATATTAAAATCACACAATCAACTGATTGGGAAGAAAATCATATTTATAAAAATTAATTTTTCCGACTGAGTGAAAATATTGCTTGGACCGGGAGTCGAACCCCAGATCATTAACTTACATGGTCAAGGCTCTACCAGTTGAGCTATCCAGGCCGACAACCGGTGAACATTACTCACTCAGACAACCTATAGGCAGAAACATCTGGTCTATCATGCAGATAGCTCGACAGAAACAAGCCGCAGGTAAAGGAAAACACCATTAAACAATGGGGGAAAGAAATAAAATATATTAAAATCACACAAGCAACTGATTGGGAAGAAAATCATATTTATTGAAATTTATTTTTCCGACTGAGTGAAAATAATGCCTGGACCGGGAGTCGAACCCCAGATCGTTGACTTACAAGGTCAAGGCTCTACCAGTTGAGCTATCCAGGTCGACAACCGGTGGACATTACTCACTCAGACATACTTTAGGCAGAAAAATCTGGTCTATCATGTAGATAGCTCGACAGAAATAAGCCGCAGGTAAAGGAAAACACCATTAAACAATGGGAGAAAGAAATACAATATATTAAAATCACACAATCAACTGATTGGTGAGAAAATCATATTTATTGAAATTTATTTTTCCGACTGAGTGAAAATAATGCTTGGACCGGGAGTCGAACCCCAGATCATTGACTTACAAGGTCAAGGCTCTACTCTTCCCAATCAGTTGATTGTGTGATTTTAATATATTGTATTTTTTTCTCCCATTGTTTAATGGTGTTTTCCTTTACATGCGGCTTATTTCTGTCGAGCTATCTACATGATAGACCAGATGTTTCTGCCTAAAGGTTCTCTGAGTAAGTAATGTCCACTGGTTGTCGACCTGGATAGCTCAACTGGTAGAGCCTTGTCCTTGTAAGTCAATGATCTGGGGTTTGACTCCCGGTCCAGGCATTATTTTCACTCAGTCGGAAAAATAAATTTCAATAAATATCATCAAAAGTCCTTTTCACGCTTAAATATTTACACGTTAACCTTCCAGCGGGCGCGCTGCTTATACGAACATGAAAGATCGCGCGTATTTTTCACATACAGTACTTTAAAATACGTATTTCAAAGTATCTGAATAATATTTATTATACTATAAACATTAGAAGATTAATAAGAACATTCAATTGGAACTTTTATTCATTAAAAAAAAAAAAAAAAACTGAAAGAATGAAACTAAAAGCACGAAATCAATATAAAGTAATCAAAGAAACATCGGAATTATTTGAAAATAAAGACTTTACTTGATGTTTTGTCATTTTTAATAAAAAGTGTAAAGTTTAAAGTGAATTAACTTTAAAAATATTTAAAATAATAAAGTTTAAAACAAAAACAACAAAGAATCATTTTAAACAGCGGAAAAAAAGAAAAAAAAATCATATATAAGAAAACATTACATGAACGGTCGCGCGTATTTTTCAAATACATATAGCAAATATACAGCTTCATATCATTGTCTCGAGGTTCAAAATACAACTAAAAATAGATCAATATGTGCTGAATGAATAGTCAAAGATAAGTGTTCCAAATGCTCACTGACTTTAAGATATACAACGGGATTCACCGCTAGTGTATCTCTCACATACACGCGCCCGCTGGAAGGTTAAATGATAACTTTTTATATACCACGTTTTTAAATTTTCTCTTGAACCATATAAACTTGACAGTTCTACGTATTAATAAATACTTTTCCCACCAACTTGAAAAAAAAAAAAAAAAAGACCAAATGCGTAATACAGAGAGCAATTACAAGAAATTTTCAAACCTTTATTAATTGAATAAAAGTATTAAAAGAATGCATTCTCATTGTGTTTTGAGTTATTCTAAAATTTCCAAATGTCTAACTAGTCGGAAAGTTAGTTAAAAATCGATTATAAGACTTGTACTGGACAAACAAACAAGAAAGCGAGTTAATAAAAACGTGGTAAAATAGGAATATATTAGACTTTTATATTTTGTCAGGGCCTGATTAAGGGGGAAGCTCGCTCTTACCGGAATATTTTTACAATTATTTTTTACTTCATGTCATAGAAATTCCACGCTTTGACGAGGAAATATTTTTTATAAAAAATGAACGGTGTAAAACAATCTAATTTACGCACCGTTATTAGACACCAGAATTCTTTTAAAATAATTTTTAATGAGAATTTTCTGTTTATTATAGGAGGAAAGTATTTGTTAAAAAATAACGGTGTAAGTATAAATAATGCGTGAAGAGCGAGCTTCCCCCTTAATCAGGCTCTGTATTTTGTCACAAATCTGTTTGAATTAAATTTATGAGTTCTGATTTTAAATATCAGTATTAAAGTGCATAATGTAAAGGTGTCCGATGTTAAATATACTGCTGTAATATAAAAACTAAAATAATTACAATAGGCTAATGTTCAAGGTCAAAAATAAAATTGTTACTAATTTCTATAGTGAATAAGTCTTGTAGGGAACAAAACCACAAAGTAAAATATCACACAAATGAATGTAATTGTTTTTTTTTTTTTTTTTTTTTTTTTTTTTTTTTTTAAACCCTTTACAGTTTACAGGTCCCCGAAGTGTCAGAAAAATGACATTTTAAGACCCCCTCCCCTCATAAACCAAAAAGGGATGAAAAATTAAAAATTTCTCTGCCAGTTTATTAATCTATTAAAGTATTATAAAAGTATTAATTTATAAAGTATTCCATGTGTATTGTTTTGTAGTTTTGAGTTAAAAAAAAAAAAAAAAAAAAAACTTATAAAGAATTATTGTAATTTATTGTAATTTTGATTATTGCGCCTTTATTTAGATAAATGCTCTTCCATGCATTTTAATAGTGCACTTATCTTATAGATACGTCCTTTTTAAGCGGTCGAAAAATATAAAAAAATCGGGATTTGATTTAATAACTTACTTCCGGGATCGCGGTAATCTGGTCGGCAGAGTGCCGAGCTCGTAATTGAAAGATTGTGAATTGATACTCAAGACAGCCAAGACCGTTGTCTATATTAATGGTTGCTGGTGCACGTAAAATCCGTCGTTACCACAATCCTACAAATCCGTCCTTATGTTTCTATTGCAAATAAGGCCTCTTGGGGTCACAAAAACGGGAGAGCCATCAAAATTGTGATGGCATATCTGCGGACCATCCTGAGTGGTGTGTTTCAGACAGATTTTCACAAAATTCCCGCGCAATTTTCGTGAAAAAATTATTCATAGTGCGAAGAGGCGCTTCAAATTTTAATTTCTGTGAATTTTCTTGGGAATACAAATTAAAAAACCGGCAGAGTGTGAATATAAAATATCTTACTTGCAACTCTGTTAAGGCTAAGGTTGAGATTCAATGAGTTTAACGTCGCAGTAAAGCTACGCAGCGGGCAATCGTTGACAGTTTTATATTTACCCTTAGGGGTGGTTCAGAGACATTCCATTATAGTTTGCAAAATAAATTTTGAAAAAAGAATTAGGAGGCATTTTAAACTGCACTTTTCTTAGGGGGAAAATTCCCTTTAACAGTTTTTATTCTTTACGGATGACGATGTCTCCCCCGCTTCCATAATTCCCAGAGATATTATTTTATGGACGTTGGATATTGCAGCCACGATGGAACTTATGTACACCAGCTGCCTGTACATAACGATCTTTTGCCGGCTCAAGTAGCAAACCCTGAATTCCCTAGTTACGAGTTTAGCCCTCTGCAAACTGGCCAACTGCGAAACTTTCGGTAAAGGTGCAGCCGGGAAAGTAACGATTTAACCCAAGTGACCGCGATTTAAACACAAGATAAAGTTATTTAATTAGAAATAAATTTACCATGAATTATGTATTAAAAATTTCTGATTTTTTTTTCCATTTTTTTTCCTTTTAAAAGACAATTACAGACGTAAACAAATGTCTGCGGAAGCTTACAAAATTTATTGTGCTTACTTTAGAAATTTTACTGCCATTGCTTTAGAAACATTATTGAAGTCGATGGAGGTCACTCCTTTATTTTATATTTTAAAAGGGACCCCCACAAGACGATAGTAGAAGCCAAGCTAGCATATTTTTTGTTACACATTGTACAGTCGAGGAAAAAAAAACGCAACACTCAACGTAACTTCGTTGCTAATCGATGTAGAAAAATGTAATAGGTATCATTCGACGGGGAATTGCGAGTAGTTTCAGAAAGTGAACTGAAATTTTGAATTGGGGGTCGTCTACATATTAAAACGCGCACCAACTTTGATTTTTTTCAATTGTAATGCCCCATTTTTATTTTATATTTGAATTCCTGGGATCGCGACAACGCGAAAAAGTACATTGGTTGTATATTTTACTTATTTTTTCACAGAGTTATAAGCATTCAAAGTTTGAAGGTGCTAATGTTAAATTCATATTTCAAACTTTTATTAATATCTTCACAAAAAATAACTTAATCGATATAATTTTTTTTTCCGATATACAGTGAAGAAACCCAAACATAATCCATCATTACTTTTGATTCTGAAAAATATTAATAAATTCATATTCATAAAAATTATGAATTATGACCTATGTTAATTTTTACATAAAATGAAGCCTAATGCTGAAAAATATGGGTGTGCAAATTTGCAGCTCATTCCAGTTATTAGTTCTCGAGATATAAATAAATCTTTCTTTTGGAGTGGTTTAGGGGCCGTCTCTTATAAAGTTTTGCATGAGGTAACGAATAAAACCTTAAAAAATAACAAAGAAAATTAAACAAAACATTTTTATTTTTTATATATCCCTTTGCGGCGCAAGACAATTCAGATCATTTAAATTATACTGCCACCGGAATTCATGAACTAAATTAAACTAAAAGAAATTTTAAATTTTAAGGCTAAAAAAACCGGCCTTTTCTGATATGTTATAAACGTCAATTTTTTTAAAAAGTTTCCGGGATGAATTTTTGCAGCTGGATCTTAAATTTAGCGTCCTCGCAGCAAGGACACCGCGCGTTAAGGGGTTAAGGGTCAAATTATATAACAACAACGTCAAACGCAAAGAAATGAAACAAAAATGATGATTTTTAGACATTAATGTTAGCATCAAGAATTCCTGTTTTCTAAAGAAGACATGCCCCGCCTTCATCGTTCTTCAAAACAAAACAATACAGAAAAGAAAAATAAATGTGACATTGAGTATTCGTGTTAAACCCCTTATTTTATGTTGACAAAAATATGCACAAGTGGTATTTACTTCATCGATTAATTGGTGAAAATTTTTTAATCTTTTAAACGAACACTAGACGAAAAAACATTAACTAAATAGGCGGGGTTTACTGTTTTAAATAGAAAAATAGGTTTAATGTGAAATTGTCAAATATAAAAAACGAATGGAATAGGAATGCAACACAGACTTGTAAAATCGTTTCTTAACTACCGTCATAGTTAAAAAAGGCTTAATCATTTGCTTCATATATTGCTTTATTTTATTTTATTTATTTACTTATTTATTTATTTTATAGGGGGGAGGATTATAATTTTAAGTACACTTTAGTCTTTAAAATTTCATTAATATATTTTAACTTTATACATTTTTAAAAACATACTTTAACTTTTATAAATGTATTTTAACACTTTTTGTGACCGCAGTATTTTATTTTTTTGACAGTAAGACCCGCCTACGGGCTTAAACTCTCAAAATAAAATATTTCAGAACAAATTTTCTGTATTCACAATTATATTACAAATGGATATACAGTATAATTATATTCTTTCTAATCAATATATTTCTATCCATAGTATATTTTATTGCAAAAATATGAACACTATGTACACACTTAAGAAATATGTAACACACAAATTACGAAAGAAACGCCTACTGACATAGTTATAGATTTTCAAGTGGCGTGAATCTACGTCAGAAGTGGCGAAAGGGTTAATTAAGAAATTATATTTTCATAGAAATTATAAAACGAATCGCACAGTTCCAAAGAGTTCAACTGACCCAAAACTGGTAAGTGCGATTAAAATTGTTTAATATTTACTTCATGAACCCTTACAATAATTTATCCGAAAAGATTTAGTTTATGCGTTGTTGCATACATATATATCTATATTATTTCATTTCGTATATTATGTTACACCTACGAAAGAAAATTTAAACTTTATTGGTGATCAGTACAGCCATAATAGACACTTTTACTTGAAAAATATTGCACTTTTTTCAAAGAGTACTGTATGGACTAATCGCAAGTGTAATGTATTTAAATAGACCTAAAATTATTTAAAAAAGTACTGAAGTATATACATATCTAAATAACTGAATACTGGATAATTAAAAAGCTGCAAAATATAAATGTTTTTATTAATTTTTATAATTCTTTTTTTCCTGAAAGATTTCCGGTGTGAAACATTAAAATTTTGTCTATTTCGTATAGGATCTTAATTTTATTTTTCTACATTTACAGATAACCCCCTAACACATTTTTGATTATAACTCTATAAATACTAAACATAAAATATACAAACAGTATACTTTTCCGCACTGGCAGACTCTCAAAAATTCGAAAATGAAGTCAAAATTGGGTGTTGCTATTGAAAAAATCAAAGTTGGCGATCATTTCAATATGTAGATGACCCCTAATTCAAAATTTGACGAGATATTCAGAAAGTGCTTTTAATTTCCTGTTGAATTATGTCTATTAGATGTTCCTGCGTTAATTAATAACGAAATTACAGCGGGTGTTGCGTTTTTTTTTTTTTCCCGACTGTACATTATCTAAAAAATTTTCGAATCAGTAAAACGTCATTTTTTTGTAACTTTTAATAAAACTAATCATCTTTTTCCGGATTTATGTGACCTCCAAAACCGGAACTAAACAATGGTTCCCTTAACGGAAATATATGCATATATATATATAATGCTTGAAACTTGATAATACATTAGAAACTTTACTCAAATTTATGAATTTACATCTTCTTCAAATTTTAAAAATAAAATGAGTTTCATTTTATTATTAAAACGAAAAATGCTGTTCCCACCATTCAGAAAGAATTTATAATTAAAAGCAAAATTTCAATGAAATACATTAACAAATGATTTTTTTCTACGAGATTTTTCACATCGTAATTCCAGTCGCAAAAGCAATTATAAGAACCATTATGCACAAAAGATTGCTTTAATTCAAATGAAAGCGCTGAACATAAAAAGAGGAAATTTACTCTTTGAAAAGATGTTACGAAGATACATTTACAATGCATTTAATTAAAGTTCTTCATGAAATAATATATACCATGATATTATAGCTGACAATTATTATACATTTATGAACATATTTTTACGAAATAACAAAGATTATATTATTATTTTTAGATTAAGTTATATTACACTTAATTAGCCTTAGTACATGTAAAAAGTCACTTTTTTATGTGTTTCTTTCTTTCTTTCTTTTTTTTTGTCTTTGCGAGAATCAGCATATCACACTCTATATTTTATAAAAGCTATTAACGTTAGATTTAATATATTTTTCAAGTTTTTCTGAATTAGTTTGATTAAAAATGCTGAAATATAGTATCTCGTTCATTTTAAGTAAATATGGATGATTGAGAGTTTGATATACACTACTGGACAAAACTTTGGCGACCACCTGATTCTAAAAAACTACAAATCATGTACGGATGTGTTCCCTACCCTGACATGAAGGAAGCAAATTTGAATATCAAAAGCTGTTTAATATCACAAAATTAAAACATTTGACACAAAATAAAGGAAAATAGGTAGCCAAAACTTTGGCTACCACTAAGTAATGATCCATGTGTAACAAATAAAAGATGACAAAAAGGTTTGACAGTTATTGAATTTGTGCTCCTTTAACATCAACGTCATTTAACAAACGTCCAGGAATTAAATTGTACTGATTTATTACGGTTTTCTTATTGAACATCTTTGCACAGCTCTCCAGAGCACAAATCGATTCTTTCTGATCATCGTATGGCTTATCGTTATGCATGACCTCCTCCATTAGGTGCCACACAATCTCGATGATGTTTATACCGGAGCTGCACGCATGCCAATCTAAGACAGCAATTTTATTGGACTTCAGGTACTTTAGCACTTTTTTTACAGTGTGGATAATCGCATTGCCTTGATGACAAATCCCTTTGTTCTGGCAAAATTGTCCGTGAAACCAAGGGATAAATGTGGTCCGTAGGTCATCAAGATATTTTAGACTGTTATATTTGCCACAAGATTACCAAAGCTGGAGATTTTCCCTAAAATCAGGACACCACCACCACCACCCATTTAAATCTTTATTCGATGCGGTGCGATGACGCTATCGCCTCCATGTTCCACGTATGAGATGACGTTGTTGGGTCCATTGAGACAAAAGCGTTTCTCATCCGTGAAGACCACTCACTTGAAGTCCGTGGATTCGACAATGTGTTTGCGTGCGAACTCTACAGTCGGCAGCAAAATTATTGTAGCTGACATCCACACTTTTCATATATTATTTTTTAGTTTGATCGCTAATTTTCCTCATCAACTTACTTTTTTATAAACTGTTTAAGACTAAGACCATGTCTCGACAAATATTTACCTAATAAAACAGTACTAGGTGCCCATCCTTTAAGAAGGAATTATTTCTAGTGCTTCAATAATTGTGCTGCCGATTGTAGACGCTCTTTCCTGTGTCTCGTAAACGGCAGCTGTTTCTTGATTAAGTAGCTAAGTCTTGTTAGTTAACATTCGATAAATAATTCGGCGTGAGGATCTGACACCAGATTATTCTTTATGATATGGCTGGTGTGGTGACCAGTTCATTCTGCCCAATTAATTGACGTGTCGTCCTCCTAAATCTCCTTTTATCATGGACGGACGAAGCTTCAGGACGTCCGGTCTGCTTCCCTGTTCTTCGGTTCTTATTCTTAAGCACCCTGATGACTGTATCTGTGATTACATCTAATGATTACATTATATAATGCTTATAATATGAAAGTATTAATTAAGGAATATCTGATAACTCACTAATTAATATTCTGGAAGATTGTCAGTACTCGATCTTTTTTTTTACACCAGTCTTTTTTTTTAGAGTGTTTTTATTATTATTTAATCGTAATTACATCTGAAGAAACTTTCTCTAAAATAAAAGTAATGGGTTATATAGCTGACATTGGATTTTTGGATACCTGTATTCAAACCTGCTAACAATCTAATTAATATTCCGTAAAATCGTTAGCACCAACCCATTTTTCTAAGCCAATTTATTTTTGGAGTAATATCCTCCAAATGTAATTACGATTAAATAAGAAGAAAAATACTTAAAAAAAAAAAAAAAAGCGGTTACTAACAGTTTTACGGAATATTAAATAGATTGATAGCAGGTATGATGTATTGTTTTATAAACATTCAGCTTATTTAATCAAAGAAAGCTTTGAAAATAGTTTATAAAAAATATCTATAAAGAATTTGGGTTTGTTAAAATCTGAATTGTTGGCAGCTGTATAATAATTAACTTTCTCTCGTTAAAAAGAAATTGAAAATTAAAGATGAAATTTGAATGAGAGTGACTTTAACAAATTGCGCTTTAAATCCTGAAAATTTTGTATTAATTTTAGCGGCTACATTAATATAAAATAAACATATATTTTACACAAACGATTGCTTCAATTCGACTGCAACAGAAATATATACTGGAAGAACAATTAATTTCCAGCAAATAAATTTCCAATGCGAAGATTATTTTTAAAATATCTATTAAATTAATGCTTCCTGGAAAATAAAACTGTGATATATATATATATATATATAATACATTAAGTTTGCCTAGATTAATTGATTAAAATTTAAAGCTGCGTTTACATTCAAAGTTTTATTTTTTCTTTTTGGAGTTAATATAATAATTATAATTTCAACCAGTATATGACGTCAACTTTATAAAATCCATTTTACCTTTTTTATTTGTTTACGACAGTTTTAATCTCTTAATAGCTTATTAATTTTTTTTTCACGACAAAAGGCAATAAAACAAATTTTGCAATTATTTTGCTTTATTTACTTTTCTTAAGCTACACAACTTTTTAGCGTATTCTTTGACATGAATAAAAAAAAAAAAAAAAAAAAAAAAAAAAAGAGTTTCTCTCGTAAATTTTATTTTAAAAAATATAATGTGCAAAAGGCTTATTTTATTCAATTGCAGAATAAAATAGTTCGAAAAAATAAGGAAAATGTTATTGCTAAGATGCATTTAATTAGAATTTTTTCTTGTAATAAAACGCTTCGTCGGACAGACGATAGTTATTATAAGTTTGCGAATTGTTTTATGTATGTCGAAAATATTCTTGTAAAGATATTGTGATTTCCTTATATAAATGCGACGTATTAATAATGTGTTTCAGGAATGATTGATTTGTCCTCATAATAGCTTTTGTGATGATTATCATATCAAACCACGTATGACATTTCCTTTATCAAAACTGTCAAAGAATTTCTCTTTTTAAGTTTTGAACGTGTTATTCGCATTTTCAATATTAATATCTAATATCTAATATCAATATTTAATTTTATAGATAATATATATATACTATGATATTTTTAACTTAACTATGTTTTATTTTAAATAATGCAACAAAAGAAAAAATTGTCTACAATAAAATACCAAGCATTATTATCTTTAATTCTTAACATTTAAAATTAAATAGCAAAATTTAAAATATGCTTAAAATTTTTTTTTTGAAATACAGTCCTAATGTCTATTTTAGTGACTGGTGTCACATAGCTGACAATCTTGCCTATTTTTGGGTACCGGTATTATTTAATAGGCATTCTGAGCTTATTTGACCCAAGAAAACTTTTAAAAATCTTATAAATAATATATGTTAAAACGATATTCAAAAATCGAAACGGTTGTTAGCTTTGGTGTTAGCTACTAGCTTTTGACTCTTCTTCAAGTAATTTTGATTTTAATGGTTTGAAATTCATTTAAATTGCAGATTGTTACTTATATGCCAGTGGCATACGGACGGAGTGGTGGGCTGCTCTGAGCCTCTAGCCTTGGATTGGGAGGGGGGGAGGGGGGGGAGGGGGCTCCCACAAACTTAAGTTTTAAGTATATGTATCTGGTGAAGTTGTCGTGCCATTATTTTGACCTGAAAAATTAGCTGCAGTTCCACTTTAAGCAATATATTCTAGTATAAAAAACTATTATATGAAAAAATGACCGTAGAGCAGCAACCCCGAAAACAAAAAAACTTTTCTTCAAAGCCTGACTAAGGTAGGGCAAGCAGGGCCAATGTATCTGGGCCTTCACGTCGGTTGCGCTTCCGAATCAATTTTAAAACTGACTTCAATGGCTTTTTATGGTAAAGTTTATGTGAAGAAATATAATGAGCCTCCAGATAGGGGTGAAGTCCTCAGTAAGGAGCCTCCAATTAAGGGTTTGAAATTATTTAACGCATCTTGTATCGTATCACTGTCGGTGACTAGGTCATCAATATAAAGGAAGTTATCAAGAACATCTGTCGCTACTGGATATTTTCCCCGAAATTTAGAAATGTGGTTCTTAATAGTAGCAGACAGTAAAAATGGACTGGCATCCAAGCTGAATGTTAAGCGTTGAAATCTGTACACAAGAATTTTCGGATTTTCATTTTCGATAGGATTACTGTAAATAAGAAGAAACCGCAAAACATCTCTATCCTTAACACCAATAGAGATTTGCAAGAAGGCTTTCTCGATAAATGCCAAGATAGCGACTTTGTTGAATCGGAAGTGCATTAACAAGTGGAAAATATTCGGATTTAAGTTGCTGCATGCGTCCAAGCAGTCATTAAGAGAGAGATGACCTTCTTCATGAGCACTAGTATCGAATACGATGCGACTTTTTGTATAAATGCTATCTTGTTTAAACACTGTATCATGCGGTAAGTAAAACACAGGTCTATCACATGGTTCTTCAAAATTAGGCACAAATTCAATTGTATTTTTCTGTACATAATCATCGAATATTTCTTTGTATTGTAAAAAGAGGGTTTTATCGCAATTTATTCTTTTTATGAGACCCTTAAGTCGATTCTCAGCGATTTTGAAATTATCTCCAAAAAATGTCCAATTCCTTATCCAAGGAAAACGGATTTCATCCCTATTATCTTTATACAACACTCTGTCGTGTAACTGTTTCAAAACCTGTTCACTGTCTACACTGCTTGGATCATCTTTAATGCCCAAATTTTCGAGTTCCCAGAAAGTTTTAAAATAAAATTCAGTATTATTTTTAGTTAAATGACATTTAAAAATTGTGCTATTAACTTGATTGTTCAATGTTCCCGTTTCGACCTAGATGTGTATTCTGCAAAATTACCGAGCTATCGTTTAATTTTATTTGACCATTCATTAATAATTCGTAAAATATATCTCCACCTAACAAAATTTGAACATGTGTTAGCTTAAAAAATTCAGAATTTGCGTACATTAAATTCTGTGGTAACTGAAGCTCAGAAATATCAATAGGCCAGGAAGGGGATAATTCTGTGATTTTTGGAACAATTAATATATTAATTTCCTTTCAAAAATCTCCATTTTTGTTAGAAACCTCAACCCTTATTCCCTTATTTACTTTAAAGGTAGATCTGTTTAATCCCGAAATTAAGGAATTAACATTCTAATTCCTCAATCCCAAAATTCCACTAGCTTCATATGTGCACAAAAAAACTTCACTTACACTATCTAATACTGCAAGGAAAGGAAAAAAAAAAGTCATGGGCTCCTCTAATATAAGCAAAAGCTATCGTCAATAACGCATTACTAATACCAGTGAACAAATTTCTCACCGACTAATAACAAATATTGTTATTTAGCGCTAAAGAAAGTCCGTTTATGTAAATATTGCTCTTAAGCGCCCCGTTCCTTCTATTGATTCAGCGAAAGCAAATTTAGCCTCGATCTTTCTCTCCGGACTGGCTGTTACCCGATTCATCTGTACACCATGTAAAGTACTATGGTGATTCGCGAAAAAAATTCTACATTTATTATTTAATTTATTACACTGTTTATGTTTTCCTAAGCAATTGAAACATAACTGTAATTTAATGACGAGGATTAATTTATCCTGAACCGATAAATTCCTATAATGTTCACATTTATATACCAAATGAGTTTCATTGCATAAAAAACATGCAGACTTATCAGCTTGCAAAACGAAACTTTTTTGTTTCGGAATAAATTCAGATTTGGGTTTTGTAACAGAAATATTGGAATTTTGTATATTATTGAGAGCTTGGCTCCGTTTCAGAAGAATTTCTATGAAAGTCTCCCATTCAGGCACTTCATTACATTCTAATGTCATTTCGAATGCGTTTCGTGATTCATCATCTATTCTTTGTAAAACAATACTCATTAAAATAACTTCTGATAATTTACTGGCTCACTAGCGGCCAAGCGGTTCTATGCTCAAAGCTGGTAGACGTGAGGTGCCGGGTTCGATCCCAGGTCACGCTCGTCAACATAACCGTTCGGAGTTTTCCGGGATTTTCTCCGAAACTTGATTAATACGGGCTAGCAGCCTTTAGAAAGTCCCCCACGGAGGGCACTCCCCTTCAGGCCTAGGACCCTAGAGTTGTTAAGCGGGCTTACTCCTAAAACACCAAAACACCGATAATTTACTGTTTTAAAACCCCAATTGTTTTAGGCCTCTTGAATGGCTGAGCAAGTTGTCTATTAATGTTCTCATTTCCTTAAATCTTTCAATTTTTATTTTACTAATATTTAACAGTTCCAGAATATGCCCCTGCACAATCAGACATTTATTTTCATATCGTTTTTTCAATGCTTCGAGTAAAGATGAATAAGAATCGTCGATATTTCGCAAATGCTTTGCAGGACCTGTAAGAGCTGATTGTAAGTAATATACTTTTTGGGAATCAGTTAATTGATTATTGCTATCAATCATAGTGGTAAATTGTAACTTAAAATTCATCCACTTGACATAATGACCTGAAAGTTGTGATAATGCAATAGAATTTAATTTTATTTTTGCATTATTTGAATTAACATTTTCAACAGAACTATTATTAGAAGTCAATTGGTCAGAACTAGGATTTATTGAATTAAGTAGACTTACCTCAATCTCTTCGAGATGATCTTCCATCTCAGACAAAGAATTTTCGAAATTGTTTAGATCTTTATCCCTTAATGTACTGTAACATTCATTTCTTAGATCATCGATCTTTTTTCTCAAATTTTGAACGTAATTGATTTTTAATTCGAATTTCCTTTGTATAAAATCATTGTTTTTTAGGGCATTTTCTATTTTCGTCACTTGTTCTTTTATAGAACTTCGCTTTCTATTTAAAATAACACTGTTATTGTTGTCATTGTGCTTTATGTGCTACATAAAGCAAATTACTAAAGGCTCCGATGCGGCGGACCAAAACTAATGTTCGCAATAGATGAGTGAACTACATCCTTATTGGCGCTGGTTGAAGGAAATACTACTAGTTGTAGACGCCAAAAAAACATTTAATTAACCCGTTAGTAGTCGCTAGTTGGTCGATTTGCCGCCCATCCTTCAGTTTTACAAGATGTTTTTATCCAGTAGCCACCAAAAATATTTAGAAGTAGTCTTTGATATACATAAAACGCGAATAAAATCGAAGAAACGTCGATCACATCACTTCTTAAAATTATTGGTGGCAGTTAAATAAAAAGTGTGCAATCTGTAATAGGTGGCGCTGTGTATAGCGACTACTAACGGGTTAAATAAAATGTTAAGTTGAAAAGGGATTGGTAGTGGTTGGTGCACTGCGCTTACACCATTGACACATAAAGTAAAAATGGCACATATACTAATAACAGATGGAGCACACTCGTTCCTAAAGTTTACAGTTTGAAGCGCTTCAATGTGCCCTCTAGATGTGGAATTCCTAAGTACGGAGTAAACAAGTGTATTAATATTCATTAAGTGTTTTTAGAATTCTAGAACATTGTTGCCAAATTTTAGAGATTTTTTATTTAATAACTATCACTAATTTCCAAGAATGATGTTTGCTATGTGTATTAGTGCATTAGATTAACACTACAATAAAAAAAAAAATTCTGATGGACATTTAATATAAAAGTACCTATAAGTTGGCAACATTGTTTTACAAAATAATTTTAACCCTTTCAGGGTCAAGGTAATTAAGCTCATTTAAAATAAGCAGCCTCCAGAAATTACAGACGAAATTAAAAGGAAAGAAATAAATGAATTTTTTCGACTTAGTAAAAAAAGGAAATTTTTTCAAAATTTTCAGAATGAATTTTTGCAGTTAAGTATTAAAATTAGGTGGTATAAATTATATTCCACCTTCCTTTAATGGGCTAAATAACACAATAACTTATTACCAATCAGGAAATTAAAAAAAAAAAAAGTCGAATATCAAAAACCAGATTTTTTTTTTTTTTTTTTTTTTTTTTTTTTTAAATAAGCTTTCGTCTAATGAATTTTGACTAAATTTCTGATTTTAGAAATCTTTATTCTACGAAATAGTTCTAGACTTTAGTGACTGATGTGTCGCTTTCAAATTGTTACATAAGTTTCTTGAATCACATTATGCATAATAGACATTTTCTTCATGTACATTTAACCCGAGATTGATTGCGCTGGGTATGTCATACCCAGCCTCTCATTTTCCGAAATGAATTTTCCATTTCTTTTTTTCTTTCTTTCTTTTTTTTTTTTTAAGAACAGGTGTTGCAAATTATGTTTTTTGATTCTCTGACCATTGTGTATATTTTATGGTCAAAAATAGAAAGTTACCACCATGCGTATGACATATTCAGTATGTAATTCCATTCATTTTTCGCATACGTGTAATGCCGAGTTAATAAAAAAAAAATGTTAATTTGAAGAGGTATAGAGATAAATTGAATACGTATATAAAATTGTACACAAAAAAATAGGTAACAAAAAACAAATAGTCACAAAAAAATAAAAAAAAAAAAAAAAAAAAAACGCCATCCCCCACCTAATTTCGCCATAAATTGTCGTAAAAACATGTGGTTGGTACCAATCGATTTGTGAGAACGTCTAGTTTATAATGGTACAGTTACATTTTGCTTAGGGGTTCGTCTACATATTAAAACTGGCATCAACTTCATTTTTTTCAATGGTAACCTCCATTTTTTTATAATTTATTTGAATTCTTTGGATCAAATTATCGTTGAAAATGGTATAGTTTATATATTTTACTCAATTTTTCATGGAGTTATAAGCTGTCAAAGTTTGGGGATGCTAATGTTAAATGAATGTGACAAACATTCATTCATATCTTCCCAAAAAATTAGTATATTCAAATTCTGTTTTTTTTATGCGTTAGAATGAAGTGACCCAAACATATTCCAAGCATATTTTCCATAAAAAAACATTTTTTGAATTATGAAAATTATTAATAAATTCATATTTGAAAAGAGGTGTTGGTAGTTTTCAAGGTTAGTTTGTACATCCTGATATAATTTATGTAAATTTTCCATCAGTTTATAGTAATCTTGATGGACGTCTAAACGTTGAGAATAATTTTCAGGGGTGAAAGTGTCAATAATAGTTGACATACTTCTGCCAAAATGAACTTTATTGGGCGACATCTTAATGGTATTATGAAACGTGTTGTTATATATTGACTCATGAATTTTTACTGCACAAAAGAAATCATACCCCTCTTTCATAAGAGCTTTGATTGTAGATTTAATAGCATAATTTATGCGTTCGCTCACCGCATTCCCTTTGGGATGACTTACTGTGGTGTGCTTTAGTTTGATTCCTATCATGCGATTAAATTCGTCAAAAATTTCAGCTGTTAGCTGTTTTCCGTTATCGGAAAGAATCAGCTCCGGTTTTCCGAAAGTGGTGATATAATCGAAAATTGAGTTAACTGCATTCATTGCTGTGATGTGTTTCATAGGGAATAATTTGATATGTTTGCTAAAATGGTCTATGACTGTGAATAAGAAAAAAATACTTTTGAACGGTCCCACGAAGTCAATCGATAAAAATTGACCTGGCCTTGTGGGTATTAAATTGTCCTGTAGAGGTGCTTTGGGAACCCTTTGTGGTTTTGTGGTGAGGCAAGTATGGCAAGATGTTACATAGTTGACAACATCTGCATACATTCCACGCCAAAAATATTTGTTCTTTAATGTACTAAGAGTCTTTTGGACTCCATAATGGGTAAAGTGGATAAGACGAAGACATTTCTCCTTTAGAGCTTCTGGTATAACTATTTTTAGATTCTGTTCATCATTAATTGGTACAGTCACCCCAAAAAAAAACGCCACCCCCCCACCTAATTTCGCCGTAAATTATCGTAGAAACATGCGACTGGTACCGATCAGTTTGTAATAACGTCTAGTTTATAATGTTATAGTTAGATTTTACTTAGGGGGTCGTCTAGATATTAAAACTGACATCAACTTCATTTTTTTCAATGGTAACCCCCCTTTTTTATAATATTTTTGAATTATTTGGATCAAATCATCACGGAAAATGGTATAGTTTATGTATTTCGCTCAATTTTTCATAGAGTTATAAGCTGTCAAAATTTGGGGATGCTAATATTAAATGAATGTGACAAACATTAAATCATATCTTCCGAAATAATTATGATATTTAAATTCTGTTTTTTTTATTCGTTAGAATGAAGTGACCCAAACATATTCCATGCAAATTTTTGCTAAAAAAACAATTTTTGAATTATGAAAATTTTTAATAAATTCATATTTGAAAAAATTATGAATTATGACCTATGTTAATTTTTACACGAATAGAACGGGCATCATCAAAAACATGGGTTTCCAAATTTACAGCTCGTTCCTAACATTATTTTTTGAGTTACAGTGATATTTCATTTTTTACTGATGTTAGGGGGGCGTCACTTGTTATAATTTGTATCATCTGTGAGTCAATATTTCTATACATTTTGACGAAAAACTATTTTAATTTACCTTTATGTTATTATAATTGTTTTCTAAGGAACATTTCGATGTTTATTATACAAATTGGCTTATTTTTTATAAAATTATCGCAATGCAGGCAAGAGATTGGGAAAGAATTCCAAAAGAAATGTAGCCCCGCCTCTATATTGCGGAAACAGTATTAAAAAACCTAGTTTGCATACTCGTATATGACACTATATCTGACGCTGGTATGCATAAATGTCAATGGCATTTACTACATTGAATGCTGAAGACAAAATTTAAATGATTTAATTGGAAGTATGTAAAATAATTTTGTTTTATAATGTAAAGTTTTAGAAAAATTCTGTAAAGGAGTGGCTTTCGTTGCAGAAGGGAGTTTACTCGATTCTGAAATGTTAAGTCTTTGTTCTTAAATATTACATAACTTTTTCTAGCTTCTCACTGCTAAAATTCTATTTTATCCCTTTTGTCTTGAATATTCTAGGATTCGTGCACCTCAATTAAGTATCATGACAGTAAAAAAACGCGGTAAGACAAGGAATATTATTTGAAAGAGCAATACGCAGTGAACAATACTTTTGTTTTTTCCTTTTTTAAAATTTATATAATTGATTTTTATTAATTTTTATCAGAATTTTTAAAACAAATTTTCTGTTTTAATCTTGTGAAATTTTCGCATTTGCTTACTCTACCGTTTATGCTATTTAAATTTTATCGCATGACGTAACATAATAAAATATAAAACTTCTATTAAATGTTTTTTTAATACTGAATAATAAAGTGGTATTTTTTTTTTCTTTAAGTTTTAAAATCTATTATTGAAACAAAGTGCAATATTATTTATTTTCTATTATTCTAATCACGGCGTAAAACTGTCGTCACATTTATTACGGAAAAAGAATTTAAAACAAAGTAGTATGTCTTATTACTTTTAAAGAGATAGATTTTACACATTTATAATTAAGAATTCAAGTACAGTAGACGATTTCAGAACGGGGAATATTCGTTCTAGGCAATAGGAAACCGTTTTTTCCATATCCATGTTTATTTTCATATGAATATACACAATAATATGAATATACACTCTTTCTAGTGAAAAAATTTGTTTCATACTATTTTGTTTATATAAATATGAATATAAGGAATATTCTTAAGAAATATCGTAACACACAAATTGTGAAAGAAACGCCCACTGGAGGAGTTACAGATTTCCAAATGACGTGAAACTACATCAGCAGTCGCGAAAATATTAAATATCCTTTCTCAGATTTTAGTTTAAATCTTGTTATGTATATTTTTGTGTATTATCTATTGTTGGTTTGTACGCCTAAAATTAAATGTAAAACTTTATAGTAACACTTTCATGCGAGGCTTACTGTATAAAATAAAAATATACCCAACAAGAAGTAGATAATAATTGTTAGTTAGTAGATTTTAATTGTTTTTATATATATTTTTTGTTTTTTAAATGTATTTTAACTTAAATTTTTGTCTCTTAAATAAAAAAGTTTTTGCTTTTAAGAAGTAGATAATTCTTTTTCTTAAATATTAAATACCTTTTTTTTTTAACTGCTATTAATATTATTATCATTATTACTACTGTTCTTTTACCTTGTATTTAGATTTTATTAATTCAATATTGTAGGGTTCATATCATTGAAGCTATTATTTTTCTTCGTACGAAGTGATGTATTTAACTTTCAATAATAATGTTTAATAAATTGAAACCAATAAAAATCTTTTAATTCATAAGCTAATAAAGAAAGTTCTGCGAATTTGAATAGTTTTTTATTTTATAATAAACATTCCCGAACGTTTTTTCCGGTGTGAAATTTTATAAATAATGAATATTGGGTAGTTGACCACGATTTATTTTTTCTAAATGTATAGACGGTCCCCTAACACATTTTCACGTGTAACTCTGTTGAAAATTGATTTAAAGTCTATAAATAGGTAAGTTTTCCGAACTGCCTTGATCTCAGAAATCTGAATATGAGGTCAAAAATAGGGGTCGTCATTGAAAAAAATGAAGTTTATACGTGTTTTAATATGTAGACGACCCCTTAAGCAAAATATAACTACACCATTAAAAACTAGACGTTATTACAGATCGATAGGTACCAGCCGCATGTTTCTACGATAATTTACGGCGAAATTGGGTGGGGGGTGGCGTTTTTTTTTTGGGTGACTGTACATATAACAGTAAATTTGACTTAGGGCATATAATATAATTCCTGTATCTTGATTTGGTATTATATAATCTTTCTTTCTTGATAGATTGTATGTATTTACTATTGGTTTGAGCTTCTAAAATTTCTTCTAAGGTTATGTCATTATTTTGTATGTTTATATTGTTAAGTACTTCGTCGTTTGGGTTATCTTCATGGTGTGGTAAAATTTCTTCTGAGTGGATAAGATTGGGATTTTCATTGAGAGATTCTGTAGTATTATCCAGTGGTGTTCTAGATATATAATCGGCTAAAATATTTACTTTTCCAGGTACGTGTTGAAAAATGAAATTTTATTCCTCGAGCTGCATTAACCATCTCGTGATTATGTCAGCTGGAGAAGTAATTTTTCTTGTTTTATAGTGTTTTAAGGGTTTGTTGTCTGACAAAATGACAAATTGCCTACTATAAAGCATGTATTTGAAAGCTATAATGCCCTTTACTATCGCCATGAGTTCTAGTTTAAGTGTGGGATAGTTCCTTTCTGATGGTTTTAATGTTTTAGCAAAGTATGCAACGGGAAGCAATGTGTCATCTTGCTTCTGCATCAACACTGCACTGAGTGCTACATTTGATGCATCCGTGTTTAAATAAAAGGTGGTATTATAGTCAGGTTTGATTAGAAAAGGGCTATTGAAAAATATTTTCTGTAATTCGTTGAACGCCTTGTCTTCAATTTCTGACCATTTGAAAGATATTTTTGGAGAGGTCAGCTTTATGAGAGGTTCAGTTAAATCTGCGTATTTAGGTATGAGACTTCTGTAGAACCCACAGAGTCCAAGGAATTTCTTTACTTGTCTTTTAGTGTGAGGTCTTGGGAAACTTTTGATTGTTTAATATTGCTGGTGATAGGGTATATTTTATGGTTTTTAATTTTAAAACCTAAATATTCGACTTCATTTTCAAAAAATGTGCATTTCTTTAGGTTGAGGGTTAGGTTATGTTTTTGTAGGACTTCTAGAATTTTTCTTAATTTAAATAGGAATTCGTCGAAATTATTTGCACCGATGAGAAAATCATCCAAGTAAACTTCTATTCCAGGGAGATTAACTTCTTGAACTATAAGGTCTGCTCCTGCTTGGAATATCCCTGCGGATATTTTAAGTCCTTGGGGAAGTCTTGTGTATCTAAATGTTCCCATATGGGATGTGAAGGAAATTTGGTCACGATATTCCTCCGGCAAATCAATCTGGTGATACGCCGAAGGCATATCTAATTTGGCGAAAAACTTAAAATCTGAAATGTTCCGAATTATAGTTTGTATCTTGGGGAGCGGGTAGGATGAATGTTGGATGACAGCATTAATGAGACGAAGGTCCAAAGTTGTCCGATATTCTATTTTTCCGTTTATTTCTTTCTTTTTCACAAGGATCATGGGGCATGCCCATGTGGCGATGTTTTTTTCTATTATTCCTGCCTCCAGCATTTGGTCTATCTGCTTTTTCACCTCTCCCTGTAGGGATTGAGGAACAGGAAAGGGGAGGGCTTTGATGGGATAATCCGTTGTAAAATTTATTTTTGGACGGACTATGTCGGAGTGTCCCAGAGAATTAAGTGATCCTGAGAAAGCTTTGAAATTATCTTCTAGGGTGGACATAAGTTGTTGTTTTTGGTTTCTGTTTAGGTGGTCAAGATTAATTTTTGTATTTTTAAATTCTTCCTTCCTTAAATTAATGATATCAGTTGAAGGTATAATTGTATTAATGGAATCATTTGAATCTTGGTTGTTTTCGGACAATATGTGTTCTTCGTCTGTAAAAATTTCTAAATTTCCTATGACTGTGTTTTTCTTTATAAAGGTGTTTTGCTCTGAATTATTTTCAATAATAATATATAGAACTTTTTGATACGTAGGGTTTTCCGTATTTTCCTCAACTTTTTCTTCATCTTGAATTGTGAAGTGATAAATGGCATCATTAATTATGGTATTTTGAGGAATGTTCGTAGGTGTAAATATTAAATTTTTCTCTAGGAGGTCACCATGTATATTAGTATATGCTTTAACATATGTGATTTCGTTTGCAGGTAAATGGCGATATTGTGAAATTACGACTTCTGTTGAAGGATCAGTGATCACTATTGTTTCAACAGGGTTATTTTCTAATAATAATTTTTGCTTTGGTATAAAAGGTTTGGCATTTACATGATTAGTAAAATCATTACTATGGACGCTTTTAGATAATGTATTTTCATCGGAAATGACATTTATGTTTTCCTCTAATGGAATATTTTGATTTGGAATTTCGTTACCCTGATCATTGAAATGTAGGATCTCATCTTTGTATTTACAGAATCCTAAGTGAGGGAATATCAAAATGTTGAATTTTTTTATAAATTCATAACCTATTAGCATGTCGAAAGGCGAATTGTTTGATAGATTTGCCAAATAAAAGTTGTGCTTGAATCTAGATTTCCCAATACTGAATGATAAATTTATACAGCCAGAAAATTTAACTTGCGAGTTGATTGTAGAAACTGACACTGGGCGTGTCGTCAAATTTGTGTATTTAAAATTTGATTTGTTGTTATCAAAGAATTGTCTTGATAGGACAGATAATGAGCTGCCTGTATCGATAAGACATTTGGCTTCTTGTTTGCCAATAATTGTAGTTACTGTTGGTATAATGGGGTTTGGTGTTGACACATTTGCGATAAAATCGTTCGCTGAAGAAAAATTGATTCGCTGACTTTCCAGCACTCCAGCCTGCTGGACGTCAGCTACACATTTGGGTCATACGTGATTTGGGGGACATTGGGAGTAAAATTAGCATTAAGGGGGGGGTGGGGGGTTTGTAAAAAGGTGGCACTGAGGTGCACTGTGTCCGAAAATGGAACACAGCTGACACCTTACACCTCCTCGATTCCCATTTTTATAATTAGAAAATGTGCTCCTCCCTCTGTTTCTTGTATTTTGAAAGTTTGGATTAAAGTTATTTTGATTTTTGAATGAGGATCTTTTTTGTCCTCTCCAGTTCCTGGATTTGTAGTTAGAATCCTTAAAATGTTGAAATTTTTGTTTCCGAGAATACTCTTTATTTTTCGAGTATTTGGAATCCAACTGTATAGAGTTGACTAACTGTGACAACTCGTCGCTTTTTGTTGAAGTAGAAGGTTTGTTCTTGTTTTCTAAAATGTCATTTGTTTCGATACATTCTTGTATCAGAGTTGCTTTCTTGATTGCCTCGTTGTAATCTTTAATTTCCGCTTCACGAATTTTTAAACGAATGTAAGATGGCAAAACTTTGACTAATTTATTGAATTTAATTTCATTGAGTGTTTGTTGGTCTTTAATATTTATATAGGCTTTTTGTGCCAAAATATTTAATCGATGAGTTAAGTTTTCTATGGTTTCTCCTTCTAGCATTTTAAAATTTTCAAAGTTCAGAATATGTTGGGCATCTGAAGGGGGTTTGAAAAAAGATAAAAGTTTATTGAATAATTCTTCAGAGGTATTAAAATTTTCGACCTCTTGTGTTTGTATGACTAGGTCAAGTGCCTTTCCAATTAATTTGGATTTAGTAAAGAGCAATGTATATCTATAAGTCCAACTGCACAAAGTTGCGTTTTCTTTGATTTGAGAAATAAAGAAATTTAATTTATTTGCATCTCCATCGAAGTTTTGTATATTAACAGCCAAGTTATTTGATTGATTATTATTAGTTATTGTATTATCTAAAGTAACAGGTGCGGCGATCGCCGGTTGTAATATCGGCATAGCAGTGTTTGCCGCTACTACGGCATTACGGGCTTTTCGCCCCCTATTTCTATTATTATGCATGTTAAATTATAACTAATTACAAAATATATCTCAAACTATTACTATAAGAATAAATATATATACGTTTCTACACTTAAATTTTTCAGAACGTAAGCATTTTCTCAATTATTGTGATTACTCTGATATTGAAAGTATTCTATTTCACCGTACAGATCGTAACGGTTTTTTTTTTCAAAACAAACATAAAAATACATCTTATTCATTACGTCTGCCTGCGAGAGAGATTTCGGCACCATAAATATCACATTGTTCGTGATATAAGTATGGGAGAACAATCAGATTAGACAATTAAAACAATCATCTTCTCTACACTTCATAGTTGTATTTTTATAAGACCGTTGGTTAAATATACTCGCTCCTAAATGGCAGACGTAATGGCCGAAGGTGATAATTAATAAATTTTCTACTTACAGTTTTTCCTTGTGCAGTTGGAGCATTTTTATTTTACCTTCACAATCATGACACTTGTCCTGGAAAAAAATGCCTTCTTGGCTAATTGAGTCAACCATACAACGGAATCAATACTAACGAACACTTTAATTCCTTTTTAAGAAAAAGAAGGGGAAGACTTCACTTTAATTGTAGGAGCCGCTTGAATAAAAAAAAATTAATCAGTCATTTTATTTGTTTTAGTTAAATTAAGATTAGGGAATCGAGGGGCGAATGCCAAAATATATACATCGCTCGAGCGATGTTTTCTTACGACCGTTCTCGCCGGTAGCTTGGGTGGGAATGAGACGCTCTGCGGGCTTCTGGCCAATCACGGCGCTCCTTTCAAAAGGTGTTCTATTTTGAATTCCGTTATTAAAAGTATCCGTTTGCTTGGCGCAGCATGTCCAACTTTGGACCTTGCGCCAAAAAAAGGCCATTCAACCAACCAACCAACCGTTATTAAAAGTATATTTATATAAATATTAATATTGTTATAAGTTAATTATAAAATCGGAGCTATTTAATTTAAAGTTTGAATAACTAAAAACGTAATGAAATAATACTTTATTTATTTATTTAGGGGATATGACCGTTAATTTAAAAAGGGGGAAAGTATAATCTTTAAATAAATTTAAACTCTAAACGGACAATTTAATTATTGAATTATTTCGGCGGGGTATATTAAAAAAATGTCATATTTACGATATGACACATGGGTTCCCAAATTTACAGCTTGTTCCTAACATTATTTTTTTAGTTACAGTGATATTTCATTTTTTACTGCTGTTAGGGGGGAGTCACTTGTTATAATTTGTATCGTCTGTGAGTAAATATCTGTATACATTTTGACGAAAAACTATTTTAATTTACCTTTATGTTATTCTAATTGTTTTCTAAGGAACATTTCGATGTTTATTATACAAATTGGCTTATTTTTTATAAAATTATCGCAACGCAGGCAAGAGATTGGGAAAGAATTCCAAAAGAAATGAATCCCCGACTCTATATTGCGGAAAGAGTATTAAAAAAAACTAGTTTGCATACTCGTATATGACTCTATATGTGACGCTGGTATGCATAAATGTCGATGGCATTTACTACATTGAATGCTGAAGACAAAATTTAAATGATTTAATTAGAAGTATGTAAAATAATTTTGTTTCATATTGTAAAGTTTTAGAAAAATTGTGTAAAGGCGTGGCTTCCGTTGCAAAAAGGAGTGTACTCGATTCTGAAATGTTAAGTCTTTGTTCTTAAATATTACATAACTTTTCCTAGTTTCTCACTGCTAAAATTCTGTTTTATCCCAGTTGTCGTTTTTTTTTTCTTTTTCTTTTCTTTTTTTTTTTTTTTTTTTTTCTTGAATATTCTAGGATTCGTGCACCTCAAGTTAAATGTCATGATTTAGAAGTCGCGGTAAGACGAGGATACGCAGTGAACAATATTTTTTTTTCCTTTTTTTAAATTAATATAATTAATATTTATTATTTTTACCAGATTTTTTAAAACAAATTTTCTGTTTTAATCTTGTTGTGACATTTTCGCATTTGTAATAAAATATTAAATTTTTATTAAATGTTTTTTTAATAATAAATAATATAGTGGAAAATAGTTTTTTTTTTTTTTTTTTTTTTTTTTTTTACGTTAAGTTTTTAAAATCTATTATTGAAACAAAGCGCAATATTATTCATTTTGGATTATTCTAATCACGGCGTAAAACTGGCGTCAGATTTATTATGGAAAAAGAATTTAAAACAAAGTAATATGCGTTATTACTTTTAATGCTAAGTTTATGCGTGACATCTAAGTTTTAATTTTGTGTCACGTATAAAGACCTGGCACGTAACTTAAAATAGAAATGATTTGAACAGTATCTCTTTTTTATTGAATATTAAACACTTTCGCGACCGCATGTTTTTGACTTTTTGATAGTCTGTTCCGTCTGTGGGTGTTATTCATTAAAACTACATTATGTCAGATCGAGGTTTTCTATATCCATATTTATTTTACAAATGAATATACATAATTATTATACTCTTTCTACTGAAAGTATTTGTATTCATACTATTTTGTTTATATAAATATGAATATAAGGAATATTCTTAAGAAATATAGTAAAACACAAATTGTGAAAGAAACGCCCACTGGAGGAATTTCAGATTTCCAATGACGCGGATCTTCGTCAGCGGTCGCGAAAGTGTTAAATATCCTTCTCAGATTTTAGCTTAAATCTCTTTATCTATATTTTTGTATATTATATATTGCTGGTTTGTACGCCTAAAATTAAATGTAAAACGTTATAGTAACACTTTCATGCGGTTCTTACTGTATAAAATAAAAATATACCCAATAGAAGTATATAATTATTTTTTTAAATATTAAACACTGTTTTTTTTTTCTTTTTAACCGGTATTAATATTATTATCATTATTACTATTATTCTTTTATCTTGGTATCTAGATTTTTGTAATTCAACATTCTAGGTTTCATATGACTCAAGCTATTTAATTTTTTTCGTATGAAGTGATGTATTTTACTATTCGATGTTTAATAAATATAAACCAATAAAAAACTTTTAATTCATAAGCTAGCATAGAGAGTTCTTAGACTTGGCATCGTTTTTTGTTTTATAATTAACATTTCTGTACTTTTTTTCCGGTGTGAAACTTAATAAATAATGTCTATTTTGTGATAGATCAAGATTTATTTTTTCTAAATGTATACACGGACCCCTAACACATTTTCACGTGTAACTCTATTTATAATTGACTTAAAGTATATAAATAGGTATGTTTTCCGAACCGCCTTGATCTCGGAAATCTGAATATGAGATAAAAAATAGGGGTTGGTATTGAAAAAAAAATGATGTTTATGCCTGTTTTAATATGTAGATGACCCCTTAAGCAAAATCTAACTAAACCATTAAAATCTAGACGTTATTACAGATCGACAGGTACCAGCCGCATGTTTCTACGATAATTTCCGGCGAAATTAGGTTGGGGTGGCGTTTTTTTTTTGGTGACTGTACATTAGGCATGTTGACTATTTTTTTTTATGTAAAATTTTTTTGTTATGTATTTAAAATAGTTATATATGCGATTAAAGAAATTTATGAAAATTATAGTTTTATGTAGTTTTTTTTTTTCTTTTTAAATATAAATTTGACCTGAATAGTGATTATAAATGTGTTTCAAAATGCAAATTATTTTAGCTAAATTTCATACAGTTTACTCGAGCAATAGTTTTCATAAAATAATGTGTTTTATATAGTTGTGTGTATGATTTCTTTTTTCTTCCTGAGCACATTTTTACTTAGATATTAAAAAAAGTTTTTATTAAAGGTACTTTAAATTTTTTTCAATAAAATGACGTCATATTTTCATTTTCAATGCTGGTTCTAATTACAATTCATTATTTTTTCTATTTGAAAAAAAAAAAAAAAACTGTAAAACTTAAAAAGAGAAGAAAAAAAAAATGAATAAAGGAAATATCAGTAAAAAAATTGTAAGTCTACGAAATGTTTATTTTGGATGTATTTTTTACCTACAAGTCATCATAAGCTTTTCGATTAAATAGAAAAAAATATCCCATTAAAGACAGAACTTATAGTAAATTAAACTAAAATGATTTTTTTTTTTTTTAACAGAAAAAGAGAAAATAATTTGATGCGTTCTTTTCAGGAGAAAATTTCAATTAATGATTTGGTTTCTCTTTGTTTCATTTGTACATAAAAAAAAAAGATATTCCTTTTAATTTAAAATATTCTATTCTAAGTATTTTATTTTATATTTAAAAAGATTTTCTTTAAAGTTTTATGTATATGCATAAAGAGGTATTACTGTGAATGTTTGCACATGCTAGTTCCGAGTACATAAATTTGTTTGCAAAAGATTATAATTTTATGCATTTAAAAAATATGATTTTAAGATTTATAATTTGAGAAAAAATGCGTTTACAGTTTCAAAGCAATATTAACACGCTCAGATCGTGAGTTTCATAAAAGATGTTGAAAACGAAAAACTTAATTTCCTTTGAAACATCATTAATGAGTACAAGAGAAATATTGCAAAACATATTAATAAGAGTAGATTGAGATGCTAATTGACCTTGCACTGATGTTGTAATACGGTCTAAGAACGACATATCAAAACATGATTATTCAGAATTTCATAATATAACATTATAAGAAAAGAAGATATTATTCACAAGGGAAATACGAATCAGTGAAATTCCTATTCCTTAAACTAAACCAAGCTTTAATTGAAGAGTATGGCCGAAAACAAAGGGCAGAGTGAAAAATTTTCGCAACAACCCCTATGGATCAAGAAAGGACTCTAGAAGTTTAAGGTGTTTGTATAAAATCCAACAAAACAAGTTCCGCAGTAAGGATGAGTGGTGCAGTGGTAGCATGCTTGACTCGTGAACCGGAGGTCCTGAGATCGAGTCCCGGCAATGGCATTTTGAATATTAATTTTTTAATTCAATCGAAATATATATATATATATTTACGTGTTTAATTAACCTTTTCCGACCCGAAACATTTTTACCTTAAAACATCACATTCTCCTGTTTTTGCAAACTGAAGGAAATAATTACAAGATAAAAAGAAATTTTATACACCATGTTTTTAAATTTTCTGTTGAATCATATAAACGCTACTGAAGGCAGCGAGAACCCGCAGAAATTGGATTAAAGTATTAAAAAAATTCCTTGCTATCGTGTTTTAAGCTATTATAAAAGTTTCAAATGGCTATCTAGCCGGGATGTTAGTTAAAAGTTGATTGCAAGCTTTGTATTGGTAACGCTTCCGAAGGCAACAGGGTCCCTGAGCAATTGGTTAAAAATATTTTTGAAATGCATTTTCACCGTATTCTGAACTATTCTGAAAGTTTCAAATGTCTAGCTACTCGGGAAGTTAGTTAAATAAATTTTCTGTTGAATCATATAAACGCTTCCGAATACAATAGGGACCTGAAACAGTTGACTAAACGTATTGAAAAAAATGTATTGTCACCGTGTTCTGAGCTATCCTGAAAGTTTCAAATATCTAACTAGTCGGGAATTTCGTCAAAAATCGATTGCAAGCTTTGTACTGGTAACGCTGCCGAAGGCAGCAGGAACCCGAAACAGTTGGTTAAAAATAATTTAAAAATGCATTTTCGCAGTGTTCTGAACTATTCTGAAAGTTTCAAATGACTAGCTAGTCGGGAAGTTAGTTAAATAAATTTTCTGTCGAATCATATAAACGCTGCCGAAGGCAGTAGGGACCTGAAGCAGTTGACTAAAAGTATTACAAAAAGTATTGTTACCGTGTTCTGAGCTATCCTGAAAGTTTCAAATATCTAGCTAGTCGGGAAGTTAGTGAAAAATCGATTGCAAGCTTTGTACTGGTAACGCTGCCGAAGGCAGCAGGAACCCGAAACAGTTGGCTAAAAGTATTAAAAAATGCATTTTCACCGTGTCCTGAACCATTGTGAAAGTTTCAAATGTCTAGCTAGTCAGGAAGTTAGTTAAATAAATTTTCTGTTGAATCATATAAACGCTGCCAAAGGCAGTAGGGACCTGAAAAAGTTGACTAAAAGTATTAAAAAAAGTATTGTCACCGTGTTTTGAGCTATCCTGAAAGTTTCAAATGTCTAGCTAGTCGGGAAGTTAGTGAAAAATCGATTGCAAGCTTCGTACTGATAACGCTGCCGAAGGCAGCAGGAACCCGAAACCATTGGCTAAAGGCATTAAAAAAATGTATTTTCACCGTGTTCTGAACTGTTCTGAAAGTTTCAAATGTCTAGCTAGTCGGGAAGTTAGTTCAATAAATTTTCCGTCGAATCATATAAGCGCTGCCGAAGGCAGCGGGACCTTAAATAGTTGACTAAAATTATTAGAAAAATGTATTGTCACCGTGTTGTGAGCTGTCCTGAAAATTTCAAATATCTAGCTAGTCGGGAAGTTAGTGAAAAATCGATTGCAAGCTTTGTACTGGTAACGCTGCCGAAGGCAGCAGGAACCCGAAACAGTTGGCTAAAAGTATTAAAAAATGCATTTTCACCGTGCATAAATGCATTTTCAACTTTTTCTAGTTTCTCACTGCTAAAATTCTATTTTATCCTATTTGTCTTTAACTTGAATATTCTAGGATTCGTGCATCTCAAGTTATATATCATGATTTAGAAAATGCGGTAGGACGATGATTATTATTTGAAAGGGCATTAAGCAGTGAAAAATACTTTTGTTTTTGCTTTCTTTTAAATTAATATAATTAATTTTTATCAGATTTTTTTAAAACATATTTTCTGTTTTAATCTTGTTGTGACATTTTCGCATTCGTTTACTCTACCGTTTATGCTATTTAAATTTTATCGCATGGCGTAACATAATAAAATATAAACTTTTTATTAAATGTTTTTTTTTTTTAATACCGAATAATATAGTGGATTTTTTTTTCCCTTTAAGTTTTTAAAATCTATCATTGAAACAAAGCGCATTACTATTATTTTTCGTTTATTCTAATCACGGCGTAAAACTGGCGACACATTTATCACGGAAAACTAATTTAAAACTAAGTAATATGTCTTATAACTTTTAAAGATATAGATTTTACGCATTTAAAATTAAGAATTCAAGTACAGTAGACGACTGCAGAACGGGGAATATTCGTTCTAGGCAATAGGAAACCGTTTTTTCTATATCCATATTTATTTTCATATGAATATACACAATAATTATACTCTTTCTAGTGAAAGTATTTGTTTTATACTATTTTGTTTATAAAAATATGAATATAAGGAATATTCTTAAGAAATATCGTAACACACAAATTGTGAAAAAAACGCTCACTGGAGGTGTTACAGATTTCCAAATGACGTGAAACTACATCAGCAGTCGCGAAAATATTAAATATCCTTTCTCAGCTTTTAGTTTAAATCTTGTTATCTATATTTTTGTATATTATCTATTGCTGGTTTGTACGCCTAAAATTAAATGTAAAACTTTATAGTAACACTTTCATGCGGGGCTTACTGTATAAAATAAAAATATACCCAACAAGAAGTAGATAATTCTTTTTCTTAAATATTAAACACTTTTTTTTTTCTTTTAACCGCTATTAATGTTATTATCATTATTACTATTATTCTTTTACCTTGGTACCTAGATTTTTGTAATTCAACATTGTAGTGTAGGGTTCATATGATTCAAGCTATTTAATTTTCTTTTCAATTTTACTATTCAATGTTTAATAAATAGAAACCATTAAAAATCTTTTAATTCATAAACTAGCACAGAAAGTTTTGCGAATTAGAATCGTTTTTTATTTAAAATAAACATTTCTGAACTTTGTTTCCGGTGTGAAATTTAATAAATAATGTATATTGCGTGGTAGATCAAAATTTATTTTTTCTAAATGTATAGACGGTCCCCTAACACATTTCCACGTGTAACTCTGTTTAGAATTGATTTAAAGTATATAAATAGGTAGGTTTTCCGAACTGCTTTGATCTCAAAAATTGGAATATGAGGTCAAAAATAGGGGTCGTCATTTAAAAAAAAATGAAGTTTATACCTGTTTTAATATGTAGATGACCCCTTAAGTAAAATCGAACTACACCATTAAAAACTAGACGTTGATGCAGATCGATAGGTACCAGCCGCATGCTTCTACGATAATTTACGGCGAAATTATGTGTGTGTGGGGGGGGGGGGTGGCGTTTTTTTTTTTTGGCTGACTGTACATTATCACAGTCGTATTTTCAAAGAATATGCCGCGGCTTAAATTGTTGCAATAGCACATTGTATCATTAAAAAAGAGTATTCCATTATTCATAAATTTTCTGTAAATGTATATGTATAATAAATGAAGCTTATCGACTTATTTATAAATCTATTTCGTTTGCATTTTTTTTTTTTTTTCCAAAAAATGAAAATTTTACAGTATGTTTTATGCTGTTTTATGCTAGTTTAATGCATCCATAGAATCATAGATAAAATGGAATTTTCTCTCTTTCTCTACCTATCTATCGATCTATCTATCTATATGGATGGAGGAGGGAATTACTTCTATACACAGGGTATCCCCAAAGATTGAGATGTGGTTAATTTCTTTTCTTATTAGGTATATTACTCAAATATCACAATTTATATTACTCAAAGAATACACTTAAAACTGTTTTGTTAAATAAATTTTTGTCGAATCATACTCTTAGACTGACTAAGAACATGATTTGACAAGGATTTATTTAACAAAACTGTATTAAGTGTACCTTTTATATATATATATATATATAAGAATTATTGCTAGCGCTCGAATAATTTTGCTGCCGACAGTACTAATATTCATATATCCTAAATTATCATAATTACCCTGTATCATAAAACTTGTAACTTTAATACGTAATTTCACATACTATGTACAGTCAGCCAAAAAAAAAAAAAAAAAAAACGCCCCCCCCCCAACTAATTTCGCTGTAAATTATCGTAGAAACATGCGACTGGTACCGATCAGTTTGTAATAACGTCTAGTTTATAATGTTATAGTTCGATTTTACTTAGGGGGTCGTCTACATATTAAAACTGACATCAACTTCATTTTTTTCAATGGTAACCCCCCTTTTTTTTATAATTTATTGGAATTCTTTGGATCAAATCATCACGGAAAATGGTATAGTTTATATATTTCGCTCAATTTTTCATAGAGTTATAAGCTGTCAAAGTTTGGGGATGCTAATGTTAAATGAATGTGACAAACATTAAATTATATCTTCCAAAATAATTATAATATTTAAATTCTGTTTTTTTTTATTCGTTAGAATGAAGTGACCCAAACATATTCCATGCAAATTTTTGCTAATAAAACATTTCTTGAATTATGAAAATTATTAATAAATTCATATTTGAAATATGAATTATGACCTATGTTAATTTTTGCACGAATAGAACGGGCATCACCAAAAACATGGGTTTCCAACTTTACAGCTCGTTCCTAACATTATTTTTTGAGTTACAGTGATATTTCACTTTTTATTCCTGTTAGGGGGCCGTCACTTGTTATAATCTGTATCCTCTATAAGTAAATGTTTGTATATAATTTGACGGAAAGCTATTTTAATTTACCTTTATGTTATTTTTATTGTTTCCTAAGCAATATTTCGATGTTTATTATACAAATTGGCATATTTTTGTAAAGTTATCACAATGTAGGCGAGGGATTGTGAAAGAATTTCAAAAGAAAAGAACTGCCTCTGATTCGCTGAAACATTAAAAAAAAAAAAAAGACTAATTTGCATATTCCTATTTGACTCTATATGTGACGCTGGTATGCATAAATCACAATGGTATTTACTACATCGATTATTGAAGACAAAACTTAAATGATTTAATTACAAATATGCAAAATTATTTTGTTTTATATTATAAAGTTATAGAAAGTTCGTGAAAAGGCGTGGCTTACGGTACATGAGAGGAATATATCCGATCCTAATATGTTAAGTCTTTCTTCATAAGTATTAAATATCTTTTTCTAGTTTTTCGCTGCTAAAATTCTATTTTAACCCTGTTACACTTTTTTTCGCATTTCAATATTCAAGAGTACGTACACCTCTAGTTAAATATCATGTTTTAGAAAACACGATACAGCGAAGCTGATTGCATGAAACAGCAATTATGTATTCGAAAATCGTTTTATTATTATTATTATGAATATTTAATAATTTTAAAAAGATTTTTTACCATGAATTTTCTGTTTAAATTTTGTTGTGATATATTTGCATTTGGTTACTGTACCGTTTGTAAGCTTTGTGTTATTTGAAATTTATCCCATAATGTAACATAATAAAATATCAAATTTCTATTAAAAGTTTTTTAATGCAGAATCAAATAGTGAAAAATTGCTTTTTTTTTTTTTCTTTTTAAGTTTATAAGATCTATTATTGGAACACAGCTCAATAGTATTTATTTTCAATTTCCTAATCACGAAATCAAAGTCACAGTTATTATGGAATAAAAATTTAAAACAAAGGAATAGTCTTATTACTTTCAAATATATAGATATTGATCTTACAGAATCCTGAAATTTCATTTAAAAGGCTTTAATCGTCTAAATTTAAAAATTCAAAATAAAATAAATTAATCTAAATGCTTTTAAAGTTGAAACGGGAAGATTTCAAAATATATGAAAATTGGCATTTGTGTTTTGAACATTTTGGTTCGGCAGATATTAAAAACAATATTTTAATGATGAGCTGGACCTGAGCTTAAGAGAGGGCGTATCCAGCTATTTAGCACAAGTGATATCACCTGACTAAAACCAGAATAAACAACATTTTAATTTATTCCGGGGTATTTTTAGCCCACTGTTATTAATTTTTTTAAAGAGAAATTTAGCTTACTTTAACATAGATTTTTACTTTTTACCGCTATCCACATGTGACCTTCAGCATTACCATTTAAATGAGGAGTCATCATGTTCTTCCAAAGCAAATTTTAAATAAACTTAAAATCATATATATTTGTTAAAAATCCAAACAGATTTTTCCTAGTAAGAAAGCCATTCCACACTGAAATACATGCGTAATCGGTCACTTATACGCCAGTTCACACCACAATATATTGGTAGGTAGGTAGGTTGGGTTTAATGTCGCTCTAGTATCGCGCTATGGGTAACTGGCGACGGTCTGGGACGCACCCCTACGATGGTCTGGAGACACGCCATCGTAATTTTTATCGTTCACGGAGACGATGGCTTTCCTGCTATATCCCCATAGTTTATTGTTCAGATTTTTTATTTATTTATTTTTATTTTATTTATTTTATATTATTATTATTATTTTCTTTCTTTCTCCCTTTTTTTTTTTTTTTTTTTTTTTTTTTTTTTTAAATAATAGAGTAATGTAACATTTTAACCTTTTCAACTGAAGATTTAGATTAAGGGTAGTCAGCCTTTCTACACCCACCGTCCACTTCGGTATCTGTGTTAAGAGTAGAATTTTAGAACATCCCATTAAGTAGTAGGATTTATTATTTTGCATATTAATTTGTTACACATTATAAAATATAAAAGCAAAAGAATATCGTGGAGATTTATGTAAAAGTTTTTAATAATGTCATGAAAAAAAAAAATAATTAATTGAAAAAAAAAATAAATAAAAATAAAAAAATCTGCTTTAATATTTTAAAAAGTCAATTAAATTAAAGAAAATTAAAGTACTGCAGTATCAGAACAAACTCCCATTGTCACTGTGAAACGGCCGTATGAACCAGGTTGAGTGCCACCGTTTCAGACAATTATACGGCAGCTTGAGTTAAAATAATTTTGAATTTTCAAACAAATTTGAAACCATTTACCCTTTTTTTTTTCTTTCTTTTGATAGATTTTTTTATATCTATTCAAGCTATTTAATTTTCTTCGTATGAAGTGAACTATTTGATGCTTAATCAATAGAAACCAATAAAAATCTTTTAATTCATAAACTAACTCGGAGAGTTCTGTGAATTAAGCATTTTTTTTTTATAAATAACATTTCTGAAAATTTTTTCCGGTGTGAAATTTAATAAATAATGTATCCTGGGTGGTAGATCATGATTTATATTTTCAAAATGTATAGACGGACCCCTAATACATTTTCACGTGTAACTCTATTTAGAATTGATTTAACATATATAAATAGGTATGTTTTCCGAATCGCCTTGATCTCAGAAATCTGAATATCAAAAATAGGGGTTGCCATTGAAGAAAATGAAGTTAATGCCAGTTTTAATATGTAGACGACCCCCTAGGCAAAATGTAACTACACCGTTATAAACTAGACGTTATTACAAATCGATCGGTACCAGTCAAATTTTTTTACGATAATTTGCGGCGAAATTAGGTGGGGGGGGGGGGGCGTTTTTTTTTGGCTGACTGTACAACATTTGTACGTTTGTATTTTTTTTTCTTTTTTTGGTGCGAATTGCACATTTACTTTCTCGGATATGATATTCTTTTCAAAAATAAATAAATATTTGGTAAGGTTTTTTTTTTTTTTTTTTTGCTTATAATAAGAATGGATTTCAACAAAATTTTGCAAAATTTTCAGAAAATTGGACAAAATATGTGCGAATCATTATTCCGAAACATAAAATTCGCACGCATAATTTTCGTTGAGATATCAATATTTGCAGTAAATATTTTTTCACGGCGCATGCACATTTTTTTTTTTTTTTTTTATTACGTAGGTTGAAAGTTTGAGATATTGGGAAAATTATGTCAAAAAGTCATTTGAATAGAATAAAAATTACCGGCGAAAGAATAAGCTAGATTTTAAGATATTTTCCAGAGTTGAAACTCCATAAAGTTTTTTTTACATGTCACATATAAATAATAGTGTTAGGGAAAAAAAAAAAAAAGTCGAGCACTCATTCCTAACAAGGGAAGTATAAATCAGTAAAATTCTGATTGAAACCAAACCAAGTTTAAATAAAAGAGCGTGGTCGAAAACATAGGGTAGAGTTTAAAGTTTGTGTAATAGCCCCCATGGGGAAAGATATGACCCTTAAACTTTCAGGTGCTTTTATCAAAATAGAGGAAAGACGTGATATAGATAAGGAAGCATGTTGTTGAGTTAAGGTCTTGGATTCACATTCCTGAGTTATTGCGTTCAAGCGCCGACGAAGTACTAACTTTTCCCCCCTCTTATATATACTCCTTTTTTTTTTTTTTTTTTTACTAAAATAAATTAATTATTTAAGGGGAACAATTACTAAATTTAATTTTAAAATTACATTGAAATATTTAATTGTTATTAAAATATTTTATTTTAACTTAATAATAATAATAATAATAATTCTTTCTTTAGAATGTATATAAATGGATAATTTAAGGGAAAATAACTTTTCTTTTTGCACATTTTTCTCTTTCCTAAAAATTAATTTAATATTTTTTATTAATATTTTACATCAAAGCTGCTAGTAGCAAACGTTGATCGTCTGCTTTAATTTTGTATTATTCATACATAAAAGTAAAAATTCTATTAAATTATGAACAAATTTTATTTCAAGTGAAAAAAAAATGTTTTTAATTTTTCGTTATAAATTAAATAAATGAATAATACAACGGAAAATAACGGGAATATCTTTTTTTTTTTCTCTCTATGCTATACATCTTATAATATTAAGTGAGCAATATTTGTATATATATATGTATATTTCACTGTTCTCGAAAACGGTAGCTCGGACAGTCAAGTGATTTAACACAAAGGTGTCCTCCGAAGGGTCATTGTGCTATAGATATAGTAATAAGACATAGATTGATCATTGTGGGTAAAAAATGATTCCTTTTTACTCGGAGAAAAGTCTACAATATGGCCGTCTTTCTCCGAGTGAATACACACAGATAATTTAGAAAATAAAATTTATGAATAATTTATGTACTAAAGGTGAATGAAAAACTGCAGATGCAATTTAAAATTCATTTTTTTTTCCTTCTTTCTTTCTTATATATATACTAGCAGACCCGACCACGCATTGCTGTGGCTATGTTATACGTTGGTTTATATTGTAGTAAAATATTCAATATATTCAAATTATTATTTACGAATAAAGACCGTCCTTGATAACATCCTTGATCCTAGAAGGCTTAGCCCGCTTCGCAGGTCCCTATTTTTAAATGATTCACTAAAGAATTCTCAAAATTGCATTAATTTTTATCATGTGAAAAGAGAAAAAAATCTGATCGAGAAAAATGTCGCATCGAGATCCCATTGTGCTCTGCGCGCGCGCATTTATGTTCGACACTCATAATGAATCCCTATATTATCGAAAGTGAAATGATATAAAATAGAAAAAATTCTTCTCTCATCGGTGGAATAATCTGCCTGGACCCACACTCCCTGCGGCAGCCTATACCTGTTCGCACGGCAAGCGAGTTCCTTCGCCCACCGTTCCCGCCCTTCTTAATAATTCTATACTTTTGAAAATATCCGCAATCGATTTATCGGGCCTTAAAACTTAATAATACTAATTTTCAACACTCTAACTCTTATTACTATTTTTTTGCCCCTTTGCCATCCACCTCCCGTGTATTCTAATAATTTTGCAAATTTGAAAATATTTGCAATTGATTTGTAGGTATCCAAAACCTCTATGCACAAATTTGAACGATCTAACTCTATTTTAATTTTTCCCCCTCTGCCCCCCTTTCCGCCCTTCCTAATAAATTTATAAATTCGAAAATATCCGCAATCGATTTGTAGGTATCAAAAACTCTATGCACCAATTTTGAACGATCTAACTCCGTTTTTATTTATTGCTCCTCTGCCCCTCTCCCCCCCCCCTTTCCACTCCTCCTAATAATTTGACAAATTCGGAAATATCCGCAATCGATTTGTAGGTATCAAAAACTTCTATGTACCAATTTTGAGCGATCTAACTCTATTTTTATATTTTTTACTTCCGCCCTCCTTCCCGTTCCCCCTAATACCTTTACGCTTTCGAAAATATTCTCATTCGATTTCCAAGCCTCTAAAACCTATCTGTACCAATTTTGAACAGTCTAACTCTATTTTTATTTTTTTTGCCCCTCTGTCCCCCTTCCCACCCCTCTTAATGATTTTACAAAATCGAAAATATTGGCAATTAATTTGCAGGTACCAAAACCGCTATGTACCAATTTTGAAAGACCTAACTCTATTTTTTTGTTTTTTGCCCCTCCGCCCCCTTTCCCGCCACTCCTAATAACTTTACACTTCGAAAATATCCTCATTCGATTTGTAGGCCTCTAAAACGTATTTGTACCAATTCTGAACGGTCTAACTGCATTTCTATTTTTTTTTTTTTTTTTTTTTTTTTTTTTGTGAAATCTTGTTTTGCCACCCTCCCCCCCGTGGGGTCGAGTTTTTGTAATAAAAACTATCCTATCTCTCAAGCTGGATCAAACTGCACATGGTGTGCGAATTTTATTATAATCGGTTAAGTGGTTTAGGAGTCCATTGAGGACAAACATTGTGACACGAGATTTATATATATTAAGATATATATATATATATATACTATATTTATTAATTTAGTTAATATTTAAAGTTAACCTCTTTTTATATACTAAAACTGACGTTCGTTACCTACGCCGCTGCAAACTACATTTAAAAGAATTTTGAAAATTCTATATTACTTACTAATATAAAATCTTAAAAAATATCAAACTTTAAAAAAAGTATTCCATTGAAAATCAAAACTGTTTTTATTTCATAATAATAACAAACCAACTGATTATAAAAATTATATTTTTCATAATTTAGTCAAATATAATTGACTTTTATGATAACTTATCCAATTTCTTTTCATAAATTTATTAGAAGAATTAAAAGACGCAATATTTCGGCATTTTGAAAAATCATCAACATTCTATTTTATTACAATTGCCGAGTTTCAATACCACTATATGGCTGATGCCAAAAAAAAATTATTTCGACATCAAAAATCTTTGCATGATAACAATGGGATGATAGATCTATATAAATTACTATATCTATGCATTGTGCACATCGAAGTCAGATTTTCGAATTTTTGATTAGTTTTCTTTTAATTAATAAAAATATGAAAATAAAACTTCCCATTTCTATCATGACGCAGATGGAGAATCAGATTTGATTGGTTTATTTGATTTTCATTGATTTGAGTGTATTTTACGTTGAATTAGATCTACATTTTGAGGAATCACGAGAGATTTGATTGGTTTATTTAATTTATTGATTTGAGTGTATTTTACGTTGAACTAAAGCTACTTTATGAGGAATTACAAGAGATTTGATCGGTTTATTTGATTTTCATTTATTTGAGTGTATTTTACGTTGAACTAGAGCTACGTTATGAGGAATTACGAGAGATTTGATTGGTTTATTTGATTTTCATTGTTTTGAGGTAGGTGTCGAGTGATGTTTGTTTGGTTTTAGCATGCTTGACAGTGATTGCTGCGGAAAAGAGCTTCGTGCGTTTTCAGATTCATGAACAGCGGGGTATGGGTGTCCAGTGATATTGTCTTTGGTTTTAACATGCGTGCTAGCGATTGCCGCGGAACCGAGTTTCGTGCGTTTTCAGATTCTTGCACAGCGGTGTAGCGGTATCCAGTGATGTATTTGCTTTTAACATGCGTGGTAGTGATTGCCGCGGAACCAAGTTTCGTGTGTTCTGAGATTCATGCACGGCGGTGTAGGGCTATCCAGTGATTTTTTTTTCATGTGCGTGAAGCGTACACACGTGCGTTATAGTGATTGCTGCGAAAACGACTTACGTGCGTTCTCTGATTCGACCATTCATAGAATACTGACTTTTACTGTACGAGTAACAGCTTCAACTGCTTCCAGAATATTCGAAGAATTAACATTTCTATTAGACTGTTTTCGAGAATATTCGTTTTAATAATAGTTTTGTTGCACAGATTCGAGAAGACCAAAAAATGTTTGCTATTGTCAAGCAGATCCCATACTAAAACTGTTAAGAAAATAACCGCCAATCGAAATATATTTATTTAAACGTTTCAATTATTCAATTAAAAATAAATCCTTTAAATATAGTGCCCAGCGAAGCGGGCGAAGCCTGCTAGTAAATCTTTAATTGACATTTTATAAAACTACTAAAACTTTTATCACCTGATTTTAATTGTGCTCTTATTCATACGCAAAAGGAAAAAAAAAACTTTTACTTATATAGTTGTTATTGTTTTGTTTAACTTGCAGGGATGATTTCGGGATTTTTCAAGCAAACAGAATTTGTTTCATTCGTCATTCTTGTACAGTTTTCTGAATTTTATTAATTTAATTAATTGATCGCAAACATTTATTTTGAAAAACAAACAAATGAATAAATAAATTATTCGTCTAGGGTATGTTCTAGCTTAGTACTTACGAGAATTCTGCGAGGAAAAATTTTATGAAGATTTGAAAACGTGTTTTTGGAAATTTTTAATGTATATTACTTAATCACATCCTTATTATAGAGTATATTTATTTATTTATTTTTAATTTTCTAATTAAATTTAATGACTTTTTTAAAAAGTTATTCAATTATTTTAATATTTTGTTTCATTACCTGAACACCACGCGTCCTTGTCCTGAACGATTCTTATCTCTATTTTCATAAAAGCAGTTAAAGGTTTAAGGGGGTTTCATGAGGAACCTTGCCTCATGAGGGGTTGTTGCACAAAATTTGCACTCTACCCTATGTTTTCGACTATGCTCTTTAATTTAAGTTTGGTTTGGTTTCAATTTGAATTTTATTGATTCATACTTTTCTTGTAAGTCATTTTTGGATTGTTATGGAACTTGGCTTATGTGTCAAACAAGCCATGACAAAAGATTTCTGAAATTAAAATAACCGTTCAGATTTTCATCACTTAGTGAAAAAAAGGCACATGAAACTTTCAGTGATAAACAATTGCGTATATGTAGTATTAAATACGCACCGGAATTTTCGTAAAGATTTCATTGAAATGAGTAATAAACTTGTAATTTGACACCATTTAAATAAATCATATAATAAATGTAATTGTCTAAAAATTTTTGTGTGCATTCGATCTTACAGATTCATGTATTTAAAAAAAAAAAAAAAAAAAAAAAAAAAATAGATTGTGAAGAAATTTTTCTGCATTTTTTTTTTTTTTTTTTTAGTTGTAATCCGAAATTTATGTATGAATTATGGTTCATTACTTGAATTGTTGCGGTACTTACTTCTTAGTTAATGGCTTGTTAAAATAAGATTGCTTTGGTTTATTTAAATATAACTTCAACGTGTATTTAAATATGCTTTGGTCTTTCAATAGGATATTTGTTCTGTTAATGTATACTCCGAGATTATTACTTTTTATTATTTATGGAATAGTAAAATACTCAGGAAACTATCTGTTATCAGTGATATGAGTCTTTTGTTTGATACTGAATACTTTCAGCAAAAGTGGTTTGTTTTCACTAATACAAATGCTGTTTTTTTTTTTTTAACATAAACAGAACTTGAATAATTTAAATATGGAACCTATTTACTTGACACATAAAATTCCTTATTTATTCAATGTCAGAAAAGGCTTAATGACTTCCTTTCGTGATCCTTTTACATATTATTGAGCTATGAACACCAACGTAATTATTATAGATGTATTGAATAGAATATTCTTAAGAATATTCTTTATTTCTTGTCGCTAGTGATTTTTAATGCTTTGTTTGAAAGGAAAAAAAACAACCGAAAAATCATGCAGTACGCATTGATTATTAACACTTTCCGTCTGTACGTACTTGTTATATCGTATAACTTTCAATATTACTTGCCTACGTCATCAGACAGCAGACAGACAGAAGAAATGAAAAGGATACAGATTGACTAATTGATTTTAAAACCAATCTTATACATTGTTATCGAGCAGTTAGTTTATATTTGCAGCCCTTAATGCATGTGAATATTTTAGTGTAGCCCTGTAAATCTGAAGGTTAATCATATCGTATTCTATACAAAACATATTTTAAATGTTAACAATACATGTCAATTTCTTTACGATTTTTACAGTAGAAAGTTATTTAAATGTGATTTTAAAAAATGTCTGTCCTAAAACGCAATGCATTGGCTTTTTTTTTTTTTGGTTATCCCAGTACACAAACTAGTTGTACAGGACCTATTAATGTCATTTTAAATAGGGAACAATTTATAGTGAACTTCATTAATATTAATATATATTTACGGATGCTAGGGGGCGGGAGACAGACTCATAAAAAGATAGACAATCGGATAGACAGATAAACAAATTAAAATCATATTCACATTTAAAAATTGTTAGAAAGTGTTAAAAACACTTCATGTAATCGAAAGTGCAATTCCAGAAAATTTTTATTAATAGCTCTTAATGTAACGGAATATTTTTGTGTGGCTCTGTAAATCTAATGCTGATTATACTATATTCTATAGAAAGCGTTCTTTTGTGCATATTAATAACATATTTCAATTTCATTAAGCTTGAGCAAAGTAAAGTTATTAAAATTTGGTTTATAGAAATACCTCTCATAGAACGCAATGCTTTGGAATACTTTCGAGTACACAAACCAGATACACAAACCAAAATATTTACTCCATTTTATATATGTGACATCCGATAGTGAACTTAAATAACATTTTTCAATTTCATTAAGATTTGTGTACAGTAAAGGTATTAAAATATGGTTTATAGAGATACCTCTCATAGAACACAATGGTTTGGAATATTTTCGGGTGTCCCTGTACACAAACGAGAGGTGGTATTTACTCTATTTTATGTATGAGACACTCGATAAGGAACTTGAATGACATATTTCAATTTCATTAAAATTTGTCTCCAGTAAAGTTATTAAAATATGGTTTATATAAATACCTCTCGTAGAACGCAATGCTTTAGAATACTTTCGGGTGTCCCTGTACACAAACCGGTAGAGATATTAACTCCATTTTGAATAGGGAACATCCAATAGTGAACTTGAATAATGTGTATTAGTTTTAAGAAATTCCTTAAATATTTATGGGGTCTAAAGTGCGGACAGGTAGACAGACGGACAGACGGACGGACCGACAGACAAACCGAAGTCATTAAAACTTTTGAACCTTGTTGGAAAGTGTTAAAAAGAGAGATCAAGGCCTTGCTGCTTTTTTTTTTTAATTTGATTACTTAATTTATTAGAAATGGAGAGGGATTTAAATTAAAGTGATTATATTCACATTAGCGTCTTGTACGTGTCTCGACACCTCAATTTAGAGTAAACCCGAAAAACGCAAAAGAAGCTTTCAACAACCCGAACACAACTTCAACCCTATCACTATGAGCTAGGGTCCCCTCCACGGTACTTTAAAATTGTTTAAAAATAATAATATTGTATTCTGAGACGTCACAGACAATGACACACAATTTCAATATATGAGTATCTCAGAGTAAAAATGAAACTGCGGAAATATAATTTTTATTTGATAGGATCATTTAGATCTTATTTCACTTGAAAAATATGTAAAATATCTCCTCATTTTGCGACATAGTAATTGGGTCGTTATCCAGGAAGAAAAGGAAATTAGTAATTCACCTAAAAGTTATGAAATACATTTTAAATTTATAAAATAAAGTAAATTAGCAATGATACACAATTGCTTTCTATAATAAGAAAGCACCACATAACTGGCGTTTTAAAGTAATAAGTACAAAACTTTGAATAAACACCATAAAATGCAATGAAATCACAACAATTGTTTCGGGTCGAAAGATTAACGGTTAATCCTGTGTTTGTCGTGCATTTTAGGTTATATTGGTCAAAGTAGGAGACGTTTGAAATATAGAAGAATTGAGCACCGTCAGAATGTTCATAATGAAGAGATTTTCAAATCTTTTGTTGCTTCCCACTGCTGGGATCATGGTCATCGTTTTGATTTTTCTAAAACTAACATAATTTCATCTCCTGTTTGTTTTTCCCATTTGGATATCCATGAAGCTTTTTACATATTTAAAATTTCGAAAAATCTTGTTAATGATATTTCTGGCACTCCCCGCTTGTCTGACGCTAGGAAATTACTCACATAACTCCAATCTTCGTTTAATTTTGATACTTTTAAGATTTTTAGATTGTGTTATATTTTTAATCTTATTTACTTTTATTTATTTTCTCCTTTTATTTGATAATTCTGACCATACTAGTATTTATATTTACATTCATCTTTGTATATTTTTGCTTTTCACTTGAAACGGTTTTGTGCGTTGCCGCTGTGATTGCAACACTCGTGCCTATTTCGTTTATCTGACAAAGGGTCGAGTGTTCTTTCGACCCGAAACAATTGTTGCGATTTTATTGCACTTTTGTGGAGTTTATTCAAAGTTTTGTTTTTATTTCTTTCTATACTCTTCACCTGTTAAACTTGTACGCTAGTTTTTACACAATAAAATCTTTTGAAATTGTACAACTTAGAGTAGAGTTTGTTATCGCTTTGAACGTGTTTGCTGTTTGGAAGAGCTGAAGTTTAAAAATGGAGATGGAAATTTTCTGTTCGCTTAATAAAGATGTTAGTTTTATGATGTGTCTTATAAGGAAGTTAATTTTATTATATTAATTTGGAAATGCTTATATTTAGAAAGGGTATATTTAATACTAAGCGTATATGGAGTTCCCACAGTCTTCATTTATTTGTGCTGCTAATTTTGAATACCAATTTTTATCGTGAAATAATCCTATTAATTTAAAAAGAAGTTTATTGGTTATAAATAATAATGAAAAACTTTAAAAAACGGATCGGTGAGAATTCTGGTATATCAACTAAACAGCTATATTTACACTGTAAAAAAATATTTTTATGTTACTGAAAATTACTGGCAACAAACACTCTAGAAAATATCCGAATGCTACACAAAAAATACGTTTATAAAATTTTGTGCAACAGAAAAATACAGAGAATATTCTTACACAACAGATTTTTCCGTAGGGCACATTGTAAAACTTCTTAGACTAAATAAAAGTTTTCAGTCCTACCAGTCAGGATCACACCAGAGTCCACTGCATTGTAGGCGATGATGTTACTTTTGGAGAGAAATATTTATTAAGGAGTAATAATCTTCAACATGTAGCGAAATATTGCGTTGTATAAATTTACTATTTTTTCCTAATTTTTCTTTCCATATTTAATAATTTTCTTTTTTCTTTTTCTTTCAAATCTACACCAAAGTCCATTGATTATTTTTAATGGATCATAAGATTAAACTTCTAGTAGGGCCCTCCGTGGCCAAGTGGTTATGTCACCACAGTGCTAATCGCCTTCGAGTATGCGTAAGAGAACATGTTCGATTCCCGCGCTGGCCCTGGGTGTTTTTCCATTTCTTCGTACTATAATTCTGTCATGTGCTATCTGTAATTATCTGACGAAAATTTACAAGCGGACTACAAGTCAAGCATACAAATCTGATGCATAGTGTTATCAATAAGCTATCAAACTTCCAGTAATAATATTTCATTCTAAAGTAAAATTTTCTAAAATAATTTATATACAGTCGGTAACAAAAGTCTCCGAACACTAGCAAAAATTCCTATATTAAAAAAGTACACTTAATACAGTTTTGTTAAATAAATCCTTGTCGAATCCTGCTCTTAGTCAGTCTAAGAACATGATTCGACAAGGATTTATTTAACAAAACTGTATTAAGTGTACATTTTTTACATAAGAATTTTTGCTAGTGTTCGGAGACTTTTGTTACCGACTGTACAAGTTGATTGATAGACTAAGAATTCATTAAATTATTTATTTTATTAAAAATTTAAGCACATCTTACAATACTAAAACTTTATTTAATCAAAATTTACACTCATTTAATACTTCTTTAGGTGGTACTCAATAATAACTTATTTAAATACCAATTTATTAAATTTCACAATTCCCTTGATTCATTAAATTCCATATTTAATTGAAGGACAGCTAAAAAGGGAATCCAAGGCAATTTAATTTTAAGATGTTCTCTTTTTTTTTTAGATTATAAAAATGTTGACTCACCCAGTGAATAATCCTAGCTGTTAGGAAGACCCGGGTTTTATTAATCAGCTCAACTATTGCAGAAGACATGGATTTCATTCTGTCATATTCGATTCATCATCATACAGTCGGCAGCAAAAATATCCGAGCACTAGCAAATTTTCCTATAAAAAATAAATACAATACAGTTTTGTTAACTAAATTCTTGTCGAATCCTGTTCTTAGTCAGTCTAAGACAATGATTCGACAAGGATTTATTTAACAAAACAGTATTAAGTGTACTTTTTACATATAGGAATTTTTGCTAGTGCTCGGATACTTTTGCTGCCAACTGTAGCTAGTTGCAGAAGGATTGGAACTTATTCATCAGGTCAGCTAGTGCGAGACACTTGGATTTTATTCTTTCATATTCGATTCATCAGCACAACTAATTATGGAAGACTTAGACTTTATTCATCAGCTCCGCTGGTGCGGGATACTTGGATTTTATTCTTAGATTTTATTCGATTCGTCAGCACAGCTAATTACGGTAGGCTTGGACTTTACTCATCAGCTCCGCTGTAGAAGTCTGGAGTTCTTGGCCTGGACATTTCACTTTTTTTCTTTATACTTTCAGAAAACTGGGACTTATTACGTAAGCAAAGCAGGATTCCAGAGCGTCTTCTAATTCTCTCGATCCATGCTTGTCGACGTAGCCAGAGCTTGAAACTGGGGCTTAAAAAGTTCAGTGGGTACATACAAATGAAACACTTCCGGTTGCAAAGCCGTTTGCAAGTGTTCCAAATGTATGACTGCAGTCGGCAGCAAAAGTATCCGACCACTAGCAAAAATTCCTATATAAAAAAAGCACACTTAACACTGTTTTGTTAAATAAATCCTTGTCGAATCATGTTCTTAGACTGACTAAGAACAGGATTCGACAAGGATTTATTTAACAAAACTGCTTTAAGTGTACTTTTTTTACATAGGAATTCCTGCTAATGCTCGGATACTTTTACTGCCGACTGAATTTGCAAAAAATTTGCAAAATTTACGTCATCGAAGTTGCAAGCGTTTCGTTTGCATGTAACCTCAGGTCTAATTCCTAGGCAGATGCCCTATATCCCCGGATCAACTTTTTCGTACAAGTTGCATCTTCAGAAAATTTTTATTATTTTCCTACAATATTTTTTTTTTCTCGCGTTCAGATCATACTTGGACCAACATACACTGTTAAACTGGCCACTTATTTTTCATCACTGGTTGATTTTTTTAACCAATGAATTTTTCACTCCTCCTTTCTTACCGCAGTTGCAATTTTTCTGAGAAACTAAGGTTCCCAAAATCTTCTCCAACTTGCTTCGCAAATTGGTGACTGCTATAAACTATCATAATGCTTTTTTTGTTCTATAACATCAACTGGGTCTCCTGCGAGTCTAATACATCCCTATTTCCAATGCTCCCCCTTTTCTCTTCCTTCAATTTTACAAGTATCACTTTTTCTATTATGCCTTCTTTTATCAAGAAAAATATTTCTTTTTCTTAGATATATTATTTTACATCTAAATATTTACGTAAATATAAATGATTAATTTCCATTATTATAAAATTATAGATTAATATTTACATACGTATAAATAATTAATATCCAGTGTTATAAAATTATAACACTTCTTTCTTTATGTGTAATTTTAATTACAAAAGTTACCTCGCAGCCACAGCAGCATAATTTCTGTCGTTACTTTAGTACAGTCGGTAACAAAAGTGTCCGAACATTAGCAAAAATTCCTATGTAAAAAAAGTACACTTCATACAGTTTTGTCAAATAAATCTTTATCGAATCATGTTCTTACACTGACTAAGAACAGGATTAGACAAGGATTTATTTAACAAAAACGTATGAAGTGTACTTTTTTTATATAGGAATTTTTGCTAGTGTTCGGACACTTTTGTTACCGACTGTACTTCCGAACCCTATTTTAATAGCAAGTTCTCCGTAGGCAAAACAGAAAAAATATGTTACTACCAGATAAAATCTATATCAATAGTTAAAAATTTTATCAGGTTACAGAAAAAAATGTTTTTTTTTTTTTTTTTTTTTTTTTTTTTTTTTTTTGTGAGATTGAGATATAATTTTGTGTTAAATTTCTATAGTTTTAAAAAACAGAAATTTTCTGTTAGAGAATTACCAAAGTTTTTTTTTTTTTCTTTTTCCTCTTTTTTAAAACATAATTATTTTAGAGTGTATCTCTACCAGAATTCTGCTTATAAGATTAATAATGAAAAATACTCTCAATTCGACTCGAATTAGGGAGCCTTTTAAAAACAAAAGGGGTTTCAATTACTTTCAATACAAAATACACTCAATTCGACTCGAATTAGGGAGACTTTTAAAAAGATTTCTTAAGGAGCTTAAAAATAAAAAAATAAAAAAATAAAATAAAAAAATACCCACCCCTTACCAGTGTATATACAGTCGGTAACAAAAGTGTCCGAACACTAGCAAAAATTCCTATGTAAAAAAAGTGCGCTTAATACAGTTTTGCTAAATAAATCCTTGTCGAATCCTGTTCTTAGACTGACTAAGAGCAGGATTTGATAAGGATTTATTTAACAAAACAGCATTAAGTGCACTTTTTTTATATAGAAATTTTTGCTAGTGTTCGGACACTTTTGTTACCGACTGTATATACATATATATATATATATATATATATATATATAGTATACACACATATATATATATATATATATATATAGTATACATATCTGTATTTTAGTTGATTTGTGTTCCAATCAGACAAAAAGAAACATCACAGTTTAACACATGCTTAACTTTTGAGAGAAAATTAATTGAGCTATTTTGATATTAAATGCAAATCGAAATTGTAGAAGAATATGTATCTGTATAATACAATTTTGTAATCATATTGAAACAAATTCATTGTCTAAAAAAAAAAAAAAAAAAAAAAAAAAAAAAGGCCGAAATTCTGATACGTTTTCGATATTGCAGAAACACAATTATTTGCTTATGAAAAGTTTATGCGCCATATTTTTATTTAGATGTAAAAATTTTATTTTATTTTATTTATTTATTTATTTATTTTACTACCGAAAGATATTTTTTTTAGATGATTTTTTTCTCGAGGTTTGTTTACAAATTTTCATCAAAATTAGATGTGTAGAAAAGGCTATCGAGGGTATGATTATAGTGATTTTAATTTAACGCGTTTTATTCCTACCTCCATTATAAATGGCCTTATCATCCCCCATAAAGTTTTGCTTTTATAGCTGTTACGTGGATGGTACTGAGTTTTAACATAGGTCGCGTTCACAGGCTTAGCGTTCGATTTCTTTCGTTATTTTCTCCGAAATTCGCGTGAATACGGGGTAGGATATCTTAGGGAGACCCCTTACGGACGGCACTCCACTCAAGCCTAGGTCATTCGCCCAGGCTTTAACCCCTTCCACGATCAAATCAGCACAGCTATTATTATAAATGAACACGAATAAAAAGAAAAATGAAACAAAATATTAATTTATTTTAAGGAGTATTATACTTGCTGAATAAAATAGAATACATGTATGTTTTCTAGAAATTATCTAACGAATAAAATATAAATAAAACGTTATTGGGCTTGATTACAGAAATTAAATAAATCGGAAATGATCGAGAGTTAAAAGATCAATCTTATATATATATATATATATATATATATATATATATATATATATATATATAAGGAAGATTAATTCGTAAATATCATGAATACATTTGTTTTCGCAACTACAAAATATGACATTTTATTTTTAAATACTAAACAACAAATTAAAGCTGTTAAACCTTGCAATAAATCATAAAAAAGCACTAAGTTTAACAATATTCCAAGAAGTATTTTGTTTGGCATCAAAGTAATTTTTTTTTTTTTTAATGACAAAAAGAGTTTTTATCAAAGTTTTCTCGAGAAAAAGCATCAATTTTGCGCGTGACTAAGCAAAAAAAGTGAAAGGTTTTTTCTTCCCTTTTCGAAAGAATTTTAATCATGAACAAAATTTGAATATTATTATCGTGTTTTCAAAGCAAAATTTAAAGTTTGGTGAAATAAGTCTCATTTATTACACCGAAAAAAAAAATGTTTTGTCGGGAAAGTCAAATTTAATTTATTGACTGATTTTGAAGAATTATTTTGTAATTTTAACAATAATTTTGTACAGTTAACGAAACCAGCTTCCTTTGATTGACTATAAAAAGTATGGTTGAAAGAAAAACCGCTGTCGCCGGTTAGTCCGATGTGCTGTGTCATAGACACTTCTCTGTAACATTCAATAATGCAAAAGTGACTCGCTTTTTTTACGATTTTAGTAACAAAATTTTTGTTTAAAAAAAAGAAAAAAGTTGACTTAGCCGATTTTTTTTTTTAATTGTTTTGCTTGTATATGAAATTTTGTTTAAGAAAAATAGGAGAATCTGTTAAATTAATTTCTGAAATGTTTTATTGCTTGAAGTTTATCTTCTGATTTTAAGCAATAAAACATTTCTAAAAATTATTTCAACAGTTGTTATATATTTTTATATTTGGAATTTATTTTTTTAAGAAAAGCACATTTATTACTTCATCATAATTTATTCCTATTATTACCCTTTTTAAATTTAAAAACAAGAACAAAAAATCATGCTGTTCAGATAGATTATTAACGCTTTCCAACTGTGCATACTTCTACATTGTTTCTCCTTCAATGTACGAATTGCCGACGAACATACCTTGTAGTATACGAATATCCTTTGTAGAATACTTTGTGTGATTAATACAAAGGACAAACAGACGGACAGAAGGACAGAGAGATTAGACTAATTGAATTTATAACTACTCTTAAACATTGTTGGAAAGTGTTAAAAACGCTTAACACAAATGGAAATGAAATTGCAGCAATTTCCAAATGTAGCATTATTGTATTTGAACATTTTAGTGTTACCCTGTAAATCTTAACACTAAATACACCAAATCCTATATAAAACATTTTTTTTTTTACGATATAGATAGTAAATGTGAATTTCATTATTATTTATGCAGTATAAAGTTATTTAAATACGATTTATAAAAATGCCTCTCATATAATGCAATCCATTGGCATTTTTTGGGTTCTCTGTACATAAACCAACTATGTTATTCATACCCTCTGAATTACGGAACATTCAACAGTGATACTGATTAATATATATATCACTTTGAAGACATTCTGAAAATGTTTACGGACGCTAGAGGCGGACAGACGAAAAGACAAACGGACAGTCAGACGGACAGAAATACATACAGACAGACTAATTCAAATCATAATCACTATTAAATATTGTTAGAAAGTGTTGAAAATGCTTAATAAAAACGAAAATGCAATTTCATGAATTTCCAGGATAGCCATTAATGTATTTAAATATTTTTATGTGGCTCTGTAAATCTTAATGCTAATCTTCTCTATTCTATAAAAATCCTTTTATTTATTTATTTATTTTTTGTACATATGAGTAATTTTGTACATAAGAATTTTTTTTTTTTTTTTTGTACATATGAATAATAAGTGTAGATTGTTAGCTGTTATCTCTTTTAGAACTGCTGTTTTGAATAGTAAAATCTGACTTATTTAATCGCAGAAAAATTTGAAGGCATCTATATTCGTAAAGAACGCTACTGAAAATGTTAGAGATTCCGTATTTTATTCTTTATGCATATCTGAAATTCTTCAAGCAAAATAATCCAAACTGGCCATTTTGTTATATTGAAATGCTCTTTGTTTACTCATTTTTGTTTAATTTTTCAAATCCTAGGCACTAAATTTTCTTTTTCATCCTTTCATTTGCTGTGTTACTGAGTTTGCTCTAAATGTATAAACTTTAACTTTTTTTTAATCTTAAACTGGTATGTTAAATATTAACTAAAATATATTTAAGAACCTAGTTAATGTGGCTTATTTTAATCGTCTATTACAGGGGTCGGTACATTCCCTTTTTATAAAGCAGTTTCGTACTATATAATCGAAGTCAACTACTGTAAATGATAACTTATTTTTTTTTTTTAAGTTGTATTCTAGTGACCGCGCCCACCCCTGTGATTAAGACTATTTTCAATCCCCAGGATTCCCTTGCATCCTACTTTTTTTATGCTACTTTAATTAGTACTGTCACATTATAGATTAATAATCGCATATTTCAAAGTTTTCTCTATATATTAAAAAAAAGTTACTGCCACTGGCGTCAAATTTTTTTGTCTGCCACAGCATCTTCTAACCGAGGGCAGGGTTCTTCGCGTCATGAGAGGTATCAATGTGTTCCGAATACTCCAAGGCAGACATTTCAGCCGCTTAGAAATTTCTATCATTTTAATTAAAGAAGTTATTAACTAAAAACGACAAGTTTATGAAGGTACTCTCTTTGCAATTTTGAAAACAGTTTCTCCCAGTGACGTTGTTCTTCCGTCATGAAGACATTTTGCAGGAGAAAATTAAAATATGATCCATGGTTGTACGTAGGAAGGTAGGTTGGTTGGATTTAACGTCGCACCAGTACTGCGCTATGGGTAATTGGCGATGGTCTGGGACGCACCCCTGGAGATGTTCCGGAGACATGTCATCACAATTTGAACCTTCACGGAGGGAATCCTCTCCTCTTTGGTGATCCCCAGAGATATAGTGGGGATGGGAACATGGAGGACTTTGCGACCACGACAGATTTTATGTGTACCAGCCACCATTAGTGTACACGACGGTCTTTGGCCGCCTCAAGTATCGAATCGGCAATCTTCCAATTACAAGCTCAGCGCTTTACCGACTAGGGTACCGCGGCCCGAAACCATGGATGTAAAAAAAAAAAAAAAAAATAAATATCAACTTTTTTTTCTCTACTTTTAGAAAATTAATCTTCGTACACGGGAAAATTAGAATATGATCCATGGCTGTAGGTAGGTATATAATTAGGTAGGTTGTTATTGACCCCGCACCATTACTGCGCTATGAATAATTGGCAACGGTCTGGGACGCACCCCTACGGATGTTCCGGAGACATGCCACCACAGTTTTGTTCCTACACGAAGGGGATAGCTCCCCAGCTTCGGTGGCCCACAGAGGTATAATTTTTATGGGAACACGGAGGATATTGGGACCACGGCATATTTTACGTGCACCAGCCACCATTAGTGCACACGACGATCTTTGGTCGGCTAGAGAACCGAACCCACAATCTTCCAATTACCATCTCGGCGCTCTACCGACTGGGGTACCGTGGTCCTGATTCAGGGTTGTAAAAAAGAAATAAAAAGGGTCATATACTAAAGCTCTAATGCAAAATTGTCTAGATATTATGATTTTCTTTCTATTAATATATATATATATATATATATATATATATATATATAATATTTCAATTTGACGTTGAATATGAGGATTTCCAAAATAATTTTCTGCATTTGTCTTGTAACATGCACTATTAATATTTCTTTTCAGTGAAAGAAAGCAGCGAATAGGCGAGCAGAGTTCTGCATGTGTCAGTAAGTAAAATGAGTCGGGGAGGAGGCGAAGCCTCCTTCGGGGCTTGGTGAGCGGAGCGAGCAGGGGGCAGAGCCCCCTAGTATGTTAAATTTTTGAGGTTTGATAGATCCTTATAAATGTTTAATTTAATGCATACGAATGTAATAAAATATAGGTAGCTCTATTATTTTATACTTTTTGGAGTTCTATCCTAAAACTACATCGTCTTATATACTAAACCACAAGGCTTTTTCAAAGGCCAAATGAAAACATTTTAGCATGCGCAGAAATCTTGGAGTCAATCGAAAACGTACATTTTACAGGATCTTCCTGTCATTAAACTAATGAGCAATGCAAAATAATCTCTCTACTCAAAACTTATACCATCAGCGATAGAAACGTACCCAGAACGACAACAACTTCGTGTAGGGATGGATAGGTGGTTTGGTTTAACGCCTAACTCAAAAGCGTCATTTCAAAATTTGCTTTGTGGGATCAAAGTTTTCTTTTTAAGTGGAGGGGGGGGGGAAGAGAACGCATTAAATCAAGAATTTGAAAACGATAATTTTTCTTTAAATAATTGTTGATGCATCGTTTCAAAACATTTTTACTGTTATAATTCACTGACATACAATGAGATTGGTATCGACATATACATATTATATACACATTATCTGACTAATGCGATAAAGGAAATCGCCTATGCTTCATTTTTGAAAAGTCATCGACGAGATCATTGAAAGAAATTATTTTAACCACTTCACTCTTTACTGCTGACATCATAAGAGCATCAAGTCTGTCTTTTGATGTTTTTGTGCAAAATAAAATAGAGTTGTGATTTTATAAACTGCTTTTATTTCTATTTTTAATTTTTAATCTACCTAATTTAGATTTTATCACAATTTTAAATAACACTAAAAAAGTTCTAATGGAAAACCTTCTGAATATGTACATTATTATTATTATTATTATCAGTGGTAGTAGTAATAATAGTAGTAGTACAAAAGTATAAGCTAAAAAAAGTAATGAAAAAAAGAAAAAAACTGAAACTCTGGTTTCTAGGAGGGGCAGTTGCCCTTCCCCCCTGCCCTCCCTAAACGAAGCCTCTGGTCTCACTAGTACTGCACAATGGGTAATTGGCGACAGTCTGGGACGCACCCTAAGGATGGTCCGGAGACATGCCATCACGATTTTGATCCTCAACGGAATGGATGGCTCCCCATCTTCGGTGACCCCAGATGTATAATTTGGATCTACAAGTAGGGAAGAAGGAGGCTAGTGTGGACATCGGGCTACTTTGGACAACTTTAATAATTCTGTTATTTAACACTCAAAACGTTTCTGTAAGTTTTTGAAGTTTGGTCATAATACACTGTTAAAAATAAAATGGTATTTTTCGCCAGAAAAATGGTTCCAATTTAGCTACAACCAATATTTTGATGCCACGTTTCCCTATTTTAGTAGAGCTACATTAGGAGTAAGCACTATTACAATAGTGAAACATAGTACCAAAGTATTGGTTGCAGCTGAATTAGAACCATTCTTCTGGTGAAACGTACTGTTTTATTTTTAACAGTGCCGTACTTACATCCATGAACAGTTTCATAATACAACTATTAGTTCAGAAGTAGTTCATAAAACAAGATTTTTATGTTGGACAATTAAGTTCCTGATATTTGCCTTTTAATGGCAGTATTAGGTTATTTCACTTCATTATTTCAAATAAAAATTATAACGTTTTATAAATTATTATATACAATAGGTATTTTAATAGTTACGTTTGATTTGTATACTTTATATAAATCCTGTTTAAGGCCTAACTATACAAACAATTGCATGTGACTAGTATGTGCAAACTTGTACGGTTTCTTTGTAAAAAAAAAAAAAAAAAAAAAAAAAATCGTCGCGCGTTTAATCACGGAAAACTGCTAAAACACTTATTAATTTTTTTTTTTTTTAAATTTCTGTAGCAGAAATATATATATATATATATAAAAGTTGGAACCTATGATTATGGAAGCAGAGCATTAATGACTTTGTGCTGGTAAGACTAAGTGAACTCATTACAGCTTACGGCAGTTGGTGAAGTTATTTACTACCGGGAGTTGCTGATGCCAAACTCGGCACTAGATTTTCGTACATATTTAATGATTTAATATTGACTTACCTAATATCATTGTAAAATCCATTTCTCTATTGAAATCTCAAAATGTCATTTTTCAACTAAATAGATGTTTATTTAAATATATATTACAATTTTTTTTTTTTTAGTCTTTGTAGAAGCTTTTTTAATTTATTACCGTTCTGAATCAAAATGTAGTGTATTAGTTTTAATATTATTTGAAATATGCATTATTAAATTTAACATTTATTAAGGACTGTTTTATTTTGATTAGATTTGATTTTATCATGGTTTCGTACACATTTTTATGAATTACACTGTCCAATCAAAAATTTAGTTTGTCAACATTGATATTGGGTAGCGCCAACAAAATAAATAAATAAATAAATAAAATAAAATAAACAAACAAATAAATAAATAAATAAAAAATAAAAAATAAAATAAAAAATAAAATAATAAAAAACAATCATATTTAAAAAACTAAATATTTCTAGACAAATAAGAGATGTCGCGCAGTTCCAACTCCAATATATATATATATATATATATATATATATCAGGGAGAAGGGGGGGGGGGATATCGGATAATATATATATTGGAGTTGAAACTACCCGACATCTCTTATTTGCCTAGAAATATTTACATAAACACCAAACAGAAAATTGTTAAAAGAGCATCGCATTATTAGGAAGAACTTTCTACAAATAGCAGAAGTTAAAAAAGTTGCGCTAAATGGAAGGAAAAACCTTTTAAATTTCGAAGTCTGCGAATTTTCTGGAGTACAAAACCTAAAGATCTGGCAAAGTATTAGACGTAAAATGCCCTGCTTAGTAAAAAAAAAAAAAAAAAAGTATAGACTGGAATGTTAAAATCGAAGTAAAATAACCGTGATACAAACTTAAAAATAAAGCTTTTTTTAACAGGAAATTATTTTTTCGACGTATAACGCATCAAACACATTTATGAATTTTAATTTTTTTCACATATCTTAAAACAAACAACCGACGTACGCAAACATGTCTTTCGACGTTCTACAAAATTTATTGCGTTTCTTTGAAAGCTTTACCTTTAAATGATTGTTTTACATTAAATCTCTGAATAATCTATATCTGATGAACGTTCTCGAATGCAACAAGAGAAACAGAAGTAAAATAATCCGGTTCATTTAATTAATATTAATATTAGTATTTATTATATGATTTTATATCATACTCGCCAACATCCTAATTAATATTCTGTAGTTTTGTTAGTCCCGCCCTTTTTTTGACACCATTAAATTTTTAGAGTAATATTCTCCAAATGCAATTACGATTAAATAAGAATAAAAATACTCTTAAAAGATACTGCTGTTGAAAAAAAGGTAGGGCTAACAATGCTACAGAATATTAATTAGTATATTGGCAAGTATGTTATATGCAACAGCAATGGCCGCTGAAGCGCTTTTGAGGTAAATAAATAACTGAGTTTTGAAACACCTAACAAACAAACAATTGAAGCATATTCATTGACTAGTTTATAAAACGTGCTTGAACTAATAAAATTATGAAATATTAAGTTGAAAGAAAAAACTTTCTGATAATTGCTTTTTTATTCGTATAAAATTGGGAAGCACATATTATAGTTAAACTTCTAACATCTGTTCGATTTATTATAAAATATCACTTTTAAACTTAATAAATTACAGTAATAAATTTTAGAGAAATGCTTCTAAATGTTTGTAAGCTTTAGAGATAATGGTTGAATTCTTACTAGCGCAAAGAATGTGAAAACTATCGGCTTTAAACACTTTTGAAATGGCTGGTTTTAAATGCCTCATTAAAATATATCATGACACTTGAAAGGAAATTTTTGACGTCTCTTCGGTTTAAAGGTGATTATTTATGCAATACATTTGCATTTTTGTTAGAAGAAATATATTCATCTCCTTTGTGTGAAAAGAATCGGGAATTTGTAGTTACAAGATTAAAGTTTACGTTGCAAGTATGGAAAATATGTCATGATGCTGATAATTCTGAAATTTATGCTATTTCTAAAATACGAGTGTCAATTAAAGCCACGCTTATTGTTACAACTTTTAACTTATTTGTTTCAATACTTTGGTTCTAAATTTTAAGCGCTGAATGAGTATTGTATTTACTTTTACGCAAAGACTATCAACAGGCACTGACTGGGTTAAAAATTGAGAGTTATTTTGATTCCTTTATTTACAAATATTAATGTCTGAGTTATTTAATCTTAAAAAATTATTAATAAAAAATTTCTGGCACGTGCTAGTGATATTGAAAGCAATCAAAACTAGCCACAATTTGTTATATTGAAGTACTCCCTATATATTTATTTTTGTTCAAATTTTTAATTTCTCAGTACTAACTTTTTATTTTTTCTTTCGTTTGGTTGTGATACTGGAATGATTCTAATTATAAACTTTAGCTCATTTATCTTAAAATGATAAATAAAATATTAATTAAAATACTTTTAAAATTCTAATCGATGTTGACAATTTCAATTCTAAATAAAACGCAAATAAAGGTAAAAACATAAACATAAAAATATAATTATAAAAATAAAAATATAATATATTTAAAAGTCAATTAACGTAAATTTGTAGAAAAAGAAAAATAATTGTAATAAGATTTTAGGTATGGTATTTAACGACATAATCTTAAAAAAAAAAAAAAAAAAAAAAAAAAAAAAAGAAAGAAAAAATACATCTTATGATATTTTCCCATCTAATATATCTAAAACAGTGCACATCATTCTTCCAAATATTGAGTTATTCCTTTCCAGACGAGACACGTTGGTGTAGGTTTGGGTCCATTATTTCTAAATAATAGCTTTACTTTTATTTAATTTCAGAAAATTATTATTAAGTATTAATGCATGAAAATAGTGATGATAAAGTGAAGCCAGTATTTCACTTCTGTTATTTTACAAGCTGTGTTTCACGCACAGTTTATTAATGCATACCTCTATATTTTCCGCATAGATATTGAAAACAACAATCCTTGCCTTACTTTCTCAAGGAAAATACTTGTACAGGATTACTATAGTACAAAATGAAAAAAAAAAAGTCTTCCTGATCAGACAATATAAATACTTTCTGTGTATGCACAGCACATAAAATACTAGTATTTCTTATTGACTTAAAGAAAGAAATAATACAATCTGGTACGACAAAAGTAAAGAAAATCTTAGAAGGAGAATGTTCGATTTTAAAAAGCAACACAAATAATTTAAAAATAAATGTATAAAAAATAAATAAATAAATAAATAAATAAATAAATAAAATAAAAATAAAAATATTTGCAACCATCCTCAGAGTAGTATAATAAATATTCAAAAGAGTCCACAAAATTTTAGTAATTACTGTCATCTTTATCCTCCAGTCATTTGCAGATTCTCGAAATTTTGATTTCTTTATTTCCGATTTTTCAGAAATCGTAAACACGGCAATTCAGACTCATACATGCCAAATTTCTAATTAATGTCCGTAGGATTGTCAGTACCCGCCCTTTTTTTCACACCAGTCATTGTTTAGAGTATTTTTCTTCTTATTTAATCGTAATTACATTTGAATAAAATTCTTCTAAAAATAAAGCAGGGTGGAAAAAGGGGCAGGTTCTAAAAATCTTTCGAAATATTAATTAGTAAGTTTTTAGATATAAATACTGCAAAATGCAATAATTTATTTAGAAAAAAAAAAAAAAAAAAAGAGAGAGAGAGAGACAGAAAGAGAGAGTGATATAAACATGTTCGAGAGAAATTTGCCACCATGTATTCAGATTCGCTACCGAAGCGACAAACATACAGGAGATGAAAGGGGCAAGACGATTTGGAATCACACAGCAATGCAGGGTCGAAAATACAATCCTAACGAGATATGAAACATTTAAGCCCTTTTACAATTGTTTAAAGACACATCTAAATGGTTCCAATATTTACTAAATTCAAGACATTTGCATTAAAATAAGCATATAAATGATAGACAGTTTCATTCACCTGATATTTTCCCCCACATTTTAAGTAGTATTACACATTTTAAATAGTATGATGATAATTGATGCTTTCTAGTTCTCTAAAATATCAAGAAAGCAAGGAACAGGATGGGGGGGGGGGGCGTGGTCAAATCCTGTGGATTTTACCATACATAGCTGCTAACCTAATCCGGAGCAGTGTTGCCAGATTGGGGACATTTTTATTCAATATACACCGCTAAATATTAACTGTGACGGTTGGCTAATCACCTCGAAGATTAATCTTCCATTATGCATATCATATATCATTTCTCAAATTTATTGGTGATGGTGACTATTGAATAATAAATGTCCACAATCTGGCAACACTGATCCGGAGTATTGATACCACCTGCCCCTTTTTCCACACCACTTAATTTTAGTAGTAATTCTCTTTAAATGTATTTACGATGAAATAAGAAGAAAAATATTCTAGAAAAAGACTGGTGGAAAAAAAAGGCGGGTACTAACAATCCTGCGGATTATTAACTAGGATGTTGGCAGTTCTGACCATACCTGCCAACTTACTAATTAATATCTGGATAATTCTCAGTACTCGCCCTTTTTTTTTTTCACACCAGTTATTTTTAGAGTATTTTTCATCTTATTTAATCGTAATTACATTTGAATAAAATTTCCCTAAAAATAAAGTGGTGTAGAAAAAAGGGCGGGTCTAAAAGTTTTCCGGAAAACTAATCAGTAAGTTGTCAGGTATGATTTTATGTGCAGGAGAGTTTAGGGCTATCACAGAAAAACTGACATCAGCCATTCTCAGAAGTGTTAGGATGAAAACTATGAATACATGGTGATCGCAAAATGACATATAAAGGCCAAAAGCTTAAAATAAGTTTTGTGTTTCCTAATAATTATATCCTTTAGCAACCCACTCCCCCATCTCGTTAGCATACTTGCCAACATACTAATTAACATTTCGTAGTATTGTTAGCCACGCCTTCTTTTTCACACCAGTATCTTTTTAGAGTATTTTTCTTCTTATTTAATCGTAATTGTATTTGGAGAATATTACAGTAAAAATTTACTGATGTGAAAAAATAGATAAATAATAATAATAAAAATAAATAAATAAATAAACTGCGGGACTAACAATACTAAGGGTTATTAATCAGGATGTTGGCAAGTATGCATTAGGATTGTATTTCGGAGCCTGTATTGCTATGTGATTCCGAATTGTCTTTGTGCCCAACGCCTCACAGCGTTCCTAAAATTTTACACTCACTTTATTATATTAGCAACACTCTATTTAATCAATATTTTTTGAGATAATGTTTACACATGTTTTAGCATTAAAAAATTAAAGAAAAATTTCTTAATGACGACAGTGATGGAAGTATAATAAAGTGCGCGTAAAATTTTAGGAACACTGCGAGGCCTGATAGCCGCACCAGTAGCAAATCACTCTATATGTATATGTATGTATATATATATATATATATATATATAGTATATATATACATATGTTATTTAATTCATTAATAACCTATAGTATTGTTTAGTTACAATGTATTTTATATCATGATATCTCCATACAGTGTTGCCAGATTGCGCGATTTTTTTATTCAACAGTCCCCAATAGTTTTGAAAAGTGATATTTAATGTACAAAATCGACGATTAATCGCTTATTGTGTATATCAAACCATAGCCTCTTAAACTAGATGCCTTCCGCACGGCTTGCAAACTTGGTGACAGTTCAAGCGGTAGACAGCGCCACCTGGTACAGATTGAGCGACTTTTTATTCAACAGCCACCAAAACTTTTTAAAAGTAGAATTTGATATACATAAAAGGAGAATAGAATCGAAGAAACGTCGATTATATATACCATATATCACTTCCCAAAAATTATTGATGACTATTAAATGAAAAGGTCGCGCAGTGTGGCAACACTGTCTCCATATTGATATTAAATGCTAATACATTGTAAATTATAAACTTACACTCTTAAGTATTAATTTAATAACAGATTACGTAGTTAATGTTAAACAAAATGTTTACATTAATTAATTAATTTGCTGCGTAATTGTGATTTTATGAATGAACATCCTATGCCTTACATAGGGCATGAAATAATTAATGTTTTATATATATATATATATATATATTATATATATATATATTTTAATGTTTTATGGTCATTATACATGGCATTACGTTTGGTCGTTTCTTATGAAATTTGGAAAATTTTTCTTCTTTAATGTATGGGTAGGTTTGTAAATATGTATGTATTTTTCAATGAGAAAAATATATGTATATCGCCTTCAACTAGAACGAATTTATAGCCATTTTACGAATTCCTAAACAAGAAATATAGATTTCTGAGTTGTACGTATAAAATAAACAAAGAGACTAAATAGATGTAATGATCGAGAATTTCTAGTCGATACTTTTCTAGATGGTGAAATGATACATTATATTTTGAATTCTTTGTATTGCTAAAATTTTTCGCTTCATTTTTAGAAATGATTCATAAACTAGAATTATAGTTTCTTAAACTCGCCTCTTGTGTTCGCAGTTATTTGCGTAGATTTTTTTTATAAGGTTGACCACGATAATATAGAAAAAGGCTCTAGAATTTTAATAAAGGTGTCTAGAACTCGGTAGCAAAGGAAACTAGAATTTTTAAAGATGGCAAGGAACTACTTTTACAAGAGTGATGATTTATTTTCTAGATGTCAGTCGCATATATATATATATATATATTTCAGTTTTATATTTATACTTGCCAACATACTAATTAATATTCCTTAGCATAGCTGCCAATTTTAATTAATCTATTCTGTTTGCGTAAAATTTAGATTGATATTTATCCTAGAAATATAAATACAGTTTATACTATTCTATTTATGAAACATCATTCAGTTTTCTCTATATCCAAGTAGTTTAAAACCATTTATTGTATTTTGTTAATAAAACAATATTAATACTATTCTATTTAGAATAAAGTTTTGTCCATTTATTTTATATTTTTATTTTTAGCGTATTTATTATTATAATATCTTTTTCTCTAGATACCGGCAAAAAATACTTTGCTGTGCAGTACAGTATTGTGTCCGGTCAAGAATATTTTTTGGAATATCCTTGGACCGTCGTCTAGCTCAAGCCTATCCAATTTTTTACTTTTAGCCCCGCCCTTATTTCGTACCACTTTTTCTTTTAAAGTAGTTGTTTCTAATTTGATGGAAGTTATATATTAGGGATTTTTTTTCTATATATGAAGTGGTCTGCAATAAAGGCGGAGCTAAAAGTATTTCGGAATAAATTAAAATATTGGCAGCTATGCCTTAGCATTGTTAGCCCCGGCTTCTTTTTCATTACTATAAAAATTTACTGGCGTGGAAAAAAAAAAAAAAAAAAAAAAAAAAAAAAAAAAAAGCGGGACTGACAACACTACAGGATATTAATTAGAATGTAGGCAAGTACATACTCATAGCTGCCAATATTTTAATTTATTCCGGAGTACTTTTAGCCCCGCCTTTATTTCGCACCACTTTATTTATAGAAAAATTTTCTCCAATACATATCTTCCATAAAATAAGACAAAATTACTTTAAAAAATTAAGTGGTACGAAATAAAGGCGGGGCTAAAAATACTCCGGAATAAATTAAAATATTGGTAGCTATGCATACTTGCCAACAAACTAATTAATATTCCGTAGTATTTTTAGCCCCGCCTTCTTTTTCACACCAGTATCTTTTTAGAATATTTTCTTCTTATTTAGTCGTGATTACATTTGGAACATGTTACTCTAAAAATTTACTGGTGTGAAAAAAAGAGCGGGACTAACGACACTATGGAATATTAATTAGGATGTTGGCAAGTATGCAAGTATGGTTATATTTCACTTTATCCTAGAAATTTATACGTATTAATCTATTCTGTTTGCGTAAAATTTAGATTGATATTTATCCTAGAAATATAAATACATTTTAAACTATTCTATTTATGAAACATCATTCAGTTTTCTCTATATCCAAGTAGTTTAAAACCATTTATTATATTTTGTTAATAAAACAACATTAATACTATTCTATTTAGAATAAAGTTTTGTCCATTCATTTTTCATTTTTCATTTTCAGCGTATTTATTATTATTTAATTATTATAATATCTTTTTCTCTAGATACCGGCAAGAAATACTGTGCTGTGCAGCACAGTATTGTGCCCGGTCAAGAATATTTTTTTAAATATCCTTGGACCGTCATCTAGCTCAGGCCTATCCAACCCAAAACACTTGTCAGGCTACGTTAAAAATGCGTTTTATTGAACTGGGCCGCCTTGTGTATGTATATGTATATATTTATATTTTTATATATTGAGGGGGAGGGGCTAAAAATTTGAAAAAAAGGCATTAATATTAAATTCATTTTTGTTATTAAATTAATAAAAAACTGTCAAAAACTTTTGACTATATATAAATAATTATTATTATAAGGATCAATAACACAGGTCTATAGCAAAAATTTTGATTTGATAATTTTGTTTGATATTTATGTTTTTTTTTTTTTTTTTTGAGTGATGAAACCGAAACTGAAGGAAGTGTTTCTCTAGCACGTATAGCATTTTGTGAATACTGGGTGTATACCGACACAATTTCTTCCGCGACTCTTCCACTAATATAATTTTATGGTAACTTATATCGTATGTTTTTAGGATTAATTATAACTAATCATTGAAACATATTAAAAATTTCTGAAAATGTAAAAAATGTGTCGGTAGGCACCTTTATTGGGACAAATCTATACGTAATAGAGAAAAACTGATTTCATTTACGGTTTCAACGCACCAAAAAACACATGTATCAGTTAATATTATCATATTAAATTTTGCCAACATTGTTTTTGTCGTTTTGTGTATTCAATCTAATAATATTTTATCAAAAATATTATTAGATAAATAATATAATATTATTAGATAAATTTATAAATTTTGGCCAGCTTGAAGAAAAATGCGTAAAATTTGAAAAGCATTCAAATCTGAGCAATTTCTTTTTCGTCATGAATAAACCTTTCCTTTGTCAACTTTTAATGCATTTCATTTTTTTTTTTTTTTTTTTTTTTTCCCTTCAAGCTGAGCACAATTTTTTATAATTTTCCTTATTTTTCACTTTTTCGGGTATTTCGGAAAAAGCATTCTATTTTAATTTTTTTTTTTTTTAAGACTTCTTTTAATTTTAGCTTTTTAAGTATCTAATAAAAAACCTTGTAAGGCTATGTAACTAAAAGACTTTTCTGAAAATCTGGAACTTTTTACAAAATTCTGAAAACTTTCTGGAAGCCAGTTTTTTCTAGAAGGTCCCATGAAGTTTCTAGACATTTCCACGAAGTTTCTAGAAGGTTTCAAAACGATTCCAGAAGATTCCATGAAGTTTCTAAATATTTCATGAAGGTTCCAGACGCTTCCACGAAGTCTTTTGATGTTTCTATGAAGTTTCTATATGATTCTAGGAAATTTTTAGACGGTTCCATGGAGTTTCCAGAAGACATTTCCAAAAGATTCTATGAGGATTCCACACTAAATTCATATTAAAGAAAACTGATGACAGGCAAACCGTTTTAATATAAAGGCGTTGTAAAAAGATGAATATGATGTTGAATGCTGATTGTGCGAAGATTTGTTTTCAAAGATTCGTGGTGGGAAAAAATGGAGAAAATATATAAACTGTTTTCAATAGTGTTATGAGAAACGCGATAAGAAGCAAAAATTTTATTTTCACCTGAAGTCTATGCCATGGCATTTAAGTTTTTATTTTTACTATTTTACTATTGTTGTAATATTCCAATCTTTTTTGTTTTGTGAACAGAAAAAAAAGAAAAAAAAAAAGAAAAGAAAAGAAAGGAAGAAAATTGAAGTTTGCTTATTTTCTTATGTATTTCTAATACACATATTATTACAAATTAAAATGTCTTAAAAAAAAAAAAAAACTTTTTTTTTTTTTTTTAAATTTAAAAAATATTATAGATTTCCAATTTCAAAAACTAAGTTTCCATAATATACGATACTATGTGAAATGGGGAAATCTTGGTGCCTTATATTAGAAACACCTTTTCAAAAATTACATTTTTGACATTTTTTTTTTCACGAATTTTATGAAAAATGCAATAACTTTCAACTAGGATAATATTAATTGGATAATGTATGTTTTCTGGAGGAAAGAACGTAAAAATATTTATTTATATAAAAGACTAAAATTCACTCCAACAAAACCATATACCATACTTGTTTTTTTTTTAATCTTATATACTAGAATTTTTTTTATGGAGAGGCATAATTAATATTAAGAAGAGCGAAAGAGGCGCCAGCCAGGATTCGAACTTGCATCCTATGGCTCTAACACCATGACTAAACAATCGATAACTGGCTGCCACTAATCACACACATGAAAGTCAGAATTCATTCCATCAAGGTGTTGGTCGAATACGAGAGATAAAATCTTATGAAGGAATTTAATTTAGTTATTTAACTCCATAATTACTAGAATATCGACCAGGTTGGCACGTTAAGCCAAAAGATTCAGGTTGGAATCAACGCCTGATCAATTTTCGCTCTTATTAAAATTAATTTAGCCTTTTGGTCAAAAATCTGTAATACATATACTATCGAAGTTATTATCAGAGTTATTGATTGACCTACAGAAATTTTGCAAAAATAAATAAAGATATGATATGCATCTGTAAGACTGCATTTGGTTTCGCTAAACAGATGAAAAAATATCTGAATTTCATGTGAAGTATTAGCCCAAGTCAGATATTGATAGAGAGGACCCAGACTGAATCCTGGCATGGTAACTTTATGCACTTATTAATAAAATAGGACCTCCCCGTAAAAAAATCCATCGTTTTAAAATTATTTTTTTAAATAATGGAAATTTTTTATTTTGGTAATGAAGTACTAAAAAGGCAGTTTAATGTTACGGCTTACGTATGTATAATTTAGGCTGAACACTGTAAAACCTTTTTGAGGAAAATCGTGCTGATATAAGTATTACCTACTCACTGTGCTGTATTTTTACATTGTGCTGTAATTTATGCTCACGTTTACAGAAATTTTTACAGTTTTCTGTAAATAAAGCAAGCACGTATCTTTAAATAATGAAAAATAATCAAAGACAATTTCAAATCATCAGCCGTCTACAATTACAATGACTGTTCATTCGAATGATCTATATTCTATATTACATGAATTCAACCCATAACACTTTATGAATTTTACACATATAAGAAGACTTGAGCAAACATTCATGCCTTAGCCGGAATTCAAACTCAAATTTTTTAGTTCCATAAACCAGCTTCTTGCACTTACACCACTTTCATCTTTATGGTATATCATAAGTCTAAATGGACGCTGATGAGTCATTAAATCACATGAAATGTACCAAAACGACTCTGAGAAGTTTTTGCCATTAATATCCGGCACAATGGGAAGTAAACGAGACCTCAATTGCCTTTACAAAACTAAGTGTAAAAATTAACTACAACGTGTGCTGATTTTATGTTAAGAAAAGTTTTACAGAATTCTTTTACAGTGAAATGAATATACCCCTCCCTGTACCAAAGAAAGCAGAACCCAGGATGTAATCGATTCTGCTTTTGTTGATGGCTCAGATTCTCTGTAACGGAAGTATATTTTGTTCTACTCGATGAAGCGACAGACAAAAAGCTATTGCTCCTGAAACCGTAATCCTGATCGTCATTCTTTATATCAGAAGAAGTGTAAATTATTATTATTATTATTATTATTATTATTATTATTATTTGAGTGTAAAAATTTGACACTTCCATTTTTTAGAAAGCAGAACCCAGGATGTAATCGATTCTGTTTTTGTTGATGGCTCAGCTTCTCTGTAACGGAAGTATATTTCGTTCTACTCGATGAAGCGACAGATGAAAAAGCTATTGCTCCTGAAACCGTAATCGTGAACTTTATTCTTTATATCAGAAGAAGTGTAAATTATTATTATTATTATTATTATTATTATTATTAATATTATTATTATTTGACTGTAAAAGTTTGACACTTCCATTTTTTAGAAAGCAGAACTCAGGATGTAATCGATTCTGTTTTTGTTGATGGCTCAGCTTCTCTGTAACGGAAGTATATTTTGTTCTACTCGATGAAGCGACAGATAAAAAAGCTATTGCTCCTGAAACCGTAATCGTGATCTTTATTCTTTATATCAGAAGAAATGTAAATTATTATTATTATTATTATTATTATTATTTGACTGTAAAAGTTTGACACTTCCATTTTTTAGAAAGCAGAACCCAGGATGTAATCGATTCTGTTTTTGTTGATGGCTCAGCTTCTCTGTAACGGTAGTATATTTTGTTCTACTCGATGAAGCGACAGATAAAAAAGCTATTGCTCCTGAAACCGTAATCGTGATCTTTATTCTTTATATCAGAAGAAGTGTAAATTATTATTATTATTATTATTATTTGACTGTAAAAGTTTGACACTTCCATTTTTTCAAATTATCTGCAATTGTTTGAGTTGTTTAGTCGTATTTGTATTAAAATACAATGATAAACTTTTGCTTAAAAAAAAATATTACTTAGTAAAGGATTTTAAGTATTACAAAAATAAAAAAAATAAATAAAATAAAATAAAAATAAAAATAAAAATAAATAAATAAATAAATAAATAAATAAAGCGTTCAATTATGATGATTTTCTTTGCAATTTGTTTATTTTGTTTTTTATGTATTAGAATAGTTTAAAATATAAATAGCATTTTATTATTCTGAGAAAAGAAGATTAAAATTGTGAAAAATATGTGTATAACAATAAATTCCATAAAGAATAAAATACACAACATAGTGTATAAACTTATGTTACATTTGAATGTAGGATTTGCATGAAGAAATATGCAACATTTACATTTTCTCTCTTAAAGAATGGCGACGAAAACATGTTTCTTCATAATTTAATACTTTACACCTTGTATATTAGAAATTTTACATATGACATTCAAATTTCTCGAGTTTTAGATTTTAAGTAAGAAAGTATTTTTCCCTTTTATAGGCGAAGCATAGCTAATAAAAGCAGATAGAATTTTGGTAAGTGAAAGGATAGAATTTTGATTCAGTACAAGCACATCAAAGTAATAATTATTTGACTGACTATTCTTCGTTCCCATTCTTTTCTTTTACTATAAAAGGATTATATATATATATATATATATATAAATTTAATTTAATTAATGAGGAGTTATGATAAATGACAGGGTAAAGTAAGAACAAAAATTAAACAGTGTTAATAAACAAAATAAAAATGTTCCTTCAAGCCAAAAATTCAATAAATGCAGTATCAACTTCATCAACAAGTGGAAATACTGCAGATTCAAAAAATTACATAATCCTAAAAGGCTTTAGAAGATAATATTGACATTATACTTAACATTAACTTATTATATATATACAATAACTGCCGCTTATTAAAATCACATTCGTTCTGAGCCAAAGTGGTTTTATTAAGCGGCTGACTTTAATATCCGGCGAATTTTTCTGCACTCAAGAAAAATGTATTATTTCTTTGAATTTGATGAAAAATGACAGTGGAAAGTAATAACAAAAATCAGACAGTGGTAATAAACAAAATAAAAAATGATTATTTAAGCCAAAAATTCAATAAATGCAGTATCAACTTCATCAGCAGGTGGGAATGCTGCAGATAAAAAAAAGTTACATAATTCTAAAAGGTTTCAGAAGATATAATATTGACATTCTATTTAACATTAACTTATCATATATGTATATATATATATATATACAATATTATTACTTACAGACTTTGAATAAACACCATAAAATGCAATAAACTCGCAACAATTGTTTCGGGTCGAATAACACACGACCCTTCATCAGGCGAATAAAGTAAGCACGAGTGCTGCAGTCAAAGCGGCAACGAAGGGTCGTGTGTTTTTTCGACCCGAAACAATTGTTGCGAGTTTATTGCATTTTATGGTGTTTATTCAAAGTCTGTAAGTAATAATTTTTACAACGCCAGTTTTGTGGTGCTTCTTTATTCAATATATATACAATACCCGTCGCTTATTAAAATCACATTCGTTCTAAACAAAAATGGCTTTATTAAGCGGCTGATTTTAATATCCGACGAATGTTTCTACAGTCAAGAAAAAGCTATTTTTTTCTTTGAATTTGGAAAGAAATTTCTAACGGTCCCATTAATGGGATTAATAAAAAATATTAATTAATTTTTGACAGTTAATTTAGTAACTATTCTTTCAAATTTAGTAGTTCTCCACATACAATTAATAAATACACACTGCATATAATTTTTTTTTTCAATATTTCTACATTAAATAAATACTGGGCATTCTGAAAAAAATCATTAATAGTTTTTGTTATGACGGAGTAATTGACAGTTCAATATTCCTAACAAAAATATAATACTGGCCCGATTTTTCCAATTTCCACCCCGATTCTCTAGTGCCCTTTTAAGCATATAAAGTACTTTCGTTGCATCAACTGCTGCAGTTAGAAGATCCAGTTTCTTGTCTAAATCAGAATCTTTACTCAAAGTCTCGATTGAAAGTTGTAAAGCATAAACTGCTTGAATTCTGAACTAATCTATGATTTCAATGCCAGATAGTTTCAGCCAATGTTTTCGTCAATCTTAATATTTTAAAGCTAATCTTCGTCAAATTATCCTCACCTTCAATAATAAAAAAAATTTCTGGAGAATCTTGTTCTGATTGAAAAACGTACACTAAAAAGTTTTTTGCGATAATGTTCATCATCACGCTGTCCCAAGAATATTTTATGTAATGCTTTGCACGCAGGAAACACGTGATATGGATTTTACTGTAATATTTATAGAAGACAACGCAGATAAATCACATATTCTTCGACCACATTTCATGAAACCATGGAAGCATCTGCGCAAGTGCTAACTCAACGAGTCTAATGCTAAAATAGGGGTGACAGTCATCTGACTCAGAGAAAATGAGCAATAACACAGAGCGCGGAATTACTGAATGTTTTCCAAATTTCAAACTATCGGTCAAGCTGGCATCCCTCCAACATTTTGGACGCGTCGTCACTGCTAGTTTTAGGATATGTGGCTGCACTGTACATCATGTTCTGTTACGGACTTTATGTTAGATTCTTTTTGTAATGGCATTTGTAAGCTCTGATTCGTAAACAAATAGCTCAATGACATTTTTTTTTTCTTTAAGGGGAGGGGATAAACGTTAGTTTTAAGAGTTGCATCGTTAAATCCGTGGGATGTATGTCCTAAACCAGAACAATATTTTTATTTGGCTTTTTCGTTCCAATGCACAAGAAAATCAGAGAAGATTGCAAATGTCAACCCATGAATTTTTATCACTGCGTTAGTTCACAGAGGAATTATTTTTTTCTCTAAGGCAGCAAGCTTTCTTGTTTTCTGCAATAGATAAGGATGTTTTTTTTGACAATTCCCTACATTTTGTCCATCAGACGATCAGTTGCTTAGTTTTCTTGCGTCTTCATTGTTTTCAGTCTTTAACATATAAATGTGCTCTGGTAAAGCCCGATAAAAAAAAAAAAAAAAAAAAAAATAGATTCATAAATATTAAAAATCTGAGCAGAATCATTGCATTTCAGAAAACGTTTGTTTTCCAATAATAATCGCGAAAATCTGAGTCCTACTTTTATCAGTGAAGTTTGCAGTATACAATATTCCATATTTCTATCTCATCAAACAGCTATTCGTCGGAATAGAGTTTACCGTATTCATCATTCATGTGAAGTTTTCTATTTTTTAGAAAAAAAAAAATGGTACAAGACATTAAAATTTTCTTGAACCTACCATTCTTGAAGCAATCTACTCCTTGTTACTATGATAAATGATGGGACGTACTTATTTTCTTACTATGCCGCAGGTGTAAAATTTTGAACAAAGAGAGATAACGAGGGGGGTTGCTGTGTTTTATTTTCTTTTTTATTTAAAAAAAAAAAAAATCACAATATGAATTAAAAAAAAATTGTTTAGTGTGAATATGCACATTTTTCCAGCTGAAGACATATTTTTGAGTTTATTAAGCAGTGCTGATTTTATTTTTATTAAGCTGCAGTTTAAAAAAATAGTTTGTATAGGTTTGATTCCGAACCAGGCAATTTGATCAGATTAAGCGGCTGATTTTATCAACCAGTGAATTTATTAAGCGGCGGGTACTGTGTATCTATCTATCTATCTATCTATCTATCTATATATATATATATATAATAAGTTAGTGTTAATTAAACAATTAAACGCTACAATGTAAAAATAGTTAAAAATATTTTAATATAATTTTTAATAACAGAAAAATATTCCTTTTAAAATAAGAAAGGCAATAACTGAACAAAAATTAACTTATCAGTCTTACACAATTCATTTATTTGGTTTTTTGTCTGTTTTAGCAATTTATACTTAATTATGCAAAAATTAACAACCGCAAACTTTTCCGCTTAAAACGGCTATGCGCGTATGTCCTGAGAGGTTTTCTTTAAAAATTTTCTACGATTAAATAGTTCAAAAAATACCATGTAGAAAAAAGTGGTGTTAAAAGTTTAAAGAGCGACAAAATTTTGTCATTTATTAAAATGTATAATATTAATATGTTAGTTACTAAATGCACTTAATTAAAATGGTTTTACTAAAAAAAAAAAAAAAAAAAAAAGTAAACAATATAAGAAAATGAAAGAAAAAGAATTAAATTATAACTTATTCAAAACGATTATATATATATATATATATGTAATAATAAAAAAAAATGTGAAGCATGCGTATGAAAAAAAATATTTTAGAATTTATCGAAAACCTGTATATGAAGTATAGAATATTCAGTATTCAATTGTTACAGTATATTCAATCAAATTAAAAAAGATATCTGATTTTTTCAACATTATTTTTAATAAATAACTTAAAATTTTGCAAGTATAATTGTATAAAATGATTAAAAAAACATTCACGTTTCCTATTTATATTTTTAAATACATAACAAACGAATTATTTATGATTTAATTCATTAATATACATTTGCAATGAAAATTGCTTTTTCATAAAACTTATAATTAAGTAATTAAATAGTAATAATTATTATTTACATTTTAATATTGATAGGAAAACGAAACCTTGATTTAATTATTTATTATTTTAATATCATTTGATTATATAAACTAACTATGGCATATTTATTTGCACGACTTCCACAATAATAAGCTTTAATTATTTATCATTTCTTTCTTTTCTTTTCTTTTCTTTTCTTTTTTTTTTTTTTTTTTTTTTTTTTGTGTGTGTGTGTGAGGATAAAATTAAAAACAGAATAAGACAGCTTAAATAAAATTCACACAAATATTTAAGTATTTAGCAAGGAAAAATCACATTAAAAATCAGTATAAAATCATAAATGATTTAAAAAAGAATTCAAAAGTAAATTAAGTAAATAAAACAAAAGAAATATTTACATTCACAAACACACACATACATATATATATGTACACACACACACACACACATATATATATATATATACTCAAATTAAATTATCTCCGTGACAATAATTTTATTCGAAATAAATCTCATTTAAAATTTAATTATATGTTGGTATTTTCATCTACCTTTTGTTTGCTGAGTGTTACAAATGTATTAAATTATTCAAATTATATATATATATATTTCCAAAATCTGCTGTAAGTTGTTGATCTATAATTTATCTGACCCCTAGTATGTTTATTTATAAACATTGCTAACTTCATGCAAAATGAGCTGCTGTACCAGAAAAAACGCATTAAAAAAACTTTCCAAGTGAAAAATTTCTTTTAAACTTAAGGAGCTATTGTGATGTTTAAGAAGTGAATTTAAATATTTTTCATTGAAGTGTTTTATAAAGTAAAACCGCAATATTCCTTGGAGGGGAGCAAAATTCAAACAAACCCCGGAAAAAACATAGAGAAATGAAAAAAATAAATCCCGCTCGCTTCTGATTGGCCGTGAGAGACCCACGTGACAGCCAGGACGTCCACAGGGTACCGGTGTTACAAACTTGCCACAAGAGTGAAGCGGTGGGAGCTTCACTGTAAACTTGCTCGTCTTAACGCTCGGGACTCAGAGTGAGAAATTTGTTTCTGCAGAAAAGTCCCACTTCAGAGTTTTCTCCTGTGAATCTGCAAATCTTGAGTTTTGGGTTGACGCTCTTTTTCGCACTTCGACGGAACTAATGGTATAGGATCGCAAGGTAGGAAAATAGTTTTTCTTTGAGTTTTTGTGCACTACACAATTTGTTTAAATGTTGCATTTTAATTTAATGCATAATTAACTTACTGTATTTTAAAAGCATTAAAAATTTTTCCAAGTGAAAATATTTACATGTGATTATTGTTAGATGTTTTAATTATTGTTTTTAAAATTGTGCATAAAGAAAAAAAAATATTGATAGTACTTTTTAATTAACTTTTTTTTTTAATCATACTTATTTTTTTTTTAATGTTTATTTTCTTTTGTGAAATTTTCAAACTGCTTTGCATATATAGAATGTTATATATATTGGAATACTTTATATTTTATTTAAAAATTTAAATTCATTATCAACAAGGAAGTAACTTTAAATAATTCCTCCACGGGACAGACAATTTCATAAGAGCATCTAATTTTTTTTTTTTTTTTGAGAATTAATTTCTCTTGTTTAGCATCGAAAGTTATTAACTTATGTACGGTATACATTGAAAATTATATCGCTCATCAAATAGACAAAAAAAAAAAAAAAAAAAAAAAAATTAATACTGGAAAAAAAAATAATAATGATAATGAAATAAAATAAATCGAGATGAAATATTTTCAAAAGAGAGTAAATAAATGATTAATAGTAATAATAATAACATGAAGTGAAAACTTTTTATTTTATTTTTTGTTTATGCACAATATTTTACAAGTTATGTTTTTCATTTTTTATATTTTAAATTTTAAAAAGAATTAGGTTATAGTTTATGAAACAAAAAATTGTGCCATTTTAAATATATATGTAAAGAGCTTTTGATGACGACATTAAATAAGAATGCGCAGTTACGTTATTTGAAGAGTTTATAACCAACTTTCTTTATTTTAATACAATGACATCAGATTTATGAAGAGTACCCGTAGAAGTTTATGTAGTAAAAATAGAAAAAATTGCATGAATATCACTCTAAAATTTAAAATGTTTAGACAAATGTTATATACATTTTGATGACTTGTCAAAATTTTTAAACGAGTAATAAACAAGTATTCATATTTTAATTTTTTAATGAAATGAAATAATAAGCAATAAAATACCCGAGACATTAATAATAATTTAAAAAAAAAAGTTTTATTTATATACTTGTTAATTCATTCATTTGTTATTTTAATTCATTTGATTGCGACCTGTTAGAGCAAAACTCAGAAATTTTCGATTTTGCCGTAACATTTAGCACCAGGACAGTAAAAAAAAAAGTAGTAGTAGGGTTTTTTTCACCAAGAAAATTTGCTAAAAATATTATTTTTCAGAAATAGTGGTACAAAGTTTTACTTTAAAAATGTAAAATTTGACAATTAGAGTTATAAAGTATTGAAATTTAGCATAGAGATAATTTTAAAAATCATTAAAAAATTTTGCAGTTTAAAAATATGTAAAATATTGTAACAAAAGTAAGAGATTTTAAATTTCTGTATTTTGACTTAAAAATTCCGATAGATACTTTTTCTAATAGATATTTTGTCTTAAAATATTGTCGATCATAAAAATACGTTATAATGTTAAACTAAGAGATAAGAAAGATATTAATTGTGACTGCCGTATGACGTACAATAGTCGCATTTCTAATATTTTGATTTAATATATCAGTACTTAATTTTTACTTTCAGATAAATTATAACTTATGCAGTACATTTTACAATAAATAGAAGCTAGATTTTGCATTCAAATAGAAATAATATTTAAAAAAAGTTTACTCTTATACTAGTTTCATGAGTAGTACGAATTTTTGAATTTTGGCGGTAAAACTTACAAGACACTCATTTTAGTACCGCTATTTTTAAATAGTAATCTTCAACTTGTTTAATCGTAGACATGTTTTATAAAAATGTAATATTTGTGAAAATTTATTAGTATTATATGAAGTTATGTCCGATTCATTCAAGCAATATCAAAAATATTTCGAACATTTGTTTTCGTTAATAACAGAAGACAATGGATTTTGAAAAAACGAGAGAGTTCCTATTAGAGTCTCTTTTTCAAACGATTTCAGTGAAAAAAAAAAAAGTTAAACATTCTTTACAATGCTTAATATTTGAAAATTAAGCTCTTACATTCATACAACGGTATATCAACAGGTAAATCAGCGACTGATTTTCTGATTCTACGGGATGCAAATAACATATATATGCAAATTTGTTTCCAATGCTACATAATGTAAATATATTAATATATAAAGTTCATTTAAGACTTTTATCGAAATTCTCATACTTAAAATGGTTCTAAATATAGAAAACTGAACTCTGAATTTTATATACTGTCATACACTGTTAAAAATTTCAACAGAAAACTCTGTGTAATCTATTATCTTAAGTCTTAAGTAAAATTACAGACAAAAATAAACTGAGATGTTAAAAAACTTATTTTATACATTTATTTTAATAACTAATATTAATTTAATTAATTATTGGTGAGAACATATTTTGAACTTGGAATGCTTTTTCGAAAGTAGAAACAGTCATTTTTAATTTTAATTAAATAATAAAATTTTGTAAAAATACAGAATAAAGATTGAGAATCTCGATTATTCACTTTTAACTAAGAATTACTGTAATTTTACAGAGACTCTGGATAAATATTTACATTAAATTTACAGAAATTTTTAACAGTGTATAGAAAGTTAATCTTTTAATTTTCTGTGTTAGCGTGTTTGCGGAACTTAGAGTTCTTCACATTTTCTTAGTATTATTGTGTAAATTTTTTGCTTCTAAAACTTCTGCGAATTAGTTGAGTGTTGCCATTGAATTGGAGAATTGTCACTTAATTTATATATTTTTTGTTATTATTCTTAAAAACACATGTGTAACAGATTTTGCTATCATTAAAAGTGTTTCAAATTTTAAGTGATAAAATTATAAACTCGCTCAAAAATGTAATAATGTGACAGTATACTGCAGAATTTTTTAAATTTTCCTTCAGAAAGCAAAACATATAATGCAAGAAATATAAACAAATATTTTAAAACCATATTGCAAGTATTTGTTCAAATATCCTAATAAAATAAAAATTCGTTACAAAAGTTTCCTACTCAGTTCTGATAAAGAAAATAAATAAATAAACTTAGAACTATTATTCTTTTAGGAAGTCTGCGTAAAGAATATATACATATGTGTGTGTGTGTGCTTGATATAAGAAATGTATACATATATTTAATATAAGAATTGAAAACTATGCGAAACAAGTGCAATATAAAACAAATAAAACTGAAATAGGAATGAAAAAAGAGCTGAGGCTAAATTGTTTTACTATATATATATGTGTGTGTGTGTGAGTGTACAGAGAAAGAGAGATATAGATATAGAAATGGATATAGATATTGTTTATATACGTTACACTACGTTTGAAATATATGAGTTTTTTTTTTTTTTTTTTATAAAAGTACAGTCGAACTTCGTTAACATGAATCCCAAGGAGAAAAAAATATGTGTTCATGTTACCAGTAGTTCATGCTATCAGTAAATAATCTTCATATAATTAAACTAATTTTCATCTTGATGGGGATTGTGGACACGGTTCATGTTAAAAGTAATTCACGCTAATCGTGTTCACATTCACGAACTTCGACTGTATGAACTTTCCAAGGTCTTTTATAAACTTTTACACAATCCTCATTTTTTTTTTTTTTTTTTTTTTTTTTAAACCAGTATACCGTTACATCCAGACAAAATTTGAAATATAATTGTGTCATATTATATTATTGAAATCTTAAATATTTGAATTATTTAAATATACATTTGAATTCTATGCACAAAACTTAAAAAAAAAAAATATATATATATATATAATAATAATAATAATAATAATTAAAAGAAAAAAAAAAGCAAGTAGACTATTTAGTATAAGCATAAAGTAATTACTCACTGTAATACATTACATGTGGAATTTCAATTATGAATAAAAACGACTTCTAAATTTAATTGCTTTTGAAAACTGAAAAAAAAAAAAAAAAAATCTTCAGACGCTGGACATTATTCTCGTATCCTACGTCGAAAAAAAATATTTCTCATAAAAATTAATATAATTTTCAAATATACTCTAAATTGAGTGTATTTTCATAAATATGCTGATCATTAAACAAAACATTTAAACGGAAATTTGTTTCAATTACTATGCCAATTAAGACTCTTAAAAAATTATTCAATCTTTCCCCATCATTAAAAAAAGACTTCATTAACGAATGAATTTTCATTTTAAAAAGGGAAAAATATAGTCAGGGAAACTGATTAAAAAAAAAATAAAGTAGAGTCGGTGGAAGAAAAAGCTTTTTAAAAATATATTTGTTTGAATTTCAGGCAAAATGCTTGAGTTGTATTCAGCTTTAGCTTAAAACTTCGTTATCACCTTTATCGAATCAAACGCAATTGTTGATTAAACTTTGAAATGCTGTGATACATGCACGATATAAAGAATCAGAAACAGAGACACACAACGTTGCAGTATTTTTAAATAATCCGTCAAGTAAATAACAGGTTTGCTTGTAGCTTGACGGCATAAACATAAATGAATTTTGCAAATTCATGGGTGGGCTTCATTTATTTTTGTATTCAAACCTTCGCAACATAATTTTGCAGCTTTTTGCCCCTAAAAGTAATCGCTAAACAAGTAATACAACTGGCAATGAATGTAATGACATGTTTAAATATTTGATTCAAATATTTAACTACTTCAATCAAAGTGGTTCAGAAACATGTAATTTACATTAATCATATTACAGTTACACAGTTAAATTGAAATATACATGACATTCCATAAATAATGGTGTAAACTTCAAGGAGAAACATGGCACATTATAAATTTGCATAAGTTGTATCCTTTTTTTTTTGTTGTTTTTTTTTTTTAAGTAGCAGTTATATTTTTTTGCTATTTCCGAGATAATGTTGTTCATGTATGATAAAGTTACCAACATTTGCAATTTGTTCCGTAGCATTGATAGTACACGTTTTATGTTTTTTCACATCATTTTCTTTGTAGAGTTATTTTCTCTAATATGAAATGATGAATAAATAAGAAGAAAATTACTCTCGAAAAAAAGTAAAGTGGAGAAAAAAAAAAAAAAAAAAGAGAGACGGATACTAACAATGCTACAGAATAAATTACAGGGTTCGTACGGACCCCTGTATGACGAAAACTTATAAAATTGACAAAAATTGATATAAAATTTTACTGGTGCTGAAAAACAAGAGCTGTACGAACCCTGTATTAGAAATGTTTGGCAGCTATGCGTATGTCCATAAACAGCGTATTTCAAGTAAAATTCAGAAATATAGACAGTTTCAAATTTCAGCATTTATTTAGAACAGCTTGAAAAGAAGATATTTTTTTAATGGAAATTTATATTTCATCACCTAAATATTACATTTAAAGGAAAATATTACTTATATAAACATTTAGTTTTCAAAAAAAGTATTTCAAATAAATCAAATTTTATTTCAATTTTTTTAGTTTTTTTCGGTTTAATTCCAAATGTCTATTCTAGAAATCTAAAACTGGGTGAGATACCCTTCTTGTGGTCTTTCTAAGGGGTCGCTCATATTCACGCGTATTTCAGAGAAAACGATGCAAAATTCCGAATTGCTTGGCCAACAAGAGCCACCAGTGTTTGACCACGGCACCTCCCGTTCACCAGCTTGCAGAGCAGAACTTCTTTTTCACTGGTCCCTTTTTTAGCTATCATGGAATAGTATTTTTTACATTAAATTGGAAATAAGTATTTTAATTATATGCATTTTTCAGAATTTACTAATTTTAAACTTTACACACAATTTTAATCTGATATATTACAGTTTATGAAATGCATTTAATGCATTTCTACACAAAACGTTCCCTATGTATTAGTGATAATTTACGTTCATTTCATGCGAAATATCAGTTTAACGATAAAGTCGTTAAGTATGATTTATCTGTTAACAAATATTACTTTATTTTGATCATCACTGTCCATTTCATTCCGGTTAACAATTCATCATAATCACTATCTTTATATCAGTGCTGCTATTATGGATATCGTATTTTATTTTGAAACCATTTGTTATGATGATAATGTATAATTTATGTCCGTACACTTAAAGCGGAGTTAAATATTATTTTGCAAATTGCAGCGTTCTATATATTTTTCTCTCTCTCCGTGTACATGTATATGTACATAACTAATCAGAAATAATAATTTTTTAAAACATTTTCTATGATTAAATAAATTAAATATTACTGCTAGAAAACAGAATTCTGAAAAATAGTGATAGTAATAATATTATTTAAAGTAATGCTCTATCCCTTTAGAAGTAGGTTTTACATCCGTCTTTTACAAAGTATTCATAATTAAATCTAGAATAACATCTTACTTTTTACTTTCTACGCGCATCTCAAATTGCGTTATGTGTTTTTCATACTGGATTAAATTTAAGTGCACTATTTAGTGATCATATAACTCGTAAACAATAGGTAGGATTACCCAAAATAAAGTAAACACTATTGTTCTACTTATGGAATTGATGGAAGCGTTTTACTACTCTTTTCCAATTCCAGGGAAGGTGTTCAGGAATGATAATTACTTGTTCATATACATACAATAGACAAACTTCAATTCTCAAACGGCAATTTTTGTTTTAAGTTTTGAGGTTCCCTGAATACGAAAGTCAATTTTTTAGCGATTGATCTACGTGTATGCCTGTTACCAGATAACAAGATAATAATAATAATTTCAAGAAAGCCAAATTTGATATTTTGAAGATTATAAGAGGTTGCTACTAGAGAAGTTTGACTAATATTGCTAAGTTTCAAGGAAATGGCCGTGTGAAAGTTGTCTTTAACCTTTAAATAAATACTTGACTTTGACTTTTAATATTTAATAAACTTTTAAATTAAATAACAGCCTTAATTTTTCTTATAAATGTAGGTACTCTATTCAAACGGGTGGTCGAGGGGGTGGTAATAGCCCCCTCACATAGAAATACATGTCAAATAAGACATTCTAAATCTATTATGAACAGTTTTTGAAGTACTTTTATATTCGGTAGATGTTATTTTACCCTTTAATGTATATATATATATATATTTTTTAAATTGAAATGTTGGGTAAGAGAATGTCACGTGAGTGTCATGCAAGATTATTAAAAAAAAAAAAAAAAAAAAAAGCATGAAGACGTAATTTTTTTCTCGCTAAGTTTTCGCCGTACCTTTTTTAGAAATCTTAAAGTATAATCCTATAGTTAAAAAAAAGTCTTTTTTTCTGCAAGCATTATTTTGACTCTTCTATGATCCTCTTCATTCAGTATTTAGAAGAGAAACAAAATATTCATATTTTGAGATGCAAAAGTTGCCATATATTTATTTGATGATATCAAAAGACAGATATTTGCATAATTGCCACCTTCTCTGCTTTTTGTATACCAGTAGTTTTTAAGAGAAATTATTTATCAATTTCTGTAACAATTATCATTGATTAAATAAGACCTAATTGCTAACTTCTCCGAATTTTTAATTTCACGATATTAATGCAGTATCCTTTGCTTAATTTTACGCATTGTCTTCGGAGAGTTATCCAATTTTGAACAGTAAATTTCGTCTTTTGGCGTTCATGTAATGTATTGCATTATTATGTAAATGATTTTTCGTACTCGTGTTTAAATCATTTGAATTTTATCTTTAGCATTCCTTGTAATAAATGTCACTGGCGTATACACTAGTGGCGAAAGTTAAGGAGTTTAACATGATTATAGAACAATTTTTTAAATAATGTACTTTTTTTTTTTTTTTTTTAAAGACTAAAGACAGGCTAGTTTTTTTCGTTTTTCTTTTTTGATAAAATTGCAATTCTCGTTTCTTGCCGACAATGTGTTAACACTCTTTTTAGTCTTTAAATGAAGCAAATAATTTCATACAAATATAGTGGTATTTAAAAGAAGGAGAAGTTAGCAACTATGAAAGAGGTAAAAAATGTTTATTGAGACAGTGTGGTAAAAATGCGGAGTAATTGGCAACTAAGGTATGTGATATAGAAATCACATATATTTTAAAAATGGATTTGAATTAAAATTAAATAGAAATTTTTAAAAATATATGTGATTTTTACATCACATTTTTAAATATATGTGATTTCTACATCACATATTTGAATCTTTAGTAACCGCCGAATTCTTTCTTCATCAATAAAATAAAAAATAAATGTAAAAGATAATCAATCTCCTTGCAAAATCTCACGATATCTTTCGTCTTATAAAGAATAACACATGGTTTATTTTATTTATGTTCCTTCTAAATCACAGTAGTCTTATTTCTAACGCAATTTATTTAGTTAGTCAAAATTATCCTTGAACACAGTTAAATTATAGCTATATTTTATGCATCTGCCCGTTGCGGTTTATTATTTCTCATAAGAATGTTTGGCAGAATTTAAGGGTTACCATATGTGGTAATCCTGCTCCGTGTATTCAAAATTTTAGCTTAAATAGAGTATAACGTATCTTTAAAAAAGAAGCACTTTTTATGTGTTCTTGTTGGCGATGAAATTAAATGCCAATATGTAAAAATAATTTGAATTTGGCTGAAACTTTATCATTCTTCTCTGATCGATCCTGATTAGAAGATCTACAGATGAAGTTCTCAAAATATATACGTTAGGGGCACCTTCCCTTCTTACTTTTATGCTGCAAATCAATAAAAAAAAAACTTTGTGCACAGTTTTGTGTCCATCTTTATTGATTGGTGGAATTTGCTTTTTCAACACCTGTGGATAGAATCTTGGGTATTTTAGTGGAAGTGCCCAATCAGATGTCTGGCGGCGTACAATGCAAGAAAAAGAAAACTGTTTCACTTACACGGAAATATAGTATAGTGAAAACTGTCGAATGGAAACTATGCTGTCTAATGGAAAATTACTATACCTGTCTACCTGTATAAAGCGTCTTCACAAGGTATTTATAACACTTTGAAGGGACGTGATGATCCTAAACAGCAAGTATAACGTCATTTTTTCTTGTTCCAGTGATAACAGAGTTACACATACAGATTCTTTACAAAATATCATTTGGTTTCCACTTTAATGTCAACCAAAGAGAATGCCTTAGGAATAACGTTTTGAAAACGTCTAATCCGAAGTTTTTTTATAACGAGCTTGTAAATTCCATAATTTTTGAAGAATTTTACTAAACACTACTATTTCCAACTCCAGTTCCTTTGGCCCACCAGCGGTTCTGCGCTCAAAGCTGGTAGACGGGAGGTGTCGGGTTCGATCCCATCTCGCGCTCGTCGGCCTATCCGTTCGGAGTTTCCCCGTAGTTTTCTCCGAAACTTGCGTATATACGGGCTGGATACGGGAAAGACCTCCACGGAAAGATCACCCTCTCTGGCCTAGGACCCTAGTGCAGTTAATCGGCATTAATCCCAAAACACCAATTTCTTATTCACGAGTTTTATTTTTTGAAAGTAAAATATCAACTGAGATGACTGCTTACTTCTGTTTAAAGAAAAGTAGATACAAAATTCGAGTATCAGACAAAGAAGATGTATTTTCGGATAGTATTTCGAAAACAATCTCACACCTATATCCGACTCTTTTTAATAATGGAGCGTCAAAAGGTAAAACAATATCTCAATAAATTGTTTGCGGTGTTTACACTGAGTTGACAAAAGCTATTGGAAGCAATATGCAAATATACAGATGGCAAGAGTATCGCGAACAAAATGTATAAATGCGCAGTGCATTAGAAGGGCTTTCAATAGCACTCAAGTGATTCATGTGAAAAGATTTCTGACGGGATTATGACTGAACGACGGAAATTAACAGATTTTGAACGTGGAGTGGTAGTTGGAGCTAGACTCATGCGACATTCCATTTAGGAATTCGTTAACGAATTGAACATTTCGAGATCCACATTATCAAGTATACCTAATTTCAAGCATAACCATAACCTCCCGCCATGGAGAATGTAGTGGCCAACCGCGTGCACTTAATGACCGAGACCAGAGACGTGTGCGTAGACATGTCAGTGTTAACAGAGAAACATTACTGCGTAAAGTAACCTCAACAATCAATGTGGGACGTACGACTGACGTATCCGTTGAGAAAGTACGGCAAAATATCGCTTTAATGGGCTCTGGCAACAAAAGATCGACTCAAGTATTTTTACTAACAACACGATATCGCCTGCAGCGCCTTTCCTGAGACCGTATCGGTTGTGCACTAGACTACTGGAAAAACGTGACTTTGTGAGATGAGTCCCGATTTCAGTTGGTAAGAGCTAATGGTAACTTAAACAGGCCTCGCAGCGTTCCTAAAATTTTAGGAATTTTAGGAATCATTTTGCAACATTGTCACCACAATTTTAAAAGAACTCTTATTTACTTAATACTTTAACATTAAAACCTTCAAGAAAAAAGTTTTTAACGATAGTGGTGTTAGTATAATAAAACACGAGTAAAATTTTTGGAACGCTGCGAGGCCTGCAATGCAGCAAAATGATTCCTAAAATTCCTAAAATTTTAGGAACGCTGCGAGGCCTGCTTAAACGAACATTACTCATTTATTAAATATAAATTTTAACACTACATCCGTTGACTTACTTTTCTCTGTTAATGAAATGTAATTTTTTTATTATAATTATTATTTATTTATTTTATTTATTTTTTCTTTTTAAGTTTTACTAAAAACAATGCTAAGTACGATTTCCTATATATCTCCTATTATTAAATTAAACTACGGTCTTCTGCCTAGCAGGACCGTCGACAAATTTTTACTCCTGTGGGAACAAAAATCCCTGTAACCACGCGGTATGGGGCCCACAGTGAGAGGCCAATGTACCAATGGTAAGAGATAACGGTTGGGTTCAGATGTGGCGCAGACCTTACGAAGACATGGATCCAAGTTATCAACAAGGCGCTGTGCAAGCTGGTGGTGGCTCCATAATGGTGTGGACTGTTTTTACATGGAATGAACAAAGTCCTCTCGTCCAATTGGACCGATCATTGGCTAGAAATGGTTATGTGGAACTAACTTAATGAACTAACATGAAATAACCTTGAAAGGCCGAATTTGTATGGCTATTTAATTTGATACTCTGTGTCAGTCTTCTGAACCTTGGTGTATAGTTTAAGATAGCTCTTTTAATGCATGAATAAAATACACACTGTTAAAAAAATGCAGAAAAAATACAGAAATTCTCTGTAATTTCAGAAAAAAAGTCGTAAAATACGTTTTGTCTACGTAATTTTTCCGTAATTTACGCCTTTTTTTCTGAAATTACAGAGTATTTTTTCTGCATTTTTTTAACAGTGCACATTGTACGTTGTGTGTTTATTTATCTGACTACTTGCACTATCTATTAACAAATTTCTTTGCGTTTCATCATGCTGTGTTAATTATAAAATGTTTTAATAAAATAATGGTCGTTTTCAGCTGTTTGGCAATTGTATTATTTATTATAAAACCACAGATGCCAAGTCTCCGTTATTTTTAACGGAGATTTCATACTGGAACATTTTTCGTAAATGTTTTGAGTTTATTTAATTTTATTCGTTGAAAATGTATGTGACATATTTATTTTTAAAAATACTGGTGTTAAAATCTGATATAAAAATTAATAATGTTGGTGGTTTTTTTTTTTTTTTTTTTTTTTTTAATATGCAAATTGTTTCAAAAATAATAATAAAAATCACAATAGAAGTCTTGTAGGTAGTATTTTAATTTTTCTCCAGTTTTATGAAATTATTTACTGTAAATCGTTTAATATTTCATATAAAAACTTTGTAATTGCATATTGTTTAAATGTGACATTTTTGAGAAGTTTTCCTTTTTTAAATTTGTTTTTGGAAAAAAAAAAAAAAAAAAAAAAAAAAAACATTGATTTTGAATACAAAATTACATTATTCATAATGGCATTTTATAAAAATAAAATTAATATTGAATTTTGCAGTAACGATCAGTAAAATGAAGTGGGGGTAACTGGATACATGGCAGATGATTTATTTAATAGCTGTAGTAGATACTGTACGCTATTAACAAAATTAATTCATTTTTAGTACGCTATCATTATCTTGATTTTTTACACTGTTGAACTGAATTAAAAATATTCTTTAATAACCTTACGCTCGCAAATAGGACTGTTATTTTGCATTACTGAAAAAAAAAAAAAGTTATGGGAGTAACATGAAATATATTTTTGATCTCATCGTAATTAGAGGGTGACAAAAATACCAGTTTTACAAAATCACTAATTTTAAATAATAACATTGTTAGACTTTTTGTGCGATCATCTGAGGCAACGGTTACAATAAGAAAATAATGGTTCTTTAAGATATTGACTGTAATAATCATGAAATAAATCGTCCTATAAAATTGAAATATTACTTCAGAGTATTTGTCATTGTTTTATGCTCTGATAACTTTGGTATTAGTTCTGCTTTTTCTTGAGTTATGATGCAATAATTTCAGTAATTTTGAATAAGCGATCAGAGTATCACCTTAGTATTAATAGTCATTATTTATGTAAGAGTCCGTTAGAACTCTACTTTACTGCATCTCGTCTTATATTCGGTAAGCCATATTTCAAGTTTTATTAGTAAATTTGAGGTTTTGACTAAATGCTTGTTTGTGTATTTCAACAACTATTTAACTCTAGAGAAAGTTACTTTAATTAAATTATCCCAATATTCTCTAAACGTTCCCATGTGGTACTAAACGCTGTTCAATGCATGTGCACAATAATCTTGGAGAAATTTAAACTCCTCTCTTCCATGATTTAATTTTATGGTATCTTGAATTGCTGTGATAATCGAAAAGAGAATAACTAAAAATAAATGAATGAGCAATAGCTTTTAATAAAAGTCAATAATATCGCTAGGAAAAATATAAATAACAAATTGATGATGAAAAATCAAGTTTTTCATTTTGATTGAATTCCTTAAAAAAAGTCTTATTGGTCTTGAGTTTTTCTTGTGATGTCATAAGTATAATGTCTAATATGTTCTAAGTTTTATTTAATTTTTGTCCAGAGTTTGTTCCTCCACTGTATGCTTGCGGTAATTCAATAAATTTAAAACATGATACAAACCTTAAATTCCTGATTTTTTTATTTCTGAGTAAGATAAAATCTTATTTACCAATAATTACGACATATATAAGGTAAGTGTACCAGTAGTGGATACTGTACAAGTAGCAGACACTTTTAAAATTAAACTCTAAAATTAAACTTTCAAAGTAGTGCGCAGGTGCACTTCGCTTTCCAAGTTGGTGGTATTCAGTTGCCACTACTCTTAATGTCGTGCACTAGGAAGCTTTCAAACCACCAGTTCTAGAATGAGTTCAATTTAACTGAAACAGTGCAAATATTTTGTCATTCTGTAGTTATTTCTCAATGTTTAGATTAAGGTAAGCCAAATTTTATTTCCTCACCATGGCCTTATTCCGATCTGATCTGTTGTATCGTCTGATTTCATATCACTAAAATAAGTATTCAGAATTAATTTATTGTGCTATTTTTTTTAATTTTGTAATAGTTTAAACATATTTATGAGTACCCCCCACTCTACTGCAATTTGTCATCATTGTCAATAAAGTACATCCCTGCCAAATACTAGGTAAGTTGATTTTGAGAGGACAAATCAGCAGTGGACATAGGACCGTATTCTTATAAATTCGGAATGAGGAATGGAATGTGAAAACAACTCACTAAAAATCTGATCGTAATATCTTAAAACACTTATATATATATTTTTCTAATTTTGTGAGGAGATTGAATCTTTTCTGAATGACATGCAATTCCTGTAAATATCGAAATTGCTGGCCGAAGCTCTCATGTGAGGTAATTAAAATATTATATACAAGTTAAGACTCAATAAAAAAAAAAAAAAAAAAATGCACGCAGAAAAAAAATTATTAAATCAACAAAAATTTGTTGTGTACAACAAAACTTTTAGTTAAAATGTGTTCCAATAAAAATTTTGTTTAGAATAACAAAATAATTTTTGTTAATAATTTTTAAAAAATATTGTGTCTGTCTTACAAAAGATTATTTTTTACTTACAAATATACAAAATTTTCCTAAAGGTTGGGAGAATAATGTCCTGTGTCGATTACTGGTTCTCTTCATACAAATAAGAGGACTTGAACTAGGGAACCCAGAACTGTCATTGCTTGTAGCGATGACATATAACGGTATCAATAGAGGATATGCATAAAAATGTTATAATGCTGCTATTAGAAAATCAAAAAGTGTACACAATAAAGGATTTCAGCATTTTTTGGATACAACTACTCCTGTATAAAAAGTTTACCGAAAGTTTACAGATTTTTTTGATCAAATAAGATTAAAAAAAAAAAAAAAAAGGGAAAAGAGAAAAGTGAAAACTTTTAACCCTTTATTTAGAAAGATGAAAATAATACCTAATTAATGTTTAGGGATCTTCTTATAGGGTAAGTGCACCAGAGGTTGACACTTTTAGAGCAATCTCTGATGTTTTTAATGTTCTAGTCATCAGAAAATATCTTTAGAAATTTTAAGTTAGTACATATGATATGAAAGACGTTCAGAACCACATATATGTTAAAATATATACATTTGCTAACAATTATTTTTTGTTTCTGAATTTTTATTTGGCACCCACTCAATGTTCCAGTAATTGACATTACCAGTTTTCCATTTTATCAGTAATTGGCCCCTATGTTCCAGTGTTTGACACTGCTAGTTATTTATTTTACCAGTTATTAGCACCCTATACGCTCTATTGTTTGACATAAAATTTTAAAATTCTTATATGTAAAATATATGATTTTATTATTTTTCTTATTCATTAATTATTTCGGGATAGATGTCAATTACTGGAGTATGCCAATCATTGGAGCATCTACCCTAAATGGTTTCTTTAAAACTTAACATGTTGTTATCGCTAGCAAAATAAACATTTCATGTCAATGCTTCTAAAATTTTAACCACTTTAAGCTACAATTTATCTAATATTATTAATAAAGTATTTTTAAAAAAAGTATAATTACTCCTTTACACTAAAAATTAACGTAATATGACTTAATATTTATGTAAAATTAATATCACATATAAAAAGTATCTCGTTTTCCTAATTACAATATGAAAATTGTACGGAAGTAAATGCAACAAAATTTAATTATAAAGATTTTATATTAGCCTTAAACAGAGAAAATATAACGCTAAACTTTAATTAACATTTAAAAAAAAATTATATCTTTAATATCTTTAGAAAATTTAAATTTGTGGTTGTATTAAAAATATTAAAATTAGAACTTTGACTAAAACATAATATACTAACATATGGCATTCATTTTTATAATCAAAAAGAGACATAATTATACAAGTTACTTTAAATATCGCTGTTTTATTTTTATTTGCTTGAAGCAATAATATAAAATAAATTTCAATGTTACTAATTATATATATATATATATTAGAATACTTTTGGACTAATCCTCACTGACAAAATCCCCATTGTTTGTGTACATTACATATTTACGATATACATTAATCTTCTTTTAAATTAATTGAATGCATTAAACATTTTAGGTGTTGAAACTAGATTATGATTTTAATTTAAATTTTCATCGATTTTTCACCTGCTTATGTTTTATGTTTATGTAAATGGATCTTGTTAAAAATGGAATTTTAATCACGCATTGTAGTGAATATTGTATGGCGATTCATGAAAATAATTATTTACTTGGGAATATTTTTTTTTCGCCAGATTAAATATTTTATTCTGTATGACTATATATATATATATATATATATATTTAAGTTCTTTTAATTTACTTATAAAATGGTAAACATATTTTCATATAAAAATATAATTACAAATCAAAATATGAACTTCAGTGTGAACTATATAACTAAGAAAAATATTCTTGCCAAAGAAAACTGTCATAAACTATGTGTAAAAGTAATTTATACATGCACTTTACCATATTATTTTATTTTATGTAGTGGCATTCTATCAAATACTAATATAATCTTAGGAAAGGCACATAAAATAATTAAAAAATTATAATGCATTACGTATAAAGTTTGGTATAGGCCTAAAGAACAAGCTTACAACTTAAAAATATTTTGGATAACGGAGAACAAATAATGTATTCATTTTTCTATTATTGATTTCATTAAAGTTATAAATCGTTAATAATATGAAATGTCGTATCGGTTTTCGTTAAAAGTTAAAATCTTTAACAATGTCATTTTTTCGTTACTTGCGTTACCTCTTTAACTCTTTAACGTTCGTTGGTTTCGTACTTAAACCACACATTTGACAAGATTTTTTACTGCATCGATTTGCAGCTTTTTTCCTTGTTTTGATCGATTTCTAACATTTGGTTAGTCTCTGTTCGGTAGATAGCAGCACTACACCGAAATTTAGCGAACGACGTTTGTGAACGATTTCTTTTTCAATTAATTTCTTAGTAGGTGTGAGTGTGTAGTTGCAGCTTTAATGATATACTCGTGTCTAGTTTTTCTCCCAATGAAGGGTCGTGCTTTGACCTGAAACAACTGATGCGAGTTTTTTGCAGTTTATAGTGTTTATTTACAAAGTTATTTGTTTGTTATATTAACTATTATTTGAATTCAATCGGGTTAATGTATAGATATTTCAAAATGAATATTTCTAAACAAAACAAAAAATGCTAATTTTTTTATTTTACATATTTATGCTATATGGATAATAACCATCTTTGAAATTCGTTTAAGTTTTGAAAAGAAAATATGGAAGGAATATTAAAGGCTTAAACATGTATTATTAATATCTAAAAAAACTAGTATGTTGTGGCCACCACAAGACTTTCTTCTATATTTTCCTATACATATTCAATCAGTAACAATATTAAAAAAAAAAAAAAAAAAAAAATACGATTTTTTTTTCTAAGTTTTTTTTTGTTAAAAGTAAAAAAAATCGATAACTTTGTTTTAAATTATCACAGATTTATGGTTCAACCATTCGTTTTAAAGGTATTGACGAGATCTTTCGAATGATACCCATCTTCAAAATTCAACCCCCCTGGGAGGGTACTTCCCTCCCAGGGGGGGAACCGATGCCCCCCCATGCACAAATTTTTTTTCCTAGTTAACTACTACTATTATCAATAATTCATATTAATTTTACAATCACAAGTTTAAAATAACTCTCATTATGCCCATTTATACGGAATTTTGTCCTATAAAATGCGATCACAGCGCCACCTGTTGAGCTATTGATCCCCAAATCTAATGGGCACCAGTTCATGTCAGGGTGCAACTAAATACCAAGTTTGGTTAAATTTCATTCATTGGTTCGTAAGATACAGCGTCCACAAAAAAATGATACAGACACACAGACAGACAGACAGACACACAGACAGACAGACACACAGACAGACATTTTTTAAAAACTATCAATTCGTGTTCAGGACATCCCAAAACGTGTAGATCCGTCAAAAAACGGAGGTCGAAAATTTTCGCGAATCCAATACTTTCTCTATATTACGTATAGAAGAAAGTAAAAAATAATAATAAGCACGTATTACAAATTTCATTCAACTTATGTATATATGAAATCGATGCAGCTTTCACTTCTTTATGAAGTACATGCTCCCTGAAGAGTTTTTACTTCAAATTTTAAGCATTTTTATCCAATTATTATTTATGTGATCCTTTATTTACTTTCTCCGTCATTAAGGGGGTCCGGGACACCAAATTTTTGTTTTTATTATTTATTGAATTGCTGTAATTATTTTTTCTGAAATTGGAGCTTTTTTGACGATGAAGTTGAGCAATAAAGAATCTTAAAAAAAAATTAAACAAAGTTTTAAAAATTAATTTTTTTTTATAAATTTAAAATTTATTATATCTCATGAACTAATGGTTCAATTTACAAACTTTTTTCACTCTTATATACAGAAAAGATTTATCTTCAATTTGTCTTTGGGATTTTTAATTAGGAGCAAAACGTTTTTGGTAATCCAAAAGTTATGCATGAAATAAGTACTTTTTTCAAATTAAAATTAATATTTAAAAAACTTATAATTATAATCAGAAATCCCGAAGACAAATTGAAGGTAAATCCTTTCTGTATATAAAGGTGAAAAAAGTTGGTAAATTGAGTCATTAGTTCATGAGATATAACAAATTTTTAATTTATCAAAAATTTAAAATATAAAATTTTTAAAATTTTATTTTAATTTTTAAAATTTTATTTAATTTTTTTTTTAAGGATTCTTTCTTGCTCAACTTCATCGTCAAAAAAGCTTCAATTTCAGAAAAAACAATTACAGCAATTCATCAATAAATAATAAAAACAAAAATTTGGTGCCCCGGACCCCCTTAAGTTTAATGGTCCATTTTTATTATTATTATTCATCTCGGCGTAAGTAATTTAAATTATTTTTGTTTCTTATTGGTTCTTAATCTGTATCGCAACATTTTTGTGTCAGTCTTACGTATATGTTACAATCAGTTCTATTTTTGTTGTGTTGGTATTTTTTTGTATCTATTAATTGCTAAATTTTAAGGTTAAATTTTATTACGATATCTATCCTTTATATATATATATATATATATATATATATATATAACTTTAGTTATCTAACGATAATTAATGCCTTTCATTTCCTGAGAATTTTACACTGAAAAAAATAAAGGAGCACAAATTCTCAAAAATGTGTAAAATTTCTTTAAATTGGAGTATGGCACGTACTCAAAATAGCTCCGAAGCAAATATACTCCAATTTAAAATTTCCATGTACTTATATTGAGTATGATAACATGCTCAAAAATTGCTCAAATCACAATATCCCAAACATAGATTCTCATTGATGTATTATTCCTCAAGCCAGTATGAAACCGTCACGAATCATAGTTCTGGAGATTTGGGGGAATAAATTTTATGTTTGAACTCTTTCTATTTAAATTTGTAGAAATTCTAGTAAAGAACTTCTTTTAGATCAGCATATTTATAATAAGTTATGACGTGAACATATATTAATTTTAAAACATGCGATACTTCATAAATGAGACAAGCATGTTTTTTTTTTTCGAAATAAAATTACTCAAGTATGTTCATTTACTCATTTTTGAACACTTCATTTTTAACACTGTATTTGCATCACCATCTCAGACATTCCCTTAATCAACCTCTTTTATTTCGATGTTATAAAAAAATAAATATGTACATATATACATTTTTTTTTTTTTTAATAGATTGTTTGTTTATTTGACGGAGAATTTAAGAAAAAAAATTATACCATTTGTTGATCGTCAAAAAGGAATATCATCTTTAAAAATAATGCCCATGATATAATAATAAGAACAGTAAGGGTAATAAGAATTTTAAACAATATCACTGTAATTTAGAAATATGCAGGGTAGCTCAGTGGTAGAGCATCCGCGCATTAAGCGGAAGGCCCGGGTTCGATTCCCGGCTGTGGTATTTTTCACATAGTTGTCATAAAAATCAGCCTTCCACTCCAAATTAACTAAAATAAAAAGATCACTGTATTTAAAAGAATTTTAATGATCGTCTAATATTTTAAGGAAACATTAGCTTATTTAGCGGATGTTACTGAAAAAACTTAAGGAAAAGAGTAAATTTCCTGAAAAACTACTGAAAAATAGTAAGCACAATTATTTTCCAATATGTAGAATATTTTGTGAAATTGTTTCACCGAATGACGCAAATTTAAAATAAATACATATAAATTATTTTATGTTCCTTTATCTGGTGCAAATTTTCAAAGACTTTGTTATCAGTAAATCAACAGGTGAATGCTTCGAGTATTGGAAGCAAATAGGTTTCCCTTTTGCAATAAGATTTATTAAAGGAATATTAATTACTGCTTCTCTTAACAACTATGCTTTCGAGAAAATTTCATAGTGTTTAAACACATTATTAAATCGGTCACTTATTTTTAACCAAATAATAGTAATACTTGAAAACCTCTTCTAAATTTCAGTACTATTGATTCTGAACAAATAAAAATAATCTGGGTTTTATAAACACGGTTAATATATTGAATAATTTTATATGCATTTAGATAAATGGAAATTATTATGAAGATTGTCTACTATCCATTTCCCCCTAACTTTTCCACAATTATGTATACTTAAAATTATCTTATTGCGTATGTTTTCACGATTATTTCATAGATGCCAACATTTTAATTTATTCCAGAGTATGTTTGAGAGACAAAATACTGTGTGAACATAGTGGAGGAAGATTGTTGGAAAAAAAAAATCATATCATAAGAACCCTCTTATGTCAGATTTTTGGCCAGCCATTTCTGTCCTTTGTTGCTGATATTGTTTTTTAAATTAGATTATATTTCCAGACTATTTCTATCTAAAGATTGATGATTATCATTCTGAAAAGGGGATATTAATAATGTTAGTTTTTTAGAACTCAGTAATTAAATTAGCTAAAATTTTTACAAATTTTACCATGTTAAAGAGTCGATTTATTAAAAAATCATGAATAAATGTCAAGGTCAATTAAATGTTATTTTATTGAAAGTACTTCTTGCAATCTAAAATTTTGTTTATTTATTTATTTATTTTTATAAAAAATCCTTTTGATTTTTATGATTATTTTTATAAAAAATTCATGACCTATATCATGCAAAACTAATTAAATATGATTGTTTTAAATCTGACTTTTTTAAAATTCCTCATTCAGTTAATTAAACATAATAATTATGTTGAAATTAAAAACAGAGGATTAAATTGGGGCATCGAGAATAATACATCATAGAAAAACGGTAGTTTTTCATGGAAATATTTGTACGACTTAAAAGAAATTAGTATTCTTAAATAGTGATAAAAATTCTTGTGCTAAATTTTCATCATAAACAGTGGGAAGAAAGGTCGTATACATTTTTAATATTCTAAAACGTTGAGGGAACTGTTAATTAAAATGCTGTTTCTGCATCATTTTTATAAGATTAGAGAATTTTATTTAACATGTCATTAAAAAGAAATTTACAAAATCAGTCTGAGCATACGCAAATATTAAAATTTGAGCCTTAGATATTCAGTTACGAGAAATGTGTGACAGTTTGATTTATAAAATAGAACTTCGATTATTTTACTCGAAACTTCAGAAAAAGAAGTTGTATGGCTTAGGAAAACGAATAATTCCTTTACTCTCGAATTTCATTCGGTAATTCAAAACATCGTTTAAATCATGATAAATCATCTGTAAAACTGTGTTGTTGATGCAAAAAAGTAAGTAAATTTCTCGGATGAAAAAAATTTCAGGTGTTTAGATAAAATGCATAATTTTTTTTAATGTTTCAAGAAACTCGATTCAAATAAAATCTGAGTAGAACAAAATTAATTTTTGAAAATAATTATTGATGCTAAAGTTTGAATTTTATCTCTTCTTTAAATTTATCCCTAATGTGAATAAACTGAACTCTGTTCAAGGTAAAAATATGCGAATTTTTTCGCTCCTATATATTATTAGTTTTTAATATTATAATTATTTTTCGTCTATCTGGCGCCACAATATTTAGTGTTCTGGCCTTCATTCATCAGGTCAGCACTGTCAAATGTGCTGCAAAATCTTACAAGAAACTGTTTAAAAATCTTATAAAAAAATTGTATAATATAAAAATAATAATAATAATAATACTAATAATAACAGGTACCATGTTCAAAATCCGATTTAGACATGGGTATTTATTGTGGTTCTGAATCCACTTTAAGCCGTAGATTACGCTCTAACGAGCTTTAATGCGCAAAAAATAACCATAGAACAACAACCCTTAATTTTTATCTGTCTCTTTGATTCTTGAACTACTCTAGGACTTTGACCTGAATGAAATGCTCGTGGGGGATCTTTCTAAGGGGTAAATAGCTCGTATTCACACGGGAAACTCAAAGCGGCTAGGCCCATAAGCGCTATCTGACTTCGAACCCCGAACCTCTCGTCAACAGCTACAAAATCAGAAACACTCAGCCACTGGTGCATACCCCAAACTACTTGGATTTTTGGATACCACAAGTTTTAAACAGAATTTTTTCTTCATATTCTTCAATATTCATTCTTCAGGTATTCAATAAAGCATACATTTTGGCTGAAACAAAGTTATGTTAAAACTGTTGCAGTTCACAGCTGTGTTTTGATTTATCATGATTTACAGATTAGATTCGTTATAAAATATCATTTATTACTACAATATTTTATATTATATAAGTATTGTATGATACAATTTACTGATTGATTATATGCATAAAAAAATAAGATGATTTGTTTCAAGTGACTTTAGTTCCCCATCACACGATATACGTAAAGGTATGGGGAACTTAGGTAATCGTGAAAAATTTTTATATTGGTTTTTTGACTTTTTTACACGTTTTCAGGTGTGAGGAATCCGTAAGTATCAAAATGGGTATGGTATCCATCTGTAGGGTGTCTGTTAGTTTGTTAGTGTGTTAGTAGGTTAGTAGGTTAGTACACGATATCCCACGAACAAATTACTGCAGAAAGGTCGGACCAGTTTTAAAATATTATTTATGACACTGGCAAGAAACCTATTCATTTACAACATTCTAATTAAAATATGTCAGAAGTTATTCGAAATTTACAATTTTCTTAACATGGGAGAATAGGGCAAAATTTCACTTAAACGTGCATGAAAAGAAATATTTTTATAGTAAAGATGTAAGAACAGCTTCTAAATATCAGTTTTGATGCCGGGATGAACATAATTAACTAGTGGATCTGCAGATCAGGAGCCTCAACGTCCTATTTGCATCAGACATTATTCAATAGGTCATTTTTATTTATTTCTTATTATACAATAGTATATATTGATTCGATCGACTTATTACCATAATCAGATACATTCCTGAGGGGGGCTGCCGCCCTCCCTCAACCCCCTGCTGTATCTCTCTTTCTATACCTATTTGTATATCATATAAAGTGTTACGGAATTGTAAACAATTGCATTTATTTTTGTATAAATTCTTTCAAAGAGGCTTAGAAAGTCGATAAAATGCTATATTGTGCATTTCTAGTCGTTTTAGCGTTAAAATAGCCTAATTTTCCTTTGGAAACGCATTAAAAAGTTCCAATAAGGGAAGAAAGGGATTTGGCGCCAAATTTTGCGACTGTTTCCCTCCTTGGCGATTTTTTTGGCGACTTTGGCGAGAAAATCCTTATTAGGGATATACCAAATATGGAAGCTCTAATCTCATTGGCTGATGAGATACGAGAATTTTCCAGAACAGTCTGTGTTCGATAGAATAGTATAAGGAGTATTTTTTTTAGCCAAGACGGCCAATCTCAGATCTGTGTCAGTTTCGTCAAATGCTTGCTTTGCTTTGAGCCTCTTTGAATGAGACTTGCTTTATGTGTTATTGATAAACAGTTTGTAATGTTGTTTTGCTGTTAACGGCTGTTGTTTAAGCTATGTTTACTGGTTGAATTGTAGCTGATACTTGGTTTATAGACCTGTATTTTTCTGGAACTTTCTGTGAATAAATCACTGAATTTTTGCAAGTTTCGCCTTTCATTCTCGGACAACTTACGAGCCCCAAGTACGAAACAATATGTATTCTTAATAAACGATTGTCTTGTATTATTTCCCTGAAATTCATAAATACCAAATTTCATAACTATCAAATTTCATACAAAAAAAAAAAAAAAAAAAAAAAAATACATAGCATATCGGAAATATTTTGCGTAACCTTTAAACTAATTATCAATTCTCTGCCCACAATTTTCAACAGGAAAACATGCTTTTAAAATTCTAATAAAATTTCATTATATTTGATGGGGATGTAACCATGTTAAAATACACTTTTAAGAAATACCGACTATAGACCGTAGTAGTACGAAATTCCTTTATGTATCCCGGAAAAGTAGCCACAGTCATTGTAAACGCCAATAGTAAAAATAAACCTAATTAATTATAACTCATTAATTTTTCAAATTAATTTGGCACCATTTGGATGATTACAGTGCATACTCGGAATTATTTTGTGTGGTCCCATAAATTATTTAGTCTTTACATAACCTTTTTTAAGAGTAAACATGATTTTAAGCATCTTTATAATGTATGTTAACTTTATTAAGTTCAATTCAGCATAAACGCATTAAAGTGCGCGCTTAAATTAAAAATTTGTCCATAGGCTCTAATGTTACGAAATTCTTTCGTGTGCCTTTGTAAACGAACCATAAACATTGTATACACCAGTAAAAACTATTCAGCTTATTTTGCGTTTAAAATTAATAATTGTTCCAAATGTAACATCGTTTGGATGACTGCGTGACATTGTCAGAACACTTTTGTAAGATCCTGTACATTAATTAGAAAGCTTAAGAGCACATATTTTCTTCAAACAACATAACTTTAATCATCTTACTCACGTTCGCTAGTTTCATTTTCTTCATTGCAAAGTAATGATATTAAAATGCGTTTAAAGGAAATTCACCCCATACTCCGTAATGTTAAGAATTTTGGCGTGTCCCTGTACACAGTTTATAAAAAATATAGCAATAAAAATTATACAGCTGCTTATATGCAAAGCTGGAACGTGCGCGCCAATTTTCAAGTCAATCGAAGGATTTTTGCGGCCGCTATTCGGTACATACAAATTCTTCCCATAGGCCGTAAAGATAAGAAAAACTTTGGCCTGTTCCTGTACACGAACGACAAATGGAATACACACTTAACACTAAACAGCTAATTCCGTTTGGCTCATGAATATGTGTACCAAACTGCAAGTCAATAGCGTTATTTTGGGGGCCGCTACCGCGGTACATACAATAGCTTCCCATAGGCCGTAATGTTAAAATAAATTTGGCGTGTCCCCGAACTACAAATGGAATGCACACCCAAAACTATACAGCTAATTTCGTGGGGATCATGAACATTTGTACAAAATTTCAAGTCAATAGCGTGATTTTTGCGGCCGCTATCGCACGACAGACAGACAGACGGAACCCAAAATCCTTTTGAGTCTCAACAGAGGGCCTCCATTCACGTTTCGGCAAAAATTGGAAGTCACTAGCTTGATTTTTGCGGTGGCTATCGTGGTGCATACAGATTCTTCCCATAGGACGTAATGATAGAAAATCTTTGGCGTGTCCCTGTACACGAACTGCAAAAGGAATACACACCTAAAACTATGCAGCTGAATCCGTTGCGCTCATGAACATGCGTACCAAATTGCAAGTCAATAGCGTGATTTTTGTGACCGCTATCGCGGTACATACAAATTCTTCCCATAGGCCGTAATGATAAGAAAAACTTTGGCGTGTCCCTGTACACGAATTACAAATGGAATACACACCCAAAAATATATAGCTGATTTCGTGGGGCACATGAACATGTGTACCAAATTTCAAGTCAATAGTGCTATTTTTGCGGCCGCTATCGCGCGACAGAGAGACACACAGACACAGCCCAAAACCGTTTTGAGTCTCAACAGAGGGCCTCCACTGACGTTTCGGCAATTATGAACATTCTACTTTGAAAATTTCACAAATTGGAAATTTACGAATTTCTTAACATGGCAGAATAGGAAAAATTTCGCATAAATGTCCATTTTGAGATCATAAAAAGATGTCAGACTATTTTCAAAATATCAATTAAGATACTGGTCTGAGCACCATTAACTATGAAAATTCTATTATGAAAACTTCGGAAGTTATTCTAAATTTACGATTTTCTTAATAACCAAGAATAGGGTAAAATTTTGCACAAATGTACATTATGAGGACTATTTTCATCATAAACATGTCAGATTCTTTAAAATTATCATGTATGATATTTGGATGAACATCATTGACTACGAATTTTCTAATTAAAAAGAAAAAAAAATGTATGTTTGGTTGGTTGGTTGGTTGGGTTTTACGTCTCACTAGTGTTGCGCAATGGGCAATTGGCGACGGTCTGGGACTCAACCCTAGAGGTGGTCCGGAGACATTCCATCACAATATTGATCCTCCACGTAAGGGATAAAAAATGTATGAAACAAATATGTGATGGGGAACTGCGCAGAGTCCGCTTATGATAACTAGTTTTTCTAAATCTTAATTTTTCATATTGATCATTGATCATTAAGGTTCATATACGGAAAAAAACATTAAATTCAAAAATAAGATTGTATTTTTTCTGTGAAATGGTATATTTATGATAAGTTTTTCAAAGTTATAAGAGAAAGTATGTGACATATCTTAGTAAAAGATATAATATAACAAGTTGCAATGTGTTCTATTTTCTGACTATAGCATACAGTTTATTTTCTGCAAAATTGATTCCATCTTTAAAAACATTAAAAAGAGACCGGTAAAAATTAAAAAAAATCTAATTATTTGTTAAAAAAAAAAAAAAAAAAAAATGAATTGCTAATGTAATTGGCTTTTTGTGTTTCAAGATAACGTACTATTAATTATTTTCGAAATTTTCTGCTTTCTCCTTCATTATATATTTAATAGAAGAAACATAATCAAGTTTTTTTTTTTCTAAATTATTTAACTCTTTTTTTTTTTTTTTTTTTTTTTACATTTTAACTTTTATTTTTCTGAAAGCTAAAAACCTTGTTATTCACTGAGTGTTAAAAAAAAAATGATGTAATAAATGCAACAAATATTTCAATAACCACATTTCTTTACTCGACGAAAAAAAAAAAAATAAATAAATAAATAAATAAATAAAAGTAAGAAAGAAAAGAATAAAAAACTATATATTTGTAGGTACGTTGAAAAACAAACCAGTGCCTTGTTAAATAATTTTAATAAAATGGACATGAATGTTTTTCTTTCAATCTTCAAATACTTTTGATCGAAATTAAATATGTTTCTGATAGAAACAATGAATATGAAATTTTTCTCATTAACTTAAAGGAAATCATTTATTTTCAAAGTCTATCTAAAGTTTGTTGTTTTGCTTTTTTCTGGACTTATGATTTTACAAATTGATGAATCTCGAAGGAAAGTAATTAAAAGCTGCGTAATTTCAATATTGAATTGCATTAGCTCTTTTTTAACGTAAAAACGTTTACTATATTTTAATGAGTTGTGTTATTTCGTTGTTAGTGGCGCATATTGGCAAAGCCGCTGAGTGATTTACATTTAAAATAATTTCGATGAAACTTTATTTCCATTTACTCAGAAAATTGTGGAATCTTTGAATATTTCAACAAAGGAAATCATTTTTGCAGGCTTTTAAAAATGTTTTTCACATAAATTAATGTCGATTATGTATTTGCAAATGATATTTAAACTGAAATTCAATTTATTTATTATTTTAAATATTTATTCCTTTTTCATATTTTTTGTAAATGGGGATAAAATTTTATTGTAAATGCAAAATTATCGATAGCATTTTCCTTTCTAAATATAAATATATTTAACGTGTAAACTATAAAATCATGCTTTCTAACTTGTCACAAATAATTTCATACAGGGTAATTTTAACGTATTTGTATGAGTTCTAAAGGCAAGCAAATGAAACCGAAATAAATAATTTATACATAAGAAAGCGAAATCGCCCCACCAGTCACCGAGAGGTATCGCTCTCGAAAGTGATACATGGAAGGTGCCAATTTCGATACCTCGTCACGCTCGTTGCGGCCTAGACGTTTGGTGTTTTCCGCGTTTTTTCGGAAACTTTTCGCGAATATGGCCTAAGGCCCCTTATAAATACCCCTACGGAGAGCATCCCACCCAGGCCTAGGTTCTACTGCAGGCAATCGTCCTTAATCGCTATACCTAAAATCAAAAATATCTGCGAATGCGTAAATACCCTGATATTTACGCATTTCCATTATGAGAGGCGAGGTAACGGTACGTCGGATTCGATGATGTACAAAATAATTTTGCAGTGTCATGCGATTCCGAGAGAAAGGCATACGAAACGAAAGTAATTGTGGCGGAGGGTGACAAAAAAAAAAAAAAAAAAAAAAAAAAAAAAATTAAAAGCAAAAATTTTCACAAGAAGATACTTGATTTTACAATAATTAGGAAAAATGTTAAAAGAAAAACAAATTTTCTGTAATTTTGTGATTATTCTGGATAAGGATGTATAAAAAGTACATGGATTAATTAGGTTCAGAGTTCTCAAGAGTCTATCACTAATCTAACATCATTTTTTATCATAATTAATCCTATAAACATATAAAGGAATATTTGAAAATACCCATATGGAATAATTCCCGGAAAAAGGCGGTTACGTGTGAATCCTGTAGATAATATTTTTTAAAATAAGAAGGAATCAAAGTACGAGAATTATAGTTAGTAGTCGTCACTTTAAGGTTCTTTAGGAGTTTATGTCAGAAGGGTTTTATTAGTCATATATAATGATAATTGATTCAATATTTACTCTGTAATGTTATTTAAATAATTTAGTAAAATCGTTTTAAATTGAGAATTCAACTGTATATCGCAGAAAATGAATATTCTTAAATGTATTCTTTTAGTAGTACTGAATTAATTGCTTTCTTTGCAAAATTGATCCAGAAAATGTACTAGTTCCACACTTTTAAATTCATTTTTCATATACGGCCCAGAAAATAGATATAGAAGTGAATCTATTTTCCACTTTAAATAGGTATATAAGTGCCCTTCTGCGGAGGGCAAGATGTTTAAAAAAATCTTCAAATTCTCTTAAGGAAAAGGCAAGAAATTTAATATTCTGTATTGTACAAAGTAATAAACGTCATGCTGATTTTATGAGTGTGTAAAAATGTTTAATGTAAATCGTTAATTTCCTTTTATTTCTTCTGACTGTACAATTACTTTTGCGATATAAACTATAGTATATTTTGCAATAAATATATCCTTACAATTAAATGCTTGCATTTTCACGATATTGTTTTCCTTTAAAACTGTCGCAGTTTTTTTAAGACCACTATTTAGAAATAGCTATAGTTATTGATAGATTTAATTATTAAGTCAAATATTACTGCTTTTAAATAATAGTGAGTCGTTTTTGGCTGCTCTTATTTCAGTGAAATTTAAATAATGATATAAATGTAACATGTTTGTACGTATTCGTCTTCTTTACAGAGATCGTGATAAATATGCTCCGCATGATTATCATGTAAGGGAAATATGTGCCTTACATGATATCCATATAGCTGCCAATATTTTAATTTATTCCAGAGTACTTTCAGCTCCGCCTTTATTTCGCACCACTTCATTTATAGAAATTTTTTTCCCAATACATAGCTTCGATAAAATGAGACAAAATTACTTAAAAAAAAAAAAAATAATAATAATAAGTGGTATGAAATAAAGGCGGGGGTAAAAATACTCCAGAATAAATTAAAATATTGGCAGTTATGTATACATGATCCTTATATGTTTATCCTAAAGGTAAATATGCTCCGCATGTTTACCTTTAAGACTTTTAAATTTGTATTTGACTTACTTTTAAGGTAAACATCATAAATGCCTAAATAAAACTTGGATTATTGCTTCAAAAAAAAAATAATAATAAAATAAAAAAGACAGTCTTCTTCTAATCTAGTTAAAATATTTTTATACGTTTTAAACATAGCTGCCAAATTGTACAATTTTTAACAATACTTTTTTCTGAGTAAAAATTTTCACCTCATTTAATCTTAAAATACTTGTTAAAAGTTTCTTTAAAAAACAAACAAACAAAAAGTAATAGTTGACAGTTATGCATTATACTATAACTTTCTTTCCATTACTTTCCTAAGAACCGAATGTATCACTCATATCTTACAAACGACAGGATTATTACTGTTCATAGATTTCTGCACTACACTGAAAAAGAAAATCTGCGACTGACATCTAGAAAATAAATTATGTCTCCAATAAAAACAGTTCCTTGTCATCTTTATAAATTCTAGATCCCTTTGCTAGCAAGTTTTACACACCTCTATTAAAATTCTAGAGCATTTTTCTATATTATCGTGGTCAAACTTATTTAAAAATCTCTGCAAATAAATGCGAACACCAGAGATGGAGTTTTAGTAACTACAGGGATGGAACACGGGCGCAGAATTCATACCACTCTCAATGTAAGAAAATTTTCTACTTCTTAAATCAACGATATTATAGGTAGAGAAATTTCTTAAACGGATTCCGGTATGAATTCTGCGCCCGTGTTCCATCCCTGTAACTATAATTCTAGTTTATAAATGAATTTTAGAAATCAAAGCGGTTGGTTGGTTAGGTTTACGTCGCATTAGTGCTGGGCAATTGGTGACGGTCTGGGACTCACCCGTAGATGTATTCTGGAAACATGCCATGCCAAATTTGATCCTCTACAAAGGGGATGGCTCCCCGCGTTTTCTGACCCTCAGAAGTATAATTTGGATTGGAAAATGGAGGACATTGTGTCCACGATAGCTTTTACGTTTATCAGCCACCATTAGTGTATACGATGGTCTTTGGTCGGCTCGAGTATCTAACCAATAATCTTCCAATTACGAGCTCGACGCTCTACCGACTAGTCTACCACGACCCAGAAATCAAAGCAAGAATTTCTAGCAGTACAAAGAATTCAAAATATAATGTATCGTTTCACCACCAAGAAAATTATAGACCAGAAATTCTCTGTCAATTACTCTATTCAGTTTATTTGTTTACGTTATAAGCATAACTTGGTAATCTATATTTCTAGTTTAGGGATTTAAAACATGACTACATATTCTTTCGAGATGAAGGCGGCATTTTTTTTTTTTCTCAGTGTTTTATCGAATACTTATTTTTGCTTTTTTTAATTATCAGGGATGGAAGAGTTTCGCTTTTTTTTGCCACCAATATTTATATACAGAAATGTTTATTATATTTTTACAGTTGTTTTTGTGAATTTTATAGGTTAGAAATTTTTCTAAAAAAAGTACTAATAGCGAAAAAAGCGGTACCCTTTCATCCTTGAATTGTAAGAGGATTATTAGTAAGCATTATTACTTTAAACGAATGCTTCTTACATACACTAAGGGACCCCCCCCCCCTAAAAAAAAAAGGTGTACTGCAGAAAAATTGACTGATACCCTTTTTATTTGTAATAACTTCAAAACTAATGGTTGAAACAAAACAAACTATCATGTTTGCATAATACCAAAAGGATGAAATGATACCCATGTACAGTCACAAAAAAAAAAAAAAAAAAAATCTCCACCCCCCCACCTAATTTCGCCATAAACATGTGGTTGGTACCAATCGATTTGTAATAAAGTCTAGTTTATAATGGTATAGTTTGATTTTGCTTAAGGGGTAGTCTACATATTAAAACTGGCATCAACTTCATTTTTTTCAATAGTAACCCCCACTTTTTATAATTTATTTGAATTCTATGGATCAAATCATCGCGGAAAATGGTATAGTTTATATATTTTGCTCAATTTTTCAAAGAGTTATAAGCTATCAAAATATGAGGATGCTAATGTTAAATGAATGTGACAAACAATAATTCATATCTTCCAAAATAATTACAATATTCAAATTCTGTTTTTTTTATACGATAGAATGAAGTGACCCAAACATATTCCATGCATATTTTTGATAAAAAAAACATTTTTTGAGTTATGAAAATTATTAATAATTTCATATTTGAAAAAATTATGAATTATGACCTATGTTAATTTTTGCACGAATAGAACGGGCATCATCAAAAACATGGGTTTCCAAATTTACAGCTCGTTCCTAACATTATTTTTTGAGTAACAGTGATATTTCATTTTTTACTGTTGATAGGGGGCTGTCACTTATTATAATCTGTATCCTCTGTGAGTAAATATCTGTATACATTTTGACGAAAAACTATTTTAATTTACCTTTATGTTATTCTAATTGTTTTCTAAGCAGCATTTCGATGTTTATGATATAAATTAGATTATTTTTTATAAAATAATCGCAATGCAAGCGAGAGAATGTGAAAGAATTTCAAAAGAAATGAAGCCCCGCCTCTATATTGCGGAAACAGTATTAAAAAAAAAACTAGTTTGCATATTCGTATGTGACTCTATATGTGACGCTGGTATGCATAAATGTCAATGGCATTTGCTACATCCAATGCTGAAGACAAAATTTAAATGATTTAATTGAAAGTATGTAAAATAATTTTGTTTTATAATGTAAAGTTTTGGGGAAAAAATGTAACGGAAGGCGTGGCTTCCGTTACAAAAATGAGTATACTTGATTCTGAAATGTCTTTAAGTCTTTGTTCTTATATATTACATAACTTTTCCTAGTTTCTCTCTGCTAAAATTCTATTTTATCCCTGTTGTCGTTTTTTTTTTTTTTTTTTTTTTTTTTTTTCCCACGGTAAGACGAAGATTATTATTTGAAAGAGGAATACGCAATGAACAATACTTTTATTTTTCCCTTTTTAAAATTAATATAATTAATATTTATTATTTTTTACCAGATTTTTTAAAACAAATTTTCTTGTTGTGGCATTTTCGCATTCGTTTACTCTACCGTTTATACTATTTAAATTTTATCGCATAACGTAATATAATAAAATATAAAATTTTTATTAAAGATTTTTTAACACTGAATGTGGATTTTTTTTTTTTTTTTTTAAGTTTTTAAAATCTGTTATTGAAACAAAGCGCAATATTATTTATTCTCGATTATTCTAGTCACGGCGTAAAACTGGCGTCACATTTATCATGGAAAAAGAATTTAAAACAAAGTAATATGTCTTATTACTTTTAAAGATACAGAATTTACGCATTTAAAATTAAGAATTCAAGTACAGTAGACGGCTGCAGAACGGGGAATATTCATTCTAGGCAATAAAAAACCGTTATTTCTATATCCATATTTATTTTACATATGAATATACATAATAACTATACTCTTTCTAGTGAAAGTATTTGTATTCATACTATTTTGTTTATATAAATATGAAGATAAGGAATATTCTTAAGAAATATCGTAACACACAAATTGTGAAAGAAACGCCCATTGTAGGAGTTACAGATTTCCAAATAACGTGGATCTATGTCAGCGGTCACGAAAATGTTAAATATCCTTTCTCAGATTTTAGTTTAATTTTTTATTGTTGGTTTGTACGCCTAAAATTAAATGTAAAACTTTATAGTAATATTTTCATGCGGGGCTTACTGTATAAAACAAAATATACCCAACAGAAGTAGATAATTCTTTTCTTAAATATTAAACCTTTTTTTTTTTTTTTTTTTTTTAATCGCTATTAATATTATTATCAGTATTAATATTATTTCTTTACCTCGGTATCTAGATTTTTGTAATTCAACATTGTAGGGTTCATATGATTCAAGCTATTTAATTTTCTTCGTATGAAGTGAACTATTTGATGTTTAATCAATAGAAACAAATAAAAATCTTTTAATTCGTAAACTAACTCAGAGAGTTCTGTGAATTAGAGTCATTTTTTATTTTATAATTAACATTTCTGAAATTTATTTCCGGTGTAAAACTTAATAAATAATGTATACTTGGTGGTAGATCACGATTTATATTTTCTAAATGTATAGACGGACCCCTAATACATTTTCACGTGTAACTCTATTTAGAATTGATTTAAAATTTATAAGTAGGTATGTTTTCCGAACCGCCTTGATCTCAGAAATCTGAATATGAAGTCAAAAATAGGGGTCGTCATTGAAAAAAAATGAAGTTTACGCCTGTTTTAATATGTAGACGACCCCTTAAGAAAAATCTAACTACACCATTAAAAACTAGACATTATTACAGATCGATATGTACCAGCCGTATGCTTCTACGATAATTTACGGCGAAATTAGGTGGGGGGGGGGGGGGGGCGATTTTTTTTTTGGTGACTGTACATTTTCGATTTAGTAATTCGCTTTTTTACACCCTGAAAAGTACATAATAAAAATCTACATAAAACTTTCTTTTTAAGTGTGATATAATAAACATATACTTTGTATTCTATTATGATTTATTATATGAAATAAATAAGTTATATTGTAATATATGAAATAAAACTGTTTATTTGTTAGATCTAAACAATTACTCAATAAAAATATGTATTCTGCGTTAGATTAATTTCACCTTTATATGGAGTCTAAGATACCTTCAAAATAGTCGGTCAGGCACCACTTTTGTAAAGGCCGTGTTTTATTCTGAGTTAACTGATCTTCTGAGCATGAAAATTTGTCCGATTCCTTGAAAAGTTATGCAATATTTTTAAGGTCCTACTAGAATTTTGTATCTGCTCAAAATAAAAATTAAACTTGACTCATGAGAGAAAACTATATTAGCCCAACAATTAACAGAACAGTTTTTTTTTTTTTTTTTTTTTTTTTTTTTTTGTCAATTGAAGTCCTGTTTATTTATTTATTTATTTATTTTTTTTAATTCTTTTTTTTAGTAATATCTTTTTTTAAAGATCTTATGGTTTTTAACCTGCTTTGTTTAATTGTTACTGCACTGTTCTTGAAGAAATTATTTTGCTGAATACATTTTTGAGTCTTTTCTAAGTTCTGAACATGATATAAAACGATTTTTTAAACATTTGCTTTTTAACTTGCAGTCATCTTGCTTGGAGGAGCAAAGTGGTCACCAAAAGCGAAATTGCTAGTTTAAATAGGCAAAACAATTTTATATCTTGCTAAAAACCTTCTCACCAACATTTCGTCAACATTTAATTAATTTGCCATCTTGCGTATAAAATATTTTTTGATTTTTATTCTAAAATTAATATGTTTTGTGGCATCGTTAATTGCCTTATCTTTGCCCTTTTTGAAATACTTTCTAAAATTGCAATTTTCCTGACAATTATAATTTATTTTTAACACTGGGTTCAATTCTAAAGTCTACGTGGTGGACGACGTAATAAAATCTGTTCGAAAATTTGCTTTTTAAATGATAACATTGGCGGTTACAGATAGAGAAAAGGAAAATATCCAAGTGCGGATTTCCTTTGTCCCTAAGTGTATATTTACGGGGTAATTCCATGGCAATACAGAAATCTTTAACGTATTTTTCCAATATATATATATATATATATATTGTGATTAAATATTAAAAGTTTTGTATTTAATTGAAGAATTTTGAATTTCATAGATCAGCTTTCATGAAATAAAGCTTTAACTTTCCTTAAACTTAATACTCCTACAAAGACATTTTCGGTATCGCATTCAAATACAGTGTATGGATATTCGAAATAGATCTCAAAATCAGTTTTTCATGGAATTTTAGAAATGGTATTTTATATAAATATTGAAATTACCAAAAATTTATGTTTACTATATTTTTAAATTTAATCAGAAACTAAAATTAAATCAAATCTTATAATTTTTTATGAAATGTTTCTTTTAATATATTTTGAGTATTAGCGAACTGTTCGATATTCATTTCATTTACAAAAAGAACATCGTTTTGTAAAATCTGATAACATTTACTGCTATGTTATGTAATTTATTTTATATTTACATTATTACTAAGGAGTTTTTAATTAATATTTTGCGTGATATTCATTAATTTGACGATTCTCTATATTCTCATTGATGAAAATACTTTTATTATTATTATTATTATTAAAGTACTAAACAAACGTCATATCAAAAATTTTTCAACTTGTTTAAATAATCGTACTATATCATCAATACTTTGCGTGAAACTTGATGACTATATCTTCTTGCTTATTCGAAGATATAATTATGATTAATAACAATGTAATTCTTTTTTTTTTTTTTTTTTTAATAAAAATTGCTATATAATATTTATAGTGGAGAAAATCAAGGTAATTCAAAGAACGTATGAACCTTGAAATTTTTCCGGAGAACTTTTAGAACTGTGTTTATTTCACACCACTTTATTTGTAAAATAAATTTCTCCAATATACAGAGGTAGAAATTTTGCGCAGAACTCATACTGGTATTTGTGAAACAATTTTTTTTCTTCTTAAACCAACAATTTTATAAATAATTTTTTTAAAGAAATACTGGTTCTGCATTAAATTTCCACCCCCACCTGTATAACTACGGGCTAATGCAATGGCACAGAGGTAATATTAGTCACATAGAAGGTTAAAGATTCCCACCAATGTTACAATAAAGAAGTATTTATCACATTTTGATAGCAATATTTTGTGATTAAACAGAACAGCAATTATTGTCAGAAAAGACTGGTGGAAGTAGAAATATCGCTCTTTGTGACTCACACTACATTTCGCATGGAATTGCCCTACGATAAAATATGAAGAAAATTACGCTTAAAATACAGCGGTGTGGAAAAAAGGCGGAATTAACAATGCTTCGGAATAGGGTAATTTTATGCGAAATGTCGTGTGAGTCACAAATAGCGATATTTCTACTTCCACCAGTATGTTCTTAGAATAATAGCTATTCTATTTAATCGCAAAATATTACTATAAAAATAACAATAAATATTTCTTCATTGCAACACTGATAGAAATCTTTCACTTTCTATGTGGCTCACACTACTTTTACGCCATGGAATTAGCCAATAATAAATATTGACAACTCTGTCTTTTGTTATTTTATTCTTAGATCCTTACGGTAAATTAGGCATTTCTCTTTAATGCATACTATGCTTAGATAACAGAAAAATATTTAAATGACAACCAATACACCATTTTTGTGTTACAAATTTTCCGTTTTGATAAGCAAGTTAATGTGATTATATGATTTTACTTTTTTAAAACAAAATAACCAGATTCTAATTTGTAAGTAAAATATTGGTTGTTATTAGAAATACGTGCCATACCATTTAAGTAATAATTATTTTTGTGTTCCAGGCTTCGTGAATATTTTTGTTACTAGGAATTTTCGGTATAATATTCTCTCAGAAAGGAAAAAAAAAAAGGATATAAATTTGTTCAATAATTCATAGCTTTTAACTACTACTTTTTTTTTTTTTCTTTTTTAATAAAAAAAATATTTTATAAGTTTTTGTAAAAATTTCCTATGATTAAATAAAACAAAAATGTTCACTCGAGAAACTGCTATAAAAAAAATATATATGCCAATTATGCATAATGTTACTATATGTTGTACTTGCAGGGTATCGACCGTCGAAATCTTTTTTCTCATTCATCTACCAGTATTTTTCTTTCGGAATTTTTAGTAGTAAGTTTGCACGACTAATTAAATAAAAAACTATTATATAAATATACTGGTGGAAGAATCAGGGAAAATTTCGACTCGCGACACCCTGACTTACCTACCTTAATAATTACGATTTATTTCCTTCTATTTGAAATTGTAGTTTAAATGTATTTTTCCATTATAGATTTTCAAGAGCACTGAAATTTTACAAAACATTGTTTATTAACCTTATATCAAATGGTTTCATTTTCATAACTGCTATACTTAGGTTTATTAAATAATAGTTTTCTGTTAAACAACGTGATTATATATACTTGAATAAAAAAAATAAGGGAATCGCAGGCGTTATAAATCCCCCCCCCCACACACACACTTTTTTCTTCTGAATTGGAGTTAAGAAAAATTGCATGCATATGCATTGAAATATATCAGTATTAAATGCATTAAAATTTATTGAAAGCTGTTTAATTTAAAAAATAATAATATTCAAAATTTTAAAATGTTCTATGCTACCAAATTTTAAAAATTTATCCCAATTTTACGTTATTATAGTTTATCATTATATTCTAAACATATTTAGGTATTAATTTGTTGATTTGTTGAAAAGTTAAGTTCTACAAATTACATTTAACTTTTAGTTCTGAAATTTCATGCAAAATTTTAATATTCAAACATAAAAATGGTTAAAAAAGTAAGTTATCAGTGAATTCACAATGTGATACAAAATATGTTTAGCCTATATTGATAAACTATAACAATGTAAAATCAATGAAAGTTTTAAAAACTGCGTAACATGGAGCATTTTAAAAACTTTCAAAATACCCAGCGAAAAAAAAAAAAAGAAAAAAAATCTTCAGAAGAAGAAGAAGCAGAAAAATAAAAATAAAATAAAAGAAAGAACAAAAGACTTGCTTCCACATTTTAACTCCACATTTTATGATTGCACATTTTACTTGCACACTTGATTGCTTGCACATTTTATGATTTTTGTTTCAAATACTTTGAGATTATTGGCAGATTTTAATTCAGATTTTTTTCAGCTGGGTAAATAAATAAATAAATAAATAAAATAAATAAATAAATAAATAAATAAATAAATAAAATGTAAAATTTTATTTAAATATATTTCCCAAAAATTTAGTGTACTTAATATTGAATATATATGCAAACTTTAACAACTCTAAGACAGTAATTGAATAAAACGATATTCAATAATCACCATCCCCAACAATTCATTTTAAAATCTTTTTTTAAGCCATTTTTAAGTTTCTAAAGCCTAATTTAGGGGCACAGAGGTAATGTGAGTCATATGAAGGTTAGATTCCTAACAATGTTACAATAAAGCAATATTTATCGTATTTTTATAGCAAAATTTTGTGGTTAAATAGAATAGCAATTATTGTCAGAACATACTAGTGGAAGTATAAATGTAGCTGTTTGTGACTCACACTACATTTCGCATGGAATTACCCGTTATTTATTTATTTTTGCTGGCCACTTGGATACTTAAAAAATTGAGAGCTCTCAATTTTCAAATTTCAAACTCATGTTAGATGATAATTATTTTTTTTTAGTATAGAAAAGCCCTTTCCTAAAATCATGGATTTTTATCCAATTCTGAGGGGGAAAAAAAATACACTGGCTAAAAGCAGTGATAAGAATTCGTAGTCAAAATATCACTAAATGCATTGAAAATGTGAGATTTTAAAGAAAAATAATTTTCAATTAAATTTAAGGACATCCGGGCGTTTAGTGTTTTATAAATTGCGAGCTCGCTTTCTTCCAACAGAAAGTTACATATTTTATCGAAAAAGAATATTTAAATTTCATTAATATTTCAATTACAGTGTTTTTTTTTTTTTTTTTAAATATGAAGTATTGGTATAAAATAATCGTGTCTTAAAAATTTATGCATCATTTTGTGAGATGATTTTATCAAATTCAGAAACTGGTAAAGCTTTTTTTTTTTTTTTTTTTTTTTTTTTTTTTTGAGAAAGGGGAAAAAATGCTTTTTATACAATTACAATATTCAGTTTTAAATTAATTGAAAGTGAATAAAATTGTTTAACTTTACACGTTTTTTTTTCTTTGGAAAAAATATAATGTTATTGTGTTTTACTTTTTGTTAGTTTGTTTTCAGTACTTAACACTAACAGTAATATTTAAAAGTTTGAAAGCACATGAAGAATTCTTAATTACCCTGATTTCGAAATAAACATAGATAAAGCTAAAATTTAAAAATAATTTTCATACCAAATGTGTGTATTTATTAAAAATAAGATCTCTATTAAAACTGAATATTATTCATGAATATTGATTTATGAAAGGACAAAAAATCCCTCAATTAAACGCGATTTCTTCTGCCAATGCACATATCACTTTTTACCAAAAATTAAAAGTATATATTCGACTAAATATTAAATTATCTCTATTAAATTATCAACAGATCCTGATTTCAACATAAGCGGTTCTAGGAAATTTCTTTCCCACCATACGTCCCCCCCCCCTCAAAAAAAAAAAAAAAAAAAAAAAAAAAAAGTACTGAAAATAAATCCTCACATGTATGTCCCCTGAAAGTTCTTCAAAAATATTAAATTTAAACAAAAATCGAGTTGAAATTTCTGAAATATTGACTATTAGAAATTAATCTTTAATATACCAGTAGTTGGACTATATTAATAATTTAGAAATTTAAATTATTGAAATATTTCAGTTAGAATATTTAAAAATTATTGGAATACTTCAATAACAATAAAGAAATAAAATTATAAAATTAAATAAATTTACTCATATCGTTTCATGATGGAAAGGAAACAATACTAAATTTCCTTAGACTGATTTTAACCCTTAAATGTCCGATTATTTTAAAATCAATTTAAAAATGTTTTACTTCTTTATTAAATAAATCACGGAAAAAGTATTTAAAAAAATAATACTTTATTTCAACTATGGTTTACAGTTAAAAAGCAATTTGTTGCCAAGCGGCAAACACGAGGCATTACAGCTTCAATATTATTCTAATGATACTTTAGAAGACAAAATTGAGTACGTTGCCGAAAGGCAACACTCGACATTTAAGGGTTAAATTCATATTTGTATTCTTATTTAGAAAGTAAAACCCTATAGATACCAACTCTTCCGTTTTTCAAGGGAGACTTTATACCGGAAATTTTTTATAATTGCTTTCGACTTATTTAGTCGTCGAAAATATGTATGATCGATTCCTTTTAAAAAATACCGGTGATAAATCTGATTTAAAAATTACAAAGTTTGGCAACTACTCGAAAATCAAACTAGTATGTTTTGGCCATCCCGAAACATTCTCCTACAGCTTTCTGTACAACACCGCCACACATTGATTAATGTGCACATATGTTTAATTAACATAATTTCTCACAATACAAATTTTATATATGCTATTAATTGCAATTTTAACCAATGTATGCTGAGAGCATGCGAAAAATCATTGTAAGGAATAAGAGCAGCATCACTTGTACGATATACACGCACATTGAACTAGTATAATTTTTTATAATATCTCTCTCATATATTCAGATCAGTGCCTTTATATATCATAGAAGCTGAGATATTGCCTTTTTGTAGACAGGATTAAATTGCTGCATGGTTACGCTGTCTGTTGGTTATTATGCGTCCAAATTAATTCAATATAGTTTCTCATAGTATCCATCTCATGTACGGAATTTGGTGCATTTATATATCATAGAACATATATAACTTTAAGTAAATGGAAAATATTGCAGCATAACAGTACCACCTATCGTACAAAATGCAGCCAAATTCAATCAACATAGATTTTCATTTTTAAAAAATCTTAACGGATTTGGTGCGATAGAAACTGAGATATAGACCTCCAGTAAACCATATGAAATTGCTGCATACAAATTCAATCGATATGTACCCAAATTCAGTCAACATATTCTTCATTTTAGCTATCGTACATATCTTGTGAACTTATATATTATAGAAGCCTATATATAGCCTTCTATTAAATGGGAGAAACAGCAGCGCCACTTATTGGGCGATATAGAGCCCCTAAGTAAAACAATAGACTGGCGCATCACCGCCATTTTTTGTCTCCGAAGAGGACAGCATTCCCGCTTGGCGTCCTTATCGCTTCCCTAATGATTTTAAGAAACCTTGATCTGAAGCTAATCCGGTCAAGATAAAAGCAACAATAATATTCCTAAAAACACATTTTTTTCACAGTACATTCTCAGGATGTCATTTTATTCTGAGGATATCCTATGGATGTACTGGGGTAAGATGTGTTCATAGGGCGGTTTCTGTTTCTTTTATAAAATGTCGACAAAACTCAAATACACAGTAATAGAAGGTCTGTGAACACTTTATATTCACTTCTTGAATGATTACAGCAGTTTATCGCTAAACAAACTTCCATATCATAGTTTACTTAGCTAAAATTATGAAATATAATAAAACAAGTTACTCTAAATCAACGTAAGACGATAAGAAAAAATGTTTGTCGTTTGTTTAACGCGCTGGGTACATGTGGCAACCCTAAGGCAACAAAATGCCTGATGCGCCAGCTCGTATACATAGGAACCTTAGGGCGATGCAGCCCAAAAACTAATCAGCATCAATCTAAGTGAACGTCAAACCAAATATAAACTTAAAAATTAACTTAACACTTTGAATTCCGTCGATTGATTCGTAAAATAGAGCATTCGCAAAATTTTACTAAGGTACTCAGAGGTAAACATTTTCAAAAAATTCTCACGTGCTTAGGACATCTCAAAACGTGTAAATCTATCAAAACCCGGTGGTCGAAAATTTTCATGAATATAATATTTTTTTCTTATATATATATACAAGAAAGTAAAAGATATAATTTCCTTTTTAATTTTCTTTTTTTTTTTTTTTTTTTTTTTTTTTACTTTCTTCCTTATATGTAAGAAGATAATATTGGATTCGTTAAAATTTCCGACCTACGATTTTTGATGGATTTATACGTTTTGAGTATCTTTAATGTTATTTGACCATTTTTGGAAAATGTTTGTCTGAATATGTCTCTGTGTGTTTACCTGTGTTTGTATTTCCAAAATTTTCTTTGAGTGTATCCCATCAAACAATGGACTGATTCAATATAAGTGTATATTTAGTTGGAGCTTGGCTTAAGTTGTTGCTGATTGGCTTTTGGGATATATCGCCCAACATATAGCACTGATATGCTGCATGCATCAAACCTAGTACGCGATATAAATATTTTTAAAAATTATGCTGATTCGGAACGAGCGACAGGTATCGCTGTTGTTAGTAACGTCTTGCGGATTTTCAGATTCTGAATTACTTTTGTTTGAATGAGGCAGATACCAATTTCAATAATCCTAAAAACTTATGATAGAAGAGCCAGATGAAACTTGGAGGAATCGACAAAAATAATTTTGCTGCAGTAAAATTTGAGACAAACAAGAGAGTATTTATCGGAATAACTTATGCACTGCAAAAACCTATTTAGCAATGTTAAATGGCATGAGAATAAATGCAAATGCAAAAGAACACTTAATTTATCTATTATTTATTTGTGGAAAAAGTGATTAATAGTTTTAAAGAAAGCACATTTTATTAAAGATGGAATGCATGTATACACTAAAGAGAAATAATCAAATTATATTTTTCGATTTTGTTTATTTAGAGACGAAAAAGAGGAATAATAATGAATATGAAAATCAGATCAAAATTTAAATTCTGCCGGATTTTAATGTACGTAATTGCTAAATATCAAGTGGTCCTAGTTTACTTAGGTGTTAAATGACGTGAGAACAAATACAAATATAACAAAATGCCTAATTTATCTGTTTTTATTTGTTGGGGGAAAAAATTTAATTTTTTTTTTTTTTTTTTTTTAAATAGAAACGTACTTATAGATGGAAAAAAAGAATCGAATTATTCTTTTTCATTTTATGCATTTTTTGACTAAAAAACGAATTAATAATGTGTATGATAATAATGATTTTAAATCAAAATCCGATAAGGATATTAAATCAAAATTTAAATTGTGAAGGATTTTAATGAACGAGTATCTAAATAGCATGTCCTAGTTTATTCAGTGGTCCAATGACATGAGATTAAATACAAATGTAACGTATTACCTAATTTATCTGCTTCTTATTTGTAGAAAAAGTGATTAATTATTTTAAAGACTGTTTTACTTTCTTTAGTAAAACTGATGCGTTTCCACTTTTTTAAAAGTGGGATAAAAGTGGATCTTTTTTAAATTAAAAAGAAAGAATCAAAATATTCTCTTTGATTTTATTTGTTTAGAGGCTAAATTGTGAATTAATAATGAATAGACATAGCTGCAAACTTGTGCTTTTTTTTTTTTAGCTAACGGAAATTTTTAATCACGTTTTAGCAGTTTTCTATGATTAAACATGATAAACTTTTTTACAAAGAAATACTGGCTTTAAAATCCGTACAAATTGTCACCAATGAATATGAAAGCCAGTTAAAGATTTACATCAAAATTTAAATTCTGAACGATTTTAATGTATATAATTGCTAAATAGCAAGTGATCCTAGTTTATTTCGTGGTCAAATGACATGAGAAAAAACACAAACGTAACATAACACCTAATTTATCTGATTCTTATTTGTGGAAAAAGTTATTAATTATTTTAAAGAGAGCGTATTTTTTTTATTGTGGGAATTTATTTGTAGATGAGTAAGAAATAATCAAATTATTCTTTTTGATTCTATTTATTTTGAAACTAAAAAGCGAATTAGTAATGAATAAAAAAAGTCAAACAGCATAGTCGCTAACTTATATTTTTACTTTTTTATTTTTTTACTGCCGAAAATTTTTAATAGAAAATATTGATAATATTTTTATCTGTTTCCTGTGATAAAATATGATATTGTTTCTAGAGGATTGGTGTTAAAAAAAAAACACCATATTCACCAAAATTTTGAATTTTTATATCAGTTTTATCACCACTATTTTTTGATAGAAATATTTCATATTATTTGTCTACGATTAAATAAAGTGAAAATTGTTATAGAAAATTTCTAGTATGAAGTCTCCCGCCGAAATCGGGAGACTTGGAAACTATAAAAAAACGTAAACGCTGGCACCTGTGACAGGGTTTCTACTGTTAAAGTTTCCTCGATCGTTACACCTAGGAAACTTTGCTATCTGTTCGTATTTTCCCCTAACAAGTTCACCACTGCCTGTGCCTAATTCCATGTGAAATGTAGTGTGAGTCACAAACAGAGGTATTTTTACTTCCATCAGTCTTTTCTGACAATAATTGCTGTTCTGTTTAATCACAAAATATTGCTATAAAAATACGATAAATACTTCTTCATTGTAACACTGGTGGGAATCTTTAACCTTCTATGTGACTCACATTACCTCTGTACCATGGAAATAGCCCACTGTGTTTAATATTCACATTCTATAGTATATTTCTATGATCACTAAACAAGAAATTTGCTATATAAAAATAGTGATGAAAAAGTCAGGTTAAAAAAAAAAAAAAAAAAAGAAAAGAAAAGAAAGAAAGAAAAGGTTGGCCGTAGCAACCCCGGGAGAAGATTTAAATCAAAATTTAAATTATGAAGTATATTGGCGTTCGTAATTGCTTTGCTAAATAGCAAGTGGACCTTCTGTATGTAAAACCCTCTCTCTGTGAGGTACACTGGTGGAAAAAATAGCTCTCAAATAATTAATAATTTTTACTGCTTGTTTTAGTTTTACAATTACAGAATAACAAAGCACGTAATAATTATTTTATCTTTCATTTGAATTAACCCTTTCAAGGGCAGTGGATATATTATCCCCACCTAATTTTAATTCCCAACTGCAAAAATTCCGTACAGAATTTTTAAACAGAATTTTACTTTTATAACTTTTTGGAAAAAATTCATTTAGAGTAGAAGGGTGCTAGTGTGGACACTTTCAACATTTTTTCCCCCAAAAGAAGTACATTAAATAACATTTTTAGTACATCAACTACATATATATATATCTATATCTATCTATATATATATATATATATATATATATATATATATATATATTTACAATAATTTGCATATTTATCTTTATTTTTGATTAATAAATCAAACTATTTGGCGAAATATTGTTTTGAGTATGGAATTAATTTTTTTTTCTCCATACTAGTCCCAAAAGAGTGAGGACAAAACTTATACATTCGTCTTTTCCACACTAGTGTGCTTAGCAAATGTATAAGGAATTTTACAAAACATTTTATTTTGATTCAATCAATGGTAATATAGTATTCGCTGATTGTAAATAAATATCGATAAAGCCTCCTATCATTTCCCCTCCCCCCACCCCTTTCTATAGAGAAATTGAAATTCAGTCTATTCTATCGACAATAACTTTTTGATTTTTTTCAATATTTGCTTGAGATTTTCACATAATACCCTGCATGTAAGAGTCAAGAAATAGCTTTTTTTTTTTTTTTTTTTTTTTTTTTTTTTACGCAGATTTTTGAAAAAAAAAAAAAAAAAAAAAACTTTATAATTCTCTAAATATATGCTCCAGTTTCATATAAGTGAATACCGATAATCAGAAGCTTCATAATCACATGTTACAGCTAGAAAGCTTTTTAAGCATGAATCTTTACATGGTGTTTGCATACATATTGCTTATTTTTATTGTTTACTAGACCCTTTTTTTGTTTTCGGAGTAAACTTTTGCTAAAATGTATGAGATATAACAAGTTCTTTACACTCCCAAAGGTTCAGGATAATTCGTCTGAAATTTAAAATGTCCGGTCATTTATGTGAAGGTAGTGTATTGTACAGTCGAGGAAAAAAACTCAACATTCGATGTTATGTCGATATTAATTAACACAGGAAAATCCAATAGATATCATTCAACGGGAAATTAAGGGTAATTTCCGAAAATGACGTGAAATTTTGAATTTGTTGTCACCTACATATTGAAATGAGCGCTAACTTTTTTTTTTTTTTTTTTTTTTTTTTTTTAATAGCAATATAAAATTACGACTTTACATTCGAATTTTTGAGAGTCTGGCAGTGCAGAAAACAATAGAGTTTGTATACTTTTTCTTTGGTATTTATAAAGTTATAACCGAAAATGTATAGAGTTATAAAAAAAAAAAAAAATGTATATGTTGTGACATCGCTTTTTCCCAGAGGGTGGAGGGGGAGGGTAAATTTTCAATATGCTTATCTTTCAAAAGAATTCGCAAATATATTTTTAAAGCAAATAGTTGAACCATAGATTTGTGATTATTTGAAAAAAAGTTACCAATTTTTTTTAATCATATATAAGTTCTCTCCGATGTTGTCTGCATGTCATGGAATTGACAAGCGACATTTAGTGACATTCAGTGACTACAGTATGAGGAAAATTGTCTGCATTTATCATGGAATATAATTTTAATAATTAATATGTATTGCGTGACTTTGTAGAGGAAAATACAGAAGAAAGCTTTATTATGTCCAGAAAATACTCGTTTGTTAATGTAATCTTAGTGTTATTTTGTTTCCGACTATTATTCTAAACGATAGAGGATTATAGTTATGCTATACTACAGAGGCTGCAATTTAGTTTCACCACAATTAGCAAATTTTTCATATGGACGCCCAGACGGTGTAGTGACTAGCGTCCCTGACTACTACACGGTTGGACCTGGGCTCGAGTCCCGGACAAGGCATGGATGCTTTGTCCCAGTTAGTTGTTGGTAGTGATAACTGCTCAGTGGGTGCCCTTCACAAATGGCTATCAATTCGACGACACCTCGACCAATGCTTAGTCGCAAGTGCCATGCCATTTAATTATTTTTTTTTATATAAATTTTGAAACAAATCGTTATTTTATAACAGTATTGATCTTTTTATTTAACTTTCTGTCAAGTAGAACAAAAGTTGTTGATTACTGAAATATGCTACTGGCCATAAAATTTGTGCAATCTTAATAATGAGACCAATGTTGCATTACCGACTACAAATTCTTAAACATTGACAGCTATCTGTGCATTATGCAAAGTTATTTAAACTTGCATTAATAAAATGTGAGCAAGGAACATTAGGATATAATTTTTGAAGACTTGTTATTTTTAAATAATAGTATAAAGCAACCTTTTAAGACTAAATGAGAACTTCAAATTATGAAATAAAATTATTTAGAGAAACAGAGATAGCATATAGAGAATGTTATGTACATATTATATAATGAGTTTTGTAAATAAAACACATTTTTTGCCAAAAAATAATAAAATATATTTAATAGACTCCAAAAGTTATTATTATTTTTTATTTGGTTAGATACCATTTTTATAAGCTACTTTTCATAACTTAAAAAAAGTACTTTTAAAATGACTTTTAAATACTGAATTATACTTTTAAATGGCGTATGATTTATGATATTTCAAATTACACATAATTTGAAATTTGTAAAATGCGTGTTTAAACCCCAGACATAAACTCTGTTTTAAATTATCCATTATCCAATTCTTTAGTTGTCATAATATAGAACAAGAATAACCTTTCTTAGAATAACAGAATATCCTTTTTTTTTTTTTTTTTTTTTTTGTCCATGGAAAATATTTTGTATATATTTCAATTAAATTATTTTGAGTTCTTTTTTCACTTTTGAAATATCATCAGTTTTAGTGTGTAGGGCTCGCAGCTTCTTAATTTTTTCAATACCGCTATTTCTGAATGATTTACGCATTATTTTCGCATTCAAAGTTTAATTCTAAAATAATGTATTCGATTTTTTTCGCATTATTTTAAATAAGGAAAATATTTCTTTTTGAAGAAAATTGTATTTAACTGATGGGATGCTGCAAGCATTGGGGATAACTACATTTAGAACGATTGATTTATAAAAATAAGTAGTTTTAACATTTTATAAAAATGCTGGAAATTGATTATAATTTCGGCTTGTCTGTATGTCTGTCCGTTTGCCTGTCTAAATGGCTCTCTTTCTGTCCTTCTGTCCGTGCTCTAAATACCCTAAATATTTTCATAACATCTTCTAACTTGTATATGATATTTAGAAATATTTATTCATGAATTCATCAACCGTGAATATTCATTTTAAGTAAATTGGAGTGTAAAGGTTGATATATTTTTATTTACCAACTATGTGAAAAATACCAGAGCCGGGAATCGAACCCGGGCACCTCCGCTTAACGCACGGATGCTCTACCACTGAGCTACCCTGGCTGACAACCAGCTAGGCATTTCTCACATAATATTCGTTGGCCAAGTCACCGAGTCTGCAAACGCAGCTGTATCAAGTGACAATATTAATCGCAGCACAACTCCATAGACCACGAAATTTCAATTTAGAAATATTTATTCATGAGTTCATCAACCGTGAATATTCATTTTAAGTAAATTGGAGTGTAAAGGTTGATACATTTTATTTTATTTTATTTTATTTTATTTTATTATTTTTATTTTATTTCATGTTCACTATTAAAATTAATGTAAACAGCATAACTAATTTGTGTGCAGGGACGTCTAAGATAATTCCAACGTACTGCTGTGTATAAGAGGCTTTTTTAAAATGATATTTAAATAACTAACTACTGCACAGATCCTAATGAAACTGACATTTATAATTCATATTCAGAAAAATATGCTTTCTATAGAATATTGTCTGATTAACATTGATGTTGATAGGGATACACAAAAATATTCATATACATTAATTAATGCCTATAATTGGAAACTGCTGAATTTACATTTTCAATTGTGTCAAGCGTTTTTAACAATTTCCAGCAATGTTCACGAGTGATTATGACATCAGTTAATCTATCTGCATGTCTTTTTGTCTGACTGCCCGTGCTCTAAGATAATTAAATGTTATCAAAAGCCTTGAAATTAATTTATGTGATTAAAATTCACTATAGCATTTTCTCTAATGAAAACGATATAAATAAGGCAATTGGTCTGTATACAGCGAATCTTAAATGCATTTCAGTATATGAGAAGTATATTTTAAAAGCATAGTTTTGTACCTTTATTCTACATTCAACATATATTCTACATATATTTAATATATATATTCAATATATATTCTACATTCTAATAAAATAAGGTATGGTTAGCGTAATTGATTTGTTCCCAGTCTTCAAAATTTGTTCCTAGTTTTTATGCGACTTAAGGGAAAAATTTTCAATGTGAATTTTTAGTACTGCTACATGCAACATTTAAAAAATATACAGGGATTCATAAAAACAAGCTTTTTAATGTTTTCTTTCTAGAAATAAAGCTATAAAGTTGCTTTTGTGAGAGTCTTTACTGTATTGGTAAGGGAAAATATACACTAAGTGACAGAAAAAAAGCCGCACTTGGATCTTTTCCATTTTTCTTTCTGTAATCGCTAACTTTATTGCTTCAAAAGTAAATTTTTTAAGAGATTTTATTACGTTGTGTTCCACGTGCAATTAAAGATTGATCCAAATGTTAAAAACAAGATGCAATTGTTCGAAAAATTGTAATTTTAGAAAGTATTTAAAAAATGGCAAGACTATGTCATTTAATGATAACACAAAAAAATATTATTTTTAGAGAAAAATCAAAAAAATATTTTAATATGTGGGATGTTAAAATGTTTAAATGTTAACAAAATATTAGTGATCTGGTTTTTAGAAAGATATAACATTTTTTGGTTGTTTAAACTGCACATTTGTCCTTAGGCGGCCACGTTACTCATCCAGTCGAGATGACCACAAGTTAAAAAGCCAGTGCTTAAAAAATCAGTTTGTATTACATTAGAACAGAGAAGGGTTTCAGAAAAAGGGTTTAGTAATATAATTTATCTAAATACAGTGCAATAACAATTAAACAAAACAGGTTTAATTGCCAGAAAATCTGGAAAAAATACATTCTTAAAGAAAAGAATTAGAAAACCAAGATTTTAAAGGGTTAAAAATTTAAAAAAGTGATTGGGTTAATTGTTGGGCTGAAGTGGACTCTCTGATGAGTCAAGTTTAATTTATTTCGAACTGACGGAAACAAGCAGATCTGGTCACGGAAATGTGACTGACTTAATGAAAATCGCGCTTTTAAAACAATGACATATTCCCCGTACATTACGATGCGAAAATGCATAATTTTTCAGTGAGTCTGGCAAATTTTCCTATTCAAGGGATCAATTAACCCGAAATAAAACTTGGCCACTAAAAAAATTGATATCTGTCCGACTACTTTGGAGGTATTTCAGACTCTTCCATTATCAGCATTTCAAGATGATAATGAAACTTCTTACATGGCGCCTGTGGTTCGTTTATTTGATTCAAGTTGTTAAAGTTACCTATCCATTCTCATAATCATATATGACTTTGTAACTTATTATAACTTTTTTTTACCTAAAATTAAAACCCACAAAGAATATCGCAGGCTTTCTTCTTTGTTAGACCTGAAAATTGTCCTAATCTCAATCCGCTCGGAAATGTTTAGTCTATAAAAGTGGGTGTGGATTACAAATTTGTAGTCTACAACTTTGCAAGAACTACAAAAAAATATTTATGATATTTAGCACAGTGAAATTTCTGAGTTTCATGTTAAAAATCTGCAAAATACTATGCCATTGCGCATTAAAGCAGTAATTCCATATAAAGGAGGAATTATCCAATCCAGAATACATATTTTTATTAAATAATTGTTTAGATTTAGCAAATAAATTGTTTTATTTCATACATTAAAATAGTACTTGTTTATTTCATATAATAATTCCTAATAGAATACAAATTATATGTTTTTTTATATTACGTTTAAAAATAGATTTTTCTGTAGATTTTTATTAAATACTCCACAGAGTGTAATAAAACGAATTATTAAATAGAAAATGTACATAGGTATCATGTTATGACGTCCATATTATATTAGGTTGAGTCAAAAGTTTTGTCCGTTTTTTATTTGAGTATCGATAAATACGTTATATTAAAGCTGTAATGTAAATGTCATATATATTTTGAAAACTCATTTTCTGCTAATCAAAATGATGTATTTAATTGTTATGCTATTTTAATTTTTACAGATTTATTACGCTTTAAAAAAGTTCAAGTATGTCAAAAAATCGTGAAATAATCTGCAGCCTAAACTTCAACGAGTTCAAACAAGGCCATAATGCAACTGAAGCAAGTTGTAACATATGTGAAATATTTGTTAGGAAGTCTATAAAGGAAAGAACATGCAGACGTTGGTATGCAAAGTTCCGTTCCGGGGATACGCACCGCGGCGATAAAAACACTCTGGGCAATCATGGACAAAAGATGAAAGAACGTTACTTTGTGCGACTGAAGCCGATCCGACTCAAACCACCCGAAATTTAAGGCAAGATTTTAGCACTTTTCAGTCAACTATCAATTGACACCATCACAAAATTGGCAAGAAGGTTAGGTGTAGTCAAATGGTATCGCATGAGCTCAACAAAATGCAAAAGAATCAGTGAAAATCAGTCTGACAATCGTTGCTGCGAGAGTTTAGCCGAGATGGATGGCGTCAAATTCTTACCGGTGATAAGAAGTAGGTACTATACGAGAACAAAAAAGCCGGATGTCAATGGCTCAGCCCACATCAGCTTGGAGTTAAGACGATTCGACCTGGGATGCATTCAAAAAACGCGCCTATGTGCGTTTTTTGGAGGTTGACAGGAGTTGTGCATTGGAAACTTCTTCCTCAAGAACAAACAATGAACTCACATGTCTATTGCACTCAACTGAACCACGTTCAACAGAAACTCGTCAAAAAAGGCTTTAATCCAGCTCGAGTTTTCTTTCAACAAGACAACGCAAGACCACACGTTTAAAACCAGACGAGTGAGAAGCTGAATGAGTTGGGCTGGGAACTTTTCGCTCACCCGCCATATAGCCCTGACATTGCCCCTACACATTATGATTTGTTCAGGTCGCTAGAGCACTTTATGCGTGAAGAGCGCTTCAACAACGAATACGACCTCCGACAAGGCATTGTCGACTTCCTCGCTCAAATAACAGCGGCTTTTTACAACTGTGAAATTTTAATGTTGCAGTCACGTTGGAAAATGGTTGTTGAAAGTAATGGTGTATATGTAATGAAAATATGTTATAATTGTTATATTTTTTTAAATTTTAATAATGATTAGAAACCGGACAAAACTTTTGACTCAACCTAATACAAACATAACAATTTTATTTGCTGGAATCTTTAGTTTTTAAATTATTGCAAACTCAAAAGGTATAAGTCAAATTTTCTGCAGTGCGGCTTTTTTTTTGTCGCTTAGTGTATATATACATATAGTTTTTTCTCCTTTTCTACATTGTTCTACAAAAGCAACCAATACATTAGTACAAAACTTTGAATGAACACCACAAAATTCAAGAACTCGCCTCAATGTTTTCGAGTCGAAAGAAAACACGATCCTTCGTCAGGCGTACAAAATAGGCACGAATGCTGCAAACAAAGCGAGTTCTTGTACTTTATGGTGTTTATTAAAAGTTTTGTACTAATTACTTTTAAATACCAGTTCTATTGTGTTTTCTTACAATCACTACATGCTTACTACATAAAATCAATCTATTTTTACCATGTTTTTATTAATTTCAATTCTTGTTTGTTTGTTTGTTTGTTTTTCCGGTACAAATCTTGCAATCGATTTTTAACTAACTTTTCTACTAGCTAGACATTTGAAAATTTAAGACTAGATCAGAACCCGGTGACAACACAATACTTCGAAGCCCGATTTTCGAATTTTTGATTAGTTTTCTTTTAATTAATTAAAATATGAAAATAATAACCTCCTAATAGCTATAAAAAATAACCATTAAAATATTAGCTATAATTTAATTATTGCCAAAAAAAAAAAAAAAAAAGTTACGAGTTTATTTTCTTTCGACTTAAAAATAGATGCATTTAATTAAACGTGAACGTTAAAAAATTGTAAAAAGTTAAATTATGCATCTCACAAAAAATTGATGTCATTATCACTTTAAAAATTTTATACGCATTTATAAAGCGCTAATGTAGTTCTACAGCTATGATTCAACAGAAAATTTAAAAACATGGTTTATAAAAAGTTTTTTTTAATCTTATAATTATTTTTCAGTAAAATTAAAAATACAAAAATTACTTTTCCGAGTTTTCTTAGTTAAAAAATAAAATAAAATAAATAATGTGTCATCATGCAGGCAAAATACACTGAAGATTAAATGATGCAACGCACAGTTCGAATACATTATAAACACTTTCCAATGTACAGTTGGAAAGTGTTTATAATGTATGAGAACCGCATGATTTTCATTCTTGTTTAACTTAAGAATGGATTTTATAAAATTCAAACTAAAAAGTATTCTTAAATGTTGCACTGTTAAAAGTATTTGTGAAGGGTTTTAAAATTCATAGAATTTGGAAATTAAAACTTGTCGTGCGTATTAATATGAAATACAGTCGAATGCAATGGAAATATTTTCAATGTGCTTGAAAGCATCTAGTCCCTCTTATATATCACATTACGCAATTGCTGGGGGGTTTATTAAATCGAGAATGTTGTCTTTACACTTTAGATGAGGATACATCTCCTTATATTATTAAAATCTGTACGCGTGTGTGTTTTTGTCTGTGTGTGTGTGTTTGTGTGTCTGTGAGAAACGGCTTGAAACGGAAAAGGCTCCACCGCTAACGGTCGCACGGACTGCGAACAGGTACCGTCGGACAGAGAATTTATCGCAGATGTACGATATGTAATTTGCTAAACGATGCGACCCTAATTAGCGGAGATATTAATTAAAATGTCGACCATTGTCTAATGAAAAATGACCCAGAATTCATGATTAAATGCTTAAAAAGCGACATTTTTACGGAAAAGGTGGAAAATAAATTAGAAATATCAGTCGTATCGTTACAAACAAGATACCATTGGAAAGGGCTTTTTTTTCTCAATCCGATGGTTTAAACGGCTTATCGATCGGACAATTAGATTTTTTTAAATTAACTAAACTATAAAAAAGTGTTGGTAACGAATCACAAGAATGTTATCTTTGCAGACATTAAGTCCACAGCAGTCTTCAACGGAAACACATCTGGTATTTATTGAGGTCATGTGTTTCGTAGTGCGATTAAAAATTACAATTTTCTATTTTCTTCAATTTTTCAAATTTTACACATTTTATTTAGTATATAATATTTACACCACAAAACAAACTTGCATTTCAAATTTCATCGATTTTCGTCAATAAACAAAAGATTTACATTTTAATTGCAAATTAAATTTTATCTTTACACGCCGGACATTTTTGCAATATTCTAATACGCGTATTTCAATTTCTAATTACGATTGATTTATTTTTTATACATCATACGAAAGATATTTTAAAGTTCTTTTACATAATTCAAAGTTTTCAACAGATTTACACGTTTTGAGGTCTCCTGAATCAGTGTTCTTTCATGGCACTGTAATATTTTCAAATTTCAATATTTCAATTTCTAATTATGATTAAATTATTTTTAATACATCATTCGAAAGATATTTTAAAGTTCTTTTAAATTATCGAAAATTTTCACCAGATTTACACGTTTTGAGGTGTCCTGATTCAATTTTCTTTTATGGCGCTGTAATATTTTCAAATTTCAATATTTCAATTTCTAATTATGATTAAATTATTTTTAATACATGATTCGAAAGATATTTTAAAGTTATTTTATATTATTCAAAGTTTTCAACAGATTTACACGTTTTGAGGTGTCCTGAATTCGTTTTCTTTTGTATCTCAGCTACTAATTAAAATAATTTCATAAGTAATACATCATTGGAAAGCTTTTTTGAATTGGAATCGACCAGTGGAATACAGAAATTTGTACCGCCAGATGGCGCTGTAATATTTTCAAATTTCAATATTTCAATTTCTAATTATAATTAAATTATTTTTAATGCATCACTCGAGAGATATTTTAAAGTTCTTTTATATTATCGAAAGTTTTCACCAGATTTACACGTTTTGAGGTGTCCTGAATCAGTTTTTTCTTATGATGCTGTATTATTTTCAAATTTCAATATTTCAATTTCTAATTATGATTAAATTTTTTTAATGCATCATTCGAAAGATATTTTAAAGTTCTTTTATATTATCGAAAGTTTTCACCAGATTTACACGTTTTGAGGTATCCTGAATTAGTTTTCTTTGTATTTCAGCTACTAATTAAAATAATTTCATAAGTAATACATCATTAGAAAGCGTTTTTGAATTGGAATGGAACAGTGGAATACAGAAATTTCTACCGACAGATGGCGCTGTAATATTTTCAAATTTCAATATTTCAATTTCTAATTATGATTAAATTATTTTTAATACATTATTCGAAAGATATTTTAAAGTTCTTTTAAATTATCGAAAGTTTTCACCAGATTTACACGTTTTGAGGTGTCCTGATTAGGTTTTCCTTTGCATCTCAGCTAATTGAGTTAGACCGTTCAAAATTGGTATACGTAGGTTAATTAGGAGGGGCTGAAAGGGTGGGGAAGAGATAGGCGTGCACCGCGCGCGTATCCCCTAACTTGTGCGCGCAGAGCGCACGGGACTGCGCGGCCGAAGGCAGTACGGACCAGGTCCGACTTTTTAACCGATGAGAAATGATTTCTTTCATTTTTTTTTTCTTAAGAATAAAAATTTGATTTGAGAAGGAGTATATGCGCGCAGCGCGCGTATACCTTCACACGTGCGCGCGCAGCGCGCATGGGTTAGTGCTGCCGAAGGCAGTGGGGACCCGGTGTGAGTTTTTAACCGATCAGAAATGATTTTTTTTTTAGGGGGCACGAAGGGTCAAGGAAGGAATACGCGAACGCAGCGCGTGTATCCGTGAACTTGTGCGTGCGCAGCGCGCACGTGACTGCGCTGCCGAAGGCAGTGGGGACCCGGTCCGACTTTGTACCCGATGAGAAATGATTTTTTAAATTTTCTTTTCTTAAGAATAAAAATATGACTTCAGGAGGAATATGTGCGCGCAGCGCACGTATACCTTCATACGTGCGCGCGCATGGGTCTGCGCTGCCGAAGGCAGTGGGGACCCGGTGCGAGTTTTTACCCGATCAGAAATGATTTTTTTAGGGGGCACGAAAGGTCAGGGAAGGTATACGCGCGCGCAGCGCGTATATCCCTTAAGTTGTGCGCGCGCAGCGCGCACTGGACTGCGCTGCCGAAGGCAGTGGGGACCCGGGCCGACTTTTTACCCAATCAGAAATGATTTTTTTTAAATTTCTTTTCTTAACACTAAAAGTTACTGTTAGTGATTCATTAATTTTACTGATTCTTTTGAAAATACTGACCCGCTAGCGGGCGAAGCCAGCTAGTATAATATATAAAATTTGATAGGAAAAAAAAAGTCTTATTTAAATATTAAAATTTAGATTTCCTGTAAGTTTTTCTTTTCTTAAAAAAAAAAAAAAAAAGGCGGAAAGAGCTTGTTCACCACTATACAACGGTTTGAAGCAATTTTAAGACTCTTGTTTATTGCATAAACCAGAAAGAAAGAAATAAAGGTTACAAATTCTACCAGATAAGAATCCTACGTGACCAAAGAGCATCAAAAGCATAAATATTCTAAACTCCCACACGACAAGGGGGGGACCACAGCCAACATTATATCGAGAAGACAAAGTGGAATAAGTGGCCGGAGAAAAATTTTCCTCGTGACAAGGGGTCACAAAGATGAAAAATATGTGAATAGAAAATGTGGTAGGCGCTGAAAATAAACTTCCCCATTTACACAAATATTATACCTAGGGTGCCTCGATAAGATAATATAGGCACCCTAATTGTAATTCACCGTTGGGCTAGCTGATGGACGAGAGGTACTAGGTTTAATCCCAGATTACTCTCGCCAGCCTAGCTGTTTTAAAATTTCTGTGGTTTTCTCCAAAACTTTCGTAAATATGGGCTAAGATTCATTAGAAAGAACTTTTGGGTGAGCATACTACGAAGGCCTAGGACCCTCGCGTAGTCAGTTAGCCTTAATCATAACCTATCGTAATTACACTAAGGGACAAAAAAAAAAAAAAAAAAAAAAAAAAGCAGCACTGCAGAAAAATTCACTTATACCTTTTGTGTTTGTGGTAACTTAAAAACTAATGATTGAAACAAATAAAACTGTTATGTTTGTATGATTCGGAAGTCATAACATGATACGTATGTACATTTTGGATTTAATAATTCGCTTTATTACACTTTACGAAGTGTTTAATAAAAATCTACTTAATATTTTCTTTTTAAACGTAATACAATAAACATACACATTATATTCTATTATGATTTATTATAGGAAATAAACCCGTTATAATTTAACGTATGAAATAAAACTATTTATTTTTTAGATCTAAACAATTACTAAATAAAAATATGTATTCTGCACTGGATAATTCCACTTTATATGGAATTACTGCTTTAATACGCAATGACATAGCATTGTACAGGTTTTTAACACGAAACTCAGAAATTTCATTGTGCCAAACATCATAAATAATTTTTTTTTCCAGTTTTTGCAAAGTTGTAGGCTACAAATTTCAAATCCCCGCACTCTTTTATAGACTAAACATTTTGGAGCGGATTGAGATTAGGACTATTTTCAGGTCTAGTAAAGAAGAAATTCTACGATATTCTTTGTGGGATTTAGCTTTAAGTACAGAAATTTTATGATAACATACAAAATTATAGATTCTCATGGGAATGGATAAGTAATTTTAATAACTTGAATCAAATAAACGTACCACAGGCGCTATGTAACAAGATGCATTATCATTTTGAAATGCTGATTGTGGAAAAGTCTGAAATACCTCCAAAATAGTCGGTCAGGCATTATTTTTTTAATAGCTGAGTTTTTTTTCGGGTTAATTGATCCCTTGAACATGAACATTTGCTCGACTCATTGAAAAAATATGCACTTTCATATCATAATGTATGGAGAATGTGTCATTGATTTAAACGCGCGATTTTCACTAAGTTCGTCATATTTTCCTCATCAGACCTGCTTGTTTCTGTCTGCTCGAAATAAGTTAAACGTGATTCATTAGAGAGAACCACATCAGCTCAATAATTAACTGGCCATTTTTAAATTCTTTTAACCCTCTGAAGTCTTGCTTTCCTAATTCTTTTCGTTCAGAATGAAATTTTTTCAGATCTTCTGGCACTTAAACTTGCTTTGTTTAATCGTTGTTGCACTGTATTTAAAGAAATTATGTTAGTAAACACTTTTTCTGAATCTCTTCTATGTTCAAAATGTAATACAAACTGCTTTTTTAAGCACTGGCTTTTTAACTTGCGGTCATCTCTATTGGATGAGCAACGTGGCCGCGTAGAGACAAATTTTCAGTTTAAACAGAGAAAAAAATTTATATCTTGCTAAAAACCAGCTCACCAATATTTAATTAACATTTAATCAGTTTGACATCCCACATATTAAAATTTTTTTTGACGTTCAATCTAAAATTAATATTTTTTGTGGTATCGTTAATTGCTTTATTCTTGCCACTTTTTGAAATACTTTCTAAAGTTACAATGTTCGGAACGATTGCATCTTGTTTTTAATACTAGGCTCAATCCTAAATTGTACTTGGAACACAACGTAAAAAAAAAAGAAAAAAAAAATTCGAAAATTAACTTTCAAAACGATAAAATTGGCGATTGCAGAAAGAGAAATGGAAAATATCCAAGTACGTTTTTTTTTTTTTTTTTTTTTTATTATTTTCTTTTGTCCCTTAGTGTAATTATTTTTCTGTTCTGAACTATTTTAGAAACAATATTCTACAGATTACATAATAGATTATTTTTTTTTCAGAAAGAATCATGTTTTATTAATTTCAGCATTTGAACCTTCACCATCAGATATTTCTTCAAATTTTAAAGAAAAGTAACAGGAAACTTATTGTATATATACTTTACATCTATTGTTTAAACAGAAAGAAGTCTTTCTTTATCTTTTAATTTTGTACCGGAAAAAATTTCTTGTGTCAACTATCATATTTTAAACTCTCCGTGTATTCATTTGACCCTTTTTGTAATTATAAATAAGATCGCTCTACTACTTTTATTATTATTAACTAACTTGATTGAAGATCACGTAAAAACACGTAAAAAAAAAAAAAAAAAAAAATGTATGCGTCGCCATAGTATACAAACGCTAGTGGCACTTACCGTTGTCATTGCTAAGGATAAAATTAGATTGATCTAATCAGGAATGCGTAAAATAATTTTGTTAAATTACGTAACGGTTTAGAGAAACGCCAAAAAGCGGGGTTTACTATTCAAAATAAGAAAATACCTCGACGACAATATGTTAAAAATACTTCGTATCTATATGGGGTTTTTTTCCATTAAAAATTTTTAACAGTATTTGTGAGAATTTATTTTTTCAACAAATAAAAACTCCATCTTAATGATATATGCAACATTTAAAAAAAAAAAAAATGTGTACGTCAAGTAAATGTGTATAGACTTTTTATAAGAGAAAATTAAGAGAATATTTTTTTCTAGGATTATTTTACTTTAAAGTGAATCTATTACTAAATGAAGTTAAAATTAAGAGAATATTTTTGTCTAGGATTACTTTACTTTAAAGTGGATTTATTACTGAAAGAAGTTCTGTTTCATCTATACTTAAAAAATAAAATAATTTAAATTGCAGTACTAGTATTGAAACTTTTACTATGTTCTAAAAATTTTCAAAATATTATATTACTTCTTTATTTTTTTACTTTACTTTCTTTCTTTTCTTCTTTCCTTTTTTTTTTTTTTGAAAATTATGTCCAAAGGAGAAAAAACAAATGTAGAATTTAGTTTCATTCATGATTCTGAAGATGTGTCATATTCATCAAATTGGCTATTGTTTTACGAGTATAAATTTTATTTCGCGGTTAGAAAAATACTAATGAATTCTAACTTTAAATCTTAAATCTTTTGTACAAAGGAATCTTTTAAAAATAGTTAATGGAATCTAGGTTTCTACGATTGAAGAATAAAAATACTTTTAAAAGTTTTTGAATAAATGCAGTGATAAAATCTTTTTGATGATATATAACATATTTAGAATATATTGTTTTTTCTTTACTCTTCAAATATTTTTACATTTTTAAATCCATTTTATGATATTAAAATGGTGTTTTTACAAATATATATATTAAACATTTATAAAAGTATTAAAATTTATCTTGGTTTTCCATTAAATTATCGAGTTGATAAGAAATTCATTTTATCTTTTAAATGATTTGGAGGACATATTTTAGTCATTATATGAGCAATAATAATCTTTATTTATTCGTAAAAAAATATTATAACAAATTACCCGTAGGGAATAATTTTAGGAAAATAGTACCTCTAGTATGAATTTGATACAACTGAGGAACTGCAATAATGGATCATTCGATGAGAAATGTATGCAAAATTTTCAATATATTAAGGCAAATATTTTATTTATAGTTCTATTAAATACTACACATTGAAGTTATTTTCTTTTTAATATCGTTATAATATAATCAGAAGTCATATAATGTACATTGAATATTAAATTATGAATTAATTTCTCAGTATTTTTTGCGGAAATAAAGATTTGTGAGGAAAAAAGCAATGAGCTCGAGCATGAAATATGAGAAAAACTCTGAATACTCACGTGATAATTATACCTAATAATACCCAGAGGAGAAATAATTTACATTCACATAGGATAGAATGTAAAAAAAAAAAAAAAAAAAAAAAAAACATACCGATTAAAAAAATTCAAGATTACATCCAAAAATCTAGACTAGACTCTATCTCATGCATAAAATGTAACGAAACTTATAAAGACTGGTAAAATTCCCTATGACCATGAATACAAGCGATACAACGATGTGGAATACAGAGGTCGTTCATTTCTGAATTTTGAGTTAAAATTATTCATTTCTGAAGAACCGAGTTAAAAAATTCCTTGATCATTTGAAATACCTCCTGATCAAGTAAAACACTCAGGGAAGTTTAATTACTATGGATTGTAAAATACTGTGGTTATATAATATTAAATTAAAATACGAAGAATACTTTAATTTATTCTATTTTTTTAATTATAATAAACAACCTTTCAATAAATAATACATCTAAATTATGCAAATATATATTATGAGAAAGAAAGAAAAGAAAAAGAGTAGGTAAAGTGCGCTGCTGCATCTCTTGTAAAGAAAATATGATATTCATATTATATTTATTATATTTTCATTAGCAAATAATTGAGCTAAAACTGGTTGACCTAGGTTGAATCTGTTCAGTTCCCCATTATATATACGTTCTTATAAAGTTCTAGTGCAGGACTTACTATATTCCTGTGTGTTAAGAAAAATGAATTTTGATCGGTCGCTCGACCGACACTGTGGCAGATTGAAATGCTCCGCCTGAAAGGCTACCTTCCATACAGTTCGATACATTTACCTTATCTCAATTTGTTAACTTATTTTATTAGGGTCGGTTTCGCAGTTTAGTTTTCATGCAATTGCATACTATTTCCAATGCAACGATTCCCATAATACAAATTTATATGAAATATTGCTCTATTCTACTACATCGGAGGAAAAAAAAAACACTTAAATTTTAAATAACTCACGAAATTTTCAAATTATAATATTTGTAGTCAATGATGTTCAAGCCAGTATCATAAATGATATTTTAAAAGTGGTCTGACATCTTTACCCTTCAAAATGGATGTTCATGCGAAAACTTTCCCTATTCTGGCATGTTAAGAAATTTGTAATTTTCAAATAACTTTCGAAGTTTTCAAAGCTGAATTTTATTGATAATTATGTTTGTGCCAGCGTCATACCTGATATTTTAAAGCTAGTCTCACATAATTACAGTAAAAATATATTTGGTGTTAAAAATTCGGTCTGTCAGCTGCAATGCATAGTTGGACCCTTGTTTGAACATTACACTGCGCACGTTGTAGCCATACTTGCCAACATCCTAATTGATATTCCTTAGTATTTTAAGCCCCGCCTGCTTATTTATTTATTTATTTTTTCGCACCAATATTTTTTTAGAGTATTTTTCTTCTTACTTAATCGTAATTGTATTTAGAGAATATTACTCTAAAAATTTACTGGTGGGAAAAAAAGGGTGGGACTAACAGCATTACGGAATATTAATTAGGATATTGGCAAGTATGGTTGTAGCGTATCGGGTGACACGCAGGCTACGTGGGTCATTCTCACATAATGGTAAATTTTGTGTCCTTGGCTAAAAAATGTTACTTGAGCAAGTCAGCTATGAAAGTTAAAATTTTTTTTCAACAATTCTTTTCAAGCACTACACTGTGCAGTAATTTGAATATCAAAAAAATTAAAATTTCAATATTTAAAAAAATTTTAAAGTTGTAAATGTCATTACCAAGGCTCGTCCCAAACTCCAAACTTTATTATTTGAACCTTTATTTTAAAGAATTTAAAAATTTAAAAATAAAGCTAACAATTTTCTAGGTATATTTAATGTTTCTATTTTTAATATATTTGGAACTTTAGACATAAAAGAAAAAATTCTATTAATTATTCTTATTTAAAACTTGTCCCTATGTGTAACTGTCATTACCAGGGTGCGTAAGTTTTTTTTCAGTACCTCACTACTAGATGGTGCTGTCATAATTATCAACCTGTCAAAAGTAAAGTATTTCATGCACTTACAAGCAGACAAGTTTTTTTTAGTTTAAGTAAATACAAATTATTTCTTTTTGCTGTTTTTGTTCTAAAATTATAGTCAGTGTATTTATTGTGTGTCATTACAAAGTCCATTATTACAGAAATACACAATTAATAAATTTGAATTTGCTGAATGATTTATAAAGATCCTTGGGACCGCATACAGAATAAATATTGCATTAGCTTTTAATTGTTATAATTTAGCCATAAACAGGCTTGACATTAAAAATGTCATTACCAAGGTGGTCATTACCAAGGTGTTCTGAAAACATGGTAATGATGTCTAGGAACACGTTAATGACTGTTTTAGACGCCCCCCCCTTTTTTTTTTCATTTCATAACTGTTCATTAGCAGAAATTGCCAAAATTCCATTTTATGGACTAATTTAGTCTATCATAAAGCTTTTTGTCTCATTTGACAGAAAGTTATGGGATTCATAAAGTGAAAATTATTCCAAAAATCTCACCATTGATATATCATCTAGACATTTTAATTTTTCTGTTGCAAATTAGAATGATAAATACAGCTATCCATAAATAAATGTGTAATTATTTGGCCATTGGTCATTTCTGTGGTTCTGTCTGTCATTACCAAGTTCACAAATGTCATTACCATGTTGCAATAGAAAATTAAAAAATTAATTTAAGCTTTAATTAAGGCAAACGATCTCTGCTGGTAATTTTTTCCTCTATAGGAGACGTGGATAATTGCATTAATGTAAAAAAATCAGGAATTAAAACAATTTTATTTTTATTTTTTTCTGAAACCAATATTTACCATTATCTGAGAATGACCCACGTAATGTTCAAACAAGGGGCCAGATGTGCATTGCAGCTAACGGACAGAAATTTGAACATTCAAATTAAAGGTTTCTTGCAAAAACTGCAGGGTTGGTGCGGTTTGTATATTTTTCCTGGATCTTTCTTCCCAATATTTATATAGTGATATTCAATACTATGATTTTACAATCAATTACGAAGAAAATTGCAATATAAAATAGTAGTGGAAGAATCAGAAAAAAAGGGCGGGACCACATCAACCCTTAACTAGTTTCTTTTCCTTTCTTTCTTTTTTTTTTTTTTTAGATCGATTTCTCATGTTATAGTGTATGTAATCGCTAACCACAAATACTCGTTTTAAGAGTTTTAATTTAATTATTCATGCCCGCAAAGTGTTATTTCGTACTAAATCGATGCTGTTTTACAATTTTGTAATTCACTTTTCCCTCTATCTTGTACTGTTTTCAAGATAGGAACACTGACTTCACCCTTATACACCAGGTGGCGCTGTGAGCGATCACATAATGTGGTGCATAGGCATTTTACTATACCTAGACACCACTTTTATGAATATAGCTGCAGCCGTTCAGCAGTTAAAAGGGGAGAACGAACACCAGAGGACACACTGTATGTGTGTGTATGCATGTGCGTCTTCTTTAAAAGAAAACAGATACACTCTTAGCAAGCATACCATATCGTTATTTTATTCTTGTAATTTGAATTGTGTTTAATATATTAAAAATATAAGGTAATGAATAAATAATTTAACACATTTCTTATCATTTATTAAATCTAATAATTGCCTCGCAAAGTTTCTTCATTTATTTATCACTGCCAAAAATATATTAAAAGGAAAGGAATTTGATTTATTGCTTTGTAAATTTGTTAAGATCTTCATGAAAACGGACCTAGTATAAACTCTCTTTTCCCCTTAAGTTATTTTTTTAAGTTTAAAAGAAATTCATCTATTATTATTTAATTTAATGTGAACAAAAATTTAATGCACTTTCATGCTTTATATAAATATAAAAATATAACCAAACTATTTCGCAGCTAGATATTTTATAATAAAACAGTTTTGAATTATAATGCTTCAAATAAAAATGAAAATGAAAATGAAAAAAAAAAAAGGAAGAAGAAAGAAACGCTTTAAACAATCAATAAAAAGGTCAATATTTTCTCTTTTTTAGATATACAAATAGAAACTTTTGCAATTATGTCGCAAGCAAAAGTTTGTACACTGCTTGATGAGAAGATCAAACATTAAACACTAACTCTTAAAGCAGTTGTAGGAAACAAGATTAACTTCTTAATTGTATTTCATCCCAAAAGCTAAAGAATTTCCCTGCTTTATTTCTTAAAGTATGAGAAGAAAGAGTCCAGTGTGGGTAATTAAATTTTCTGTGATAACTACGGATTAAGAAAACATGACAATGCCTATGAAAACATTAAGGAAAATTAAATTGAGTTGTCAGATTTCTCTCGCATATAAGAAAGCATGTCATATAAAATATTTTATTATTGTAGAATGAATATCTTCTGTAATTAGGGTTATTTTTATGTATTAATGTCATTCTAAAATTTTATTTAATATTATGCTTTTATGTTTGATATAACTATAACTGAACATAATGTCAAAAATTCACAAATTACAAAAAATCACAGCTCTTAGACTTCCAGAGTAAAACGCGTACGCATCTCAGTTTCATGACAACTATTTCCTACTAGAAATATATGCATAATTAAGTCTAAGAATAATGTAATTAGATATATTTCCTATTCGGATAACTGCAAAAAGAACAAGCATTCTTATTTTTATCTTTAACACAAATATTTCTAAACAAAAATCTTCACTTTATATGTTAGTTCAACATTATTATAAAATTTGCTATTCAGAAATAGGTGTACTATAATTAGGAGGTTTTATGTGATACTTTTAAGAAAATGGAAAAAATTGCTACTTTTAATGAAATACTTTTTCATGACAAAGAATTTATTTTGATGTTTTTTCATAGCTCCTTTTAGGGCTGTAAGGAATTAAAAATGTATCATCCTACTAATTAAAAATTCTGTACAGAATCAGAGCTGCCAATGTTTTTAATTTATTCCTTAAGATCGTTAGTCAAAGCCTTTTTTTCCCACAACTTTTTTTGAAGAGTAATTTTCTTCTTATTTGATCGTAACAGGGATGGAACACGGGCGCAGAATTCATACCACTATCGATGTAAGAAAATTTTCTACCTCTTAAATCGACGATATTATAGGTAGAGAAATTTCTTAAACACATTCCGGTATGAATTCTGCGCCCGTGTTCCATCCCTGTCGTAATCAAAACACTTTAAACAGGGTTCTCACGGTGCTAATTTTTATAGGCACACTTCCACCACTATTACCTTAAAATAAAATTCTTTTTAAATATTCAGTGTAGATTTAAGAAGAAATTTATTTTAAGATAATATTGGTGGAAGAGTGCTTATGAAAACGCGTGGTCGTGGGAACCCTGGCTGGAAATAATTCTCATAGTTGCCAACTTTTACGCTTTTTGACTACCGGAAAAATTTTATAAATTTTTGCAACAATTTTCACTGCTTAGATACAATAAAAATTTATATTAAATTTCCTAGTAGCGAAAAGGCGTAAAAGTTCATACTTATGCATTTTTAGGACTATTATTTTCTAGTATCGTAGTTGAGTTTGAATATTAGATTTCTGTTTCTATAGTTATAACTTATGCTAGGTTATTAGCTTGCCTTGCAGCAGCTGTAAGTTAATGACGTATTTTTTGTGCGACCGGTATTAACATAGAGTGATGAAGTTTTCTTATACCCACGTCGATCCTAATTCTATCTTGGAAAAATTTACTCTGCAGAGAAAGTAGTGTGAAAAAAATTGACAGGTGCGCTAAGCACAGAGTTGTCGTTCCCCTTAACTTTTTCCATCAGCAGTTTTGTAACGCTTTCTTTACTTTACTGAAAGTTGACTGATTTTTTTGTAGTTGTCTGACTTTAATTTACTGACTGATTTAAGTTGAGTGACTTTAGTTGACTGACGTTAGTTGACTGACGTTAGTTGACTGACTTTAGTTTACTCACTTTCTTTACTTACTTTCCTTTACATATTAGAAAAAAAATACTGGCGGAAAACGTTATGAACAACGGGAACTTTGGTTACGGAATACATTAAAAATTTTGACAATTAAACAGAAAATCAGCTATAGAAATCAATGATGCGGTAAAGCTTAACAATCGTCATTATTATATGCAATGTTATTTAATACTAAAAGAATAATTTTTTTTTTTCATGATTACTGAAACGTTAAAACATCCATGAATCGAGAAAATATTTTCCCTTTGCTCTTGCAGTGTTGATAGACTACGTTTTGATTATGATGTCTGCATGTTAGCCATTTTCACATAATGTAAAAACGATGGATATCCATATACATTTTTTTTTAATAATCAGGTAAGGCGTTAGGTCTAAGTAAGAAATGCGATAATCCCGATCTTCCTTTAAGAAATAAACACCAGTCGTGTAAATCTTAAAATTATTCCCTAATAACAATCTGTATTATTTTAAACATTTAAATTTAGAAAAGAAATAAACACGTGTTAAATATTTGAATTTGTTATAGAAACTGTTCATTTCTCTTAATGTAAGTTTTCTGTGAAACTTTATCATATTCATTAAAACACCTTTACAGATAATGGATTGTCTGTTTGAATTATCCCAAGTTGTGTGTTACATCTGTAGTATGAGGAATGTTTTCATTTACAAATTTTATCTCTTATATATGAAAGTGTCGAAGTCATCTGAACAAATAAATAAAAGGACAGAATGAAATAAAAAATATTTATATATAATTTCCAATAATGATACTCATGAATTATTAGAAAATTTATAATCTTCGTGAGTACACTTTTTAGATTTTTAAAAAAGATTTTGTTTAAGTTTATTTTAACTGAATTAGAAAAATAGGATGATATTAAAAGTGCAGTGTTGTCAGATCTGGCGGATTTTTTATTCAATAATCACCACTAATTTTTAATAGTAATGTTTGCCTGATCACTTCGAAGATTAATCGTCTATTGTATGTATGTCAAATATCACTCCTCAAAATTATTGCGGATTATTGAATTGAAAATCCGCCAGATCCGGCAACGCTGGTCACTTGTTTATCAGTTCACAGTTCTATAATTATAGTAACCAATAGTGACAATTTTATATTTGATTTTTTAATACTAGAATAAATAGTGATCATAAACACCTTTCTCTGAGAAATAGAAAACAGTATTTTATCGTATCGCCATTTAAGTTCACAAATCATTTCAATGAAATTGCGATTTATTCTGGTGCACACAAACCTCGTAGAAGTTTGAAAATGTGTATAGAAATTTTCTGTGTATTTAATTTTATATTTAATCCTAAAATGTGGAGGGTCTTAAAACAGAAAATTCGTTTTTTAAAAAAGATAATTTCTGCTTGAAAAAATAATATGCTTAGATTGGCATGTGGGTTATGCATTTATATATATACAGTAATCGCCGCTTAATAAAATCACTGGTTAATAAAATCAGCCGCTTAATCTGATCAAATCGTCAGGACCGGAATCAAATCAATACAAACTACTTTTAAAGCCGCCGCTTAATAAAATCAGCATCGCCGGTTAATAAACTCAAAAATATCTTCTCAGCAACCAAAAATATCATTTATGCACACTAAAATTTTTTTTTATTTACATTGTGATTTTTTTTTTTTTAATAGAAAAATAAATTAAAGCACAACAAACCCTCCGTTATCGCTCATTGTTCAAGATTTTATACTTGCAGCACAGTTACAAATTGAACACGCCCCGCAACTTGTCTCCGTAACAATTTCAAGGAACGTATTTTTCAAAGCGCAGTAATAAAATACAAATTTGGTTTGAAATGATTTTTTCCCCCCTAATTATTAGAAGGCAATTTCTAGTTCTTATTTTGAAATTACTATAATTCATGAGGTTTAAACGGAAAGATTTTAAATTTATAAGAACAGCGTGAACTTTGGGTAAAGTAATGATGATTGTCCTCTAACGAAAATGCACGGGAACTTACAATGCGTTTAATTTACTTATATCAAAGAAACAATTAGTTAATTATCTATCAAAAATTAATTAATATTGTTTACTAATTATATTATTCGTTACCTTATGAAGTTTCTTTCGAAATTCAGGGAATAATACGTTTTCCTTAAGGGCAGGAACGTTCGCCGGATATAAAAATCAGCCGCTTAATAAAATCACTTTGGTTCAGAACGAATGTGATTTTAATAAGCGGCGGGAACTGTATATATATATTAGGTTTTACAAGGAAAATCGCAGATTTATAATTTATCAATATAGATTTTGTAATAAATTTGACATACAATTGCTAACCAATAACTTCAAAGTCTTTTTTTTTTTTTTTTTTTTTTTTATAAAAATTTGTATTTTAATGTAAAATTTGTTGTTTTATGACGTGTTATATAATCATATAATATTTAAACTAACAAATATAAAATCTGAAAATGTAATTTACGCCGAATTATTAAAATCTTTCTAAATTTGGTAATACGACGTTTTTTTTTTTTTTTTTTTTTTTTTTTAATATATGTATATTATTTTCAGTTTTCACTTATTTGTTATTTGGAATTTAATAATAAAATTTTCTAAACACGGCTCTGTATGTTTTTCATGAGATATCACTTTAAATTTGAGATAAATGTTGTATGGCAATCTCAGAGTTGATTGCGTTGAAACAATCTTTAAGTGGTTCATTATTATTATTATTTTTTTTTTTTTTTCAGAAAATATTCGGATTTACGTGAGATAAAAGGAATGACTATTTCAAAATGTATCTCCCCATATTACAATAGAATACATAGGAACGACTTTATAGACACAAACTAAAAAAGTCTGAGACAATTTAGCTCTCAGACTATGATCAGATGTCCTTTCAAGATCTACTTACAAAACAATCTTCTAAAAGCGAATGCTCCAAATATTCAGAAAACTTCTGCTGATTTTACTGATGTGAGTGACATAAGATCAGTCAATTTTACATGCTGAATGCCAGTAGTAAACCTTAAAAAAAAAAAAAAAAAAAAAAAAAAAAAAGTACTTGGCGCGAAAAGGACGAAGATACCACACGATTTGGCGAACAACGATCTTTCGCTCCAAATGCAAGTAATTTTAATGCATTTGAAAATTACTTGCTGCACAAATGCTTACTGAACACTAAATAGCGTAATACAAAATAACTTTTAAAATATTTGATGCAATAGTTGAAATTTTTACATAAGCTTGTATAGTACATAGCTGCTAACTTTTACATTTTTCTAATATTAGTTTAATTGTGTAAATATTCTATTTTATTAAATCAATGAAAATAGCTACAGAAACATATGAAAGTTTTCTATTAAAATTTTTTTACGAGTCAAATAAAGTAAAACTTGACAGCTGTTATAGTATGCTTAATTCGGTTGCTGTTAAAGCTATTTAATTTAGCACTGAAAAAAAAAGTACATATATGTAAAAGTATGTATCCTACAAGTAACAGATATTTAAGCTCCAGTCATGCTTCATATACAGACTAGTTAAAAACGTACATGCACAAACGGCACGTGTGGGTGTGTCAAGTCATGAGGAGTAAGAATTACATAAGAACTAAGAGTCGGAAACGCGATTGTAACCCGCTAGAGGGTGATAAACTTTGGCCAATTTGTACGCACAACAAAACACACAAATGACGATGTGAAGCATGCAAATGGGGTACATTTTGAGCATTTCTTATGAATTGTAACATTTTCATTTGTATTTTGTAGTCCAATTACGTCTTTTGTAAAACAGGCTTTTTTACATCGTTTGTTTTCTTTTCTTTGCGTGACAGTCACGACGTTTCGATCTCTAGTTCCTACGTAATTCTTATTGCTTATGATCTGACACATCGTGCCATTTGGGCATGACCTTTTGAACCACCCTGTATACTTAGTTATATAACGGATAACTGAAAAATGTTTTCTACTTTTCAAGTTTCAAATATATATTCATAATTTTAATTAACTTTTAGGATTTGAAAACTCACATTAATTTCCGTTTTCAGTTGAAAATTATGGTTTTAGAAATCAACATGTACAGATGTAGTCTGTTTAGATGTATTTCAAAAATCTTGTTCATTTTGCACAAGGAACTAAAATTACGTGCAATTGTAACTATTCAAAGTATACTTTAATTTATTTTTTTCTGGTGTGTAAATTATCTTACTGTTTCCAACATCTTTTTTGACAGATCCTCACTTTTGCTAGGAATACATTTCGTATAATATTTGAAAAAAATTATCAAAAATAACTTTAATGAAGAAATACGGCTTCAGAATCCAAAACATTTTCTGTATTTGAGCCGAAATCAGATTTATTTATTTATTTATTTATTTATTTTTTAACTAACCCCTATCAGAAAAAAAGAGTATCGACGATATATATATATATATATATATATATATATATATATATATATATATATATATATATATATATATTTATATTTTTTTTTTTTTTTTTCTTTCTAGGGGAAAGGTGTGTGAGTTACATCTTCTGATGTAGCATATTTTATTAACACACACACGCACAAAACGTATGCTTATACGAATAAATGTGTTTCCATTTATTTTTGTTAATTCAAGGGAGGTGACACAATACTGTTATTATTAACTAAATTTAACGCGTGGTTAAATATTTAACACCTTTTAATTTTTTATTAAATATTGTTTTAAATTTGAATACACCACAAATAGATATACATTTCAGAAAATTACAGTTAATATATATATATATATATATATATATATATATATATATATATATATATTTCTATTAAACTTATTTAAACTAGTTTAGGACATACACTCATTGCCATAAAAAATTGCGCACCAAGAAAGATTTGTCAGAATGAAACGAAATTTTACACACGTAAATGCAACATTGATATAAGTAAATGATTATAAAATCAAAGCGAAATGATCATTTATTACACGAAAAATTACGAAAGAATGGAAGTTTTAGCACCCTGTTGGGCCACCTCTAGTATGAAAGCCGGATGCGTTACGGGCGAGCAATGAGGCATACAAGTTCCGTAGGATGTCCTGCGGCATCTCGTCCCACATTTATTGTAAACGCGCCTCTAATTCGTCTAAACTCGAAGGCCGCCCAACTTGCCGTCCCATGTGATCCCAGATATGATCGATTGGTGACAAATTTGGGGGTCGAGCAGGCCAGAGAAGGGTGGTATTGTGGCGGAGGCAGTCCTTTGACAATCTTCATGTGTGTGGCTGTGCATTGTCCTGTTGAAAAATGGCTCCTGTGAGCTCTGCCATAGGTGACAACACCTATGGCTGAAGGATGTAACAAATGTACCACTGAGCTTTCATAGTGCCGTAAATCAATATTAGGGATGCTCGTGTGTCGTATGAAATATCATCCCATACCATCACACCAGCTGTGGATGCAGTGTGCAGCTGTAAAGAAAAGGCAGGATTGAGACGTTCAACCCGGTGCTTCCACACACTTGCATGTTTGTCACCGCTGCACAAATTGAATCTGGATTAGTCGCTAAAGACTACGTGATTCCATTCGATTGCAATCCAACCCGGTGCCTCCACACACGTATATGATTGTCGTACATTGAAGGACACGTATAGTCCTTCACCTATGGCTGAAGGATGTAAGAAACGTACCGCTGAGCTTTCATAGTGCCGTAAATCAATATTAGGGATGACCGTGTGTCGTATGCAATATCATCCCATACCATCACACCAGCTGTGGATGCGGTGTGCAGCTGTGGATGCTGTGTGCAGCTGTAAAGAAAAGGCAGGATTGAGACATTCAACCCGGTGCTTCCACACACTTGCATGTTTGTCACCCCTGCACAAATTGAATCTGGATTCGTCGCTAAAGACGACGTGGTTCCATTCGATTGCAATCCAACCCGGTGCCTCCACACACGTATACGATTGTCATCACTGCCCAATTTGAATCTGAATTTGTCGCTGAAGACGACCTGGTTCCATTCGGTTTCAATCCAAACGCGTCGAGCGCGACACCACTCCAAACGGAGGAGAGGGGGTGGGTATTATTGGCTGCACACGTAATGGGCGCCGCGATAGCAAATGTCCGTCAGCCAGGCGCCTTACGATGGTACGTACAGACACAGGAACAGGTTTTATAGGTGCTGCATATGTTCGGATAGCACACAACGAGACAGTTGGTGCTATGCATATGTTTCATATGATGGCACAGTTTTTCGATTATTGGTCTGTCAAGCGCATTCTGAGCCTGGTTGCCGTGTAACTGACCTCTCTCTTGTCCACTGGTCCCAACACCTCCCCACAGTAAAATCAGAACGGCTTGGTGGCTGGCTACTCGCCGAGCTGATCATTCGGATTCCATCATACCGATGATTCTTTCCCTCTCGGACTCTGACAGCTGCTCGTATTGTCTTCGATGGCGGCGTAACGGCATCTCTATTTAAAAGGCTCCCCTCTGAAACAGATTATATACACCTAACAAGCTCTGCTTACCTGTTTTATACTCCAAGAAGACCGAAGTTCAACGCTCTCTGGTGGTATTACGCAATGTGCAATCACGCTGCAATTCTAATCATTTGCATATCTGACTGCTACGTACGTACATACCAAGCTTCGTTACGATCCAACAATTATTCTTGGTGCGCAGATTTTTTTGGTAATGAGTGTAAAATTGAAAAAAGTTTTGTTTGGTAAATTTTATTCATACTGTTTAATAAAATGTTAATAGACATAAAATAGTAGATTTTCAATATTAATACATATGTTCTACTAAGACTTTGTTTTTAAAATTTTGATATTGAAATAATTTTAATGAATTTAAATTTTATTTTAAAACCAGTAGTTCTTATCTATTGTTTCATGAATACTCGAAATGCGAACCGATTGATATTGCTTTATTTGTAAACTGTTATGCATGTTCTTTTTAATTTATTACGCAATTTAATGTACGAGATGGTATTTGTCCACTAGCATAAGAATTAACTAGGGTTGCTTAAGTATTACGATTGTATATTGGTACTATATATATTTAAAATTAATATATAACTATTCGACAAATAATTTATCTTTTAAAATATAATAGTAGTTTTATTTAATTATTATTTAATATAGAATAGACAATTAAATATACTAAATTTTGTTTTTGTTATATCATCAATTAGTCGATTAATTATCATGAAACTAAACTTTCACCTCGTGTTTAAAATCATCAACTATCATTCTCGCTCCTGTTTATTGTTTTTAACTGAATATTTATTCAAATTTTTGTTTAATATAACGATGTTTCTTTACTGGTAATTATTTTTGTTTGGTTCTTACTGTTGATTTTACTGAGATGGCGGGCAAATTAATAGTAATATTTTGGATTTTTAATCCATTGCTATTATCAGGAACATTTTTGCATTTTCCCTCTTGCAATAATTTGCCCTTGATGACAATGTTCTCTTTGAGACAGTTTGAATGTATATCATATAATTACCGACTATAAACTGTACTGTTATCTATTTTATAGGTCTAGCTAGATTAACAATTTTTTAATAGAATATATGCTGTAATGAAATTTAACGTTTAATTTAACAGCAATACAAGTAAATATACTGTAATTAGAGGAAACTGTAATGGTAGTGGGTAATTTCATAACAGATGTAGTGTCAGTCCCACACAGGTATATATCATCTTCAACCACTACATTCAACGAAAATCACTATCCGATTTAATCACAAAAAACTGCTGCAAAAATACGATTAAGACATCGGTATGGTGACAGTAAGGTAGTAAAAATGTGGAAATTTCTTTCTACTATTTGACTGAAATAATCATATGCCGTGGAATTACTTAATACATAACTGATAGTTTTTACACTTTTCGCGAAAGACTTCATGCCAGAATTTTATGACGGTGAACACCAAGACTTTAAATCGCCAAAAATCAGCACTATAGCATTTTTATTGAAAAATAGTAGTTAAAATTTTTATTTAAGGGGTTACATGGGTTTCGAACGCTAAAAAAAGCATATTTAGGCATGGATGCCAGATGGATACTACAATTTTATTTTTTAATACCACTACATTTTTAGAGTATACCACTATTGGTTCAATTACACACGATTTAGTTTATGTATAAAGCGGTTGCTTTGAAATTGAACTAGTGGTATTAAAAAAATAAAATTGTAGTATTGGTGAAGGTGTTCACATATATTTGGTTAAATTTTAATTGAATTTTTAAATAAAATAAAATCTAATGATAAATTAATGCATTATTGCAATAAAAAAAATAATTAAATTTTAAGTGAGATATTATATTTACATAATTTGTTCTTAGGCATTTGAAGAAAGAATTATTTTTAAATGTCATTAAAAATTACACAATTTTAATTATACATACGACCTACACTATTTATTAACATAAAACAATAACACACATCATTCAGAAATCTAAATTGTATATGTTTATATCTAAATCATAAATAAAGTGTTTATCTTTTTAAATAGAAAAGTACTTTATTTTATGGATAAAAAAAGAAAATAAAAGAAATAATATCTAACGGAAATTCTGACATTAAACGTAATTATAAAAAAAGTGTTCTCAAATAGTCATAAAACAAGAAAACTCATTGTCAGAATTTATATTATTTCAACACCGGATATAATTAATTTTAAATTACCCAATATTAATGATTTCAGTTCATAACGGTCATTTCTCTCGTCAAACTGTCGCTTAGCATGAAGTTGGCGAGTACAGGGTTAATACAACTATAAACCGTCATTACAAATTCAAAAAAATAACATTAGTTTATTATCTAAAACAAAGAACTGAAGTTGGCTTTCATTTTGGCGAAAATAAGATAATGCAAACATATGACTTCCCTTCCGGGCGGTTCTCCCCATGCGATAAAAAAAAGATCATAAATAAAGTGTTTATCTTTTTAAATAGAAAAGTACTTTATTTTATGGATAAAAAAAGAAAATAAAAGAAATAATATCTAACGGAAATTCTGACATTAAACGTAATTATAAAAAAAGTGTTCTCAAATAGTCATAAAACAAGAAAACTCATTGTCAGAATTTATATTATTTCAACACCGGATATAATTTATTTTAAATTACCCAATATTAATGATTTCAGTTCATAACGGTCATTTCTCTCGTCAAACTGTCGCTTAGCATGAAGTTGGCGAGTACAGGGTTAATACAACTATAAACCGTCATTACAAATTAAAAAAATTAACATTAGTTTATTATCTAAAACAAAGAACTGAAGTTGGCTTTCATTTTGGCGAAAATAAGATAATGCAAACATATGACTTCCCTTCCGGGCGGTTCTCCCCGTGCGATAAAAAAAAAGCAGACCCACAGTTTTTGCTCTTTTCATCAGATAGTCAAGACATAAGATTTTTCTCTGCCCTCTCTCTCTCCCTTGATCCCCGGAATTCTTGGGATTATTGCGTTGCAAATAATTTTTTATGTGTGAACTTGTATTTATCTTCATGTGATTTCTTTAATAACCAACATTTAATAAAGACAATGTAAAATTCTCAAGACTTTGATTATATTCATCTTTTCAACAACGCTTTCTATCGATTTTCACGGCTAATGGATAAGCTTCTTTCGTCTGTGGTGGATTTCACCATTACAGTATTAATCCGGCAACCCCGATTTCAGGGGTCGCATTCTCCGCCTCTTTTTTTTTTTTTTTTTTTTTTTTTTTTTGTAGGGCTCTTTCAGGGATTAAAATTTTCCAACTTTTTTGCTACCACTATTTTTATAAAGGAATTTTATGGTATTTTCATAGTAATATGTTTCGTGATTAAACAGGATAGAGATTTTTTTAAGAAAAATAGTTGTAATAAAAAAGACCGGAAATTTTTCATCTCCAAAAGTGTCCCCCCCCCCCCCCCCCCCGAAAAAAAAAAAAAAAAAAAAAAAAAGAGTGAGACCCCTGATACTTTCTGTATTTTTTTTTTTTAAACATAACAAATACACAATCTTTATTCAAAACCTTGTGCATGTGAAAGAACAACATTTAAAATTCCGAAAAGAAGCATTTGGAAATATTGGTGGACACGATTTCTTAAAAAAGAAGGCACAAAACTGACTGAAATTTTGCACACTTCTTAAAAATAGAATTGACTAGTGCTTGAACGAAGGATTTAAAAAAAAATGAAATTTAAATTTTTAGCAGAGTTGTATGCAAAAATGGCGCACTTATCGGTACAGTCGTACCCACGGTACCCACGTACAGTCGGCAGTAAAATTATTGAGGCACAAGCAGTAATTCCTATTTAAAAGATGGGCACCTATTTCTGTTTTGTTTAGTAAATATTTGTCGAGTCATGATCTTACTCTTATGCTGTTTATGAAAAAGTAAGTTGATGATAAAAATTAGCGACCAAACTGGAAAAAAGGAAAAAAGAAAAATGTTAGGGTGTGCTTCAATAATTTTGCTGCCTACTGTATAGCTTTGTAAAATTAGTTGTAATTAAAAAAAAGAAAGAAAAAGAAAAATCCTTTGTTCATGCACTAGTTTATTCTGGTTAAAAGAAGTGTGCAAAATTTCAGTAAGATCCATGGATTAGTTTTTTAAGAAATCGCGTACTCAGCTTTTATCCGGAAACCAGAATCCACCGGCTGAGTTTTCCAAAATTTTTAATGAAAATTTTATAAAATATTGTTTAAATATTGCTCTTTTATATGCGTAAAATTTTGAAGCAAAAGTTTTATTTATTATTAAAAAAAAAAAAAAAAACTTTCGAAAACTACGTAACCGCTTAAAAAATGTAAATGTTTACAGCTGTAGTAATCAGAGTTGCAAACATTTCTAATTTGTTTCATAACATTGTTAGTACTCAACTTTTTTTCATACCACTTTTTCTGAAAAGGATTTTTGTCCTTATTTAATCCTAATTACACGTCGGACAAAATTACTCAGCAAAGAAAGTGGTGTGAAAGTATGCTGGTAATAACAATGCTACGGAATAACTTAGAAACATTGATAGCTCGGCCGCAATACAGCGTAAAAAACATTTTACTTAAATTTGAAGGAGTTAATTCCTTCAAGTTTTATATGTTAATCTCTTCTATATCCATGTGTACAAATGTATCCTAATAAATTTTAGAGAAACAGCTATATTTACTAAAATTATTTCCAAATAAAAGACAAAATCTGTTTTAAATGTATGCGATGCGTAAATTAGTAAGTGTATAATGTTAAATGTAAAACTGTTTTTATTGTTATTTATTTAAAAATATATACATAATTAATTTTCTTCGATAAAGTGACTTACTCTAAATATTCAATTTATTTAGGTCAGTTACTATCTGCAGATGTAAAATAGGTGAGACATAAACATTTACGATGATAAACTAAAGTAATTTGAAAATAAGATATTATTTAAAAGTTTTTTTTTTATTATTTCAATACTTTTATTCAATATAATAATGAGTTTTAACATATTGCAATTTAATGTTTTATATATAAATTGCTGTAATCATAACTATATAGAGCAGAACTTTGTTACATGCCTTTACATTAATCTTATTACTTGAGTTACGTAATTTGAAACTGCATCCCAGCGATAAGAGAAAATTAAATTTTCTAAACACGAATTGTTAGATTGAAATTTTAGATAATAAAATAACGGTAAATGGGAATTTATTATCAATTTTCATGTAAATAAGACGAAATGCATTATTAAAACTATTTCTTACTTCGAACCGTATTTTTCTAGTTGCGCAAAACCTGAAAGTAATTTTTTTTTCAATTGCATTCATTTTTAAAAAATTGTTTCATAAAGAATTCGTTTAATATCAGTTGTTCATTAAATTCCATCGAATTCATTAAATGAAACGTAAATTACCTTTCAGAGCTTTTGAGTAATACTGTTTTGAATCAAATTCTTTTTCCCATTGTGTCACGATTTGCTGTAAAATGAATAAGTATTTGTATTTCCGTTTAGAATTTAATTTGTTTTAGAAGATTATTAACTTGTTGCTTCAAGCATTGGTTGGGAGAGAAATGCATTATTATATTATGTTAGATTTAATAACATCGCATGAAATCTGTTTATTAAAACTTTCTTGCAAATAAATCATACATTGTAACTAACTTTTGTGACAAATTCACAATATTTCACAAAACTAAGTAATAGGATCTATAATTTGTTTTAATATGTTTTCTAATATTATCCTTCTAATAAAATAATTATTAAAATAATGGTTGTATAAACAGATAATAAATACGTATAAATTGTATTTATTTTCATAACAATAAAAATAGAAACGAAAGGAGACATATTAAAAAGGAATCAACTAAACAAGCGTTAAGTAATGAATTCTAGAAGATAGAAAATGTTATTTGTTTTATATTCAGCTTAAATGCATTTCAAGAAAGATTATTTCAAGACTTGATACCTTCTAGTTTTTGTGAGACATAATAGAAAATTGAAATACAATAAATTAATTTAGGTAATCTGAAACCAATTCATAATATTTATTTACTAATTAATAATATTTATACATTTTTACTATTTTCTTTATTAAAGTTTTAAATACTAATTTACTGGGTGTCCCATAAATCTGTAGACATTTTAAAAATTCATAAAACTTGAACGGATTGGTAGAATTGAACGCGGATTGCTGAAAAGTTATTCTAGTGAAGGGGGATTTCTTTTAGTAAAGAAGAATAACATAGTTAAATTGTTTGTCGATAGAGGGCGCTGCAAGGTTGCGTAACGAGAAATATGCAAATCAAAAGTCTATAAATTGCCAAGTTTTACGATTAACACATCTCATTTTTTATTTTGCCTCCTACTTGCGCATACATGCAGTTTTAATTGCGATGCTGACTTGGTTGATAAAGTGTTATTCGTGAAGATGTTTTTCCTCAGGTAAGAACCGCCGACTGTCCCTGCAGTTAGCGGTGTTGTAACTCGTTCGCAAACTGTAATTTGTGGCTGGCGGACACATAGAATGGGATTTCTATGCCTGTAAACATTTGCATGCAAATATATGTATTTTTTCATGAAAATATTTGATTTACCCCCCGTACAGCGCCCTCTAACAACGAAAATTTTAACTATTATTTTTTTCTTTACTAAAAGAAAAGAAAAAGAAAAAAAAAAAAAAAAAAGGAAAATCCTCCTTCATGCGAATAACTTTTTCGCAGACTGCGTCCAATTTCTTCAAATTTTTATGAATTTTTTAAATGTCTACATACTTCTGGGACACCTGGTACATCAGATTAGTTAAATTCTTTTATTAATTTGAATGTTATTGCGACCCAGTTTTCTGTTATATGTTTGTTAAAAGATGGATATTACGATGGCAATAAATGTCTTCAGTATTTTATATATGTGTACACATTTTTTTTAAACCTCCGAAATCAATATAACTTTTTATAACCCATACACAGGTTATTTAACATACAATATGATTAGTAGAAAAGAAATCATAAAACTATTAAAATTAAACCTTGCAAAAGTACACTTAGAAATCATTATAAAATGATTAAAAACTTTGAGCAAAAACAATTGTAAATATGCGAATTTAAAAAAAAAAAATTATGCATATAATTTTAAACCCCAGCATATAATTATACATCTAACTATTTTGGAAAAAGAAAAAATGGAGATAAAGTAAGTAGCATTAAATATTATTAAGGTTTTTAATATTAAATAGTAACAAGAAAGAAAAATCATTCAGTACGCATTGATTAGTAACACTTCCCAACTGTACGTAATTGTTGTATCTAATAACTTTTAATATTCTTTGCCTACGTTATCACACAACAGACAGAAGGACTGAAAAATATACAGATAGACTAATTGATTTTAAAATTACTCTTAGGCATTTTGGGAAAAAGGCTTAACGCAAAAAAAAAAAAAAAAAAAAAAAAAAAAAAAAAGCAGCCATTAGATTATAATTACAGCTTTTGATCTTTCTGAATATTTTAGTGTAGCCCTGTAAATCAGAAAGTTAATCATATCATATTCTATACAAAACATTATTTTAGAATATTAACAATACATTCCAATATTTTTATGATTTTTGCAGTAGAAAGATTTTTAAATATAACTTTTAAAAAATTCTGTCCTAAAACGTAATGCATTGGCATTTTTTTTTTGTCCCTGTAAACAAACTAGTTCTACAGGACCTATTAATGTCATTTTAAATGGGGAACATTCTATAGGGAAAATATTTATAAAAATAACACTCATAGAATACAATACTTTCGAATGCTTTTGGGTGTCCCTGTACACAAACCAGAAGAGATATTCACTCCATTTTCAATATGGAACATCCGATAGGAACATCCATATCTTCAATAAAATATATCAGTTTCGAGACCTTCCATAAATATTTACAGGAGTTAGAGCGCGGGCAGACAGACAGATGGACAGATACACAAACTGAAATCATATTCACACTTAAAAATTTTAGAAAGTGTTAAAAACGCTTAATGTAAACGAAAGTACAATTCTAGCAATTTTTTATTAATAGCCCTTGATATAAATGAATACTTTTGCGTCACCTTGTACGTTTAATGCTAATCATGCTATATTCTATGCAAAGCATTTTTTGTGCATATAAATAGCATATTTCAATTTCCTAAAACTTTGTGTAAAGTAAAGTTATTAAAATTTGATTTATAGAAATATCTCTCATAGAACGCAATGCTTTGGAATACTTTTGAGTGTCCCTGTACATAAATCGGTGGTGGTATTTCCTCCATTTTATATAGGAAACATCCAATAGTGAATTGGAATAACATATTTCAATTTCATTAAGATATGTCTACAGTAAAGGTATGAAAATATGGTTTATAGAAATACCTCTCATAGAACACAATGCTTTGAAATACTTTCGGGTGTCCCTGGACACAAACCAGTAGAGGTATAAACTCTATTTTAAACAGGGAACATCCGATAGTGAATTTGAATAACATATATCAGGTTCAAGAAATTTAATAAATATTTACAGGAGTTAGAGCTCGGAGAGACAGACAGACAGACAGACGGTCAGGCAGATACACAAAACTGAAATCACATTCACACTTAAAATATGTTAGACAGTGTTAAAAACGCTTAACGGAAACGAAAGTACAATTCTAGCTCTTAATATAACTGGATATTTTTGTGCCACCCTGTAAATCTAATGCTAATCATGCCATTCTACGCAAAGCATTCTTTTGTCCATATAAATAACATATTTCAATTTCCTAAAACTTCGTGGAAAGTAAAGTTATTAAAATTTGATTTATAGAAATATCTCTCATAGAACGCAATGCTTTGGAATACTTGTCCCTGTACATAAATCGATGGTGGTATGTCGTCCATTTTAAACAGGTAACATCCAATAGTGAACTTGAATAACATATTTCAGTTTCATTATGATATGTCTACAGTAAAGGTATGAAAATATGGTTTATAGAAATACCTCTCATAGAACACCATGCTTTGAAATACTTTCGGGTGTCACTGTACACAAACCAATAAAGGTATAAACTCCAACGTTCGATAGTGATCTTGAATAACATATATCAGTTTCAAGAAATTCCATAAATATTTACGGGAGTTAGAGCACGGATAGTCAGACAGACGGACGGACGGACAGACAGACAGACAGACAGACAAACCGAAGTCATTAACACTTTTCAACCTTGTTGGAGAGTGTTAAAAAGGCTTTATATATCTTAATAAATAAAATTTTTCAAATAATTATTTGCTAAAATATTTGAAACCTGAAAAAGAATCGGAATGCTATTTACACATTTAGAATTTAAAATAAAATTTGGAAATAACCGACAAGAGATAATTTAAAAGATAAAGATTAGAATCTTTAAGGGGACATACGACCCTTAGAACTTCAAAAAACATCGATTTAATTATAGTTTTTTTTAAAAGTTAATTATTGCTAACTAAGCTTAATTGTGCATGTCTAATTGTTACCTATAAGTTTATTATGTATTTTGGTATATAATTTCAATTCTGTGGTGAATTATTTAATAATTTATGTGTTAATAATAAATGTGTTTTTTTTTTCACCTTGTGAGCAGGATATCTCTGAAACTATGTAATATTCTTTCTTGAAATTTTCAAAGATTATGTAACATATCAGATCCTTCAAACTGAACCTAAATTTTTATCCTCCCCCTCCCCCCCTATTTTTCATACATGTGACATTTCGGATTTTATTAAAAAATAAATGATCTTTAAACTTTATATATATATATATTTCTAACTTAAATTTGAACAAATTTAGGTTCAGTTTGAAGGATCTGATATGCTACATAATCTGTGAAAATTTCAAGAAAAAATATTAAATAGTTTCAGAGATATCCTGCGCGCAAGGTGAAAAAAAAAAAAAACACATTTATTATAAACACATAAATTATTAAATAATTCACCAAAAATTTAAATTATATTCCAAAATACATAATAAACTTACAGGTAACAATTAGACAAGCTCAATGAAGCTTAGTTAACAATAATTTACTTTAAAAAAGACTATAATTAAATCGATGTTTTCTGAAGTTCTAAGGGTCGTATGTCCCCTTAAACTACTTTTTCTTTTATAGCACATATTTATTTATTTATTTTAACTTTTTTTTAAATTCCAGTAATTAACAGGGTTTGTACAAAGGGAAATTTGGATACCACTATTTTCATTTTGTAATTTTTAAAATAGATATAAGCGGATATCAATGACTAAACTTACTATATAATAATAGTAAATGCAAACTTCCTTTTGTGATAACCATGGTATGTTACTGGTATGTTATATGGGCGAAACTTTTTAATATGTTAGCTCCTTTGTTACGTTATACACTGTTACAAATTTCTGTAAATTTAATATAAATATTTATCCAGAGTCTCTCTAAATTTACAGTAATTCTTAGTTAAAAGTGAATGATCGAGATTCTCAATCTTTATTCTGTATTTTTTCGTAATTTTATTATTTAGTTTTTTAATTAAAATTAAAAATGACTGTTTCTACTTTAGAAAAAACATTCCAAGTCCGAAATATATTCTCACCAATAATTAATTAAATTAATATTAGTTATTAAAATAAATGTATAAAATTTTTTAACATCTCCGTTTATTTTTCTCTGTAATTTTACGTAAGACTTAAGATAATAGATTACACAGAGTTTTCTGTTGAAATTTTTAACAGTGTATATATATATATAAAAAGGGGGGAAAATGTAAAACGAATATATATACATGTACATACATATATATGTATATAATATATATATATATATATACACACACATATATGAGTTTAACATGCTATAAAAATGTTTATTTTATCAGTATGATATTATGCAGCAGAAGAGTACATATGATGGGCAAGTATGATTAATGGATTGCAGGCTAAAGTAATTATACCGGATTCCGAGTTTTTCTAACGTAGCGCCATTTTATGAAAATTTTCATTCTATTACTAAATGACGCCGTAAGCGTCATATGCCTCGCTTTATATTACACTTATATTTGTTTACCTATCATCAAGCATGATAAATGTTTCAGCCCATAAACATTTTATTTTACATATTGATGTTTTGATGATTTATTATGTAATAAAAATGTTCTAAGATATTAACTGAGATGCAATAAAAATTAAACAATTGTAAGATACATAATAAATATAATTTAATCATTATTATTTAATTGTTAACTACGTTGCATTAAGTAAAATGTTCTAAAATTGTATACTTCATCAAATAAAAAAAGCACCATAATAAATAGTTAAATAATGATATTGAAATATCGATAGCTTCCAAGTCTTCTAGTTTTTTATATCTTAGGGGGCTATTTTGTTGACAAAACTAATTCGTTAAATATGTATATCAAACATATGTCTAAAAAAAATAGCGATATTAAAATATCTGAAAACTTAGCAACTATAAAAATATCGTGTTAAATGTCATAGTTGACAACATTTCCAATTTTTTAACACCATTATTTCAATAGGAATGATGGAATAGTAGAATTAATTAATAATAAAAATAATTAATAATATAAATTAATTAATAATAATAGAAAATTAAATTCATTAATAATAGAAATAATTACTAATAGAAATTAATTAATAATAATAGAAAATTAAATTCATTAATAATAGAAATAATTTTTGGTGTCTTCAGTTACGAAGAATCTGAAATTAAAATAGAGGAAGAGAACTATTTTATAAAAGGGGTGTTAAAAATCGGGAGAGTTTGCAGCTATGGAATATCATAAGAGGTATAAAGTTAAATAAAAAAATAAAAGTGCAGATCTGAAATCCCCTAACTTCTTAAATACTTTAGTATTTTTTACCTTTTCTTAGCATACATAAGCAAATAATTTACTTCAGGGGTTTTAGATTTTTTTCTGTCACAATGTTTTATTAGTAATATTTTTCATAGCGTTCTAGTAATTTTTAGCAATTTTCTCTGATGAAAATTACATTTCATAACTACTAGTTTGAAATAAAGTCAAAACACAAACATATTCTCTGTACAAAGTGAAAGTAATATCCCTGTGATTTGTAGTTATATAAGAAAAAAAATCATTTATTGAATTACGCAGAACAATTATTTAACTAATAACTTATGATTAATGTACCAGAAATATCTCTATTCAAAATATGCTACGGGATAAATTAAAGCATTTTCTTACATTCAGTAATAAGTTAAACATAATATTTAAGTATTTTAAAGTATTTTTCTTTTGTAAACATTTTTTCTTTAAAACATTTTTCTTTTGTACTGATTATAATCAGTTGCCTTTCCATATACATATATTATTTATTTCTAATCAATATTATTTAATAACAATTTTTGTATTACTTAATTGTTGAAAAGAACTTTAAAAATAATTTTTTGCAAATATTGGAGTTAAAACACATGATCCGGGTCTGAAGTAGTGCTCAAACCCAGTTCTGGTAATATCAGTAAGGGTATAGAGAAACTTAAGAACTAGTATTGGATATTAATTTATACAAAAGTAACTTTGAGAGAGAAAAAAAAGAAGAAGAAAGCAAAGAAAAATGTTTTTAAATAATTTTTTTATTGTGTTAAATCTCATAAAACTGAAAAAGAAAAAGTGTGAAGCAACTATGAAACATAGAAATTATTCGAATTCAAATTTACCACCAATTTTCTTTACCATTTAGTTTTTGAAAATTTTTCAATGATACATAATATTTACTTATTCAAATAATAAAACGTTTTTCGTTATTTTTGTTTACAATAAATGTAAGAAATTCTAGAAAAAGTTGTAAAAAATAGTATTATTCATAAATTTTAAAAGTTTTATCCATTTTGATTGCGTAGACAATCTTATATATATATTATATATATATATATATATGTGTGTGTGTGTGTGTGACGATATGAAGTGATAGAGAGATAATTTTCGCTTGCACACAAGGAATACTAAGAACTCTTTCACGGAACAGCTTTATTTCCTCAAGATTTCGAGCCGGGACTTTTAGGAAAAGGCAATGGAGTCTAGGCCGACGATTCGCCGATCTCCAGACGATGAAGCGGCTCATGTCAGGAAGACTGTAGCTCCTGCGTAATTTCGGATAAAGAGCAGCGTTAAGTTTTTAACAATGGAAAACCGTAGCAAAAGTCCTTCTGTTATTTATAATATGGCCTTTTATACGTGATTTCTGAGCTGCTGATTGGCCACTCAAGTCGCCTGGGACTCTAAAAGCATTTATGGGGTCAATTAATATGAATGATGGATGCCGCGCGAGTTGCAAATTGCGTTAGTGTCAGCGAATTTTGACTTATGATTTCGTTCATTTTCTGATTGCTGAGTGATAAAGTCTTTTGCCATAAAGCAATCTTAACAGGAGTAAGTACGAATTATTCGCGATTTATAATTTCAACTAGCGATTTTCACACTTTTAAATTGGGTTTTTAGTCATTTAAATTTGTCTATTTTTATCCCTTATGTATATATATATATATATATATAATCTCTCTTAAACTGAAACGGTACATTTCCTTTTCGTTTTAATATCACAAAAATTTTAAATACCTCTTTATTATTTTTCTTTTTTTCCCTTTTTTCTTAAACAATCCGTTGTTACTATGTCTCTATTTGCATGTCTCAGGGATTTAAGTTTTTCTTTTGTGTGTGTGCACTGCCTCTAAAGATTATCACTCTAAATGTTATTTCAGAGACCTTGATTTAAGCATAAATTTTACTGAAACTTTATTTGATCATGAGACGCGGTAGAGTCTCAAATGACGCAAGCGGAAAACAAACGAACGGCGCGACACTCAGCGGAAATTTAGTTTACGAAAAAATTGATTGTTGTTATTTGCTTTAAAATCACTGCTGTGAAATTTTTTACAAGCGAAAGACTAAGAATAAACTTTTAATTAAGTAGTATATACATATATAAATTTAAATGTAATTAATTCAATTCTTCAGCTTTAAATCCATGGTATTTTTAAATCATATCCGATTACACTGCTCTGCATGAAAATTGCCCCAACACCATTTTTGCAAATTCTTATGTAAAATGACCTCCTGAATCCGAATATGACGCCCACCGTTTCATCCACCGTTTTTTACGGAACCCCTATTTTTTTTTTTTTTTTCACTTTTCGGTAATTTTATGGCTATAAATTTGATTTTTAGGGAGGGGGAGGATTATTTTAACTGTTAAACATCTTCTGAGGGGCTACAGCATTAGAAAAATCTAAAACATGAACATTTGCGGAAACGGGAAAATTTAAGGGGGGGGGGGATTGCCACTGAAATTTTGTATTACATTTCTTTTATTTTTTTAATCTATTATTAATGTTAATTATTAAACATTATATATTTTTGTTTTTAAGTATTAAAATATACTTTTTCATTCCTCAAATCAAATTCATGGCCATAAAATTACAGAACAGTGACAAAAATTGGAGTAAGGGGTGTTGTCCCGAGGAAACGGCGGGTGACTGGGCAAAATGGTAGTCATATTCGGATACTGGGGTTCATTTTACATAAGAATCAGCAAAAATGGTATCAGGGCTTGATTTTTTTTCCAGTGCAGTGTTATTTATGTACAGTCGGGGAAAAAAAAAAACGCAACACTCAACGTAACTTCGTTGCTAATCGATGTAGAAAAATGTAATAGGTATCATTCGACGGGGAATTATGAGTAGTTTTAGAAAATGAAGTGAAATTTTGAATTGGGGGTCATCTACATATTAAAACGCGCACCAACTTTGATTTTTTCGATGGTAACACCCTATTTGTATTTTATATTTGAATTCTGGGATCACGAGAACGCGAAAAAGTATATTGGTTGTATATTTTACTTATATTTTCACAGAGTTATAAGCGTTCAAAGTTTGAGGGTGCTAATGTTAAATTCATATTTCGAACTTTTATTAATATCTTCACAAAAAATAACTTGATCGATATAATTGTTGATTTACGAGATACAGTGAAGAAACCCAAACATAATCCACCATTACTTTTGATTCTGAAAAATATTTTTAATTCTTAAAAATATTAATAAATTCATATTCATAAAAATTATGAATTATGACCTATATTAATTTTTACATAAAATGAATCCTAATGCTGAAAAATATGGGTGTGCAAATTTGCAGCTCATTCCAGTTATTAGTTTTCGAGATATAAATAAATCTTTCTTTTCGAGTGGTTTAGGGGGCTGTCTCTTATAAAGTTTTGCATGAGATAACGAATCAAATCTTAAAAAATAACAAAGAAAATTAAACAAAATATTTTTATTTTTTACTTTCGGGTCTCAAATTATACAACAACAACGTCAAACGCAAAGATATGAAACAAAAATGATGATTTTTAGTTATTAGTCATCAAGAATTCCCGTTTTCTAAAGCAGACAAGCCCCGCCTTCACCGCTCTTCAAAACAAAACAATACAGAAAATAAAATAAAAGTAAATGTGACATCGAGTATTCGTATTAAACCCCTTATTTTATGTTACCAAAAATATGCACAAGTGGTATTTACTTCATCGATTACAGGTGATAAATTTTGAATCTTTTAAACGAACACCGGAAGAAAAAAATGAACTAAATAGGCGGGGTTTACTGTTTCAAATAGAAAAATAGGCTTAATATATCAGAACAAATTTTCTATATTCACAATTATATTACAACTGGATATACAATATAATTATATTCTTTCTAATCAATATATTTCTATCCATAGTATATTTTATTTCAAAAATATGAACAATGGGTATACACTTAAGAAATAAGTAACACACAAATTACAAAAGAAACGCCCACTGACTGAGTTACAGATTTTCATATGTCAGCAGTCGCGAAAGGATTAATTAAGAAATTATATTTTCATAGAAATTATAAAACGAATCGTACAGTTCCAAAGAGTTTAACTGATCCAAAACTGGTAAGTGCGATTAAAATTGTTTAATATTTACTTCATGAACCCTTACAATAATTTATCCGAAAAGATTTAGTTTATGCGTTGTTGTATATATATATATTATTTCATTTCGTATATTATGTTACACCTACAAAAGAAAATTTAAGCTTTATTTGTGATCAGTACAGCCATAATAAACACTTTTACTTGAAAAATATTGCACTTTTTCCAAAGAGTACTGTCTGGACCAGTCGCAAGTTTAATGTATTTAAATAGACCTAAAATTATCTAAAAAAGGACTGAAGTATATACAAATGTAAAAAACATAAGTCTGGTTAATTAAAAAACTGGAAAATGCAGATGTTGTTATTAATTTATATAAGTCTTTTATTCCTGAAATATTTCCGGTGTGAAAGATTAAAATATTGTCTATTTCTTATAGGATCTTAATTTTATTTTTCTACATTTATAGATAACCCCCTAACACATTTTTGATTATAACTCTATAAATGCTAAAGATAAAGTATACATATAGTATACTTTTCCGGACTGCCAGACTCTCAGAAATTCGAATATGAAGGCAAAATTGGGTATTGCTATTGAAAAAATGAAATTTGGCGTTCATTTCAATATGTAGATGACCCCTAATTCAAACTTCGAAGACATTTTCAGAAAGTGCATTTAATTTCCTGTTGAATGATGTCTATTAGATGTTCCTGCGTCAATAAATAACGAAATTACAGTGGGTGTTGCGTATTTTTTTTCCCCGACTGTACATTTGCGCATTTATTTGATAAATGAATAACTTTTTTTCTTCTTTCTTATTTTTACTAAATTGCATTATTCTTATTCTAAAATTTAACTGATAAAAATTACTCAATTTTAAAATAAAAGTTCGACTACCAGTGGTGTAAAATTTATAAAAAGAAATACACTTAATTTATAATAACAAATACATTTTTTATATATATATCGGATGTCTCATAAGTCTGTAGACATTTTAAAAATTCATAAAAATTGAAGAAATTGGTAAAACTAGATGCGGTTTGCGAAAAAACCACTATCGTAAAGGGATTTTTTTTTTTTTTTTTTTTTTTTTTTTGGTAAAGAAAAAAAAAGATAGTTAAATTTTCGTCGATAGAGGGCGCTGTACGCGAGTAAATCACATATTTTCATGGAAAACTGCATGTGTTTGTTTGTAAATGTTTACAGGCATATGAATCCTATTCCGCCATAACCATGAATTACAGTTTGCGAACGAGTGACAACCCCACTAACTGCAGAGTCAGTCAGCGGTTCTTACCTGAGGGAAAACATCTTCACCAATAACGCTTTATCAACCAAGTCAGAATCGCAATTAAAACTTCATGTATGCGAAAGTAGGAGGCAAAATGAGATATAAGATGTGTTAATCGTAAAACTGTGGAATATATAGATTTTTGATTTGCATGTTTCTCGTTACGCATCCGTGCAGCACCCTCTATCGACAAAAAAATTGACTATTTTATTTTTCTTTACTAAAGAAAAATAAAAAAATAAATAAAAAATCCTCCTTCACGAGAATAACTTTTTCGCAAACAGCGTTCAATTCTACCAATCCCTTCGAGTTTTACGCATTTTTAAAATGTCTACAGACTTATGGGACACCCGGTATATAAAAGACTATTGTTAATCTTAGATTAAAAATCATATATTTAATGTTTGTTAAAACACGATTATATTGTTAATAAAATATTTTTTGACTATAAAGACTGATACATAGAAATAAATTTGTGAAAGGTTGGGCAAAACCAGTATATTTAACTTTGATCAAGTGTTTAACTGTCATGATGTCACACATTTTTCGGATCATTATATTTTAGACAGCACTTTGTTGGAAAAACTCAAGGATAATTGAGAGCTAAGAAAAAACTTTTGAGATTGAGCTGTCATTTTGTGACATATATGTTACCAATTATAGTATCGGTACTAGCACGCAAGCTATCAATTACAACACAACAAAATAATAAAATAGAAAACTTTTAACTCTAGTGTAATCGTTGATCTTTTTAATGCCTATTTATTTTTCCTGATTCTGAAAAAAAAAGAATCTAGCACTGTTTATTTGATTATTTAAAAATATATCTTATTTTTCAAAATTAATGTAAATTTAACCAGTACAATATTATGTGAATGGTCAAGTTTTTCATAAAACGTGAATGTAAAGATCGTAATTTACGCCGTATGAGACGTAAATCAGACAAACCTATTTAACACCGGAAATTTTAATTCATAAAATTTTGTATTCTTATACACGTTAGTGCATAGCAGAGCCTGATTAAGGGGGAAGCACACATTATTTATACCAACACCGTTATTTTTTAACAAATACTTTCCTCCTATAATAAACAGAAAATTCTCATAAAAAATTATTTTAAAAGAATTCTGGTGTCTAATAACGGTAAGTAAATTGGATTGTTTTACACCGTTCATTTTTTATAAAAAATATTTTCTCGTCAAAGCGTAGAATTTCTATGACATGAAGTAAAAAATAACTGTAAAAATATTCCGGTGAGAGCGGATATAATGTGTGCTTCCCCCTTAATCAGGCTCTGGTGTATAGTACGAACATAAGTGCATAGAATCATTGGCAAGTCTATAAAAGTTGTCGATACAAAGAATTTCCCGAACGGACAGAAAATATCTCTGAAATTCATTACGTAATCTTGTTATACTCAAAAGACAAATGTGGCAATGAAGGTTAAGTTCATTCAAGAAATAATCAGAAAATTTTGTGGGATAATTGAAATGCAACAAACTAGGAATCTTAAGAATGCCCTGAGTTTTATTTGCATGTATGGTTATGCATTTGCATGTAAATACTAGATAGCCCTGTGGTTGACGATTTATTTCGATGCTCATTCTCAATTACCTCTGTGTTACTATATTTCCAGCAGATTTTATTTTTTCCTGCAAAAAATTTTTATATTTCATATGATGTTATAAGTAAAATTTGATTATTTAAGTTGAGCTTATTTCTGAAACAATCCTAACTTTTCCCAGAATAAAGGTATCAAATCATACCAAAATAAATAATTTGCTTCATCTTTAATGTTCAGGGTTCGTACGGTCCTTATTTTTTCCCTGAGTCTTATACCAGAAATTTTGTAGAACAATTTTCCTTATAAAATAAGTCTATATGATTAAGATGAATTTTATTGTTTCAGAATTCTGGTGTGAGACTCAGGGAAAAAAATAAGGCCCGTACGAACCCTGATGTTGCATATTTCCTGGTTGTTTGATTGATTTTTAATATAAATATAGCTCTGAAGGAAAAAAAAAAAAAAAAAAAAAAAAAAAAAAAAAAACCTCAACTGAAAGTTATTGCAGCATGAAACGAAAGTTTAATTTATCTTTTTGCTCTTTATTATTATTTTATTTATTTTTTTTAAATTATAGTTCCTCATTACTTTCCAGAGAATTTGCACTCTGCGAGATTACTCAATCATTCATGTTTTGGTTACATTTAAGTCTGTTATTTATATTCAATCAGTAAAACAGCCTGATTTTTTAAAAGTGCTAACCTATAATAAAACTTATACATGAATTTACAGATTATAAATTATCATATCCTGCCTTTTTATACAAGGACTCGTTTATATGTCGGTAAGAAGTTCTAAATACAAAAAATACGAAAATTTAAAAACTGCTTTTGCTACAGTCATGCTTTAAATTTGAATTTTCACAAAATTACTTTTGCATGTGGTACTCGACCGCAGATGTCGATTAAGTTTAAAGTTTAATGTATGAAATGTATAATAAAGTTTGTAACTATAACTTATATTTTACTCATCAAAAATTTTAATCAGAGGACCACACTTTCTTTGTACCAGGCTCTAAAATGTAAAATCATAATAAATAAAGCTTCTGGTGTAAAATGCATATATGTGACTTACGAATTATACACCGCAAATAACGGTAACATTTGGGTAGAATAAAAGTGATCCAAATAGAATGTGAATAAGTTATCTCCGTTTTTTAAGCATTTAGGAAAAAGTGTTTAAAAAAATGAATGTCAATATCTGTACAATGTATTGCTATTAAATTTGTTGACCATTTTTTTTTTTTAATATATAGAATAAAGAAATGTTCTTACATTTTTAACAAGTATTCCTTCTCTTTTTGAAATCATTATTTTGTAAGTTTTTCTCAATTAAAAATTTATGCAAGCATGAAATTATTTTGATATAATCACTATCACTAGCTTATTTAGTTACACACACACACACACACACACATAAATAAATAAATAAATAAAAATAAATAAATAAATAAATAATAATAATAATAATAAAAAAAGAAAGAAAAACGGAGGTCTCATTTTTGTTTATGAGAATAATTTCCATGAAAAGAAAAAAAAAAATAAAAAAAAAATAAACAAAAGATTAATCTTTAAAGTTTGTTTTACACTAATATTTCCTTCAATTTTATTTTTACTCCTAAAATGTAATCTTTTAAATAATGAGTTGACTTTGAAAATAATGATAATTGAATATGCTAGGAAATTCTAATATATATCCCCCCCTCCTATCCTCCGCTGATGTTTCTATTTTTTGCCGTATTCCATTTTATTTTATTTTATTTTTATCCAATATTACCTGATTATTTGTTTTACAAGCTTTGTATTTAGTAAAATAGCTTTCTTTTCTATGTATACAATAGTACATTTGGTAACTTTTACACTTTTTAATAAAAATTAACCACCTCTATTTTTTAATAATATTTTCTAGCAAAGATAACTGAAAGTAGTTAGTTAAAAACGGATACTAAACATATTTATTAAAATTATTGGTTATCCATATTTCGGGAAAACTGGAAAAGTTGGCAGTTATGCAACAGTATAGATGAAAACTGTCACTGCAAACAAAAAAATGTTAATTAAGAACCCGCTAAGAAACATTGGAAGGTTACATAGTATATGTTTTCAATAACTTCTCTTTTACCGCTAATTAAGTGATTGGAATGTAAGCATTAAATAAATTATTACTATTTAGTATGAAACAAATTTTAATAGATTTTTTTTTATAAATTTGTAATAATTAAATATATATATATATATATATATATATATATATATATATATATATATATATTTAATTATATATAGTGTTTAAATCGTTTAATTAAACAGTTACACTTTCATACTCAGAGGCATATTTTGTTTGTTCTTTAAAAACTATATTTTAAAGTAATACAATATAACAATGTTTTACAAGTGCTAAAGAATTTATCTAAGCAAATAATGGACGCTTACAAAACGCGATGTGTTGGCTTTGAATTTATTTAAAAAAAAAAAAAAAAAAAAAAAAAAAAACGTGGCTGGAATTTTTCGGAAAGAATATCCTTTTATTGAAAAGAATAAGGCATTAAAATCAAAAATAAAATATTATTTAAGTAGGAAGGATTAATTGAACATTATTTTTTGAACAAGATTTGAGATTTTCTTATAGAAATATGCTCTAGTACTTTCAAACAAATATTTATCTATTGTTTATATCTCATTAATAGCTCTTCTTAATAATAATAATTTAAAAAAGAAAAAAGCTTCCAAAGTAACAGATATTATTGTTCCCAATTCTTTTAAGAACAATGACTCGTAAATGTTTGGATTTTCTTAATAGCTTAGAAATACATAAATATTATATAAATATAATTTAAAAACTGCATTCTCTTAATATATGCCGAAAGAAAAATAATTTATGTTCATAGCGAGAAGTATTTAAACACAAATTTAACGTAGCTTTAATATTATTTAAAAAATTACATTAAAACCTAAGCAGTTATCACTATCTCAGTTTAAAAAATTGACAAATTTTCAGGGCTGTTACTGGTGACTTTTTTGAATACCATTATTTGAAACAATATATTTTGCTAAATTTAATAGAAGAAAAACAAAAATTATCATACAAGAAATTTTAAAATCAATATATTTGCCGTTGTCAGATATAAATTTACAATGTACTTAAAAAAAAAAAAAAAAAAAAAAAACGGGATTTATATATATGTAAAATAACGTATAAAAATGTAAATATAAAACGTAATTAAATTTAGCAAGCATACAAGAGATACATTATTAAGGCCAATTTCATCCAAAAACTTATATAGATGAAGCCATGAATAGTAGATTAAAAATGAATTATACAATAACATTCACGCAGTAATGAAAAATGAAACCCACACGCGCTAATAATGAATTGATGAATTGTAATATAATAGAACCAACAATATCAATAAAAAGGATTATTTATTTATAAAAAAAATTTAATAACAAGTGGAAAATACGCATAACTAGAAGAATTTATCGTCAGGGAACATACATCCTTCTTGCAACAAAACATAATATTAAAAAGAAATATATATATACATTCACTACTGGTCATTAATATTGCTTCACCAAGAAATAATGTAAATATTAGAATAATATTTATTGGGCACATACATTATAGTTGGAAGAACAATTGATTAAATTTTCAGGAAATACGAAGTAATATGTCCTGAGAAATCAGTACATGAAGCAGCGAACTCTGGGAGTAATAACATCACCTATCTGCCTAGGCAGTGAATCGAACAGCGATTGAATGACATGTACGGGTATAGCACTCCATGAAGCTTCAGCACGATGACACAGTTCATCGACCGTAGTTACTGGCGAGTAGTGGTGTACCAGTCGCTTTTGAATGATTAAAGAGTCATTTTCATTGGTGCGAGATCAGGAGAACACGATGGCCAGAGAACAGTCCAACACATTCTGTATCAAGGAAGATTAGAACAACACGGAAAACTTACGGTTGTGCATTGCCCTGCTTAAATGTTACGCTACAGAGGCCTTGAATATAGGACAGAGTGACGGTCCTTAACTCGTGAGAAATGTAATGGCCACTATTCAGAGTGCCGGGAATGTGAACAAGAAGTAATCGAGATGTGCGGGACCACATACAATCACTCCAGGTGATGGGCCAATATGACGATGTCGAATGCCAGCTGGCAATGTGATTATTCACAATGCTTTCAAATACGGATGCGGCATTCTTTTCGTCGTAAACTGGATTGTGATTTGTCTGATAAGGCGAGGTTACACCATTTCTGCGCCCAGGCTCATTGTTGGTCACACATTAAAGACGCCCATGTCAATGATGCAGCTTTTTGGATAACTGAAGTTTCGGTAGCTTCATATTGGGTCACAATCTGGTGTGATGGTATGACGTACCATTGGATACTTGTTTTGATCACCTCTTGTTCTGATTACCGGCACTCTGAATAGCGGACATTACATTTCTGATGAGTTAAGGCCCGTCGCTCTGCCTTACATTCGAGGCTTCCGTAGCAAATCATTTAAGCAGAACAATGCAAGACCGCAAGTTTTCCGTATTGTACGGACATTCCTTGATACAGAATGTGTTCGACTGTTGCTCTGGCCAGCGCGTTTTCATGATCTCGCATCAATGACAATTACTGTTTAATCACTCATAAGTGACTGGTACGCCCCAACTCACCAGTAAGTACGGTCGATGAATTGTAGCATCGTGGTGAAGCTTCATGGAGTGCTGTATCCGTACATGTCATCCAATCGCTGTTCGATTCAATGCCTAGGCAGATAAGTGTTGTTATTGCACCCACAGGTCGCTGCTTCATGTAAGGATTTCTCATGATATATACCTCCAAATTTCCTGAAAATGTAATCAAACTTTCTTCCTACTATAATTTATGTGGCCGATAAATATCATTTTGATATTTGCATTTCTTCTAGGAGTTGCTATTTTAATGGCCAGTAGTATATATAAACAGTTACAGAAAGCTAAAAATATACTGAACTTGCATACACATTGTTAAAACACCGGATTCAAACAACAAGTGGAGTTGCCATCGGCAGTTTATCAAGGTTAGAAGAAGAATTAAGTATAGGAATACACATAATTGAATACAGTCGAGCCTCTTTAAGGTGAACCTCAAGGAGAATAAAAAATATGTCCATGCCATTAGTAGTTCATGCTATCAATAACTAATCTTCCGATACCTTTCGGTTTTTCATTTTTCGAACATACACCTGGTCCTTTAAAAAGATAAAACAGTGAGCAGAAAAATATTAGTTGGGAAAATAGGCTTTTCGAAGCATATTAAATACATTTTAGAAACATATAAAAACAAAATTATTTAATTGATATGTTTTAGTTGAAACTAAACGAAAACGTAAATATCAGTAGATTGTTATTCATACACCCTTATTTGGTATGCCCATAATTACTTATTTGATCTAGTACTCATTAACAAAATGCAAACAAGTATCTTTTATCTCATTTTAAATGTTACATTGGTTTTAATATATTAATGAGACGTATAAATTATGTTTAATTTTATTAAATGTAAACAAGTATTTGTGCGCCAAGGCACTTATGCATATCAAAAAAAAAAAAAAAAAAAAAAAAAAAAAAAAAAAATTATATATATATATATATATATATATAATATGTAAAATATTATTATTATTTTAGTGTTGTGATTTAAATATTTTTATGTGAATTTATTTTGATTTATGCAAGATATATTTAACCTTTTGCATTGTTGCCAATTTTTCCAGTTTTCCCTGAATATTTATTAACACTAATGTTTTATAGAAGTTTATAGTAACAGTTTCCGACTAGTGATTCATAATTAATTGCAGGGTACTCAACAGTCACTATTTTAAATACTATTTATTTATTTTCTATTTATTTTTAGTCGTCTTTATTAATCGTTTGTAGTACATATCTCTGGAAAAAAAAAAATATACAAAATTTGCTTTATATGAAAAGCGATATTCAAAATAATGGCTGCTGAGAACACTGTAATTTTGTTAGAAAATACAAAATACTATTAGAAAATACCAGTGATTATTATTTAAAAAGAAACCTAAAGGTTGACAACTATGCTTTTAAAAATATTACACTTATTTAACAACAGAAAAAAACACGTCATGAATAAACATCTACGTGCCATTTTTAAAGAATATGCATACGTAGCGTCCAAAGTTTGCGTTCTCTAAATAAGGTTTTTTATCATTATTTTTTAATAGAAATCTCTGATATTAATTTTCTGCGATTTAATATGTTGTAGTTTAGTATTAGAAAATTTTGTTTCTTGAAAAATGAGAAAGTTGGCAGTAGTAATGCCGACAATTTAAATGTATTGCAAATAAAACTGTAATTTAAGTAAGTCAGTTTTAAGTAACAAAATAACAAATTTTGTATAGTATGAAACAAAATAATTTTGCATTGATTTAATTAGTATCAAGATCAGAAATTCTAATTTTCCCAGCAAACGAAATCGTCTTCCGATTTAATTCTCGGGAAAATAAACTTATGTCAGTTTGTAAATACGATGTAATTTCTGTAGCGACAACACATTCTGCTGTAGGCAAGCCTAATTCTCTCTCTTTTCGTCAAGGACGTACATTCATTCTAAGACGAAAAGGTTAATTGTTAAACATTGACAGGCTGTCAGTTCTAGACGTGATGAAGAAATTGCTTTGCCTGCTTTGTTTACCTGCCTTTTCCCGTAAATGCGGATGTTATTTAGAAACTTTATGTATGAGACATGTTTCAAAACTAAGAAGAGAATTTTAAAGGATCATTTTAATGCTGCTATGACAATATTACTTGATGTCATAAATAGATAGTACCAGAAAATTTACATTAAATATGGGTGAAGATAATATTTATAATGTGATTATAGAAAGTCGTAATATTTGTTTACTTTTAATGTAAACATAAGCTTTGAATTGTAAAAATTATTTGTTATATTAACAGATATCCTACACACGTTTTTCTTTTCTTTGTTTCTCTTTTAATCTAAAAATAAAAAGGAAAAGGAAATATTTTGTCTGATTTAAATTGGAATTTGAAGGCTATGCATTTGTTTATACATTTGTATTTTGTTGAATAAATCACATTTCAGAGGGTTTTTTTTTTTTTTTTTTTTTTTTAGCTTCGTATGTTTGATTAGATTAAATGGGATCTTACAAAAAAGATAAACAAAAAAGAATAAATATATAAAATAAAAGAATCTTTTCCGTTTTAATAGTGGATATAAAAGCTCTAAACAAATCGCTTCGAATTATATTATTATTATTATTATTATTATTAACATTTCAGTTCTTAAACAGTGTCACGTCCAGGGCATGCGTTAAACAAATTAGATAAAGCTAAATGTAGTATGCTAAAATCGCCTTTAACTGGCAAACTTCGTAAAGACCAGTAAGTCAAGGCGAATCATTATTTAAATGAGTACATTCTAGAAACTTTTTGAATGTCACAACTTTTTACGTGAAAAAAGCAAAGTTTGACTTACCATCAATCAAGGTTCGGCCAAGATTTTTTTTTTTTTTTTTTTTTGCAAACAAATAGAAATTATAAACACTTATCAACTTTGTTGGAAAGTGTTTGAAAACAGTTATTTTCTTTTATCGCAATGTGTCACACAGAGAAGCAAAAAACGCCATTAGATATGATTATTCCTGAATAAAATAATCTTAGAGGTCGCACTTTATTTTAAATTTGTTAAGAACTTAAAAAAAAAATCATGTATTAATATCTAAGTTCATCAGTATTTGTGCATTATACAATAAATATTACTTTAAAATGTCAAATATGAAGTGAAGAAGTTTGGAAATTGCATAAGGATGATATTAATAGATATAAATTTCAAGTATTGTAATAGTAATAATTTTTAAGATAAGTGCAACGGACGTCTCAGTCTTTTCTTTTTTTTTTTTTTTTTTTTTTTTTTGAATACCACTATTTCTACAAAGCAATCTTCGTATTATTCAATCGATAATAACTACTGCAAATGAATACAAAACTTTTATGTAGGGAAAAAAGGAAAAGTGGTATTCAAAATGTGACCCCTCTTATCCCTGTAATATAAACTTTACATAAACAGAATTCTCTTTTGAAACTGCACTCAAATTAATATCTATATTAAAAAAAATTCTTTGATAGTATAATAGTATATACTTAACATCTAGAGATAGATTTTTTAAGCTATTGTATAGCTTTTATCGCGGGCTTTGAGCGCGGCGACCGAATCAAAAAATTCCGTAACGAAAAAAAAACCTAACACAGTTCGGCAGACTTCGGTAGACTTCGGCTGTACGAAGCTCGCACGGATCGAGACGAGCTGCTCCGAAATCGGACGAATACGTAAGCAGCTGTTTGTGAGAAAGTATATAGGTGTATAGGTATCTGTCATCTATGTACAACAGTGAATAGCTGTACGCGTAAAATCTTTGTATAAAGTAGATCAGATAAAACTTGAATATCCCCATTCGACTTGCAGGCCTTTAAAACCTATTAAAATACCTTTTCTCAATTAAAATTTGTTTTCTTATCGGTCACCACGCTCAAAAAAGGTAACTTAATTAATATCAAAGAAAAAAACTTGAATATCCCCATTCGACGTGCAGGCTTTTAAAACCTATTGAAATAACTTTTCTCTATTAAAATTTGTTTTATATCGGTCACCACGCTCAAAAAGTGTAACTTGAATTAATATCAAAGAAAAAACTTGAATATCCCCATTCGACTTGCAGGCCTTTAAAACCTATTAAAATACCTTTTCTCTATTAAAATTTGTTTTCTTATCATTACTGTTATCTTATTCATTAATATCAAAGAAAAAACTTGAATAACCCATTCGACTTGCAGGCCTTTAAAACCTATTAAATACCTTTTCTCTATTAAAATTTGTTTTCTTATCGGTCACCACGCTCAAAAAGTGTAACTTGAATTAATATCAAAGAAAAAACTTGAATATCCCCATTCGACTTGCAGGCCTTTAAAACCTATTAAAATACCTTTTGTCTATTAAAATTTGTTTTCATATCATTATTGTTATCTTATTCATTAATATCAAAGAAAAAACTTGAATATCCCCATTCGACTTGCAGGCTTTTAAAACCTATTAAATACCTTTTCTCTATTAAAATTTGTTTTCTTATCGGTCACCACGCTCAAAAAGTGTAACTTGAATTAATATCAAAGAAAAAACTCGAATATCCCCATTCGACTTGCAGGCCTTTAAAACCTATTAAATACCTTTTCTCTATTAAAATTTGTTTTCTTATCGGTCACCACGCTCAAAAAGTGTAACTTGAATTAATATCAAAGAAAAAACTTGAATATCCCCATTCGACTTGCAGGCCTTTAAAACCTATTAAAATACATTTTCTCTATTAAAATTTGTTTTCTTATCATTATTGTTATCTTATTCATTAATATCAAAGAAAAAACTTGAATATCCCCATTCGACTTGCAGGCCTTTAAAACCTATTAAATACCTTTTCTCTATTAAAATTTGTTTTCTTATCGGTCACCACGCTCAAAAAGTGTAACTTGAATTAATATCAAAGAAAAAACTTGAATATCCCCATTCGACTTGCAGGCCTTTAAAACCTATTAAAATACCTTTTGTCTATTAAAATTTGTTTTCATATCATTATTGTTATCTTATTCATTAATATCAAAGAAAAAACTTGAATATCCCCATTCGACTTGCAGGCCTTTAAAACCTATTAAATACCTTTTCTCTATTAAAATTTGTTTTCTTATCGGTCACCACGCTCAAAAAGTGTAACTTGAAATTATATCAAAGAAAAAACTTGAATATCCCCATTCGACTTGCAGGCCTTTAAAAACCTATTAAAATACCTTTTCTCAAAAAATAGTGTTAGATCATTCAAATTTGGTACATCGAGGTTTTCGATACCTACAAATCGATTGCGGATATTTTTGATATATTCTCATTGCGGATATAGTCTCATTTATTCAATAAAAGAAAAAAATTTGTTTTCTTATCGGTCACCACGCTCAAAAAGTGTAACTTGAATTAATATCAAAGAAAAAGCTTGAATTAATATCAAAGAAAAAAAAAAAATACTGCATAAATAAAATAAATAAATAATTATAATTGCATAAGTTGATAAAAAATGCTATGCAATAGCTTTACCGCGGCAGTCCTCGAGTGCCACACGTATTTTTTTTTTTTTTTTTTTTTTTAAGAAATTGCCCTGAAAAAAATTATTTAAACATGGTAAATTTCAACTAAGTCGTTACATTTTCTATGCTTACCAATATATACAAAACTTTCAAAAATATTTATCCAAAATATCTTTGCCTATGTTTATTAAAAATATAATACAGATTAATATATATATATATATACATATAAATACTTTAAATCTAAGTTATTATATCTCGAATCTTTAGTACTTTGAAGTTAAGCAAAATTTCAAAAATGTCATTCTGAAAAAACTGCATTTAATGAATAAAATATAACAGCTTACTTTTCAAACAAACATTTTTTTCTAATGATTAGCAATACATTAAGGATTTAATCGAAATTATTTGTATTAAACCACTTCTTACGAGGTCAAACTCACAGAGTTATATGCAATAAAACCCACAGATTGTCCACGCTTGATATCAAAGGAATTTAAAACTTCAAATATAGACTTAAAAATACTAATTTTAATGAAAAATTAATATAATAGAAGAACAGAGCTGCCAACCTAATCCGGCAAATTGTTAGTACCGCCTCTTTTTCTACACCACTTAATTTTTAAAGTATTTGATTTCTTAATTCATCATAACTGTATTTGAAGAGAATTACTCTAAAAATTAAGTGGTGTAAGAAAAGGGGCGGTACTAACGAATTGCCGGATTAGGTTGGCAGCTCTGGAAGAAGTATAAGAAATTTATTACGAACATTTTAAATTAAAACGTCTAGAACACAAATTAGCGTCTATTTACCTGTTAATTGTTACAGAAAATTTACAGTTGAAAAATTTATTCTTCTTTGATTAATTTTTCTAAAATTAAAATGTAGTTTATTGCAACAAACTTTTTTTCTTAACACTTTCGCGACCGATGACGTAGATTCACGTTATTTGAAAATCTGTAACTCCACCAGTGGGAGTTCCTTTCGCAATTTGTATGTTACTTATTTCTTAAGAATATATCCAATATTCAAATTTGTACAGTCAAATATGATATGGATACAAATATTTTGATTAGGAAGAATATAATTATAACGTATCTCCATTTGTAATATAAATGTGAATATAGGCAATTTTGTTCTGAAATATTGTAACAAGGAAGAATAACGCCCACAGGCGGACCTCACTGTCAAAAAGACAAAAGCATGTGGTCGAGAAAGTATTAATTGAAAAGAAAAGAAAACAATGAACGAGATTTTAAAAATGGCGCCCATACGAGCGCTTTTATGAGTATAATGTAAAAGCTCAATTTTCGCTTTTTGTAGATTTCCCTAAGCACTGAAATTTCATATGAAGATTAAAAAAAAAAAAAAAAAAAAAAAAGTATTATCATTTTCTCAAAGAAAACTAATATGTTTTGGCCATCACGAAACATTCTTTTATATTTTCCTATACAAATTCACTCAGTACATAAAATTAATTAAAATTATTTTTCATTAAAATTATCTTCTATGATGAATGCAGGCGATTTCCACCCTAGAGAAGTATAACACTAAATAATCGAAGATTAGCTTTATACTTTACAAAAAAAAATCTGTAATTTTATTTTAAATTATCCAACATCGATGGTTCAAACATTTATTTTAAAGGTATTGATGACTTCTTTGGAAATATACCCATAATGAAAATTTTCTCTCCTCGGGGGGGGGGGGGGGGGACTTCCTGTCAAGAGAGAAGCGGTGCTTCTACATATACAAAATAAATAGACAAATAAGTAAATAAAATAAAGTAAAAATAAAAATAAATTCCCGGTTCCCTATTACTATTATGAAACATACTTTATAATTCGTTAAAAATTATTGTCATTATGTACATTATTTCTGATGAAAGTATTTCAGATGTAAGCGAAATTATTGTTCTATTCTCAATAGACATTAAATTAGTTGTACTTATTTATTTATTTATTTATTTTGTTAAGATTTATTTCTGAGTCAACCAGGTATTATATATATTAATCTACAGATGTTGGACAAAATAATAGAATCCTATTCAAATATTATTATTATTTACATTTTGTCGAATATTTTGAAAAATATTTAATGTGTTGTTCTTGAGACATGTCTTTTCTCATACTTTTCAGCAAAGATTTTGTCACGAAGACCCGTAGGGGGCGAGCAACAAATACAATAATATATATATATATATATATATATTTGTGATTACCCTGTATCTGGCATTGCGTTAATTCATGTGCAAATTTTAAATATGGTTATAAATACTATATTTTATACGTGTGTGAAGTTTTGTGTGGATAGCTCGAATATTTAAAGAGTTATAAATATTTTATTGAAAAACGCAAAAAAATTTTTGCTTTATAACTCTAAAGATTTTTCTCCAAATTTCATGAAACTTTCCGAAAGTGTACCTAAATCATTATACTATAGTTTAAAACAAAAACATTTAGTATTCAATGACTATAAAAACTGTAAAAAGGTCTTTACGGCAAGAGGTACTTCATGCATGGAAATTTGTATCAGAAAAAACAATGTTACACAATGAAACTTAATACATTATTTGTGATTTATTTATTTATTTTTTATAGGTATGTTACATACCTATGAAAAAATGCTCTTATCGTAAAGGTCTTTTTAGTAAGCAGTTGAAAAAACGCTCATTTAATCACCTATATCTCTATGAATTTTCATGATAATCAACTGGATTTTTTTTTTCTGTACAGTTGAGTATTCAACTATGTCAAAGTTTTTTGCTACATTCTGCGCATGCACAGTAATAAATTATTTACTACACTGTCCATATCTCTTAAAATATTAAATGTGTTTATTTTATATTATAGTATAATGATTTAGGCATATTTTGCCATATTTTCTGAAAGTTTCATGAAATTTGGAGAAAAACCTTTAGAGTTAAAAAGCAAAAAAATTTTGGCATTTTTTAATAAAATATTTATAAATCTTTAAATATTCGAACTATTCTCACAAAACTCTACACACGTATAAAATATAACATTTATAACCATATATAAAATTTGCATATGAAGGTTGCAAATACATGATAATCACAAATATTTTTATTTTATTGGATTTGTTGTCTGTCCCCAATGGCCTTCATGACAAAATCTTTGCTGAAAAATATGAGAAAAGACATGTTTTCCTTATTCGCAAATTTTAAGAACAACAGATTAATTATTTTTCAGGATATCCGGCAAAACGCAAAAAAGATGAAAGTGTTTGCATTATTTTGTCATACACCTATATACTATTAAAATCCTACTGAATGTTTGAATGTTCCGCTAACCCCAAACGAACAAGAAGGAAAAAATAAAATTATCAAAAGTTCGGAAATAACCCAAGGATAATTTAAACAACCTCATTTAAATTAAATTATTCCAATTAGTTAAAATCATATTAACATTATAAAAGTTTTAGATAAATTATGTAAATATTTGATTTGAAGCTAATTCCAAAAAAAGAAGAAAGTTTACTCCTCCTATATCTTTTTTTTAACTGTAAAAATATTGTTTAAATGTGAAAAATAATATAAAATGCAGCTTTTTCAAATATTAAACTTGTACGGGCAGAAAATTTTTGATCAACTGACGCCATAATAACCTTAAGGTTATTAAATATACATAAGTGTGGTGCTAATATATAAATATTTACACTCATGGTTGTGAAAATTGCAACACCATAAAAGAATGCGAATATCAGAATGATATTTATTGGGCACATATATTATAGTAAGAAGAACAATTGATTAAATTTTCTGGAAGTTTGGAGTAATAGGTACTGGGAAAACAGTACGTAAAGCAGCGACCTCTGGAAGTAATAACTTCACTTATCTGCCTAGGAATTGACTCGAACAGCGATTAAATGGCATATTCGGGTTCAGCACTTCATGAAGCTTGCCACTCGCTTTTCAACGATTAAGCAGACATTTGTATTGGTGCGAGATCAGGAGAACGCGCTGGCCGAAGTAACGGTTGAACACGTTCTCTATTAAGGAAGGTCCGGGCAATACAAACCACTTGCGGTCGTGCATTATCCTGCTTAAATGTTGTGCTACGGAAGCCTAGAATATAGGGCAGAGGGACGGACCTTAACTCACCGGAAATTTAATGGCCACTACTCATAGTGCCGGGAATGCGAACAAGAAGTAATCGAGACGTGTATCCAATGGGACCTCATACCATCACTGCAGGTGATGGATAGTGTGACGATGTCGAATCCAAGCTGGCAATGTGCATTATTCACAATGCTGTTAAATTCGGATGAGGCAACCTTGATGCTGTAAACAGGATTGTGATTTGTCTGAAAAGCGACTTCATGCCATTCCTGCGTCCAGGTTCGTCGTTGATCACACATTAAAGGCTCCCATATCAGTGATGCAGTTTTGAGGGTAATCAAAATTTTGGTAGCCGCATACTGGGTCACCACCTGGAGTGATGGTATGCGGTACCATTGGATACACGTCTCGATCAACTGTTGTTTTCATTCCCGCCACTGAATACTCGCCATTACATTTATGACGAGTTAAGGCCTATCGCTCTGCCCTATATTCAAGGCATCCGAAGCGCAATATTTAAGCAGGACAATGCACGACCTCAAGTTGTCCATATTGTTCAGGCCTTCCTTGATGCAGAATATGCTCGACTGTTGCTCTGAACAGCAGTTCTCCTGATCTTGCACCGATGAAAATGGCTGTTTAATCGTTGAAAAGCGACTGGCCACCCACCACTCACCAGTAACTACGATCGATCAATTGTGATATTGTGTTGAAGCTTCACGAAGTGCTCTCCCGTACATGTCTTCCAATCGCTATTTTACCTAAATTTCCAAATTTCCCTGGCACATGTTTCTGCCCCTAGGGGTGTGATCGGTAATGCATTGGCAGATTCCTTGGCAAAGAGTGCCACAGAGGACTGCTGTATTAACTATTCTCTTCCAGCACCTCCTTCGTACATTAAGAGAATACTTAAACAATCTATGCTACGGGATTGGCAGATCTGGTGGGAAGAATCAGAAAATGGTAGATATACCTTTTTCCTGATACTAAATGCGACTGTCAATGATTGGTCACTTACTCCAGAATCAACAGCCTTCCTATCGAGTCATGGGCCATTCCCGAAATACCTTCATAGGTTCCATTGCAGACGCACGCCCCTGTGGTCTTGTGGAGAGGAAGGCACACCGGACCATTATTGTTTTAATTGCCCCCTTACTAGTTCCTTCCACATTAGAAATCCTGCGCTTAGGCCTGAGGGATGGCTCGAGAATATTGTTTCTAGTCCATCCCTTACGATCAAATTGAAAATAATCTACAATCTTTTGACTGATATCGCAAACAGAACTAATTAATTAATTTAAATACGCTATTTTCTGAAAAGCTTCTTAAACTATTAATTTATATTGGGGTTTAATTAAATTTAAGGCTCATCTAAAAGAAAAAAAAAAGAGGGAAAAAAGGGAAGAGAAAAAAAAAAGGGGGGAAAGGGAGTGTGTGTCTGAGTGTGTTTGAGCATGTTTTAATCTATGTATGCGAAATGCATTCCGGTACTTTTCCCCTCTGTGCTGCTTTCAACTTAGGTGAAGGATCTGACTACAAGAATAATACTCTTCTTTCTTCGAGTTTACAATCGCTAAAGCATATTTGCCAATCAACGAATGCGAGCATTGCTTCAATAGTGTTTTGTGATAAAACAGTGTGTTACAGTCATCACTTCAATGCAACAATAAAAGTATGAATGCGTTTCTGCATAAATTCATTACATAAAAGCGCCCCTTGTCGCGAAGGGTTAATTCCCGGCGCAAGTTCAGACAAAACATATGGGCCTGTATTCTAATCAAACACTTACCGCTCGCATATCAATTTCTATCGCAATGTTTTGGAAGGAGAGGAATCTGCATTGTCAAGTCCACTGAGCTAAAATAATAACTGGAGCAAATGAGTGGTTCTTGTGTGCCATTTTGAAAATTTATTTTTTCTCCCTAGCTTCGTTTCCAAGTGGATACTGCACAAAGCTTCCGATACGCATATATTACAATACAAAAGGACGTAGTCTAATGCATTCTTATCAGCTTTATATCAAAAGTGTTTAAGAATTTTATTGGTAAAATATGAAGAAACTAATTACATTTATTTTTTTTACATAGCTATATGACTTTAAAAAAGAATCGTATTAAGAAAAACTATATCTTCTTTAGAGTAGTGCATGAGCAATAAGTAATTCTTTCTTGGTTAGTTTTTTTTTTTTTATTTTTTCTCCCCTCCTCCTTATTAATCGATATTGTCAGTTTTTACCCAACCAGTTTTTATGAAAAATAATAATTTTGTGAAACAATGTAAATACTTCGTTATTTATATATTAGTATATTTCGTGCATTTTTCATATTCGTAAAAATTTTCGGCTTCAGCTTTTCCATGGATTTACACTTTTTGAGATATCCTGAATATGATTTGGCTATTTAAAAAAAAAAATGTCTATCCGTGTGCCTGGATGTGTGTGAGATAAATTTTGTGGCAGCTCTAGATAAAAAAAAATTGAACAGAAATTCATGAAAAGTTATATTTAGTTTCACCTTAACATAAATTGGCGTCAGTCAAAGTTTTCTAAATATCGGCCAAAAGGTGGCGCTGTTTTCTCATTTTATGATATTTTTTAATATGGTAGCATAGGCATAAATTTGTGTAAATGTAGCCAATAAGGATTATTTTTAACAAAACATTGGGAAACTTTGTTTACAATAGAAATTGTCAACCAGAATAAAATTTTGAAGAAAAAAATTTTGTTGGAGAATCTTTTCCTACTCGGGAGTGTAATTTCTTAATATCATACTTTTCAAAAGAATTCCACAATTAAAGTACTGTACAACATATTAACACTATCATATTCCACATTAAGAATGAAGAACGAACGCATTGCCGTACCAAATATTTGACCTTCACTCCAACAGAAGAATTCTTGAAAAACCCACTTGCAAGACTCTTATTAAATATATTGGAAGGATTTACATAAGTTATTATTATAATCAGTGAATTTCAATACAGAAATTCGTTTTCTTCCACAACTTTTAATAAATAAGGAGATCCGAACCATAAATTTTAGGTTAGAATATAGGCCAATAACTATTGTAAACAAATTCTTTTTAATTTTACAATGATTGATTAAAATTATCCTCAATGTGTACAGTCATACATTTTTTTTCCTTTACGGCCATATTAAAGATTATGATAAAACAGGAAAACAGCGCCATCTGTTGCAGATATGCAGAAAAAGTTGATAGACAACAATTTATGTCAAGGTGCAACTAAATATAACTTTCATAAAGTTTTGTTTTATAGTTCTTGACCTAGAGCTGTCAGAAAATTTATGTCACCGACATCAAATACATAGAAAGACTTTCATTTTCTATAAATTGTCAAATTGTATTCAGGTAGTCTCAAAACGTGTAAATCCATCAAAAACCAGAAGTCTAATATTTTTATCTACAGTAAACAATTAGAAAATTAACTAAACAAATAACCTAAATAAACAAATGCAATTATTTACTTTCATATTTCATCAATAAAATTTATAAATATTTTTCATATAAAGATGATACAAATGCATTATACTACACCTTTTTACATTGTTATACATGTGTATCAAAAGCTTTCTGCCGTGTCCACCTGGAATACGAAACTAGTAAGAAAGAAACACTCTTCGAAATTGCTCGGAAAAACCACTCGTTTTAGCTCAGTGGACTTGACTAGGCAGATTCCTCTCCTTCCAAAACTTTGCGATAGAAATTGAGATGCGAGCCATAAGTGTTTGACTAGAATCAACACCATGAACTAATAAGTAATACAGGACTTTCAAATAGGACAGTTCTCACCAACTATCATATCAGTTTTCAACCTCTGTTATTTATCAATGAAAGCTCATTGTCGGTATGGTTTAATTCCGGCGTGTCTCTCAATTTGTGCTGTGTCCCTCTCCAAGTTCTATCATTTCTAGTCACTACAGCACTCCTTGTCGCGAAGGGCTAATCCTCGGCTCAACTTCGGACTATAACCATGAACTCCTCGTTATACAAGACTCTCAAATTAGACATTCCTCATCAACAATCATCTCTGTTTTTAATCTCTGTTACCCTCTTCATTAGAAGCCTAAATTTTGTCTTTTTAATTAACTGCTGCCCTCTATCGCGTGGGATTTTATATCTGGCTGCAATTGTAATTTTTTTTTTATGTTTATGCAATAAACAACGGGGGAGACTTAACCTCTAGAAACGGGCTCTTTCAGAATTTCACATTGTTATGTGACATTTGTCGTCAGAGCCCCTCTTTGGAGGTTGAAATCACTCAAAACCGCTGCATAGTGGTGAGCGGCCTCCTTCCGTCTTTGAACTTTTGAATCGCTGTTTGAGTCAATGCCTAGGCAGATAAGTGCTGTTGTTGCTCACAGAGGTCACTGCTTTGTGCACTGTTTTCTAAGTATATATTACTCCAAATTTTCTGAAATTTTAATCAATTGGTCTTCCTACTATAATGCATGTGCCCAATAAATATCATTCATATATTCATATTTCTTCTTGGTGTTGCAATTTTCACAATCATGAGTGTATATATATATAATTTTTCATGAGTATAATGAAAAGAATGGGAACGAAAACTAAACAGTTGAATAATCCACCACAAAGGCCAATTAGGTAACCAGTCAACTTGAATAGGTTTGGTTTAATAATTTTAATATATTTAAATAGTTATATTAATTTAAATTTATTAGAAAATAAATATAATTACTTGCATAATTTTAAAACTTATTAGATTACAAAAATTGTTGTGAACATATAAAAGAAGGACTTTTCAAGGTAATGTAGTAGAAAAGAAGGTACTAATAATGGATAGTATTAAATAGGTTAAAAATCGAGTTTAAAATAACGAAATGAACTATAAAAGTTGAGATTATCAGAATACTTTTGGACCATATCACAAAAAATTCGATAGATTATTAAATAAAATAGCTCAAAATGCCATAGCACTTCCTCACAGCCATCCCTAAAGCACTGAGCAGAGAAATGCTGAGTAATGCATTTTTTTGGTAAGCAATAAGCAATATTACGCAAAATCCCAAAATTTAGCTCAACCCTGCATCAAACATATTACCATGAATTAACCAAATGAAAATAAGACAGAATACATTCTGAAACTTTAGCATTCAAATTTTCACCAGAATTAAGTACTTAAATCAAAACACGTGTTATAGAACTACTTAATTTAAGTTGTATAAACTAGTAAGCCGATACAAAGTTGAGTTGTATTTTGCCCAATTTACAGTTAAAATAAAAATAAATAAATAAAATAAATAATTAAATAAATTAAGCAAGAAAAAATAAATAAATACATAAATAAAAATTAATTTTTAATGACTTTAACAATTAGTTTTTCAGCATAATTATCTTTAATTATTTATTAGTTAGTGCAAGGAGAATTATTCAGCATAATTAATTTTAATTTTTATAACATTTTTTACCTTGTCAAATTGTATTAAAAGCAGTTTGACTGCATACTGCTGCCATCTATATGTCAAAGTAAAAAACAAAAGGAAGTTAAATTAGACTTCGAAACCTATTTTACAATTAGTGAAACCATAGTTATTTCAAAGTGAAAATCATAAGGAAGTAAAAGTTTTGCGATGAATTCAAAAACCATTTACCTATAATCTGAACAAGTTTGTTAATTTTAAAATAAAATTTTTAAGAGTAAATTAATGAGGGAAAGAGAAAGAGATTATAATTTCAATTAATTATTTTCTCATTAATTTTATTTAATTATTTTATTTTAATAACTGTATTTAATTTAAAATTTAAAACTAATGATTTTATGTTTTGCAACTTTATTTTGCATTACTAAGAATGATTTTAACAGAATTCCCACAAGTGTTTTTCATGTAATCTTTCTGAATAATTTATTTATTAATTGATCCATAAATTTATCAAAATTTTTAATAGCATTCAGTGTGTGAATTAAATTTAAATGCAACAATCTTTCCCTTTTCTAAATTAATAATTCAACAACGCAACCAACCATACAACTATACAACACCACCCGACCTCCATAATGAACATCTGACCACCCAACCTCCACCTTTTTATTGTCCTTTGTATATATATATATATATATATTTGTAATACACATACTAGTGTTCTTTTTTTTTAAATTGACAGAGACATTTATTGAAAAATTAATGAATAAACAAAATTTTTAGGGAAACTCATATATAAAGCTTCTTCAATAAGTTTATTAATATTTTAATTTTTATATTTAGATGAACATAAGTTATTTATTCGATATAAGTGATTAAATATATATATATATATATATATATATATATAATCGTTTTATGGAGGCTGTCGTCTCCTTCCGAACTCCAGAACTTTTTTCCATCGGGTTCTGTCCAGGCATAGATTCTGATTAATGCCCAATTTTTTAATGGCTTGGGTAATACTCTCCATCCAGGTTCTCGTAGGTCTTCCTTTCTTTCTTTCCTTCATTGACTTGAATTCCATAACTTTCTTTGGTAGTCTTTCTTCATTCATTCTCTTCACATGTCCAAACCAAATTATTTTTTTGTTTTGTTTGTTTTGTGTATAATCACAGATTGTCTCGTCCAGTTTTATCATCTTCTTAATTCTTTCATTGTTAATTTTTTGTTTTATCGAGATGTTGCAGGATCGTCTTAAAGCATCCATTTCTACGGCCAACAACTTCCTCTTCCATCCCTCTGTCATTCTCCAAGCATCCGATCCATACATTAGTATGCTTTTCACAATGGTGTTATATATATTCTTTTTTTCTATTCCTTGTTAACAATGGTATTATATATATTCTTTTTTTCTATTCCTTGTTAACAATGGTGTTATATATTCTTTTTTTCTATTCCTTGTTAACTCGTCACTCCACCAAGTTCCATTTAGTCTTCCAATTGCTTTTCTTCCCTCAGTGATTCGATTTTTTATCTCCAAATTATCTCTACCGTCTGCATTTATATCCACTCCCAAGTAGTTATAGTTTTGGCATATCTCTATTTCTTTTCCCTCAAGCTGTAAATTTGTTTCTTCTCTTTCAATACATAAGTACTCCGTTTTGTTAAAAATGATATTCCTAAATGCAGAGAGACGGAGACATGCTTTAAAATGAGTAAACAAATTTACTTTAAATTTAAAATCTTGTCTTTTATCATAAATATTAGTACAAATTTTATGATCTTTAAAATGAATTTTAAGATCTAGAAAGTTAATGATTTTATTTGTATGTGTAATCTGAGTTACTATTAAATTAGAAGGATAGTCTAATGTAATTAAATCAGATGACTTATTATTAATGAATAAAATTATTATATCATCTATATAACGATATAGTGAAATGTTGTCATATGTAAATTTGCACTCACAATAATAAAGATAAAGATCAGCCAACATACTCGAGCTGCAGCCACCTTGCGGGATTCCCACCTTTTGTAAATATATGAGGTTATTGTGTAAGATATAGTTATTAAATACTAGAAATTAAGAAGAGTTTTAAAATTTTCATCATTAAAGTCATTAGATAATTTAATTTAATTTTTGTATTTATTAAAAAGGTTACGGATAATTTGATATAGGTCTGATAAAATAATATTATCAAATAGATCTTGAAAATTATAAGTAGTAATATTATCTACATTATCAAGATTTCTGATATGGTTCATGAGTTGGTAATTATTTTTAAGGCAACGAATATTGTTATCTTTACAAGTGATGTTATAAATCTGTTTCAAAATATCAAGTAGTAGTTTCTTAGCATTATTATTGTATGTATTTACAGCTAATAGTACCGTTCTAAATTTATTAGGAGATTTATGAAACTTAGAGATTAGTACAATATAAGGATTGTTGAAATTATTAAAAGGAAGCTTTAATAATTTGTAATAACTGTGATTTTTTCTATTGTTAATGATAACAGTATTTTGAGTTAAAGAAAAAGTAGTATTGTTAGATATCGAGTTGTTAAAAAAGGTTTGTAATATCGTTTACAAATAATAGCATAGTTATTAGGTGATTTATCTACATAAGGGATTACCTAATTATTTTGAAGATCTTTTATATTTTTAATTAGATCAGATTCATTGTATTGTACTATATTACAATAGTTAAGTTGTAATTCATTAGTTGATTTTAATAATACAATCCATTTCCATCTATTAAAATATTCTAAAGATTTATTATGTTTAACAGAAATTTTATATATAAACAAATCAAGATCATAAGTAAACTGTTTGATGACTGGAGAAATATTTGCTTTTGAAGGAAGTCGAATTTTAGTTCCATACTCCATAAATTTTCTTAGATTACTATCATTTACTATATTTAGGGTACCAGTTGTTATATGACCATGTGCTCTGTCAACATATTTTTCCAAAGAAGGATCACTGCATTTACATAATGTATTATTATTATTATTAATAATATTATTAGTTGTGGACTTTGAAACAGAATTATAGTTGAATATTTTTCTTCCAAGAGGAACTGGGTACTTAAAGGTGCAGGATATCTGCATATCTTTTAGTGAAAAGAGGCAATCTTTATCATTAATAATAGAAGTAATGTTAATTTTATTAAAAGCTTGGTTTGAAAAATTGACAATAATTTGGGTATTTGATTGAATATTGTTAGGTTTTTTATTAATTTTTAGATTGAATTGTTCGATTTTGAACATATGCTGAAATCGATTTTGAACAGAAAAATGCTGATTAAGAGATTAACTAAAAAAAAAAAAAAAAAAACTTTTAAATAATTAACTGAATACTTCTTTTTAACAGCAAAAAATGAATTTTCTTACAAAAACCCAATCATTGTTAATAAGATAATGAGACTGCACCTCTAAAATTTTCTTAAGCATATCTTTTTTAGAAATTATGTATTCAGTAGATTTGGAACCACGTTTGTTTCTAGTAGTTTTATTGTTAATTTTATGATTAAACTGTGCATAGAAAGAAGTGCGTCACAAATTAGTGGAGTTTTCAAAAATACATAATAAAAGAAATAATACTCGGGGAAAAAAAAAAAAAACAGTTTTCCGGAATGTTATCAGCGAAACATAGGATTATTTTTACAGGTATATAAAAAAAAAAAAAGCTATTCCAAAAGTAACCGAAAAGGGCGCTGACACACCATATTGATCAGGCAAACACAATCAAACAATGAAACAGATTAAAAATAATAATAATAATAATAATAAAAAATAAAGACGCTGTGCATTTATTTTAAAATAAAAGATACTTAACATGACCAACAAAGCAAGATATATTACGCAAGTGAGGCACTTCACTACGTCTATTACAGCTGAGAGTAGTATGTCGTTATCGATGCCACCGACTTTCCGTTTATGACATCTTTCAGTTTCACCATAGTAGCTGGAGAGCCCCGGTACACACAAGACTTTAAGTATCTTCACAACCAAAACTTCTCCCGAACTTATAGCTAGCCTTAATTGCGTAAAATGTCAAAATATGACGAGTGAGCGTTCTCTTTTGGTTACTTTTTTTTTTTTTAACATAAAAAAAGGCCAATATCCCACTGATCATATTCCTGCAAACATATATTCTTTCTGAGTATTACACCTTTTAATGATTTTTTGAAATTTGCACAAATTCATGACGCACCCGGTATATATATGTATATATATATATATATATAGAAAGAAGGAGATTATAGCACATAAAAATCTGTGCGGGGTTTGCAAAGGGTCTTCGTCGTTTCAATAACGGGGGGAGGGGGGGGGAGGTTATAGAAGGTTTTCGTAAATTGCCGATTTCGACGCGTCACATATCTACTTAAATGTTCCTTGAAATATTCTGCTAAAAGCAGTGGGACCCAAACCTTCAGTAGTTTCTGAATTTATTTGTTTCTGAGGAGGTAATTGACCCATTAAATGATTTTTTTTCAAGGTTCATTAAAAAAATGGGATTTGTTTAAGGTACTTACCGGAGAACATGTTTGCCAACTTTTGTAAGTTACTCCAGAACATTTTTACCACTCTTTTTTTTCACACCGCTTTTTCGTAGAGTAATTTTCTCCAATATGTAAAACAGGAGGAGTAGGGCAATAGAAGGAATGGAGGTATAAGCTTGCTTGGAGAGGCTTCAAAAAAAAGAAACATTATATAGGAAAAAGTAGGAGCTGTTTGTTTAATTAAACGAAAGAATATGTTAAATTTATTGCAATAAAATTAGTGATATATTAAAGAAAACCTTTACCATTTTGCAGAAAAACAAAAACTATGTGTGATGGGCATAAATGGCGGTCATTTTTGGATTCAGAATTCTCTAAAACATAAAGTTTATTTTAAAAAAAAATCATGCACTTAAAAAAAAGTTACAGGCCTTATGAAGAGACTAGATGATATATGAAGGGCCATGTCGTCTTTGAATCTCAGTCTCTTTACCCGTTGTTAAAAAAAGGCTCATGAAATGATTTTTAACTAAGTCAGTTTATTTTTTTTATTTTTTTTATTTCAGTATAAATAGCAATATCCACTGAATGGATAATCGGTTTCAATGTTCCTACGAATGATCTGTCAGTTGATTTTGAGACAGAACTAAATATCAATATCCATTGATGAAAAATGAGTATCAATGTAGAACATTGAAATATTTTATCATGAAGTAAATCTATCTCAACACAATAAACATCTTTTTGAAGAATTATAAGTACTATTTTTATTATATAACATAATCTTCAGGAATTAAACCTTTAAAGCAGCCATAAAAAAAGAAAGAAAAAATCGGCAGCCATCGTGAAGGATTCCCTTACAAGAAAATAATAATAATAATAATAATAATAATAATAATAATAACGTGAAACGTACGTCTCGATAGCTCGAGAGACCAGTCTTCACTTCGCCAATCTGGTTCGCATAAAAAGCAAATTTGGTTGAAACAATTTTAAATTTTTTTATAATGTAACTCTAAAGAGAAGATGAAGGATAGGATTATATTTAAATTACGTCATACGGTATCATTAAACTTTGGCAGGTTAACAAGAAATAGGCTAACATCGCGATTTTCATTGACAAGAGTATTAAAAAATAATTTCAGACTGTTGCATCATTTTAACGGAAAAGTTTTCTCCCATTTAGACTGGAAATGCATTCAAAAAAGGATTTAAAAGCAATTAACAAAAATAAATGGGAATTTCTTTCTTTAATATTTTTTTATTTGATGATTATTTGGTGAAAGTTGCAGAAAAAAGTTATGGTTTGGAATACTGGAACAATAAATTATACGAAATTGCAGATAAATGAAAAACAAGAAGAATAAATAAAATATAATTTTAGATTGTTATTATTTCTTTTTAAAATGAAAGATACGTGATGTTTTCAACATCACAGACGTGTGTAGATAATTTAATTAATAAAAAACTTTGTAAATAAACATCACAAAAAATTTCCAAATACCTTAAGAGTTATTTTATGTCAAAATAATATCACATTCTTTCATGAAGTGGAAAAAATAAACATCAAAGTACTTCACTTTAAAGCATAATTAAAAAATAAATAAATAAATAAATAAAATACTAAACGTTTCTGATGATTATGTATACTATGACAAGACAAATATTATATTTTCATAAAATCAAGAAGTTATGAGTCATATTAAATACCGTTGTAATTTATTATCAGTAAGATTCATTAAAAAAAAAAAAAAAAAAAAAAAAAAAACATGACTCGCAAAATAAATTAGAATATGTAAAAAGAATTTCTTAAGAAACTTTATCCTGAAACGTTTTCTGGGGTAACGAGAAATTTTGCAACGCATTGATGGTTTTTCCCTTCTTCTCCGTTCTGTCTTTCATTCGGTTATTTATTCTTACGATTCAACACAAAGTTATAAACAATTGTGTCAACAACCATTTGAATTCATTGCTTATATACCACTTTGACGTAACTTTCTAAATACATGTAGAAAATTGGATTTGCATGTAAATATTTTAATTGAAAACATAGTGTTATTTAATAAAAAAAAGAGATTATTTTAATTGATGAAGTAGATTATTCTTCTGAATTCTAAACTCTAGAAATACTAACGCAAACTATTTTTTTTTTTTTTTTTTTACTTTCTCTTACCCATAAGGTAGAGAAAGTATTGTTTTTGGGTCAAATTTTCGAACGCGAGATTTTGTTATATTTACACGTTCTGAGGTGCCCTGAATACGAAAATCATGTTTTTAGCAAATGGTCTGTGTATCTGTGTGTGTGTCTGTGTGTGTGTCTGTGTGTGTGTCTGTATGTGTGTCTGTGTGTCTGTCTGTTATCAGCATATCTCAAAAACAAATTATGGCAGAAAGTTCAAACTTAGTGTTCTAAATGTGTATCATATAGGGATGCTACAGTAAGCTTTTCGTTAAGATCAAGCAAATGGTTCGTGTACAGGGACAATCAAGAGAATTCTAATACATTACGTCTATGGGGGAAATTGCAGGTAAGTAGAGTTTAACGTCTATAGACTGCACTAAAACAGATGAAACGAATATATATTTTTTGTAATAGAGATAGTTAACTGGGAAAAAAAATTGTGTATATAGGAGCCTCGCCTCCCCCCTGGGGAGGAAGTGCCCCTCGGGGGGAGCAAATTTTCATGATGGGTATCTTTCAAAAGAGCTCGCCAATACCTTTAAAACGAATGGTTGAACCATCGATCTGCGATAATTTAAAACAAAGTTATCGATTTATTTTACTTTTAACAAAAAAAAAAAAAAAAAAAACTTAGAAAAAAAAATCATATTTTTTTTTTTTTTTTTTTAATATTGAGAATAAAATGGACTTTTTTGGGGATATTTGATTTTATACTACTACTCTAATACGGAAATCGTCTGCATTATCATAAAAGATGATTTTTTTAAATAATAATTTTAATAAATTATTTTTTAAAAACAGAATTATTTTTTTAATAACCGAATTAAATTCTATATAAATGTAGGTGCATTAATGAAACGGGGGATTGAGGGGGGCGGTAGCCCCCCTCACATAGAACTAATTATTATATAAAACTCTTCAGAAGCCTAATATGAATTGCTTAACACAGGTTTACATAACAGAACTCGTTATCTTACCTTTTAATGTGCAATCTGTATTAATAGTATTAAATTTCAGGGTAAGAGAAAGTCGTGTGAGTGACACACCAGATTATTTTTTTAATTGAGAGGACATGGTATATATCAAATGTATAAAGAAATAATAAAACTGAAAAAAAAAAAAAAAAAAAAAAAAAAAAAAAGGTAAATAATTATTTAATATTTTGCATTGAGCTACACGATATACAAATTTTGTTTCGTTATCGTTTAATAGTGACAATATTCCAGGAAAACCATGACTAATCATTGTTATTAAATATCAAGTTATTGTTATACTAGTTTTACTTAAATTATTTTCTTAATTAATTAAACTGTGACGTTTTTCGCAACAAGTTTATTAAATATGTAGTATTTTAAACTATTATTATTATTATTACCTTTTTTTTTTAATTTCCACTTGAAAGAAATACAATATAAAAATTAATTGGGTTTAATTATCTTTTTTATGCAAATTTAATCATTTCTTTCTTTCTTTTATTGGTTCAGTTTTCTTTTCTATGTCGTTTAAGTATTACAACAAAGCGATGACAAACATTCATAAAAATAAGTGCAGGTTATTCATAAGCTTATAAAACCCCTTTTTTAGATAAAATTTTGTTTTAACCAGTGCAAACTCATTAAACTTAAAGATTAAAAAAATAAAAAGGTTAAAATTTTTATTACAAGACAACGATTGTTCTAGTATCATTAGGAGTGAAATCGTTATTAAGAAATAGACAGACAGTTTCGGTTAATATAAAACTAATAAAATTTTGGGTACATTTCCTGAAATCAATATACAAAAATACACAAGAATCACATTTAATTTTATGGGAAACGCGTTTTTTTTTTTTTTTTTTTTTTTTTTTATAGCAGTAACAAACAATGGAAAACTGTTATTGAATAATGAAAAAAAAAAAAAAAAAAAAAAAAAAAAAAAAAAAACTTTTATAACCAACACCAAAGTTTTTGTTCCATATAATTTTCTTCTTAGACCTGTTTGTATAGTTGAACATTCGGGGTTCGTGAATTGTCAGAGAATGAATGATAGGTGTTGCAGAGGCTTAACATTTATTTGCAAAATATTCAAGAAGATTACAGATTTGCTAACCAAGTATCAGCTTCAGATTCACCGGGAAACATAGCTGATAACAACAACAACAAATAATAATAATAATAGCTGACAAAAAAAAAAAAAAAAAAAAAATACAGCATAAACTACACAATAAGCATAACACACAGTTTTTGCAGAGTTAAGTATTTAATAAACAGTATAATTAACGTAACAGTTAAGTATTTTTCAATAAAATAATTTTAATTAAAATAACTAAAATAATTTTAACTAAAATAATTTTAAATTAAAGTAACAGTTAAGTATTTTTCAATAAGCAGATGCCTGGTCAAGCAGAGCTCTTTATACCACAATGGCTTGGTGTGAAACTCACTACTACAGCCGGTACGGAATCCTTTTATATAGCCTAATACATTTCCAGATTTTTCCAGCATTTCACGAAATATTCGATTTAGAGCTTAGGTAATCGATATATCAATCATAAGAATTTTCTCGCCAAAAAAGTCACCAAGGACTGTTAAAGTCCCCAAATTCATTGTCAAGGCCATTATCTGCCCTGGTAAAGTTTTTTAACAGGTTTTTAAAGAAAAATTGCCTATTTTAATGCCAAATCAACGCAGACCCGCCGAAAATTAACAATTTATCACCTGACTAAGCCTCTTTAAAGAAATTACACAAAAACGACTATTATTTACAAATTCGTAATATTGTCTCCTTCACAAGTACTGCACGTCCTAGAGAATACAATCCTTGGTCAAGAGGTAAAAACTAAATATGCTATACAATTTAGAATACAAAAATTAAATTGCATGCAACAATAAAATATAAATACAAATTGAAAAATCAAGTTATTAAACTAGGTACAAAATTTACAGATAAGTGCAAATATTTATATATAAATATTTATATTGTACTTATACAAATTTAAAAATACCATTGACCATGATTTGAGGCAAGCCTATCATAATGTACTGCCTTCGGTTTTGATGAAGGTGTTTAAGTAATCGCACAACGACGTCATTCAGTCTTTTTACGACAATACAGGGGCCTTTCCAGTTACACTGTAGGTTGGGAAGGAGTCCTTTACGTCGAACAGAATTCCGCAACCAAACTTTTTCTCCTTTCTTGAACTCGTGATATGTAGATTTTAGGTCATATCTCGTCTTCATTCTCTCCGTCACCATGTGAATTCGCTTACGAGTAAAGTTGCGTACGACTTCAAATCGGGACTGGAGGCTCTCTGACGATGGTGGCGCATCTGGTGAACAACCAAACAAGATATCTCAAGGAAGACGTAGTTCACGTCCAAAAAGCTACTGCGCTAGAGTACAGTCTGTGGTTTCGGGGACAGAACTTCGATACGCCAGTAGCAAAGGCAACTTCAAGTACTAATCTTGCTGGTTCTTTCATACTAGAAGAGAGAGGTTATTCAGAGTGGTGCAGTTAAACCTCTCAACCATGCCGTACGACTGAAGTTGAAGTGCCATATATCTTGATACCTATTACTGATCGGTAATGGGATACGTCTTAAGCCACTTGGTGAAAAATTCCATTACAACGAGGATGCACTTATTGCCTGCAGAGGCCCGTGTCAAAAGAGCCAAAATGTCGAGAGCAATACGCTCAAATGGTGCTCCCACATTATACTGATGCAATCGTCCTCGGCTTCGTTTCTTCGGGCTTTAACATGCTGCACAAGCATCACAAGGACTGCACCATCTCTCAACGTACTCCTTTGCTTTGCACCAGTAAAAGCGTTCTCAAACTTTCTGGAAAGTTTTTATCACTACAAAATGACCTCCAGTAGGGCTACTATGCAGCTACTCTAGAACGTCTGGAATCTTCGATCTAGGTAGTAAGGTCTGTCACTTTAAATTTCATCTATTGCCAAATTTCTATTTTTTGTACAATACGCCGTTTGTAATATGAAGAGAGTCCCAGAATGCACAGTTATATTTCGTGATAAGACTCAGTGTGAAAATATCCTGTCATCTAGGTCTGTTACGGATCGTATCCTTTAATTGTAGTATTGGCTTTATGTCAGATGTTCTAATTGGGCTTGTATAACTTCCTTATCGACGCCATGGATCCTGGTTCGATAGTGTTGAAGCCGTAGCTTGGCAAACATCTGGATTTATCAGCTGGTATTTCTTTTCAGCTTTTGAACAACACTTGCGATTTTCAGAGCAGGAGTTCCGTGACAAAGTATCTGCATTTCCATGTAGAGCTCATTTACGATGGCGTATTTCGAATTCATATTCTTTGAGCCGTTGTACCAACCTGGCAATCTGGCCTTCCGGATTCTTGAAATTTAGTAGCCCCGAGAAGGATGCGTGGTCACTCCAGAGCAGGAATCTTCTGCTAGAGGGATAATGATGGAAATGTTCTATGGCTTTTACAATAGCGAGTAGCTCTTTCCTGGTAGTACAAGAGTTTCGATCCGGTTAAGACAAACATTTAGGCAATGACACGTTCTTGACCAACAACATCCTACGAGAAAACAGCACCGACACCTTCATGGATTGCATCAGTGTCTAATATGAACTGATTGTCGGATCGTGGATACGTTAAAATAGGCGAAAATGTTAAAGCCTGTTTAGATCTCTTGATTGCTTTTTCACGTTGTTCTGTCCACAGAAACTTTTGTTTGGCTTTTGTCAGCTTGTGGAGAGGTCTGCCAATACTTGAAAAGACCTTCCCGAACTTCCTATAGTATGTATATAATCCCAATTTATGGGATTACTGATACTTTTAAGGATATTTTTCTTCACAAGGATATTTTCCTTCGCAATTTATGGATATTTTCAAGGCGACTCTAGTTCTCGACTGCAGAGATATTCTTGGGTTCAGTTCTCACACCTTCAGAGATTCTATGGACGAGATAACTTACTGCACGACTAACCAAGTTGCACTTCTTAGGATTCAATTTGAGGTTAACCAATCTGACTTTTTGGAGCACCTTACGGATGTTCCTAAATGTTCTTCAAAAGCACGCCTCACAATGATAATATCGTCAAGGTACACTAGACCACAGATTATTATACAGATAGGACACTCCCGTATATTCTTCGGTAACCAAAATTTGACTGCAACGACCCTATTGTCAACGGCTGTAAGTTTCTCGAGCTCTCCAGCTTACGCAATCGCTCGTCTTATTTTTATTGCATCTATGTACATATCGTAATATTAGTGCAACGTTAAACCCAACATCCAACCAACTAACCATTGTATTGATGTTTACGTTTGGCAACTTTGTTATTGTTTACGAACTTGATTGTCGAAAGCAATTTATTTTAAGAAGCAAGTGCTAAATATTAAGCAAATAAATTTAAAAAATATACATAAACCAGAAATATTTTTTCATTTTAAAGCATTTTGTATTATTTAAACCAAGCAATGCTAAATATTTAAGATTTCATATCATACTGCTATTTCAGCATTACAGTTTGTTATATTAATTTGTACACTTGAACACGAATGTGTTTGGCAAAATTTATTTTCAAACATAATAAAAATTAGTTTTATTTCTTAGAAAATAGCTGTGAATATTATGATTTTGTGAATTGAAAAATAACTAGTATGTTGTGGCCACCACAAGACTTTCTTCTATATTTTCCTATACATATTCAATCAGTAACAATATTAAAAAAAAAAAAAAAAAAAAAAAAAAAAGATTTTTTTTTTTTCCTTTTTTTTTTTTTTTTTTTTGTGAAAATTAATACATATTCAATCACTAACAATAATTAAAAAAAAAAAAAAAAAAAAAAAAAAAAAAAATCGAATTTTTTTCTTTTTTTTTTTTTTTTTTTGTTAAAAGTAAAAAAAAATCGATAACTTTGTTTTAAATTATCACAGATTTATGGTTCAACCATTCGTTTTAAAGGTATTGACGAGATCTTTCGAATGATACCCATCTTCAAAATTTAACCCCCCCGGGGGGGTACTTCCCCCCAGGGGGGGAACCGATGCCCCCCCATGCACAAATTTTTTTTCCTAGTTAACTACTACTATCATCAATAATTCAAATTAATTTTACAATCACAAGTTTAAAATAACTCTCATTATGCCCATTTATACGGAATTTTGTCCTATGCTGCCATGTTAAAAATTTGCATAAAATGCGATTACAGCGCCACCTGTTGAGCTATTGATCCCCAAATCTAATGGGCACCAGTTCATGTCAGGGTGCAACTAAATACCAAGTTTGGTTAAATTTCATTCATATGTTCGTGAGATACAGCGTCCACAAAAAAATGATACAGACAGACACACAGACACACAGACAGACAGACAGACAGACATTTTTTAAAAACTATCAATTCGTGTTCAGGACATCCCAAAACGTGTAGATCCGTCAAAAAACGGAGGTCGAAAATTTTCGCGAATCCAATACTTTCTCTATATTACATATAGAAGAAAGTAAAAAAGTGAAGGAAAGAAAACTGCACATACGTTTTCGTTTGGCAACTTTATTATAATTTACAAACTTGATTGTGAAAAGCAATTTACTTTAAGAGACAAGTGCTAAATATTGAGAAAATAAATTTTGAAAATATACATAAAATAAAAACATTTTTTCACTTTAAAGCATTTTTTGTTTGATTGGAGGATGATTTGCTGCATCGATTCGGTGCTGGGTAATATTCGTTTTCCCGACGTCATTAGTTGTTCGAGAAAACAGGTCTCTAAATTCATACATCAGCTTCTCTTCAGCACGTTTCTGTTCGATTCCTAACTCCGCATTCTTGAACAATTCCGTTTTCAAAATCTCAGAAGACTTAGCCTCGGTTGATTTGGTCAGCCGGTTAATGTATGTCACTGGGGTGCATGTTGCTAACACCTTATTTTCCTTCACTCTCCTTACTTTATCGCTTACGTTGGCAAATATCACTGGAACGATGCTCTTTGAAAGGTTTACCAGAGTTGAAGTTACCAGAACTTCTTTCAGGCTGTTATCTTAATTTGGGTATTCAGTCCATAGTGAAAGTATTGTTTTTTATGATATGTCCCGGAAACTATTGTCTGAGTATGTGGAGGGACGGAAATTTCGGATTTTGCTGTTATCTGACATAATGATTTAATTATCCAGATTCTCAACGTTAATCACATCTATATCTTTTAAATTGGAATGCAGTTCAGTATTCTTAAAATCTAATTTAAAATTATACTTCCTCTGGAAATCAAATCTAAGAGAATAAAAGATAATTTATATTCGCTATATAGGCCACATTTTTATAGCTGACATTTTCAAATGTTATGATCAAGTTCATTTTTCCATGAATTTTGATTTCGTCGCTGGTCATAGTCAGGAGTTTGGATAGGGTCCAAATAGCTTTCCTTTTAAGTTCTTGAGGAACATCTGTTCTAACGATGATCACGTTGGCTCCAGTTTGAGATGTAGTTCGGGATTGAGGCCGATTGACTACACAAAGGTCCTAGGCTTGGGGTGGTGTGAACTCCATGGGGGGTCATTCTAAGGGGGTCATAGTTCGTATTTACACGAGTTTCGGAGAAATTTCCGGAAAACTACAAACAGCTAGGTCGATGAGCACGACCTGGGATCGGACCTGGCATTTCCAACCAACTTTGAGCGCAGAACCGCTCGGCCACTGGTGTGGCCTTCCAGTGTCCAGAACCATGCGGCAGGAAATATTATTAACTTGCCCATAAACATAAAGTGTATTATCTCCGCCACTCATCGAAGAAACTTAAAATACTGCAAAGTAGGGCTCTCTAATTTCCGGCAACCTCTGACCCGCGAAGGGCCTCTTCTTAGTTTACCTCTGGTGACTGTGAAACCTGGTCATTAGGTTGTCGTATTAGGCAATTTCTCTTAACATGCCCATCTCTTTCACAGCCCCAGCACTTAATCTTCGGACTTTTAACTTCTTTAGTACTCTAAAGACTGCGTACTCTCCTTGTGAGCTCTGCCATATTTTTCTTTATTCCTTTTAGGTTAACTTCGGAATCATCCGCAAAGACTGCTCTGGTGCTGTGGTGGTTTTTACTGCAGATTTATTGGGCTGTCTCAGTCTTCAGTGTATACACCAAAGCTGATTCGACATCTTTGATACTGTCGAGTTTAAGGGCTTTTTGAATCTCTGGATCTCGAACGTCATCGATGAAATATTGGAGGGCTAAATCACCACGGGTTTCAGCGTTGCAATCTGAGAAAACTAAGTGTGTCAGCCTCTGAATATTTGATGCCAGCTCCTGTAAACTTGCCCCTTTTTCTGATAAAGGGAATTTAACTGCAGACGGCTATATTCTTTCGAGCATTTTTCTCCAAAACTCAGCTCCAGCGCTGTTGTCCGGGCCTCGAAATCATAGTGCTATACCTTCGAAAGAGTTTTCAGTATGTCAGCTGTGTCGCACCGTAATGATGCTACTAAATGAACTGTCTTGACAGTAGTGTCCCATGCATTAGCTCCAAATACGACCGAAAACTGTGTCTTACACACTTGCCAAGGTGATCTGCCATCATAAGTAGAAAGCTTTATTGATTCTTGATTCTTTATTCTTTTATCTTTTCTTTCGTCTTCCCGAGGCATCGTTCTACAGATTAATATACAAATAGGACATTCGTTTACATTCAATGATAACCAATAAGCGACTAGAGTGGCCTTGCGGGCAACGGCTGTAAGTTTCTCGAGCTCTCCAGCTTACGCAATCGCTCGTCTTACTTTATTTTTGTATATATATATATATATATATATATATATTTTTTTTTTTTTTTTCTTTTTTTATATCGTTTACAAACTTCATCGTCAAAAGCAATTTATTTTAAAAAGCAAGTACTAAATATTAAGCAAATAATTTTTGAAAACATACGTGAAGTAAAAATATTTTTTTCCTCTAAAACATTTTGTATTATTTGAACCAAGAATGTTAAATATTTATCGATTTCATATTGCTATTTCAGAATTACAGTATGTAATTTTTATTTGTACTTCAATATGAATGTATTTGGCGAAGTATATATTTAAAAATTATAAAAATTAATTTTATTACTTTGAAGAATATCTCTGGATGTTTTGAGTATTTTTTTGTGAATTCAAAAATAATAAAAAGTGAAGAAACTTTGCATACTAACCTACTACTAACTACTTGAGAAATAGAAAAACAATTTTGATCAAAGATGCTATTCATGTAGATCTACACATGTTGAAGTTCTTAACAACCCGGTTCACATTTTAGCTTCACTGTTCTAGCTGTATGGTAATCTGTGATCTGTGTTAACTTTTCTTCCAGACTCCGAATCTTCTTTTGCAATACATTTTCTAATCTTTCTTCAAAGTTCTCATTCCTTGAAAATTCCTTGTTGCACTCTTCTTCCATTTTCCTCTCAGATTCTTCCACTGTTTTTTAAAATTTATTTTTTATTTCTGAAAATCTTCATTTTCACTCTTGTTAGACATTTTCTTTAATTTTCTATTTGAAGCTCTCTTCTATCTTCATAATACTGGTTTCTATCTTCATAACTTTATCTTCTATTCCATGCATTATGTTTTCCATAACTGATAATTTACTCTCTCTATTACTTCTTTCATGGACATCACCTCTTACTGAGCAGCTTTGACTTTTTCTTTGATCTCTTTTTGCCCTTTTTCCATCTTTTCCTATACTGCTTTCATTTCTTTCATTTCTTCGTCCAATCCGGTTTCTGTTTTTGCTTGTCCTGCTTTCAAATCTCTTATGTGGGCAGCCAAACCTTCTGGAAGTTTCTTCATCTGTATCTCCATACCTCTAGTTATGACCATTCAGCAAATAACCTCACTCCTGACACCAGAATTGTTACGTATTCCGGGATCATGAATTGCCCGTGAATAAATGACAGGTATTGAACAGGCTTAAAATTTTATTTATAGAATTTTTCAGAAGATTACAGGTACAGGTGTGTTAACCAAGTATCAACTTCAGCTTTACCAGAGAACACAGCTTAAATAACAGCTGACAACATAAAAATCACAGCATAAACTGTACAAAAAACATAACATACAGCTTTTGTTGTAATTAGTAGCAGAGGCTTGGTCAAGAAGAGCTCTTTGTAGTGCAATGACTTAGCGTGAAGCTGACTACTACGGACGGGATGCAATCCTTTTATATAGCCTTGTACATTTCCAGAATTTTCCAGTATTTCACGAAATATTCTATAATCGATATATCGATAATAAAGATTTTCTCGCCAGATTCACCAAAAAAGTTGCCAAGGGGTGATAAATTCGCCAAATTCGTCGCTAAGACCATTATCTTCCGGCAAATAAAATGTCTGAACTTTTTTTTTTTTTTTTTTTTTTAAGCAATATAGCTAAATCAGGTGTCGTATTCTTTATCCTTTTTTTTTTCCAGAATACCTTCCTTACCTTTTTCAAAAATGAAAAAGTTTTGCCACCACTAGTTTCATGCAGAAATATTTGTGGTATTTTCATAGCAATGTGTCGTGATTAAATAAGATTGAAATTATTGCATACAAATAGTGTTAGCAATAAAGAAAGAAATTTCTCATCTAAGAAAGTGTCCTGAAGAAAGGGCGAAGAGTACGCCTCGAGTTAAATCAAGCAGAGTTCAAAGTCTCCGCCTTTTATTCAGGACGCATTAAGAAAAGAGAACTTTCTATTTTTTTTTTTTTTATACCACTAATATTTTATACAATAAACCCTATCCTATTTATTCACGATACATTGTTATAAAAATATAATAGAGATTTCTGTTGAAAAATAATGGTGTCAAAAAAAGGGAGAAAATTTCTCATTCTTCAAAGTGTACAAAAAAATTGGTGGATACTTCGAGCTCTGAAATCAAGGTACATTTAGATGCAGCAAATAAATTCTGTGCCTAATGCAGGGATGAAAGAGTTCTGCTTTTTCTGCCACCAGTATTTTTATACAGAAATTTTTATCACATTTTTACAATTCATTTTGTGATTTTATAGGATAGAAATTTTGTAGGGAAATACTAGTGGCAAAAAAGCGGACCTCTTTTACCCCCGACCTAATTTGAGTGTTGAATGCTATCTCATTACGAATATTTTAAATCTGATAAAATGTTGACATTTTTCTATTCATCGCATTGGAAATATAGAAAGATAATCTGTTACAAATGCCCAGAGCCTGATTAAGGGGGAAGCACATATTATTTATACTTACACCGTTATTTTTTAACAAATACTTTTAACAAATACTTTCATTAAAAATTATTTTAAAAGAATTCTGGTGTCTAATAACGGTGAGTAAATTGAATTGTTTTACACCGTTCATTTTTTATAAAAAATATTTCCTCGTGAAAGCGTGGAATTTCTATGACATGAAGTAAAAAATAATTGTAAAAATATTCCGGTGAGAGCGGAGATAATGTGTGCTTCCCCCTTAATCAGGCTCTGCAAATGCCTAAGATACAGAGCTCGAAGTCTCCACCCATTTTCAGGACACTTTGAAGGATGAGAAATTTCCTCCTTTTCTGACATCAATATTTTTACATAGATATCTCTATCGAACTTTTATAACACTGTATCGTGGATAAATAGGATAGGGTTTATTGTATAAAACTAGTGGTCGTAAAAAAAAAGTATAAAGAAGTTATCATTTTTCAATGTGTCCTGAAAAAAAAAAAAAAAAAAAAAAAAAAAAAAAAAATGCGGAGACTTCGAGCTCTGCTAACATATAACTATTTTTTTTTTTTTTTTAAATAATTTGCTAAAATTGCGCAATAGCCATATATATAGCACACTTAAATATAAGAATGGTGTGTTTAAGGTCAGAAAATTCTGACAAAAGGAGATTTTATTCCCAAACGTTTTTATGGTAAATAAATTAATACTTAGAAATTATACAGGGAAATAATAACACAGGGAGTTAAATCAACAATTGAAAATTATACCCTCTCCTCCCCCCCCCCCCGAAAAAAGAAAAAAACATAGAAGCAGAGGAGCCATTTTCTTGCTGGAGGAGTAAGATTGTGATGGCATGTCTTCAGAAAACCCTTAGGGTTGAGTTCCTGACCATCGCCGATTGTCAATTGCGTAGTATTAGTGCGACGTGAAACCCACTCAACCATTCAACATAAAAAAAAAATCACCCATACCAGAGAAGCGAATATTAAAATACAGATAGAAACTTGCTTATTAAAAAATATATACCGGATGATTCAAAATTCCCAGAAAAAAAAAAATCATTATTTAAAAAGTATTCACTGCAGCTCTATGCGGTTTTCACTGAAATGTACAGCACAGCATGAGATTATATATATATATATATATGTAAAAAAAAAAAATATATATATTAATCGTATTTTTCACAAACAAATTGTGCTGTATTCGCAGTATCCTCTTACATTTTAAACAGATATTTGTCCGATCAAATGACGCCATATTTCAAATATTGAAGCTTATTTATGAGAATTTTCAATGTGCAACATCTGACGGTTTTTCTAATGAATGACGGTCATTGTATTGAGTATTTATAGTCTTAGTTATGTTGTTGAATGTACTGTAAAAAATGCTACTGTAAAAAAGTAAATTTACAACTGTAGCTCCACCTTATGAAGGAAATTTAAACTAATTTTCTAATAAATATTTTGTTACCTAAAAAATTTCCATATCTTTCTGTGCATTTCAGTGAAAACCACATACGGCTGTATTCACCAATAACTTCAACTCTCGGTTGAACACGAAAACTTGAAAAGTGCATAAAGCCAGAGTAAAACTTTTCAGCAAAGTTTGATGCGTTGCTTATGCAATCTAGCGGCACAGTTACTTTCCGTATTTTTAGTGGAAAATAACCAATCAAAGATTATATGAAACCTTCGTCGCTAGATGGCAGAAGCAATCTTGACTGCCCGGGCAATCTGGCCGGAATCATCTGCTCATATCTCTCCCATCGTAAAATTCTAGTGAACTGGGGTGATGGCTTCACGGAACACCCTCAAACAAAAGGCTGCCCTCAGGGCTCGTGCCTTGGGCCAATCCTTTGGAATTTAGTAGCGGATGGCATTCTCAAGCGCATGAACTCTGCGGGCTTCACCACATATGCCTATGCGGATGATTTCTCCCTGATTCTCTCGAGCCGTGTCAAGAAAAACCTGGAGGACCAGGCCCAGGAAGCTTTGTCCCTCTTTAGTAAGCTACTCAAAGAATTCGACCTTAAGTTATCCCCCTCCAAAACTAATGCCTTAACACTAGCCTTCTCTAAAGCCCTAAAACGAAACCGAAATCCCAAGATGCGGATTGACGGCATCAATATCAACCACGTAGAACAAATGAGATTACTAGGTATCACTTTTGATCGGCACCTCAACTGGCTGGCACATGTTAAAGAACTAAAATCAAAAACCCAAAGCATATATCACAATTCAGCAAGAATGGTGGGAAAGAGGTGGGGTATCTCCACCTCTTTCCTTAAGTTCTGGTACAAAACAATAATAGAAAAAATAATAACCTACAGAGCCGCCATTTGGGGTGGCCACCTAAGAACAGATGCCATAACAGGCCTCAATTCTGCCCAACGACCATTCCTCTTGCAAATTGCAACAGGATATAAAACTTTTTCCACTGATGCCCTCACCGTAATCACTGGGATTCCCACGCCCATCTGCAGGTCTCCCAAACGTACATTAAAACTCAAATCTTGCAATTAAAAGACCCTGACCTAACTAATATTATCTTCCCACAAACCCCTATTCAAACTTTGACCTGCAGTTGGGATATTCCCCCAGGCAAGGATGTTGCTCCAATGTTAACCAACTGTCTTAAAAATAACTTTTCTCCCTCTGCTCCGGTGGCGATCTACACGGATGGTTGCAAGACAGATACCGGGGTTGCAGCCGCATTTTGCGTGCTGGAACAGGGTGTCGCGGGCCATCAGTGGACTTGCAGGCTCGAGGACTTTAATACGGTATTTCAAGCAGAGATCCACGCGATCGCTGAGGCCATACAATGGGCCAGTGTCGCATACTCTAATCAAAGCGTCAATATCTACAGCGACAGTCTCTCGGGCCTTCAGGCAATAGCTCGACATCGGAGCAGACATCCGCAAATTCAGCGCATTAAAAAACTCCTAATGAATCTCGACTTAACTTGCACCCTGGCACACGTTTCTGCCCACAGGGGTGTCGTAGGCAATGAACTAGCTTATTCCCTAGCAAAAGAAGCCACTAATTTCCCCACAAAATGTTCTTCAATTCCCGCTCCCCCTCTTACGTCAAAAATAAAATTCAAAACTTAATGAATCACAAATGGCAAGACCTGTGGGATAGTTCAGAGAAGGGGAGACATACCTTCTCGCTGATTCCACGGCCCCGCACTAACTCTTGGGCTTTAACTCCCCCTATTACCGCATTCCTAACAGGCCATGGGCCCTTCCCTTCCTATCTATACAAGTTTCATTGCCGACGCTCACCCTTGTGTCCATGTGGAGAGGAGGGTAGTCCATACAATGGGCCAGTGTCGCATACTCTAATCAAAGCGTCAATATCTACAGCGACAGTCTCTCGGGCCTTCAGGCAATAGCTCGACATCGGAGCAGACATCCGCAAATTCAGCGCATTAAAAAACTCCTAATGAATCTCGACTTAACTTGCACCCTGGCACACGTTTCTGCCCACAGGGGTGTCGTAGGCAATGAACTAGCTTATTCCCTAGCAAAAGAAGCCACTAATTTCCCCACAAAATGTTCTTCAATTCCCGCTCCCCCTCTTACGTCAAAAATAAAATTCAAAACTTAATGAATCACAAATGGCAAGACCTGTGGGATAGTTCAGAGAAGGGGAGACATACCTTCTCGCTGATTCCACGGCCCCGCACTAACTCTTGGGCTTTAACTCCCCCTATTACCGCATTCCTAACAGGCCATGGGCCCTTCCCTTCCTATCTATACAAGTTTCATTGCCGACGCTCACCCTTGTGTCCATGTGGAGAGGAGGGTAGTCCATACAATGGGCCAGTGTCGCATACTCTAATCAAAGCGTCAATATCTACAGCGACAGTCTCTCGGGCCTTCAGGCAATAGCTCGACATCGGAGCAGACATCCGCAAATTCAGCGCATTAAAAAACTCCTAATGAATCTCGACTTAACTTGCACCCTGGCACACGTTTCTGCCCACAGGGGTGTCGTAGGCAATGAACTAGCTTATTCCCTAGCAAAAGAAGCCACTAATTTCCCCACAAAATGTTCTTCAATTCCCGCTCCCCCTCTTACGTCAAAAATAAAATTCAAAACTTAATGAATCACAAATGGCAAGACCTGTGGGATAGTTCAGAGAAGGGGAGACATACCTTCTCGCTGATTCCACGGCCCCGCACTAACTCTTGGGCTTTAACTCCCCCTATTACCGCATTCCTAACAGGCCATGGGCCCTTCCCTTCCTATCTATACAAGTTTCATTGCCGACGCTCACCCTTGTGTCCATGTGGAGAGGAGGGTAGTCCACTACATTATTATTTCCACTGCCCCCTAACAGAAAATTATCATTTAAGAAATCCCTCCCCTAGACCAATTAATTGGTTAGACGAAATTCTAACAAGAAAACCGCTAATAAATAAACTAAATAGCATCTTCTCCTACTTAATGAACATTTCAAACCTAACAGATTAATATCAAATTCTACTAATTATAATAATAATTCTCTAGCCAAAATTAAATAACCTTAAGTTCCTTCACCCTGTTATCTTCCTCTGTGGTCGTCCGAGTTGCTGCTGGAGATATCCTCATGTAATATCAGTTCTAGATTCCAAACGTCCTGAAGTTGCAGATTACTCAGAAACTTCACCAGTACCCCGCTAACCATCCTAACGTCACCAGCAGTCAATCAAGGACCGACTTGAGCCTCAACGTGAAACTATCTACTTACAGATTCTTCCCATGATGGTATGATGGTCAGCAATAAATGCTGATTAAATCCATGCATACGCATGAACTGTTTCTACTAAAGGAACTGCCATTCTCAACCTCAGAATCTGCGTCATCAATTATCAACTGGTTTCGACTCTACAATATCAACTATCGTCAGTATGCCATTTGTCGCGTGGGGCCGGCTGGGCCCGGCATGCCGACCAAATACTTTATGTACATAAACATCTGTAAATACTCATCGCCCTCTGTCGCTGGTTGGCTAAGCCAGGCGATGCATGATGTAATTTTTTTTTCTCAATAAATGTCGGAGCAGCTCACGTAGATTATCCTAGTGAGCGGGGGCTGCTCCCTGTTCAATAAATTTTTTTAGAAATCTGCACTCTGCCTTTAGACGCTTTTCAAGTTTTTACGTTGAACCGGGAGTTGAAGTTAATGGTGAATATGGCCGTTAATGCTATGGTAAATACTTTTTGAATAATAAACTTTTTATTTTTTCTGTGGCTTTTGGATCACACGGTATATAAATGGTATTGAAATCAGTCTTCATATAAAGTACTATGTTATGACTTAAGTTACTCTTCTTTAATGTGCAGGCAATGACATTATTGACAATAGAATTATTGTCAGTAAAATCCCATATTACCCAATAAAGTCTCCCACATTTTGGTTGGCATTAGCGCTGTCTGTAGGCATGTGTGCTCGCATACACTGTTAAAAATTTCTGTAAATTTAATGTAAATATTTATCCAAAGTCAATGTGAATTTACAGTAATTCTTAGTTAAAAGTGAATAATCGAGATTCTCAATCTTTATTCTGTATTTTTACGTAATTTTGTTATTTAATATTTTAATTAAAATTAAAAATGACCGTTTCTACTTTAGAAAAAGCATTCCAAGTCCGAAAAATATTCTCATCAATAGTTAATTAAATTAATATTAGTTATTGAAAGGAATATATAAAATAAGTTTTTTAAGATCTCCGTTTATTTTTCTCTGTAAATTTATGTAAGACTTAAGAAAATGGATTACACAGAGTTTTCTGTTGAAATTTTTAACAGTGTACCAACACAGTGAGAAAATACTATAACGCATACCAGATGTTTGTTTCAAAAAAAATTCCTTACAAACTGTTGTTATACACACTGTATATTTTTGAATAAACAAGTGTCTCTTACTGCACAAAGTGCCTCATTTAAAATGCATAACCCGCAGCAGCTAACTGCTTTGATTTTTGGCAACCAAAAATTTTAATTAAAAATTTATCATAATGTTCTCTAACAAACTTTTGTGGTTAAGTAAGGAGAAAATAGTTACTGGTAAAAAAGGGAATTGGCATTTCTTATAATTTGTTCCTGACCATTGTTAGTACCTCCTTCTTTTCACACCACCTTTTTTTGAAGAGTAATTTTTTTTTCTTATTTAATCGTAGATACGTATTGGTTATAATTACGCTACAAAAATGTGGTGTTACAAAAGGGTGGTACTAACCATGTTCCTGAATAAATTATTAAAAGTTGGCAACTCTGATAAAATGTTATAGCAAAAATTTGTAGTAGTCTATTATGCACAGCCATTTTAAAAGCACACCCTGAAAGTTTGATTTAAGAACAGTATTCACCACTGAAGAAATTAAATCGTCAGTAGAACGACAAAGCTGCTAACTTTTCCAGTTTTATTTTGTTTTTTATTTATTTTTAAATAAAGTGCTATGTTTTCTTAATAGTAATTTATTACCATTATAAAAGATTAATATAGTAAAATTTCTAAAACTGGTATGGTTTGGCCATCACAAAACTTTCTTCTATATTTTCCTATACAAATTAACGCAGTACAAATTTAAAAAAAAAAAAATCATTTTTCCATGACGAATGAAGATAACTTTCATATCAGAGATGTATTATACTAAATGTCGAATGAAAGTCGATTTTACACCTTGCAGACATTTGAAAAAAAAAAAAAAAAAAAAACAGTTTTCTTTTCGTTCTTTCTTTCTTATTTATTTATTTATTTTATTTTTTTTTTTATTTTTTTTTTGTCATAGTTGAAAAAAAATCTATAACTTTGCTTTAAATTATATATCAATAATTCAAAAAAATTCTGTCAAAGCTATTAAAAAATTCATTTGAAAATTACTTATATTGAATATTTGCATCTTTCAGGGGGAAAGAAAGACTCCTATATTTACAAAACATTCTTCCTAGTTGACAATTACTATTATAAGTAATTACTTTTTATTTCACAATAATTGGTTAAAAATAATTCTCATCTTGTACATTTATACAAAATTTTGTCCTATATTGATATTTTAAATATTATTTTAAAAAAGGGAAAGAAAAGCCACCTCTAGGGCGATTTACACAAAATATTGGTAGGCACTAGTTTATGTCAAGTTACAACTACACACACTGGCCAATAAATTAACCTGTGAGAGTTTTTACAAATACTTGCTATTTGCGTTAGTATGCAAAATCTGTTATCATGGTGTGGGAAAGGTTCTGATGGTAAGAAAAGGTTCCTTTGGTCTTACTAGAGGGCATGCAAACAAAAAGTCACGCAACACTTGGACGTACTAGCATATCAAGTCCTGTAGTGTTATATTTTCCCCGAAGGTGACAGGTACTTCGTGGTTGATAATGAAATTATATATTGTGCCAGAATCGCTCGAGATTGGTCCAATGAACATCAATCTGACTTCCAACTTTTCACTGCCCGCCACAAAGTCCGGCTCTTAATACAACAGAAAAAGTTTGGGACATGTTGGAAATGTGCATCCAGCAGCAATCTCCACTTCCATCCACTATAAACGATTATAAAATATGTGTAACTAATAGATGGTAAACTCTGGACGTAAATGCACTCAAGAAGCATGTAGACTCGATGTATTCACGAATGTGGCAGTTATCCGTGCAAAAGAAGGTCCAATGCGCCAAAGAAGGTCAAATAAAATATTAATCTAAGGTTTATATTTCATTGTCCAATATGTGTACGCATATATTTAAAAGAAATTCTCTGCATTATTTCTTGAGCTACAGCTGCCAAAAAATTGTTGTCACACACACAGACACACAATTTTTTAAAAATTATGAAATCGTGTTTTGGACTTCTCAAAATTTATAACATCATTGGTGTCGAAATTTTTACGAAACCAGTAGAAGAATGTAAAAAAATACTTGATTGCAATCCTGTTGATAGACCTTTGATGGTTAACTTCGTAAAAGTATAGTGATAAATCACATTTCCTTATTTAGCTTTATAACAGTCTATAGTTAATTTAAATTTAAATATATTAGCCACTGGTAATGGGGAATGGAAGAAATGTTACATAAATGCATAAGCAGAATTTTTTATATAAATTTAGTTAAAATATATATTGACCCGTAAAGTTCGGCATATTTTCCTATTTTGAACAGTAAGCCCCGCCTTTTGGCTTTTCTTTAAAATGTTACACCATAGCCTCCTAAACTAGATGCCTTCCGCGTGGCTCGGAAACTTGGCAACAGTTCAAGCGGTAGACAGCGCCACCTGGTACAGATTGCACGCCTTTTTTATTCAACAACCACCAAAAATTTTGATATACATAAAACGCGAATAGAATCGAAGAAACGTCGATTACATATATCATATATCACTTCTTAAAATTATTGGTGACAGTTGAATAAAAAAATCTGTACCAAGTGGTGCTGTCTACCGCTTGAACTGTTGAGAAGTTTCCGAGCCACGCCGAAGGCTTCTAGTTTAGGAGGTTATGGTCACACACATTAGAGGAATTAAATTTCAAACTGTAAATATGTTTTAAATCAATTAAAGGAATTGTACGTGTCTAAAAAATGTCTTTTTAATACTTATTAAATTACACGTATTTTAACAATTTTCTTCTATTATAAGAAAAATATTTACTACAACAAGTTTTGCCAAATTAAGGGAATATTTTATTCAATATCTATCACAAAAATTTAATTGTAACGGTTGACTAATCACTTCGAAAATTAATTGTATATTTTGTATATCACATACCATTTCTCAAAATTATTGGTGATTATTGAATGAAAAAGTCCTTAAATTTAGCAACACAGTCTAGAATTACATCTTATCTTCAGAGTAGCGCCTTAAGGCGTGGCATAATTTTTTTCAGACCGCTGTAGAAACGGCATCGGTCTACTAAGGGTTAAATTAGTAAGTCTGCGTCTAATAATTTTTTTAATAAATATAGAACATCTATTGAATGTGTACTATTTATGAATGTGGTTATCATTATATATCCTAAACTCCAAATCGGTTAAATCTCTGAAAGAAAGGATTTGAATAAACATATATTTATTTATTTTCTATAGTACAGCACAGATATATATTATATATTTCATAATACTGATTTTTTTTTTGCTTTAGAAGTTCTTAATTTTTCAATTAATAATTGTTAAACTTCATTCTTCTATCTGTAAAAGGAAATACCACTTTTTTGTTCATTGCTCTTTACCACAACAAATGTTTAGATTACCAAAATAAATAACAATTGTTTTGAATTTCTTACTCTGATAATTCTTTTAAAAACACTAAAATCATATATGTTCGAAATTAGTATTATTTTTTTTTCATTCTCATAAAGTTTTAATTTGTTTTTTATGTTATATATGCATGATGTAAAAAACACTTTGCGTATCCACACCAAGTTTTAATTAAACTCTCTTTTTTGTATAACAAAAAAAAAAAAAAAAAAAAAAAAAACAACCGACGATCCAAGAAGGAGTTATCCGAATAGAACAAAAAATGGTAGATGTGATGTACATGTAGAGAAAAACAATTGATTACAGTTTCAGAAAATTTGAATGATTTAATTAAGAGAAAGGGTCTCACAAAGTAAAGAAGTCAATAACGCGTTGGTCCACTTTGGCACTTATGTACGCAGTTATTCGGCTTGGTATTAATTGATAGAGTTGGCAGATGTACTTCTGTGACGTATCGTGACAAATTTTGTTCAATTGGTGCGTTAGATTGGCAAAATCCCAAGCTGGTTGCAGGACCCTTTTTATGATGCTCCGAACGTCATCAGTGGCAGAGAGATCTGGGGGTCTTTGAAGTCACTGAAATACCAGTTGCACGTAGGATCGACGCTAATGATGAATTGAAGCTTTGAGTACCACTTTGCGATTGACTGGTTCTCACTTTCTGTCCACTCTTTAGGCCGACCGCTTCCTCCCTGACGCTGTGTTCGGCCATGGTTCACCCATTCCTGTCAATATCATCTAATAGCGGTACCTCTCCTATCCAATTGTCCCAAAATTCGCAGATTAGACCAACCGGCTTCTTTGAGCCCAACTACACATCACACTCAAATGCTGACATCTGCGCATGTTTTTTATGCACCTGTATGCGAGGCATATTTACTGTCTTTCTGAGTAGACGGAATAAAATTCTCGAAGGATCTATGACCTGGAATCAAAATTTCTCGCTTTTAATATTCGTCCAATTGCGCAGTTAAGATGCGCTGCAGCGTCGCATGCTCCTTCGATGGCAGCCAAACTTTAAGATTTTTCATTTTCCATCGAAAGCTGCATGTATATCAATTTGTGTCCAGTTTGCATTACTCCTTCTTGGTGTGTCGCTTTTTTTTTTTTGCTATAGAGTACATATGCACAGGTGCCAAATCTACTGTTTTTGGCGGGAGACTTGAAACCGGAAAATTTTTCAAGCTATTTTCGATAATATTGAAAGTCGAAAATATATATAACATTTTCCACTTAAAAATACTGGTGTCAATTCTGATTTAAAAGTTTAAAAACTTGGCAGCTCTGTATATGTGAATTCGCTATCTCACATTTAATTCTTTTAAAACATATCTTAACCAAGTCATTATCGATTTAGTAATGTTTTCTCAAATATTGTACAAAATTTAATTGAAAATTCATATCCATGCGAGTGCAATGATTGCATAAATGCATTTCACAGCATGATATCCCGCTGCTCATGAAAACAATAATAAAGAAATAAATACCCAGCGTTAGATAGCATCTATTTGAAGGAAATCTGTTAATCAATTTCATGCTAGCCATTAACAGCCAATGTATTCAAGGAAATAAAACGTTTTCGACCTTGTAAAACAAGCATTGTTAAAAATGTGGAGAGAAAATTTCCTCCATGATCGACATTTTAAATAAAATTTACGATTGTTTTCTAACGGTGATTTTCAAATGAATTGCTGTTTTCAGCTTTACAAAATTTTAAAAATCAACTTGCATGAAACTCGAAAACTTACACATGTATGACTTCCTCATAATTTATAGTTTTCTAAACAGGTGATCATCTATGAGTTTTTTAGTGTATATTTTAGAAAATTCAACAAGAATCTTGGCAAGCTATTGTTTTTCTCATGAGTGTTACCTATAAAAAACATTCTGTAAATTCCTTTGTATGAATAACTAAATTTACAAAGCTAGTTTAGTTTATTTTAAATACTTAGTTTGTGCCAAAATGGTATCAATACTTATTTATTTTAATAATTGTTGGTATTTAAACAGATATATATAATATCATGAATGTTACTTTCTTTCGTAAACAAAGGTTTTAATATCTAATAAAAATGTATTTAATGAAAAAATATGGATTTTCACTGCAGTTACAATGAACAATTAAAAAAGTTTTAATTGGCAAAATAATTTATGTTGTACATGTACTCTCAAATCTATATATACAAAATTGATTTTTTAGCTATAGTAACATGCATGAGAAACAGTAACACATATGGCAAATAGTAACACTTATGTGATGAACAAACAATTCTGTTATAATTATGGAGAGAGAGAAAGAGAGAGAGAGAGAGAGAGAGAGAGAGAGAGAGAGAGAGAGAGAGAGAGAAAGATTGATGATTAAAATTCAAAATTTATTGCAACTTAATTATCATGATATATTAAAAAATGCAACATATTGCAATAGATTACCATAGATTATATTATAATATATGTAATAAATTACAGTATCATCATTTACATTCTTAGGTTTTGCTCAAAAATATCTATTTGTCTTTGCAATTTATAGAACTAGTATGATGTGGTCCCAACAAGACTTTCTTCTATATAATTTTACTCAACCTTCATCTAATACAAATTATATATTAAATTATTAAACTATTTTCCATGATAAATGCAGACGATTTTTATCTGACAGAATTATATCCAGAGCCTGATTAATGGGGAAGCACACATTATCTCAGCTCTCACCGGAATATTTTTACAATTATTTTTTACTTCACGTCATAGAAATTCCACGCTTTGACGAGGAAATATTTTTAAAAAAAATGAACGGTGTAAAACAATCCAATTTACTCACCGTTATTAGACACCATAATTCTTTTAAAATAATTTTTAACGAGAGTTTTCTGTTTATTATAGGAGGAAAGTATTTGTTAAAAAATAATGGTGTAAGTATAAATAATGTGTGCTTCCCCCTTAATCAGGCTCTGATTATATCTCTAAGTGCTGGAAGAAAGTCAATCTTTTGCGAATGTCAGAAGAAATTTTTTTCCTAAGTTTTTTCCGTTAAAAAACGAAAAAAATCGATAGTTTTTTTTTAAATTATCACAGATCTATGGCTGAACCATTCGTTTTGAAGATATTGATGAGATCTTTCTAATGATATCCATATTGAAAATTTACAACCCCCGGAGAGCTACTTCCCCCAAGGGGTGAAGTAATGCTTCCACATACACAAACATTTTCCTCTAGTCTAATACTACTATTATCAATAATTCATATTAATTTTAGAACTACACGTAAAAGAAAACTCGCATTATGTACATTTATACGAAATTTTGCCCTATACTGCCATGTTAAAAATTTAGAAAAAAATGGGATCACAGCGCCACCTGTTGAGCGATCGGATCCCCAAATCTAATCAGCACCAACTTATGTCAGGGTCCAATTAAGTACCAAGTTTGGTTAACTTTCGTTCATTGATTCGTGAGATACATCGCCCACAAAATTTGTGATACACACACACACACAGACAGGCAGTCACACTGACAGACATTTTCTAAAAACAGTCAAATCGTGTTCATAATATCCTAAAACGTGTAAATCCATCGAAAACTGGAGTTTTTCACGAATCCAATACTTTCTCTATATAGAAGAAAGTAAAAAACGATTCGCTTTTATTCTTAATTTAGGCAGTAGAAGTATGCAAATGATTTGTTTAAAGTCTGTAAAAACAATATTTAGTAATAAAAATAAGTAAAAATATTGTAGGTATTTAAAAGCAAATTAAAATGTTTGCAGTGATTTCAAAATAAATTTTTCAGTGTTAAATTGTGCATAATAAACAACATCCACTAAACTGTTTTGTTTTCACGTTAAAAGCTTGTACTAGTTTATTTTTAAATAAATAAATAAATATGAAAAATTTTATTTCTGAATTACGAAATAATATAATTATGAGTTAAAGCTAATGCAATATCTATAATTGTACATTTATTTATAAATTGGTTACTTTAAATCATGGGTGTTACTCTTATCTTTAGAATTTCTTATCCTTTTCCAAGTAACATTAAAGATATTTACTAAAGGTTTCTTTCCTATAATAAATTCTAAATGCTTTTATGAAAATTCAGTTAGGCATATTAATTTCTAAACAAAATATACAACATTGTCTTATTGCACATATTTATACTTTAAAAAACAATGAACAAAAAAGTGGGTAACACTCTTGAGAGGTAATAAAATACTCACCATAATGAAAATAACATTCCAATATATAACAATTAAAGATAAAATGTATCAGTTTCTAATCTTGCACATTCTAAGAAGGAACAATATCGTTTTCTTAACACTTTCGCGGCCACGTGTTTTTGTCTGTTTGACAGTAAGCTCCGTCTGTGGGCGTTATTCTCCTAAGTTACCATATTTCAGAACAAAATTTTCTATATTAAGATTCATATTACAAATGGATATACATTATAATTATTTTCTTTCTAATCAAAGTATTTTTATCTATAGTATAATATTGGTTGTACAAATATGAATATTGTGTATATTTTAAAGAAATATATGACATACAAATTGCAAAAGAAACGCCCACTGGTGGAGTTACAGATTTTTAAATGACGTGAATCTACGTCAGCGGTCGCGAAAGTGTTAATATTGTTGCCGACTGTAACATACAAATATTTTACAAGTAAAAAAATAATAAGTTCCCTGAGGTAACACTCTTGCGCTCCATGTGAAGGCACAAATTATAATTAAATTTTAAAATAGTACGTTAGCATTTTACTAAAATCGTTTGCATTTTTGTTTAATTGACACATACTACTTTATTTTTTAATTCATACTTAAAATGAAAAAGTTGTGAAATATAGAAAAAGACTGGAGTTTTATGAATTTCTTTTTCAGGACAATGAAATTATCATTACTTGCTAAGTAAAGTCGTAGAAGAAGATTATTGTTTTACAACTCTAAAGAAATGTGATGAGTGTGTAACGAATTAAATATAAAATTATGTTCCTTTTTATTATTTTATAGAGTCAAAATAACATATTTAATACATGATATTCAAATTAAAAAATTAGGACATAACATCGGCAATTGATTTGAAAATCACCCCTAAAATAATCGTTAACATATATAGTTCTTTTTTCTTTCATATGAAACAATTTACTAACAATTATCATTTATTATCTTTAAGTACCTGGATGACCTACTTTACTCGGTTTCATTGTGAATATTATTTCTTATGTGTCAGCTCAGGGCGGAGCGCGGGTTGCCACTGAAAGCTAATTTTCCTGGAGATAGGGAAAATTCAGATAGAATTACCATTTCAAAATTTATTATCGAATTATCATATCATAAATTTAGAAGAAAAAAAACCTTAATTCTATGTTTTTATTCAAATTGTTTGATTTATTTCCGAGAAATCTAAGTTTCTGCCATAGTTTGCAATGAACGAAAAAGAGTTAACGGTGACCGCTAATTTTCTTGTAGAAGAGGATAAGTCAGATGGTTTTTTCATCTCAAAAATCACTTAAACCCTAAATTTATATAAAAATTTTAAAAATTAGTTTCCAAACAACCAAAATTCAGTGTATTTTTAACGGAAGGAATACGGTTTAACAGCGAAAGCTATTTTTCCAAAAGATTAAGATAAATCAGATAGTTTTATTGTCTCAAAGAAACCTTATTTCTAAACTTTTATTAAAATCATTGAACCATTTTTGAGAAAACCTGGACCCGATTTCTGCCACATTTTTCAACGGTTGGAGTGAGGGTTAACAATGAATGCTAATTTTCTGATTATGAGTCTGAATCAGACAAGTTTGTCCTCTCACGAAATCCTTAACCCTAAGTTTTTACCAAAACTTTTAGATTCCTTTCTAAGGAAACCAGGTTTTTGTCATAATTTGCAGAAGGGAAATTGAAGATAAACAGTGAACAATAACTATCTTAAATATGAGAATGAGTCTAATGGGTTTGTTTTCTCAAAATTTTATAACCCAAATTTTTATTGAAATTGCCAGATTCATTTATTAGTAAACACAAATTCTGCCATATTTTTTAACAGGTGGCTGGGTTAGAAGCGAATGCGAATTTTCCTGAAGATGAGGATAAGTCCAAACCCCATAAAACCCTTAACCTCAATCATTCCTCAAAATCATTATATCCATTTTCGAGTCAATACAATTTTAGCCATATTTTCCAACAGGAGGATAAAGGGTTAACAGCACATGCGAATTTTCCTAATATGAGAATGAATCTAATCGATTTTTAACCTTAACCTTAAACTTTCATCAATATCTTTATATTTATTTCCAAGTAAACTCAATGTCTGCCATATTTTGCAACCAGTGGATAAAGGGTTAACAACGAGCAGAAGATTTCCTGAAAATGAGGATAAGTCTAAGAAAATCTTCATCCCAAACAACTTTTAACGTTTACCAAAATCGTTATATCTATTTCCAAGTAAAATCAATTTCTGCCTTTTTCTGTAACCAGCAAATAAAAGGTTAACAGCTAACCCAAATTTTCATAAAGATGAGGATAATTCTAGTGATTTTTCATCCCAATTAACCCTTAACTCCATACTTTCTCCAAATCTATTTCCGAGTAAAACCAATTTTTGCTATATTTTTCCACCGACTGATGAAGGGTTAACAGCGACCGTAAATTTTTCTGAAGATGAGGATATGTCTAATCGATTTTCTACCCCGAAAACACTCAATCCCAAACTTTTACCAAAATCATTACATCCATTTCCGAGTAAACCAAGTTTTTGCCATAATTTGCAAACGGCTGATAAAGCGTTAACAGCGAGCCAGAATTTTCCTGAAGATGAGAATAAGTCTAATTCATTTTGCACCCCCCCCCCCACACACACACACAAAAAAAAAAAAAAAAAAAAAAAAAAAAAAAAAAAAAACACTTAATTCCAAACTTTTATCAGGATCGCTATATTCATTTCCCAGTAAATCCAATTTTCGCCCTAATTTGCAACCAGCTGATAAAGGATTAACTGCTAGTGTAAAATATCCTGAAGATGAAAATAAGTGTAATCAATTTTGCACATCCCCGAAAACTCTTAATTCCAAACTTTCATAAAATCGTTATATCCATTTCCGAGCAAACCCAATTTCTACCATATGGTGCAACCGCTAAATAAAGGGTTAACATCGTAGACGAGTTTTCCTGAAGATGAGGATAAGCCGAATCGATTAAGCACCAGAAAAAACATCTAAACCCAAACTTTTATCTAAATCTCCAATCTTTTATCCATTCCTATCCCCATCCATATTCCCTAGTCTTTTATCCTTTTTCGAGTAAACTCAATTTCTGCAATATGTTGTAACTGGCGGATAAAGGGTTAACAACAAACACGAATTTTCCTGAATCTGAGGCTAAGCCCAATCGTTTTTTCTCTTCAAAAAACCCTAAACCCAAACTTTCATCATAGTAGTTAGAGCCTTTTCCAAGATTCCCAAGACAAATGTATGTACATAAACTTGTTTAATATGACAGAAGGATGAGAATTCATTCATTTATTTTTTATTGATTAGAATTGATAAAATGTTTGTAATTTTTATCGGGAAACAAATGCACTTAAACAAACAAACAGTTAAAAAAAAAAAAAAATCTGAAAATAATCATTTTAAGGTGCCTGCCTACCTTTAAAATGCAATTTTCGATCAAAACTCCGATTTTCTATTTTTGGATTAGTATTAAAGCATGACATTTTAACTTTCTAAATCAGTTTGAATTTTGTTTCTATCTTGTTTAGAACCTGAGTTACAGACATTTTAATATTAGACACTCGCCAGTTTTTGAAACCGGAAGTGACCGGAAACGACCCGTAAATCTTTGTTTACAAAAATGTTTTACTGAATATAAACATCAAAATTTGTTACTGAATATAAAATTAATTTAAAAAAGAAAATAAAAAACTTTAAAATAAATCAGGAACTTATTAAAATTACTTTTTTATTTAATAGGTAAAATCTGGCTTTTAAATATGTTTTCTGCTTTTTCTCAAAATGAGATTTTTAACATTTTGCTTTATCCCAAAACATCATAACTTCAAAAGTTATAATTGAAACATTATGAAACTTTGAAAAAATACTCTAGAGGAGTTGTTTTAGGGGTTGAACTACGACAATGAGTCTAGCTAAATTTTGTTTTGTTTTTTTGTCGATAGACGTTATGAACTGTCATGTAAATTCATGATTTTTTCAGCATGTAAAAATGTTATCGTCTCTAAAATATTAAATAACATGGTTGTAGTTTTGAGAGTAGTTCACTCCCTTAAGGACCTTTCAATAATCTAAATAAAATTTACAGAACAAAAATATCTTTATTTAAATTTGACTTATGATGTTTTGTAAAAGTGCTTTTTTTCGCAAATTTTATGCATATTTTGAGCCTAAATTTCAAAATATTTTTAAATTTGCATATTTTTCTCAGGTTATTCACTGTTTTTTACTATATTCTATCATATAATACACATAAATAGGCAATATTTTAGTTATTAAAAAAAAAATCACCTCTGACAGCAGGCAGGCACCTTAATGGGGAAAAAAGGAAAAGAAAAATACATAATTTACAGCGCACAACTGCAGCCGTTTTATTTTACTTATCTATTTATTTATTTTTAAATTTAGCCGAGATATTACAGGAAAGTAATAATTTCTAATAATTTTAAATTATTAAATAAGCCGAAATACTCCTATAAAAAATAATATTAACCAATTAAAACTAAAACATAAATTTTGCATTAATTAGATTTTTCACTTATAAATAAATTAAATTTTTAATTTTAATTTGGATTATTCTTTTCCAAAATTATATTTGCAAATTAAATAAACACTTCTTGCTAACACAATTTTTGTCAGGTGAGAAAATCACAAATCCAATTCGGAAATTGAAATATCTCTCCCTTCGTCATGCACACTCTATACATTTACCTTATCTAAATTTACTGCGCAGTTTTTTTAGTAACAGTTACTTTTGTGTTTTGAGGATTGAAATTGTGTGTTTTCCATCTGCTTTTCCATACATTTTTCCATACTTTTTCCAATGCAGTTCTACGCTATGTTAGGTTAGAACTTTGATAATGCCTGTAGCGTTTTAACATTGAAGGAAGTTTCCTGCATAAAAAATGATAATGGAAAAATAATTAAGGATAAAGGAAAAATAATTATTAAAAATTTTTAATGCTTTATGTTCATTAGCTGAATAATTCTAAAAAAAAAAAAAAAAAAAAAAAAAAAATTAAAACAGAAGTATTTTAAATAGCGTTTGAAAATTACTCTAATGCATACTTGCCAATTTTTTCGATTTTTTAACATCAATGTTTAAGAACAGATATCTTCGTCCAGGTTAATAGCAAAATTTTTTTTGTCAAAAATGTTTATTCAGAAATAGTCGTATTATAGGATGGATTGGTAGTAAAATAGAGACGCGATTTTGTCCCCTACCACTATTTCCATGCCAAAATATTTGCCGCATATTCACTGTAAAGTTTTGTTATTAAATAGAGTAGTGTTTACTGTTAGAAAATAGTGCTAGGGAAAAATAGTAGAAATACCGTCCCTAGTTGACAACTATGCATATGGTAGGTAATCAAAATATTATAAACACGGCGATCATGGTCTCCTATAGTTTGAATACCGCTGTTTGTAAATAATAAACATTGCTTTTATTAATTGTGGAATTTCTGCGATTTAAAAAAAAAAAAAAAGTGGTTTTCAAAATACAGAGGCAGGTAAGTTCTCTCTGCAAACACAGTGAACTTACTTTTGCCGCCTTAAGTGTTCTCGAGTATATCAATTGTTTATGTCTCATTTTACGAATGAATTGTAAATACAGAATCGAGCAATTTGTAAAAAATGCACCAGCGGACTAGTTTTCAAAAGTAATAAATTGAACCTTTGTATAAACACCATAAATTGCAAAAAAAAAAAAAAAAAAAAAAAAAAAAAAGTCTCAACAATTGTATCGAGTAACCTTGTCACTTTGTTTTAATGCATGGGTGACTACTTTGTTTGCATGACGAATGGCGTTTTATTTCGAACCGCAATACTTGTTTCGAGATTTTTTGCAATTTATGGTACTTATATAAAGTTTTTATTTATTACAGTTTCATGTCATTGTTGATTATATGAATACCAGGAAAAAATGTGTTTTAATAATTGTAATTGGGAATAATAGGAACAAACAATTTAAAAGGCATTATTATCAGCAAATGTGCCTGTTTGTAGCATTAAAAATTTCAATAATTTTGCAGTTAGTTAACCTCTTAACGCGCGCTGTCCTCGCTGCGAGGACGCAAAATTTAAGATCCAGCTGCAAAAATTCATCCCGGAAATTTTTTAGCAAAAATTTACGTTTATAACCAGAGCCTGATTAAGGGGGAAGCTCGCTCTTCACGCATTATTTATACTTACACCGTTATTTTTTAACAAATACTTTCCTCTTATAATAAACAGAAAATTCTCATTAAAAATTATTTTAAAAGAATTCTGGTGTCTAATAACGGTGCGTAAATTAGATTGTTTTACACCGTTCATTTTTTATAAAAAATATTTCCTCGTCAAAGCGTGGAATTTCTATGACATGAAGTAAAAAATAATTGTAAAAATATTCCGGTAAGAGCGAGCTTCCCCCTTAATCAGGCCCTGTTTATAACATATCAGAAAAGGCCGTTTTTTTTAACCTTAAAATTTAAAATTTCTTTTAGTTTAATTTAGTTCATGAATTCCGGTGGCAGTGTAATTTAAATGATTCGAATTGTCTTGCGCCGCAAAGGGTTAAACCCGATTTATCTGATTTCGATAAATATCAAGTTATACTTAAACATAGTTTTGAACTTCTCCTTTTTTCAAATACTACTATTAAAGAAAAAAAAAAATGTTGCTTTATCTAAAGGACAAGCATTTTCAATTGAATAAGAGAAAAGAAACTACTCTGAATTATTGGTATTCAAAATGTGGAGAAGTATGCAAACTATACATAAATAATAAATGAAGAAATAATTATTTTGATTTTCTAGAAAAACCACTATTTGAAAAAAAAATTCGTCGCTTTAACTACTATTATGATATAAAAAGTTAGAATTTAGCTTTTCTTTTATTAAAAACTTTAATGAATATAAATTGATTTAATAAGAAAAGGGTCACATCATGATGCTCAAAGTTTGAACTAATTCTTCAGATTTGTCAATTTTATTCTTTCAGTCTTTTCGTAAAGATAAAAAAATTTACGGCGATATTTAGAATAACTTGAACTACATCAATCTGAAAAGAGTCATTTTAAAACCAACCTTTACACAAATAAAGTAAAACTTCCTTCTAATTTTATTTTTCTATTTGTAAGTTATTTTTTATTTTAATAGATTTTCAAACATTTCTATTGTGTGAATTTAGTCTATCAGGCAGCGTTGCCAGATCTGGCTTTTTTTCATTTATTCAATAGTTACCAAAAATATTGAGAAGTGACATTTGATATACATAATAGACTATCAATCTTCGAAGCGATTAGCCAAACGTTACAAATAAAAATTATTGGTGACTATTGAATAAAAATAGGAGAAAACTGACAACCCTGCTATTAGGGTTGCCACGGGCTTGTATTTTTTTACCTGACTCTTCAACCAAATTTTTTTGTTAATAGCAGTTTTCACTAAAATGTTTCCTCGTAAAATTAACATGATAATATGCATGCTTGTAATAAAATGTACTTTTAGAAAAATATTTTAAATCTTGTTAATTTATAATTAAATCCTTATACATTTAACCCTTTGCGGCGCAAGACAATTCGGATCACTTAAATTATACTGCCACCGGAATTCATGAACTAAATTAAACTAAAAGAAATTTTAAATTTTAAGGTTAAAAATAGGTGCCTTTTCTGCTATGTTATAAACGTAAATATTTGCTAAAAAATTTCTGGGATGAATTTTTGCAGCTGGATCTTAAATTTTGCGTCCTCGCAGCGAGGACAGCGCGCGTTAAGGGGTTAAACGTTACTTTTAAAGAGGTTTTGGTCTAGAGTTTTAAAAATATTTTTTTTTTCATGTTTTCTTTTAAATTTATACCTTAAAAATATATGTCCTCAAGACAGCGTTGGAAACTGTTCTATAGTACATGCCAACATCTCTAAATTTAATTCATATTTCACACCAGAATTTTCCGATAGAAAGATTTCATAGTAATTTTTCACGATTAAATGAAGTGAAATTCTTAAAGAAAATTTTCTATTTCTTAAAGAAAAGTCTCTAGCTTAAATCGGAGACTTGGCAAATGTGAGTACGATAATTATCTTATCACAGCCCCCTAAACTAGATGCCTTCCGTGTGGCTCAGAAACTTGCCAACAGTTCAAGCGGCATACAGCGCCACCTAGTACAGATTGCGCGACTTTTTTATGCAATAGCCATCAAAAATTTTTAAAAGTGGGATTTGATATACATAAAAGGCGAATAGAATCGAAGAAACGTCGATTATATATATCATTATAAATCACTTCAAATTATTGGTGACAGTTGTATAAAAAAGTCGCGCAATTTGTACCAGGGGGCGCTGTCTATCACTTGAACTGTTGCTAAGTTTCCGAGCCACGCGGAAGGCATCTGGTTTAGGAGGCTATGATCTTATACTCAAGAGGCAGTGTTGCCAATTTTAGGGAATTTTTTATTCAATATCTACCACTAATTTTAGAATGTAACGTTTGCCTAATCCTTGGAAGATCAATCGTTTTTTATGTATATCAAATATCATTCCTCAAAATTATTGGTGATTATTGAATAAAAAGTCTCTAAATTTGGCAACACTGTCAAGAAGAAATCTAAAAATTCCAATAATTTACGGAGTTATATCTGTTTTACTGACGCAGCAACTAAGCCCATCCCGCTGTAGCAAATCGAACCAGCTCTAAATGATAAAGTATGTAAAGTAATAAAGTCGATACATAAAAACTTCTCATGAGAAAACTTATTACGTAGATGTTGTTGGATCAGGAACCAAAAATAATAACGAATCGTTAAATTCATTAATCTGAAATTTTGCATTAAAACATATACTTGCATATGCACGGACAATTGAAAATATAAATCATATAGCTTTTTGCATTTTCAAAGAAATAGCTTTTTGCATTTTCAAAGGCTTTTTAACAATTTTAAAAAGTAATGAATGTCATGGAAATTACTATTGGCTTCTGAAGCTTGTACGTTCGCTATTAAATAATAACAATAGTCAAATTGAACGTTCCGAGAACGAGCTCTTAATACTTTTAAGGAAGCTAGAACTCCTCGTAAATCCAAACAAGCTTCAGAAAATATATAATTGGAAGTCGAAGAAGACACACTCTATGAATCAGGAATCGGCGATTAACAAAATGCTAGTATAACGTATCATTCTATTATTTAAACTACTGCGGCTGCCTGAAGCTTTTATCCAAAACTTTAAAAATTTCTTAAAACTACTTTTTTCAACATGGTTGACATGATATCTCATGTTATATTTCCTATTTTCTTTCAAATTTTGTGCCAAATTTCAATTATAACCCTTTATCACCCCATGCATTTTAGGTTGATTTCTTTAGAAATCGACCTATTGCAATCACTTCGTTTATCTATATCTATCTATCTATATATATATATCTATAATGAAAATTTTGTCATTACGATAACTCCTGAAATAAAACTCCAAATCGAACCAAATTCGGACAGTGAACTAATCTTATAAATATCTTGGATGAGTTCGTTAACCAAGTTGCTCCGACTTATTGTTTTCAAGTGGCAGCCACTTGAAAATTTCAAACCGACATTGTAAAATGCATATTTAAAGCAAGATTTGCTTGAATTTTGATGTAAATACAGGCCACATAAGGGCCTCAATGAAGTTTATTAATGAACTTTATCCGCCATTTTTAATAAAGCGGCAGATATTTTAAGTTAAGCGGAACCACTTGAAATCAGGCTACCACTTGAAAATTTAAAATCACTATAACTTCGGAAATAATACTCCAAATCGAACCAAATGTAGACAGTGTCTTAACTTATCTTATAAATATCTTAGATGAATTTATTAACCAAGTTGCTCCGCCATTTTGTTTTCAAGTGGAGACCACTTGAAAATTTCAAATTCAAACTGTAAAAAGCGTATTCCGAATTTGTTTGAAATTTGATGTAAATATAGACCAAATAAGGGTCTCAATGAAGTTTATTAATGAAATTTATCCGTCATTTTTAATAAAGTGGTAGATATCTTAAGTTAAGAGGGGCCACTTGAAAATTTAAAATCACAATAACTTCTGAAATAATACTCCAAATCGAACCAAATTTGAACAGTGTCTTAACTTATCTTATAAATAACTTAGATGAATTTGTTAACCAAGTTGCTCCGCCATTTTTTTTTCAAGTGGAGACCACTTGAAAATTTCAAATTCAAATTGTAAAAAGCGTATTCCGAATTTTTTTTTAATTTTGATGTATACATAGATTATACAAGTGTCTCAAATAACTTTATTAATGAACTTTATCCGCCATTTTTAATAAAGTGGCCGATATCTTAAGTTAAGCAGGACCACTTGAAATCAGGCTAACACTTGAAAATTTAAAACCAGGATAACTTCCGAAATAATACTCCAAGTGAAACCAAATTTGAGCAGTGTCTTAACTCATCTAATAAATATCGTAGATGAGTTTGTTAACCAAGTTGCTCCGCCATTTTGTTTTCAAGTGCAGACCACTTGAAAACTTCAAATTTAAATTGTAAAAAGCGTATTCAGAAATTGTTTGAATTTTGGTGTAAATACTGACCACATAAGGATCTCAATAAAGTTTATTAATAAACTATACCCGCCATTTTTAATAAAGTGGCAGATATCTTAAGTTAAGCGGGGCCACTTGAAATCAGGCTCCCACTTGAAAATTTAAAATCACGATAACTTCTAAAATAACACTCCAAATCGAACCAAATTTGGATAGTGATATTATCATATAATTATACTGGGCAACTTGTCCCGACATCTTGTTTCTAAGTTCCAGCCACTTGAAATCACACTGCTACTTGAAAATATGCCTTTGGGATAACTTTTAAAATACTAAACTGATTCAAATAAAAGTTGGATAGTGAACTTATGGTTCAAATATCTAAGATAAGTTCACTTGGTGACTTGATCCGCAATTTTTTTTCCAAGTGGCGGCCACTTCAAAATTTGTCATTATGGTAACTTTAGTAATACAGAATCAATTTGCATCAAATTTGGATAGTGGATTTATCATTCAAATATTTCAGATAAGTTCGCAGGGTATCTCACTCCGCTTTTTTTTCCAAGTAATGCCACCTGAAAATTTCTTATGACGGTAATTTTTGAAATACTGATTTAATTTAAACTAGAACTGGACAATGAACTTATCATACAAATATACTAGATGATTTCGCTGGGCAAGTTGTTTTGCAATTTTGTTTCCAAGTCGCAGCCACTTAGACTGCCACTTGAAAATTTGCCATAATAATAACTTTTGAAACACGGCACTGATTTATACCACAGTTGGACAGTGAACCTATGCTTCAAATATCTTGGATGTTCTTGCTGGGCAACTTGTTCCACTGTATTGTTTCCAAGTGGCGGCCACTTGAAAATTTGTTATCACGGTAACTTTAGAATTACTTAATCAATTCAAATCAAAGTTGAAAAATGGATTTATCATTCAAACAACAAACATCTATAAAATTCACGTAACTCGTGAATCAATCACGTTATTGCGTCCATCTTTGGTATATCGATAATAAGCATTTTCTTGCCAAAAGTTGCCAAAAAAGTAGCTATAAGGGAAAAGTCACCAAATTTGGCGCCAAATTCATTACCTGCGTTACTGGATCTTTTTAATGCGTTTTTAAGAAAAAATAAGCTATTTTAATGCTAAAACAAACTAGAAATGCAGAAAACTAACATTTTATCAACTTACTAAGCCTCTTTGAAAGAATTTCTACAAAAAAAAAAAAAATATTTTTAAATTTGCAACGATATCTCAGATGAGCAACTTTCTCTGCCATTTTTATCGAAGTGGCAGCCACTTAATTTTTCAACACGATGAATTTGAGATTTTGAATTAATTCGACCTATATTTGTACAGTAGACTTATCTCACAAATACATTTCATATATTTCTCAACTTAACCCACCATTTTGTTTCCAAGCTCTGCCACTTGAAATTTTTAAATTCACGTAAAAAGGTATTTATGAACCGATTTGCTTAAAACTCCATATGGCCATAGCCTACATCAATATTTCTACCAAGTGCATTAATAATTTGTAGCCGCCATTTTGAAACAAAATGACGGCTACTTGATAAGGAAAAAGAAATCAACCTACCCTTCCGAATAAGCTGGAAGGACTTGTTTTATATCTTTTTTTTTTTTTTTTTTTTTACTACTTTAAAAAAATAAAAAATTGTGGAAAAATGCCTTTATTTTCCGACAGTCGCCAGTTAGCGATTTTTTTCCTTCTAGGTAAGGGCATTCTTACTAATTAAGAACTTTTTTTTTTTATTTTGTTTCAGATGACCAGAAGGGCTGCACTTCGTGTCAACCGCGACACCCCCTTTTTTGTACCCCTCACTTTACTAGCTTATAACTTTTTTTAATTTTAATCAGTTTCCAGAATTTTTTATTAAATATTTTTAAAATATCAATAAATATCTTGTAAAAAATAAATAGTATATATATATATAATTTTTCTTTATTTTTACCGAGCTTGACAAAACGACCAAAATTTATGCTTTTAGACCAGAATACCCTTATTATTGTTATTATTATTATTATTAAAAGCACATTACTTAATGGCTGGAACTTAGAACTTAATGGAAAAAGACATAGAACTAGGCTTTAAATGTATATTTAATGTGATTTGTAAAACAGTATTGTTAGGTGGAAAAGCAGAAATAAGTACATATTTACATTAAATATTTGTATGAACAAATTATAAATGAATTTATGGAAAAGAAACGCTTCGAATGCACGATTGAAATGCGAAATGAAAATTTTTAATCTTTAAAATCATTATATTTGACTCCCATTTTAAGATAAAAATTATAAAGTTTTGGAAAAGAACATAATATATATTATCATTTAAATTACATAGATAAATTATATTAAATATTGCAGTCTACAGCGAATATATATGAATTAAAAATATTAATTAAGTTTTAAGTATATATTTTTTAATTAATCTCTTTAAAACTTTAATGAATAAATACATAAATGTTTATAATTTTGAAACTCAGTATTTTTATAATCATTCATCTGCACATGTATTAATATATACACATTTAAAACATCTTATAAATATAAAGCTATCGCAAATAAAACATACGAAACAGACGGTAAAAAAACGGTTAACTTGTTACAAACGCGCCTATTAGTTTGTTTCTACGCTCTCTCTCTTTCTCCTGATTTCCATTTATCCAAGAACTTAAAAAGTTGCTCGCCGGAGAATGCATAGTATGTATTCTTTGTTTTCTGTTCTCTGACAAAACTTTCACTCTTAATCCTGCCACCTCAAATCGATAACGTCAATATTGGTCCAGGAATCCATGCGCAAGTGGTTATCGATTACGTGTCGGTGTGTTATTACTTACGGGAAAATGACGCAAATTTTACATCCGGCAAACATCTTCGAAAAATTCTCCGCGTGTTTATAAGCACGTGATGTACAGATCGTAACTTTAAGTCTTTCAATGACATGTCGAAGAACCCAAACTAAATTTTTCAAAAAAAAAAAAAAAAGGGTAATTAAATATTTATTATTGCAATATTCTTAAATTTTGGAAGAAAAAAAAATATATATAAAATATTTTTGTTAAAATGACAAACGTATGTTTGCTTCTTTAAAAAAAAAAAAAAAAAAAAAAAAAAAAATTGTAAAATTTTTCAAACATTTTTAATACGCTGATGGCGGAAAATGAAAATTACAATGTTTTAGAATCGTGCCCTGCCTTTAAAACTGTACATTATTCACATAGTTTCCAATTTTATAAATTTATTCAGTGACGCAGACATGCCAACATTTTAATTCATTTCGGAGCATTGTTAGCACCAGCCTTTTTTTCACACCACGTTTTTGAAAAGTCTTCTTCTTATATATAACCTTAATTACATATTACAGAAAATTTCACTACAAATAAAGTAGTTGTGAAAAATGCGTGAGTAATAACAGTGCTCCGGAATTTTTTTTTTTTAATACTGTCATGTTTGGTAACGTTGTTAGTACTCCATCTTTTCTCACGCCACATTTTTTTGTAATTTTCTCCTACGTAAAATTAAGGTTAAATATGAAAAAAAAAATACTCTTCAAGAAAAGTGGTGCGAAAAAAACAGGGTTCGTACGGTATTTGGATTTCCTTGATTTTCTTAATCACGCAGGTGTGAAAGTATTCCGTTTTTAGACGGAATTCTTCAACCAGTATTTTTAAACAATAATTTCCATCCTATTTAATCACAAAAAATCGATGTAAAAGTACAATTAATTTTTCTAAAGAAAAATAGTACTATCAATAACGCGGAACACTTTCACCCCTGACACCACTAACATTATATAGCAATTTTTGTAATGAAAAAAGTCTTAAAGCTTAAAACGAAATGCATTGTCTAAAATTACTGGTGGAAGAGTATTTGAAAAAAGGCGTGTCACTACGAACCCGGAAATATGGCGGGGACTATAGTTAACAACATTTTAATATATTCCGGAGTATAGTCAGTAACCGCTCTTTTTTTTTTTTACACGACTCTTCTTGAAGGTTAATTTTTTCTTATTTAATCCTAATTACAAATTGGCGAAAATTTCGATACAAATAAAGCGGTGTGAAAGAAGGGCGGAATAAATAAAAATGTTCGCATGTCTCATAATAACATCGTTATGGAATAAAGTAAGAAAGTTGGCAACTAGGTAATTCTTAAAAAAAAAAAAAAAAATGCGTATTTGTATCTAATCTTTAAAGTGTCATCGGCGTGTATGTAAGCCAATGAAATTTATAGCATCGAATGCTCAGGATAAAATTTAAATGATTTAAAGACGTTAGTAAAATATTTTAGTTATACTATGAAATGCTTTAGAGGAACGCCAAAAGATGAGATTTAATGTTCAAAATAGTAAAATACTCCGATATCAAAGAGTTAATAACATTTACTTTAACCTATGATAACTAAAACCCTTCTCGAAACAATGCCTGATTGGAAGAATTTTTTCCAACTTGTTTCTTTATCTATGAAGCTAGAGTTTCCAAATTTCATAATTTATTCTGCACATTTTTAGTCCCTCCTTTATTTAACACCACTCTATTTGCCGAATAAATTTCTCCAATATAACGATTAAAAAATATATATCTACGATTAAAAAAAATAATAATAATAACAATAATAATAACACTTAAAAAAAGTGAGTGGAGAAAGACGGGAAACTAACTATCTTCCAGAATAAATTCTAAAAGTGGCAACTCTGATAAAGCATTTGTTACTTTTTAATAGTTTTATAACTGCATGATCTGATATCTTTTACTCATAGATTTTTATTCTTTCTTATATAAAGAGACGTATCGTAATTTCTGGTAGATAAGCCGCAGGTTATATTATCCAGTTTTACACCAGAAATTTCAATTGATAAATAAATTTATATTTGTACGACCTCTTCCTTCGAAAAAGTATAGATTTCTCTATTAAATAAAATTTCTGGTGTAGAAATGACACATCTTACCTGCGGCTTATCTACAGAAATTACGGTACATGATACAGCGAATAAGCTTATTTATATAGTTATTAAATTTATTAAATATGCATTAATATAACGTAAATTTCAAGAAATAGCGTCACATGTTAAAATGTAAAAGTTTCGCCCACCTGCGGAGTTATATTTATCCTGACAAGATAGTTCTATGTTGATAGTCACAAATTTTTACTAGGCTAACTGTCAACTGCTCTTTTTGAAACAGTGTTTTCACCTCTTTTCTCTTTTTAATTTTTCTGGCAGATTTTTGTCTTCTATTCTTAAAGCATGTTTTGAAGGAGAAATTTAAATTAATAAGTGAAATCAAATATATAGTACTACTCATGAATGCAATAGTTATCAAAAATCATGTTTCTTGTTTAAATTATATTTGTTTGTATAATGTGAACTGGACCAAGCAACAACGCGAAATCGGATCCTATAATTATCTTTTGTTGCCGACGTTGAGTATTGAATAATTAATGGAATATTTATTAAAAGAAGATAAACATTTTTTTTCCAGACATGCCAACATTATAATTTATTCCGGAGCACTACTAACCCGCGTTTTTCTAGGGTTTTTACGGACCCGTTTGTAAGAATTATTCCACCACAATATTTATCTAATAATACGTTACTTAAATCATAAGCTTATTTTATGACAAAAATTAGTATAAAATTGTATTGTGCTGAAAAATAAGGACTGTGCGAACCCCATTTTCTGCACAACGCTCTCAGGGTTCGTACTCTTGAATTTCCTTGATTTTCTGCATCACTAATATTATGCAGCAATTTTTGTTCTGAAAAAAGCCTTAAATCTTAAACGTTTTAAAAATACTGGTGCAAAATCCTTGAAGAAAAGCGTGTCCGTTCGAACCTTGCACTTTTCCTGAACGATTTTTCCCCCCTTATTTAATCTTAATTACATATTGGGAAAAAATTCACTACAAATAAAGTGGTATGGAAAAAAGGCGGGTACTATTAGTGCCACTGTTGTCAAATTTAGGGACTTTTTCACTCGATATCTACCACTAAAGTTTAATTTCAACGGTTGCCTAGTCGTTTGGAAGATTAATCGTCAATATATATATAGACCTGCGAACTATGCTAGTTTAACCGGAATGGTATTAAGCCCCGCCTTTTTTTCACACCAGAATAGTTGTAGAATAATTTTCAGCAATCTTTTCTCATGATTAAATAAGAAGACTTGTTCTACAACTATTCTGGTGTGAAAAAAAAGCGGGGCTTAATACCATTACGGATAAACTAGCATAGTTAGCAGGTCTATATATATGAAATATCCGAAACAGAATAATTCCGCCGAGAATTTTCACTGCTCATTTACCCCACAGGACAACTCCGCGGCGACTCTTATGAGCCCCTGACCTTAACAGGACAATTTCACCGCGCATTCTCCTGAGACGAGAAGTTAAGTCCGGTTTCCACTTGGGCTCATTGGGCGCTTTCTATTCAGAATCCTTTGATGTGGCCACGCCAGCTCACTCTAGCTCACTCCAGCTCAAAACCCTGGAACGGGGTCCCCTGTTGAGATAATTGCGGGGCTGGGGGTAGATATCTTTGTCAATTTTGCATGCTTTCCTTTGAGGTAACTGCCCAATCTGATAAAAAAGGGCTACAACTGATGACAAGACATTTGGCTCTTTGTGTCGGAAGCGTGATTAATGACATTTTGAGCGTTGATCTTGAGCCCAAGTGGATACTGGCCTTTAGACGTAAATGGAGTTAAACCGCAGCATAGCAGTGCCATTTTTCGTCCGATATGCATTCAAAATGAATCAGTATAGTTTTACATTATATCCATCTCATATGCCAAGTTTTCTACATTTATATATCACAGATGCTTATATATAGTCTCCCCAAACTGGGATTAAATTGCATCATAGCAGAGACGCCTATCGACCAATATGCCCCCAATTGAATCTGCCGAGTTTTACATGACACATACAGCGTATATTAAGTTTGGTTCACTGTAAATTCTGAGCCTTTTCTGAAATAAGAGAAAATCGCAGTGAGGCAGCACCACCTTTTGAGAGATACAGCTCAAAATCTAATAAGCACAAATTCAGTCCAAGATCCAACCAAATATCAAGTTTCGTTAAATTAAATCCGTTGGTTGATGAGGTCCAGTGTTCGCGCAGTTTTGCTAACTCAAAGAGACAGGTATTTTCTAAAAATGGTCTAGAAAATCTTAAAACGTGTAAATTTATCGAAAACCGGAAATAGAAACTTTTCTGAATTTTATATTTTCTATTTATATATGCAAAATATAGTTATAAATACACTTCTTTAAAAATAAGTAGTCAAGTTCCAGTTAGACAAGTTTCAGTTAATTGGAATGCATTATTTTTTAGATTTAAAAAAAAGAAGAAAAAAAAAAGATGCTTTCCAATTATAGCGGACGTAAATCACAAAAAAAGAAAGAAAAAAAAGAAAAAAATTATTCATATCAAAAATAAATTAGAAAAAATAATTAAAACTTTCATAAATCATATCTTTTTCTATTTGCCTATATGTTCAATCATAGCCTCCTAAACTAGATGCCTGTCGCGTGGTTCGCAAACTTGGAAACAGTTCAAGTGGTAGACAGCGCCACCTGATACAGATTGTGCGACTTGTTTATTCAACAGTCATCAAAAATTAAAAAAAATAAATGCGATTTGACATACATAAAAGGCGAATAGAATCGAAGAAATGTCGATTATATGCATAATATATCACTTCTTAAAATTATTGGTGGCAGTTGAATAAAAAAGTCGAGCAATCTGCACCAGGTGGCGCTGTCTACCGCTTCAACTGTTGCCATGTTTCCGAGCCATGCGGCAGACATCTAGTTTAGGAGTCATCTAGTTACGGTTCAATTGTATTAAATTGCGATCTTTCATTCATTCACTCAATAGGCATTTCTATCACTTTAAATGTTGTTGCCTCTTGAAGGAAAAATCTATAGTTGAGAATATAAGGAGGATACAAATTACTATACAAATTACTGTGTCTGTGGATTTTGTTGAATTTTAAGAAATTGACAAATTAAACATCTTTCTGGGAATTTTTAATACAAAAGATTACGTATATAAGATGAAAAATTGAATAGAAGCAAAGGTATTTTTGAATGTCTTTTTGACATTTTATTAAGAGAATTTTTTCCCCCTCAAACTTTTATTAACCATAACTTTCTAACGATACCACTTTCAATCCTCTATACTTACTCCTATAATTAATATGTTAAAAACGTATGACAAATTTCATGTTTGCGTATTAATGTATAGATTCTTTTGTCTATTTATACTTATTTCAGTGGCGGCTCGTGCACCGAAAATAGGTGAAGAGGCACGCTGTATTTTACACTGTATTCATTTATAGAACATAAATTTATATTTAAATCAGTATTTTTAGTTAATTTAAGTTAAGACCATGCTTAATAAAAATTATGCATTAAAAATACTTAAATATTATTTTTGAGCACTTCACCTATGTTTGGTTCACGAGCCGCCACTGACTTATTTTTAACAAAATTTGAATGCCTGAAGTTTTAGCATGAAAAGAGTCGCCAATCTTTACTTCGCCAAAGATAATGTCTTCCCCCCTCATTCGGCGGGAATGTACTAACAAGCAGAGCCTGATTAAGGGGGAAGCTCGCTCTTAACGCATTATTTATACTTACACCGTTATTTTTTAACAAATACTTTCCTCTTATAATAAACAGAAAATTCTCATTAAAAATTATTTTAAAAGAATTCTGGTGTCTAATAACGGTGCGTAAATTAGATTGTTTTACACCGTTCATTTTTTATAAAAAATATTTCCTCGTCAAAGCGTGGAATTTCTATGACATGAAGTAAAAAATAATTGTAAAAGTATTCCGGTAAGAGCGAGCTTCCCCCTTAATCAGGCCCTGCTAACAAGGGAAAACGGCGGGAAGGAATGCGGCGGAGTTGTCCTATGGGGAGAAACTGCAGATAAAATTTGCAGGCGGAGTTGTCCTACGCTACGGCGGAATCAACTCGTGCCCTAAACATCACTTCTCAAAATTATTGGGGATTATTGAATAAAAAAATCCATAAATTTGATAACACCGAACAGTGCACCAAAATAATTTTAAATATTGGTAATCTGTAACCACATTTCTTGAGACCATGGAAGCCTCTACGCAGGTGCGGACTCAACGAGTCCACTGTTAAAATAGGGGAGATAGCATTTTCGTTGAGAGAAGATAAGGGAACACTGAACGACTGGATGTTTACTAATTCCCAACCTGTCGGTCAACTTCGCACCCCTCCAAGATTTTGGACTCGTCTTCACTGCTATGCGTAGGGAACGTGGTTGCACTATATGTCTCTTTTTTTTGTGGGGGGGGGGGAGGAGGTTACATAAGTTTAAAGAAAACTATTAAATTGAATTGGCTATTAAAACAGTTTTTTTTTTTTTTTTTTTTTTTTTTTAATTTTATCATTAAAATTAATTTGCTAAACCCACGTTTATTATTCTAGTTTTATAGAAATAACGTGTTGAAGATCTTAATTCTCTAATGATGATTGTTTAATTTTAGATTTATGAAAAGAACTGCAACTGATTTTGGTCTGTGACATTTACGATGTATAAAGTTCTTGACAATATATTAAAATATTAATAATAATAATAATAATAAGCTAGTATGTTGTGGCCATCACAAAACTTTCTTCTATATTTTCCTATACATATACACTCAGTACAAATTATTTATTATATTTTTTTCCCCATTATGAATGCAGATGGATGTTTTATTTTGTTTTTTTTTCTCAGAGGGGTATTACACTAAATGTTCAACGGAAGTGACATTTTACCATTCAGATGCTGTTTTTCCTGTTCTCTGGGAAAATTTCAGTATAGTAACGTCACCTATCGCCCAATATGCACTCAAATTGAAACAGCATAATGTCGTATAATGGCCTTTTCACATATCAAGTTTTGTTCGATTATAAGCAATAGAACCAGAGGTATAGCCTTCCATAAAATTCAGAAGCTGCTGTATAGAAGTACCATCTGTTGAGAGATTGACCCCAACAGTTGACAAGTACTAATTTATGTCTACTTATACATTTTATATGCAATTCTGTACAGTAGTTAATGAGATATAGTCTTCCGTCTAATTGCGAAAATCACTGTATAGCCGCGCCACCTGATGAGTGATTGGCACTAAAAGATGGCAAGCACTAAATTATGTCTAGGCGTATTTATATATAAATCTACATGCAATTCTGTGTAGTAGTTTCTGAGATATTGCCTACCCTTAAATTTCGTAAGTCGATATGTTGCAGCGCCACCTTTCCAGTTATTGGCGTCAGAAGCTGATAGGCAGTAATTTGTTTTAAGGTGCATCTACGCATAAATTTATATGAAATTTGGTGCAGTAGTTCTTGGAGATACAGTCGCCAGAATATTGTTGTCACACACACAAAAATACGGACATTTTCTAAAAATAGTCAAATCGTGTTCTAGACCTCTCAAAACCTGTAAGTCCATTGAAAAACAGAAGTCGAAAATTTTTATGAATCCAATACTTTTTTATTATAGAAGAAAGTAAAAAGGTTAATGAAGATAGTTATTTCGCAAAGAATTTACATTAGAAATAACTTTTTGTAACTAGAGAAAATATATTAATTGATTTTAATGACACCGAAAACCATATTATACACATTTTTCGCTAGTGATTAAAAATTTTAAATTAAACATAAAGTACAAAGCATAAAGCAGCTATTGTGTTAGATAAATGCGTTAAACTTGGAACTAAAGAAAACACATGCATGAGACTGGATGTTCAAATAAAAATATAAGTCTTGTTAAAATTTTGTATAGTTTACTCGCTAGGGCTTAACAAAGAAATTTAGACAGATAATTTACAGTTGTAATTGGAGTTAGTTGTCAGTGATTCGCTTATCACTGGTGAAACTAATGTATCTCAATCCTTTGCGGACGAATCTCGGCACATTCGAATAATAGATGTATCAGAAAAATTAGATTTGTGATTATTAAGCCATGATGATATTGAAAGTTTTGGCATAACTAAACATAGTTGACATAATAACCACAATTTTAATTTCTCTGATACGTCTATTATTCAAACATGTGCTTCAATTCACGATCTGTATGTTTTGGAAGCTTCCCATATGCAGAAATATTAAATTCTTTTGTAAATGATCCCCCAGGCACACCAAGCTTAGCAAAATTCGGCTACAATTTATTTAGAAATATGCCCCCATCTTTATCTTCTCCTTCCACCTCTCCTTTGAAACAGTTTATACGCTTCTTTTTCACTTGTTTCTCTCTTCAATCACGTCACTCTAACTTTTACATATATACTAGAAGTAAATTCCATAACTTGGCCCATCTGTGGACCAAGAAATGATCTATGGCACCAGACGCTATATGCAGATATTTTTATTCAAGAGAGGATGTTATAGAGTGCTGTCGATGTTTTTGATTGGCATTTCTCAGTATCTTCACGTGTGTCATTAATTTATAGATAAAAATTTCTAGAATCTAGCGCCAATCTTTATAAATGTAACATAAAAACTAAATACTTTTTAACACATTTTTAAAGTTCTAATATCTTTTTTTTAGCTCTATGCACTAATACATCGATCGTACTCTCCGCCCTTTTTCCAGGACACTCTCAGAGAAAAGAAATCTTTGCCTCTATTTCTACCAGTATTTTTATTTCTCTATCCTATTTAAACACGACACATTGCTATAAAAATACCATATTTTTGAATAAAATTAGTGGTGAAAAAAAAAGGTGGTATAATTTCTCATCCCCGCGAATGTCCTGGAAAAAGGGCGGAGAGTACGACCCCTGCCAGTAGTATACTAAAATACTACCTCATTAAATCCTCATTAAGTTCTATAATGAGGTGATATCCGTAGTTTTATAGTATATATCTTTAAAAATTACTCTTAAGTAACTAAAAAAATATGTTTGAAATAAACTTTTTTGTTTGTTTCATATTTCAGTAAATAAAGACAAAGAGTTAAACATACTCAGAGCTATCAACCTAATCCGGCAAATTGTATGTACCGCCTATTTTTCGACACAACCTAATTTTTAAAGTATTTGTTTTCTTAACTCATCGTAAATATATTTGAAGAGAATTACTCTAAAAATTAAGTGGTGTAGAAAAATGGGCGGTACTAACTATTTTCCGGAATAGGTTGGCAGCTCTGCATGCTATAGAAATTTTGTAAATATAAGGGATGAAGAGTCAGGAAAAACTACGGCCCGTTAGTGACCCTTCTAAATCACTAATGTGACTATTGCTGTAGTTTCCTGAGTATTCGCAAGCCATATAAAATCTTATTATTTTCTATGCAAAGTTTTAAAGCAATAAATAAATGAGTGTTTCTTAAACTCTTGTCGATTGTGTAAAAAGACATATTTTGAAAAGCAATTAAGCTCAATCATAACATCATTTACAATTTTTTGCAAAACGTTTGAAATAGAGTGCGTAGATACACAAATGAAGCTTCAAAATGTTCAAAATAGTTCGTATATTGACATATACATTTTTTCTAAAAATCAGTTTTAAAAATTTAGAACCATTTAGACCCCTCGAATTATTTTTAGAGAAAAACTGAGTTGCTTTATTTAACACTTTTTTCAATAGTTTATCATTTTTTCTTATATACGATTTGATAATGCACTAATATAAAGTTTTTAATCAATTACATTTACTTTACTTTATAGTTTATGATTTGTACAAACTAAATAAAAAATGAAAATTAAATTACTGCATACAAAAATAGGCGATGATCCAGCAGCGAATACAATTTCATAAATTATACTTTTACATACCTCAAGGTTTGTACAGATTTGACGTTTTGTTAAGAATTCTTCCACCACAATTTTTATATGATAAAATTTTACCTTAATTTATGAACTTATTTAATGACAAAAATTGCTATAAAATTTTAATGGTGCCGAAAAATAAAGACTGTAAGAACCTTGTACCTGTCAACATTCTAATTAACATTCCGTAGTATTTTTAGTACTAGTTATTTTTTTCACACCAGTATTTATAAAGAGTATTTTTCTTCTTATTTAATCGTAATTACATTTGGAGAATATTATTCTATAAAAAATATGTTGTGGAAATAAGGGCGAGTACTAATAACTCCACGAAATATTAATCCGTTAACGCCCGAATTAATTTTGCAAAATATTATTAGCGGATTATTTCACTGCTAAATTAATATAGACAACTTAAATAATTCTTCTGATAGTTTTAAATTTAAAGCCTATCCTCATTTATTGACTTTTAGTATTCTAGCGAGAAAACTTCGAGATAGAAAAACTTTAAGATAACAGATTAATTTCCTATAATATGTTGACAAAGATCTCGAAAGTAAAGTATTATAATATATATTATTATTCAACTTGATTTAAGTTAGTATACCTGCGCAAAAAGCAAATATATGTGCGACAAATGAAAAATCATAAAATGACTATCTAAATTATGAAATAATAATTAATAGTAGGCACATAAAACTTTCATGGATCATTTAGAGTGACGCTATAAACTGTCACTAAAAAGCAGAAATCATTCCAGGAAACCACAAAAAATATACGTGCCATTTTATTAGCTGTCTTCGAATGAGGACACTGGGCGTTAACGGGTTAATTAGAATGTTGGCAGGTATGCTTTTACTTGTGTAGAACAGGGTTCGTACTGACTAACCTCCTTCCCAAATCTTCCACGAATATTTGCAAACAATTATTATTATTATTATTTAAATAAATTTATAGATTTATTTAAAGACAAAAATTCATTTTTTTAAATTATTGTATGAACACTCAAGAAAGATATGACCAAGGCAGTGTTGCCAGATTGGGGATTTTTTTTTAATTCCACTATCACCAATAATTTTGAGGAATGATATTTGATATACCGGGTGATCCAAAAGTCAGGACGAACTTTAAAAATGAATAATTCGAAAACGAATCAAGATACAAAGATACGGTTTGCACCAAACGGATGGAAAAGAAGCCGGGTTTTGTGTGGCAACGAAAAAAGAAATAGTTATGTTGGCGACCAACAGATGGCGCTGTTGGATTTCTGATGTAGGATTATGCAAAGCAACAAACGATATAAAAAGGATCAACTGCAGCAGTAATGGTAGTCGAAGCTTATATGCATCGAAATGCTGTCCATAGTTGAGAAAGCCCGCTTTGTTAAACTGCATTATAAGAATTCGGAAAGTGCCACTGCGGCATTGCGAGCATATCGCTACATGAAGGGTATGCGAGATAGCAAAGGACCAATAACGTCTTCTGCATTGCACAAAATGATGAAGAAATTTGAAGCTACAGGTTCTTTGGCGTCACGTCTAAGAAGTGGACGTCCCTCAACAGCCGCTGCTGTTGCCACGACAGTGGAGCAGACGGTTCAATCCATGTCGGCGGTTTCTGCACATGGGGAGCGCAGTGCTCGAGAAGTTTCGAGGCAGACAGGAGTGTCGTTCGGAAACGTCTGAGAGCACTGCGAATAACTCTGAAACGGTATCCCCACAAGTTGCAACATAACCAAGAACTGAAACCTCCTGACTTCGACTCTCGCTGAAATTTTGCGAATTTGGTATTCAATAAGATGGAAGTGCAGCACGACTGGCTTCACATTGTGCTTTGGACGAAGCGCATTTTACACTCTCTGGCGCTGTTAACACCAACAACTGTTGAGTGTGGGCCACAGAAAATCCACATGCATTTGTTGAGGTACCCTTGCAACAGCCTAAAGTGACAGTCTGGTGTGGCTTCACTGCTGATTTCATAAGTGGTCCATTTTTTTCGAGGAAGTCACACAGACGGGTTACAAAACAGTTTCTGTCACTGGTCAGCGATATGCAGCACAGTTACAGAACAACATTATTCCTGAACTGCAAGCGCGACAGGCACTCCAAACAGTCACCTTTATGCAAGATGAAGCACCACCTCATATTGCTCTGCCTGCTACGCTCAACATTTGGGGAGGATCGCATTCTCAGTCGCTACTTTAATCACGCATGGCCTCCAAGATTACCCGATTTGACACCCTGTGACTTTTGGCTGTGGGGATTCTTGAAGTCAAAAGTATACCACGACCAACCAGCATCACTAGCAGCACTAAACGATGCCATCTGCCAAAATGTGTCTGCCATAACGCAAAAAATGCTACTAAATGCTGGGAACGATGTAGTGAATCGTCTCACAGCTGTACTTCTGAATGATGGACAGCACATTGAACAGTTACTGTAGTAGTACTAATTAACTGTAATTAAGCTGACTTGTAAGTTGTCAACAATTTTTCATTTGTAAATCATATTTTGGTGAAATAAAACACTATAGCGCCATCTGTTGGTCGCCAACAGAACTATTTTTTTTTTCGTTGCCACACAAAACCTGGTTTTTTTTTTCATCCGTTTGGTGCAAACCGTATATTTGTATCTTGATTCGTTTTTGAATTATTCATTTTTAAAGTTCGTCCTGACTTTTGGATCACCCGGTACATAATAGACGATTAATCTACGAAGTTATTAGGCAACCGTTACAATTAAAATTTATTGGTGGATATTGAATAAAAAAAGTCCCCAATCTGGAAACACTGTATTGAGCTAAACATGTATAATTTTTTAACTATTACTTAGGACGCATGAATGAAACTACATCTAATTATATTAATATTTTATATCAAACTAATGAAAACATACTTAAACAATATACCAGGTGATCCAAAATTCATAGAAAAAAAAAATCTTCTCTAGGAGATTTTCCAGTGTGCAACATATGACAGTCATTTTAATAAATGACGGCCATTATACATTGAGAATTTATAGTGTTAGTTAAGCTGTTGAATGTATTGCGCCACTGTAAAAAAGTAAATTTAAAGTTATAGTGGCACCTTCTGAAGAAAATTTAAACTAATTTGATACTAAATTTTTTATTACCTAAAAAAATTCCATGTCTTTCTGTGCATTTCAGTGAAAACCGCATAGTGCTGTGGTCAATACATTTTGAATAATAAAATTTTTATTTTTTCTTTGACATTTGGATCGCCCTGTATATATATATATATATATATATATATATATATATATATATATATATATATATACACATATATGTGTGTGTTTATATATATATGTATAATATGTGTAATAAGTTTAAATATATATATACATATATATATATAAGAGAGAGAGAGAGAGAGAGCTATCGGATAGGTAGTGAAGTAAAAAAGAAATGTGAAAGTCTGAATGCTTAAAAATACGGCTTCTTTAAAAGAAATATACTTCCTTTTGAAACAAAATGCAATTCAGATGTAACGCCAAGAAAAAACATAAATGAAAAGTAAAACAGTGTTTCAGAAGTAGCTTTTCACTTTTTAAGAGTCCATCTGTCAAGGAATTCACAATATATTGAAGAAGTAAAAGTCAGACTAGAAAGTTCAATGAAGAAAAAAGTTATACATTGAAATAAATTCTTTACAATCGATTTGGGCTTTCAAGTTAAGGCCTGTGTGTGAAAACAAACAAAGGAGTTTTATTAAATTTTCGGTGAAAGATTGGCAAAAATGAAAACAAATATGAGTGAAATATAAAACACCTGTGAATGCATAAATATGCAAATAATGAAATTTGTTCATACGGGTAGCTTTGCTTGTATTTGTATTTCTTTTACAGTTTACTGATTACTGTCAACGTGTAAAACCACCAAAGAATATATATATATTGTTATTTTACTTTTTTTTTTTCTTTAAGCACAAGTAGTACAAATTTTAGTCTTACAATTTTAGATTAGCACTTTAAACTTTGTTTTAATCCAGAAAATTATCATAAAAGAATTTTCTGATCTGAATTCAATAGGAATAGTCCACTAAATCACTAAAATGATTTAATTTAAAATTTCACGTTTAAAATAGCATTTTAATTCCTATAAATATATGTTAAAATAAATACTTGTTAGTTTCTAATTTTAAACAATGACATATGAGTTAATGTTTACGAGAAACAAAATTGAAATCCAGATGGAAGTAAATGACTTTATTTGTGTAAGTCTTTATTTGTGTAAATGACTGAAATTTTCTTAATTTTTCGCAATAACTATGAATCTGTGACTCATATATTTTAAGTGTGTGGATTGGTAGTGAGCATGTTGTTAAGAAAATGCAAAACACTGCCAAATATGTAAAATAATTAGAAATTTTTAAAAATTCTAATCTATATAAATAACTTTTCCAAAATTTCAAATACATATTTTTTTTTAGACGAAGATAGTATTCATTTTGAAGAAGAATTGCAATTGTGTTGGAATATTCAGTTATTTGAATATTAAGATTTTATTAAAGTGGAAGTAGAAAATAATATCATCAAAGAATCGTGCATTATGAATATTATTTTCATTGTAAAAAAAAAAAAAAAAAAACGACAAGTTTTAAAATGTTATTTTAGATATTAGCATACATATAATTGAGTGCGGACGTTTTCCTTTAAAAAATTCTCAAGTTATTCTAAATTGAAAACCTTCATAACATAGCGGAGCAGGGCAATATTTCGCATAAACTTGTATAACTGGGAATATTATAACTACAATTATTGTGAAACTTTTTTTTTTTTTTTTTTTTTTTATGATAGCAATAAACGATTAAAAAAAAATTTGGCAAGAGCTGATACGTGATCTTCATGTAAAAAATGTTTTTATATATATTCAAAATGGAGATATTTTTCTGATTATAATGGCAATTTTTTTTTTTAATTATATTACATTTGATTTACAAATAAATATGAGTGTATTGTTCTCTTTTTCTTTTTAAATACTTCTTGACAAAAATATCTAAAAAACTTCAGGAAAGTTATTTAAAATGATTTCTAAATTTTCAGTTGACTGACAAAACAACGATTTTTACTTCGTCATCTGATTTACAGAAAAATGAAGATTTAAACTAGGTATTCGATTTAAGACCTGCTAAAATAGGCAAACTCAGCAATCACACTTTTGAATCATCAAAAAGTTTATAAAAGAAAGAACAAGGTTAGTAGCATCTTATAATTCGAGGAGCACTATATATATATATATATATATATATATATATATTATTTAATCGACAATTAATGAAAGAAAATTTTACACTTAAAAAATAGTGGCATACCTACCAACTTGTACTTTTTTTTTTTTTTTTTTTTTTCTACCGGGAATTTTTAATAGAAATAAGTTTTTTTAGCAGTTTTCAATTATTAAATCTGATGATTTTTTCCCCCCCAGAGAAATGATGATGTTACAGAGCTGCCAGCCAAATCCGGCAAATTGTTAGTACCGCCCCTTTTCCAACACCACTTAATTTTTTGAGCAATTCTCTTCAAATATATTTACGATGAATGAAGGAAACAAATACTCTAAAAATTAAGAGGAGTAGAAAAAGGGGCGGTAGTAACAATTTGCCGGATTAGCTTGGCAGCTCTGGTGTTAAAAAACTATACAATTTGGCACCTGTATAGTGGTACTCAAAATGAAAGTTGCTGTAATCTCTGACTATGACATCAAATAGAAATTACCACTTAGTAGACAACCAACGGTACAGAAGAGGCTGCGCTTTCATGTTCGTATTACAGGCTGTTCGCACATTTTTTAGACGATTTTATTTCGCAGTTAGAAAAAATCGTTTGCATGGAAAATTTTATTTTCACAACAGTTATATTTTTGGAAGTTTTATTTATCTTCTGATATTTATAATTTTTGTTTAGATGCAAAAATGCGCTTTTAAAATGGCAGTGGATGGAAGGATAGGTTTCCACTCTTTCCAAAGATAGTTTTTAGTGAAATCGTTATGAAAAGCATTTATCAGGAGAAAAATGGAAAAATGTTGCAACAACAGATGAATCTTGGGTCTATTTAAGTGGTTGCAATAAAAAAGGTCAATTTATTATCACAAAAGTGGAGAAAAAAAATTGCTACATGGCTCAAAGCATCAAAAGAGAGTTTTTCTAAAGGATTTATGATTGCCACTGGTTTTTTTCATACAAGCGCAAGATAAAAGCAAAAAAATGTGACAAAAATGTCAAAATCAACTCTAAATATTCTCAAGAACATATTTTAATTCCAAATTTTAAAAATGAAAATCCAGATCTTTATCCAGAATGCTATCAATCCGTTGAACTGTATCAAGACAAAACAAGCAGCCACACACAATCCGCAATTGCTTTTCTAGAAAAAAATGGAACAAAAAACGGGAATTAAAACCATACCCTTCACTGACATTCCTGCTAAATCTTCTGATGTATCACTGTTGGATTTTTGTGTTTTTCGACTCTTAAAATCAACATTATCCAAACACCGACCTACAATGCTTTGTGGACTCTGGAAAGCCGTTCAAGAGGAGTAGAAAAATATACCTCTTCCGATATTATAAAAAGCATTATTATCATAGAAATTATGATGTAGAATGTTAGTTAAGAACAAGGGCTATCAAACTAAACAAATAAAACACGAAATATGAGAGAAATTGCTTCAGTACACTCCATCAAAATCGTCTAAAAAATGTGCGAACAGCCTCAGTACTTAACACTTTCGCGACCGCTGACGTAGATTCACGTCATTTGAAAATTTGTAACTCCTCCAGTGGGCGTTTCTTCCTCAATTTGTATATTATTTATTTCTTAAGTATATTCTCAATATTCATACTTTTACAATGAAATATACTATGGATACAAATACTTTGATAAGAAAGAATATAATCATTATGCATATCCTTTTGTAATTTAAATATGAATACAAAAAATTTGGTTCTGAAATATTGTAATTTAAGAGAATAACGCCTGCAGGTAGACCTTACTTTCACAAAGACAAAAACATCGCGAAAGTGTTAAACAGAGCTGCCAACCTAATCCCAAAGTTACGAATATTTTAATTTATTACGGAACATTTTTAGCCACTATTCCATACCACTTTTTTTTTTTTTTTTTTTTTTAAGAGTAAATATTTCTTATTTTATAGTCGTTATATATTGGTGAAAAATACTCTAAAATAAAGTGGGGCGAAATAAAGGTGGGGCTAAAAATACTCTGGAATAAATTAAAATGTTGGCAACCCTGCTATTCAGGTGGATTTGCTAGTACCGCCCCTTTTTCCACACCATTTTTTTAGAGTATTTTTCTTCTTAATTCATCGTAAATACATTTGAAGAGAATTACTCTAAAAATTGTGTGGTGTGGAAAAAGGGGTGGTACTAACAATCCTCCGGATTAGGTTGGCAATTTCTGCGTAAGAATCGAAAATAATTCCTCAGCTTAATTGATTGCATTATTTTTAATATATGAAACAAAATATTAACATCAAAGAAGCATAAATACATGACGTAGCACTTTTCACGAATGAAGATTTGTTTTATTTAAAAGGATAAAATAATAACAAAATAAAACAAATATGAAGCACAGAAAATCCGCAAGTATTTGAAGGCCATAACGTTAACAAATAAGTGCTTATTATTTGTTTTCAGAGATTTCTTGAAAATAATATCTTTATTAATATTTCAATTCATAAATAATTATCTATTCTTGAAATAGAAATCTAAAGCGTACGTTGAATATTATCGCATTTCAAAGATTCAAGCACTTACAAACATTCATAATATAGTAAGCAAAGTTTTCTCAAATTTCAGGAACTTCATTCTTGCATGTATTCTAAAAGAAACTAAAAAATTAGAACACAAAATATGTCAATGTTGCAAATTGAAAGGGTCCATTTATTTTAAAAAAGTATGTATTTCTAAATTATATTATTCTTATTATATATATTGACCGAAAAGATGTGGTCATTGTATATTTAAAAATAATATAAATTTGAAAAATGTCACACATACATGCGGCATTGCAATGTTCTGATGTTAAAGCTTTTTGAGAGAGCTTTTTGACAAGAGCTTCTGTCTCAAAACGGAACACTGACAGCAGTACTTCTTAAATAATAACAAAGCACTACAGAACTGGCGTTTTAAAGTAATAATTACAAAGCTTTGAATAAACACCATAAAATGCAATAAACTTGCAACAACTCTTTTAGGGTCGAAGGAACACGTGACCCTTCGTCAGGCGAACAAAGTAGGCTCGAGTGCTGCAGTCAAAGCGGCAACGCACAAAACCGTTTTAAAAGAACAGCAAAAATATATGACGATGATATATATATATAAAGATATAAAGATAGATATAAAGATATTCGGCAATCTCTATTATCTATTGAGTCTGAATTGTATTCGCTACATCTGTTTCTTAGGAATTCCGTACATGATTTCTCTTCCTTTGAAAAAAAAAAATCGCATATATTGCATTCCAGTCTTTTCGTCATCAAACTAACTTGAATAAGAAATTCAATTCTCTTCTTAAGAGTAATTCCGTTACTACCCCTGTTTCCTCTCTCGCTCAGGATACTATTACTAATCTCTCTTCGCACCCTCTGACTGGTGCTCAACATGACGTGCTTGATTTGGGTCTGAATTTTGCTCGTGCTTCCAGAATCTCTATTTCCAATTTGATTGCTCCTATTGAAAATGCCTTTAAAAATAGTAAAATTTCTTCCGGTCAGTTAGAATTTCTTCGTTTAGTTTTATCTAACATTATTTCCACTAATAATCGTCCACAAAAGTCTAATCTTACTTCTTCTCAAAAATCCGCCCTCTCCGAATTAAACTCCGCCCCCAATTTGATTGTCACCAAGACTGACAAAGGGGGACAAATAGTTCTGCTTACAAATCGGATTATATTTCCCATGTTGATTCCATGCTTAATTTTGGTCAATTTTCAAAACTTAAGAAAGATCCGTCTGATGATCATCTTGATCAAGTTAACACGTTGAGCGCCACGCAAATTCTTAAAATCCATTAAAATTCCATAATGACTCCTCCTGTAATAAATAAAAATTAAGCAAATTTTTAATAAATTTTCAATCATTAAGTGTAATATTTTTAGTTGTATATCCTATTTTATATCCGCCACCGATGGTTCACGCGACTTTATATCATATTTGACACTGTCAGCCACCGATGGCTGACAGGGCGCTCAATGTTTTAATTTTTTATTGTTACTGATTTTACTTTCGGGGTAAAACTTTCACTGAAATGTTTGAAGTATATCATGTTCTGCCCACTCCTAAAGTTTCAAGATGATTTCTTCAGTACTTAGAGATATATGACAAAATGTCTAGAATCTAGAATGGCTGAAATGGCGCTCAACGTGTTAAATATTTCGTTAAAGATTCTGTTATTCATAATGATAATACTAAACGCATGGTGATCCCTTCCATTGCTAACTGTGCTCATTTCTATGCTCTTCCAAAAGATCATAAGCCTATTTTCTGTTTCCGGCCTATTGTGTCTAATATTGGTACGGCTCCTTATAATCTTGCTCTTTTCTGTCAAGATCGCTTTCTCATCTAACTGGTACTAACCTTTATACAGGAAAAAACTCGTATGACTTTGTGGACAAACTTAAATGTATCTCTCCCTCTAACTATACTATGATTTCTTTGGATTTTAAATCACTTTTTACTAATGTTCCTATTCAAGGTGCTCTGGTTTGTTTAGAGAGGAGATTACGTGAATTCCATTATTCTTCTATTTAGATTGAGGAGCTTGTAAATTTAGTTTATTTATGCATCGGGCAAACTGACTTCATCTTTAATGATATTTATTATGGCAATGGGCAGTACTCTCTCTCCTTTGCTGTGCGACATTTATATGCACTATTTTGAAGAAAAACTCTTTGGTGTATATAAATTTCCTCACTGGTTCAGGTATGTTGATGACACTTTCGTTCTTGTTTCCCCTGATGTCGATTATTCCATTTTACTCTCTTTAGTCAATTCGACTGACCCGTGAATTCAATTCACTTTCGAGATTGAAAAGAATTGCTCTTTATCATTCCTTGACGTTTTTGTGTCTAAAGAAAAAGGTCGGTTCTCAACCACTGTCTTTAGAAAACAATTTTCTGTCTCTCTTCCCCCACATGCTCGGGCCCACCAGCAGCCGAGTGGTTCTGCGCTCAAAGCTGGTAGACGTAAGGTGCCGGGTTCGATCCCAGGTCGCACTCGTCGGCCTAGCCGTTCGGAGTTTAACGTGGTTTTCTCGGAAACTTGCGTAAATACGGGCTAGGACCCCTTAGAATGACCCCCCCCCCACGGAGGGCCCTCCACCTCAAGCCTAGGACCTACAGCAGTCAATCGGCCTTATTCCCAAATCCAATCCATCCAATCCGCCACATGCTCTCGCTAACCACGCCCTTCAACAGAAAATGTCTGCTTTCTATACTTATGTTTTTCATGCCTTACACATTTGTTCTAATCCGCCTAATTTTTCAAAATAAATTGATTATTTAAAATCTCTTGCTCTTTCTCGAGGGTATAATCCCTCTATTGTCAATAAAGCTCTATATAAATTCAAGTCCTAAACGTTCTGCTCCCAATTTGAACAATCACCATAGATATAGTAATAAGACATAGATTGGTCACCGAGAGGGAAAAAGTGATACCTTTTTTTTCGGGAAAAGTCACTCTAATGGCTGCCTTTCCCTGAGTAAATCACACAGAGGAATGCACACGAATAATTTAGTAAATAAAATTTATGAATAATTTATTTACTAAAGGTGAATGGAAGACTCCAGATACAGTTTCAAATTCATTTTTCTTTTTAACCGACTTCAAAAAAGAAGGAAGGTTCTCAATTCAAACCGTATGTTTTTTTAGGTTTGTTAGCTCATAACTTCTGAACGGATGCTCCGATTTTGATACTTTTTGTTTTGTTGAAAAGGTCTTGGTCTGAAATAGGTCCCATTGTAATATCTTAACGATCTAAAGAAAACACAGGGTGTCCAAAAAATCAGTCCCAACTCCTTTAACTGCTAAACGGCTACAGCTATAGTGATAAAAATGGTATGTAAGTATAGCAAAGTGGCCATGCAATACAAGGTTAAACCGCTTGCAGCGGCACCTGGTGGAAAATTGAGGAGTTAGTGTTTCTATCTCGAAAACGGTTCTAGAGAAAAAAGTGAATTACAAAGTTGAAGAGTATCGTCGATTTAGTACAAAAAGATTGTTTAGACATTCATGCTAGCGTTCCTATCTCGGAAACGGTTCAAGACATGGGGAAAAGGTGAATTATAAAATTGCAGAGTATCATAGATTTAGTGCGAAAAGATAGGTTAGACATTGATGCTAAAAATACAATGCTAAAAACGTGCATTTGTTTGTTCGCAATTTCTTACACTATGCACACTTGAGCTACATTGCACAAGCGTAGCTGGTGAGACATAAACTATTGGGTTGTTCGGAAAGTAATTTCGAACTTCCCGACGTTCGTTTTTTCCCGACAGAGGATTTAATTGTATTTTTTTGCACCCAACTTCACATTTACACCGTAAAATTTTTATATGCTTTGAGAGCTCATATAGCAAGGCTTGTGTATGAAAAATTCCAATTAATTCTACGCAGTAGTTTTTGATTGGTGCCCTTTTAAATATAGAGAGCGATAAGCAGCATTTTCGACATATCTTACTGTTTTACGACAGAAAGGGTAAAAATGCTGTTCAAGCCAGAAAGAAATTGACCGATGTGTATGGAGAAGGTGTGTTGACAGTACGCCAGTGCTAGAACTGGTTCGCTAAATTTCGATCCGGCAATTTTGATGTCGAAGATGCACCACGTTCGGGAAGGCCGGTTGAAGCTGATAAAGGCATTAGTTCATGCGAACCGGCGAATAACAACACGTGAGATCGGATTGAGGTTAAATTTATCAAATTCAACAGTTTATGACCACTTGAAAGGCCTAGGATTATCCTCGAAGCTCGATGTATGGGTTCCCCATGTTCTCACAGAGAGAAATCTGTGTCGCCGCATTGACGCCTGCGATTCGCTTCTCAAACGTCACGAAAATGATCCGTTTTTGAAGCGCATCATCACTGGGGACGAAAAATGGGTTGTATACAACCAGAGCCTGATTAAGGGGGAAGCACACATTATCTCCGCTCTCACCGGAATATTTTTACAATTTTTTTTTACTTCATGTCATAGAAATTCCACGCTTTGACAAGGAAATATTATTTATAAAAAATGAACGGTGTAAAACAATCCAATTTACTCACCGTTATTAGACACCAGAATTCTTTTAAATTAATGTTTAATGAGAATTTTCTGTTTATTATAGGATGAAAGTGTTTGTTAAAAAATAATGGTGTCAGTATAAATAATGTGTGCTTCCCCCTTAATCAGGCTCTGTATACAACAACGTCAAACGCAAGAGGTCATGGAGCCTAGAAGACGAACCGGCTCAAACCATTTCCAAAGCCGATATTCAACAAAAAAAGGTGATGCTGTCTGTTTGGTGGGATTTTCAAGGAATCGTTTTTTTTTAGCTTTTACCGGATAACACAACGAATAATTCGGAAGTCTACTGTCATCAGCTGGACAAACTGAATGATGCACTTCAAAAGAAAAGGCCAGAACTAATCAACAGGAAAGGTGTAGTGTTTCACCAAGACAACGCGAGACCTCACACAAGTTTGGTCACTCGCCAAAAGCTTTTACAGCTTGAATGGGATATAATGCCACACCCACCATATTCTCCAGACCTGGCACCATCGGATTATTATTTGTTCCGGTCACTCCAAAATTTTTTAGACGGTAAAACCTTCACCTCAAATGAGGAGGTCAAAAACCACCTCGATCAGTTTTTTGCCAGCAAAAACCAAAAATTTTATGAGCGTGGAATTATGCTACTACCAGAAAGATGGCAAAAGGTGTTGGACCAGAACGGCCAACATATATTTTAATAAAGTATTTATTTGTTTATTATACGAAAACTGTCTTTCATTTCCACAAAAAAAAAACGAAATTACTTTCCGAACAACCCAATATATAGTTCAAAATACGGTTACTTGATACTTTTTGTTTTGTTGTAAAGATCTTGGTCTGAATCATGTCCCATTGTAATATGGTTACAATCTAAAGAAAATAAAGTGCCATCTGGGGAAAAACAGTGGAATTAGCGCTCCTATCTCAAGAACGGTTTAAGATGGGAGAAAAGTTATTTACGAAGTTATAGAGCATCATCGATTTACTACGAAATGACAGTTTTTAGACATTATTGCTAAAAATAGAACGCTTAAAACGTGCAGTTGTTTGTTCGCAACCTCCTACACTGTGCACACTTGAACTACGTTGTACACTTTGCAGCGTAGCGGATGACACGTATAGTCTGTGGTTCAAAGTACTGTTACTGTAAGCGGTCACATCGATTAGCGCAAAGTCATTTTCAACCAACTTCAAAAAGGAGGGTGTTTTTAATTCGAGCTATGTGTTGTTGTTGGTGTTTGTAAGCTTATAACTTCATAAGAGATGCTCTAATTAATCGACTTCAAAAAAGGAGGAGGTTTTCAATACATAGCGTATATTTTTTTGTTTTTGTTTTTGTTTGTTAGCTCATAACTTCTGAACGGATGATCCGATTTCGATACTTTTTGTTTTATTGTCTTGGTCTGAAATAGGTCCCATTGTAATATCTTTACGATCAAAAGAAAATACAGGGTGCACAAAAAAGTCAGTCCCAACTCTTTTAACTGCTGAACATCTGCAGCTATAGTCATAAAAATGGTATGTAGGTATAGTAAAGTATATATGTGCAACGCGATAAACCGCCTACAGCGCCACCTGGTGGAAAACGGTGGAGTTAGCGGTCCTATCTCGGAAACGTTTCAAGACAGGAGAAAAAAGTGAATTTTAAAATTGAAAAGAGAAAAATAAAATCTTTTTGTAAAAAAATAGAACCGACTCCAAAAAGCAACTACTATTCAAACAACTAAAAAAAAAAAAAAAAAAAAAAAAAAATGGTACGAAATGAAACTGTAAATTGCGCCTAAAAGTATAAAATAATTTCCTTCGCCAAACAACCTATAACAGTACAATTAATCATAACTTTTGAAGTCGGCGCAAAATTAAATAAAAATTGATACCTTTGTTCAATACAAAAATCAAATCCTATTCAAAATACACATCTTACATTGTCACCTGCAAAAACGCAGCCGAAAACTACTTTGATTCAAGAAAACAAATAAGATTTCGTAAGCAACAAAAGCTGGCGAAGATGCTGGTGTCTGACGTCCTTGGTGAAAGAAAAATCGCAAAATTATCTCGCAAACATATTTAATTTCTTTGGGATATCATTACTATTTTGATAAGGTATATCAAGAGAGCAATCAAGAATATGAAACAATACTTCGTACAATACATATTATGAAAATGTACATCTTGCGTGTATATTTTTGCATTACGGTTTGATCGCCAAATCCAAAAGCCATCAAGGATGGTAGTTATCAAAGTTATACCAAATTTGCAAAGGAAACTCTAACTTTGTAGAAACATAAATAGCGCATTGTGAAGAATGTTCACTGTTCTATGTCGATGCTACTAATAGACCAATTGTATAGAGTGATAATATAATAAAGGAAACATGAAAATGGATCATTCGAGACAACAGCATTTGTTGCTACCGATCTAAAAACAAACCTTTAAAAACTAATTAAATTTTATTTAATTTTGCGCCGACTTCAAAAGTTATGATTAATTGTAGTGTTATAGGTTGCTTGGCGAAGGAAATTATTTTATACTTTTAGGCGCAATTTACAGTTTCATTTCGTACCATTTTTTTTTTTTTTTTTTTTTTTTTTTTTTTTTTTTAATTTTTTTTTTTTTAGTTGTTTGAATAGTAGTTGCTTTTTGGAGTCGGTTCTATTTTTTTACAAAAAGATTTTATTATTCCTTTTTTCAATACTCTCTAATGGCTGATTTTAGAACTTTTTTTCGGCATCAAAATTTTTTGCTCGATAACATGGGGATGATAGATCTATATATATTACTATATCTTTGACAATCACAGTCTCATCCCAGTTGTTTTACCTTTTTCTTCATCATTTTCTTTTAAAATTTCTAAAATTCTTTCATCATTTGGTTTTAAAGTCATTTACAAACTCGTTAACAAAATTAATTTATCTTCTCTTACAGATCCCATTCCTACTAAAAACCATTCTGGCATTTATTTAACCCCGTGTTCGTCGTGCAATTTAGGTTACATTGGTCATACTAGGAAGCGTTTGAAGCATAGAATAAATGAGAACTGTAGTATTGTTCGTAATGAAGAGATCTCCAAATCTTCTATTGTTTCCCACTGCTGGGCTCATAGTCATCGCTTCGATTTTTCTAAAACTAACATAGTTTCATCTCCTGTGTGTTCTTCCCATTTAGATATCCATGAAGCTTTTTACATATTATACATTTGAAAAATCTTGTTAATGATATTTCCTTCACTCTGTTCTTGTCTGATGCAGAGCCTGATTAAGGGGGAAGCACACATGATCTCCGCTCTCACCGGAATATATTTACAATTATTTTTTACTTCATGTCATAGAAATTCCACGCTTTGACGAGGAAATATTTTTTATAAAAAATGAACGGTGTAAAAGAATCCAATTTACTCACCGTTATTAGACACCAGAATTCTTTTAAAATAATTTTTAATGAGAATTTTCTCTTTATTATAGGAGGAAAGTATTTGTTAAAAAATAACGGTGTAAGTATAAATAATGTGTGCTTCCCCCTTAATCAGGCTCTGGTCTGATGCTTGGAAATTACTCACATAAGTTCGATTTTTGTTTAATTTTGATATTTTTGATATTTTTAGATTTTGTTACATGTTTCAGTCTTATTAATTAATTTATTTTCTCCATTTATTTCATAATTCTGCTGACACCAGTATTTATATTTACATTCATATTTATATACAGTGTGTTTCATAAAGACGTGTACTTTGCAGATGCTGTAAAATAGTAACAGTCGCGCACTATCTCAGCGAACCGTAAGGTAGCCTCTGACGGAAATGAAGTAGGTTATAGCGTTCGCAGAGGAGAAGGCTTTTTGTGTTCTTGAATTTAACATAACGGAATCCGTAACTGTTGTGCAACGGCATTTTCGATCACGATCCAGAAAAGAAGTTCCAACTGGAAAATCTATCTATCAATAACATGAAAAATTTAAAATTACGGGCTGTTTGTGCAAAGGTAAAAGTCTTGGACGACCACCTGTATCTCAAGAAGTCGCCGATAGAGTTTGCACCGCCATTCTAAATGGTCACTCAATGGCCACCCGAAAGTTCTTACCTAACACCTTGTGATTTCTTCCTGTCGGGGTAAGTAAAGGATAAGGAATTTGTACCTTCCTTTCCTGTTGATATAGTGGAGCTGAAACAGCGTAGCACAGCCACCATATTCAGATACCTTAACACGCGTTTGGACGGAAATGGATTACCGACTCGATGTGTGGCGTGTGACTAAGGGTCATACATAGAACATCTGTGACTATCTCTAACAAAACTTAAAATAATCTTTTACAATTTTGTTACAAGTAACATATAATATCTTACATTGTCCTTGATTTATAGTACAGTCACCAAAAAAAAAAAAAAAAAAAAAAATCGCCACCCCCCCATCTATTTTCGCCATAAGTTGTCGTAGAAGCATGTGGTTGGTACCAATCGATTTGTAATAACGTCTAGTTTATAATGGTATAGTTAGATTTTGCCTAAGGGGTCGTCTACATAATAAAACTGGCATCAACTTCATTTTTTTCAATGACGACCCCTTATTTTGACCTCATATTCAAATTTCTGAGATCAAGGCAGTTCGGAAAACATACCTATATGTATACTTTGAATCAATTTTAAATAGAGTTACGCGTGAAAATGTATTAGGGGTCCGTCTATACATTTAGAAAAAATAAATCTTGATCTACCTAACAACAGACATTATTAGTTAGTTTCACACCGGACAAAAAAATACGTAGACGTTATTTATAAAATTTAAAAAACGAAGCTGATTCGCAGAACGCTCAGTGTTAGTTTATGAATTAGAAGTTTTTTATTGGTTTCTATTTATTAAACATAGAATAGTTAAATAAATCACCTCATACGGAAAAAAATAAATAGCTCGAGTCATATGAACCGTAGAATGTTGAATTACAAAAATCTAGATACCAAGATAAACGAATAATAGTAATAATGTTAATATTAATAGCGGTTTAAAAAAAAAGTGTTTAATATTTAAGAAAAAGAATTATCTACTTCTATTGGGTATATTTTTATTTTATACAGTAAGCCTTGCATGAAAGTGTTACCGTAAAGTTCTATATTTAATTTTAGGCGTACAAACCAACAATATATAATATACAAAAATATAGATAAAATGGTTTAAGCTAAAATCTGATAAAGGATATTTTACACTTTCACAACCTCTGACGTATATCCACGTTACTGGAAAACTGTAACTCTTCCAGTGGGCGTTTCTTTCACGATTTGTGTGTTATTAGTTACTATATTTCTCAAGAATGTTCCTTACAATTATATTTATATAAACAAAATACTCTGAATACAAATACTTTCACTAGAAAGAGTATAATTATTATGTATATTCATATGTAAAATAAATATGGATATAGAAAACCTCGTTCTGACATAATGTAGTTTGAATGAATACCGCCCACAGGCGGAACAGACTATCTAAAAGGCAAAAACATGCGGTCGAGAAAGAGTTTAATATTCATTAAAAAGGAGATACTGTTCAAAATCATTTTTATTTTGAGTAATAGTCTTTATACGTTTCTCTAAAACATGAAATTATTTCACAAATTCATGATTAAATAACTGAAACTTTTTCATCATCAATCCAAACGGTAAATTTCACTCCTTTATATATGCTAGAGTTTTATAAAGAGTCAAACAAACAAAAATTAAAGAAACAAAAATCATTTTTTAAAGTAAAGTATTGTTTCAGAAAAAGCCAGAGGGTGGGGCTTATTATACTTGTGGAATGATATCAAAATTTCCCGCCTGCAATACGTTAATTTTACGAAAATAAGTTAACATGTATAGTAAACACCGAAACCTTACTTAGAAAACAATAAAAAATAAAGCAAAACAACAAAATATAATAAAATAAAAATTTCTGTTTTGGATTGAATTTGCATAAAATGTTGTCCCATTGTACAGAACGAATATTCTCCGTTCTGCAGTCGTCTACTGTACTTGAATTCCTAATTTTAAATGTGTAAAATCTATATCTTTAAAAGTAATAAGACATATTACTCTGTTTTAAATTCTTTTTCCATAATAAATGTGACGCCAGTTTTACGCCGTGAATAGAATAATCGAAAATAAATAGTATTGCGCTTTGTTTCAATGATAGATTTTAAAAACATAAAAAAAAAAAAAAATCTACTATGTTATTTAGTATTAAAAAAACATTTAATGAAAATTTAATATTTTATTATGTTACGTCAAGCCATAAAATTTAAATAGCATTGGTGTAAAAACGTTCAGTAAAAGAATGCTAAAATGTCACAACAAGATTAAAACAGAAAATTTGTTTTAAAAAATCTGATAAAAATTAATAAATATTAACTATATTAATTAATTGTTTTTTTAAAGGGGGAAAAAGTATTGTTTACTACGTATTGCTCTTTCAAATAATAATTCTCGTCTTGCCGCGTTTTCTAAATCATGACATTTTCCTTGAGATGCACGAATCCTTGAATATTCAGGTAAAAAGAGAAAAAAAAGAACGACAAGACAGAGATAAAATAGAATTTTAGCAGTTAGAAACTGGGAAAAGTTATGTAATATTTAGGAACAAAGACTTAAAATTTCAGAAACGAGTGTACATCTTTTTATGCAACGGAAGCCACGCCTTTACACATTTTTTCTAAAACTTTACAATATAAAACAAAATTATTTTACATACTTCCAATTAAATCGTTTAAATTTTGTCTTCAGCATTCGATGTAGTAAATGCCATTGACATTTATACATACCAGCGTCACAAATAGAGTCTTATACGAATACACAAACTAGTTTTTTTAATATTGTTTCTGCAATATACAGGCGGGGCTTCTTTCTTTTGCAATTCTTTCACAATCTCTCGCTTGCATTGTGATAATTTTATAAAAATAATCCAATTTGTATCATAAACATCGGAATGTTGCTTAGAAAACAATAAAATGACATTGAGGTAAATTAAAATATTTTTTTTGTCAAAATATATACAGATATTTACTCACAGAGGATACAAATTCTTGTAAGTGACGGCCCCCTAACACAAGTAAAAAAGGAAATATCACTGTAACTCAAAAAATAATGTTAGGAACGAGCAGTAAATTTGGAAACCCATGTTTTTGATGATGCCCGTTCTATTCATGCAAAAATTAACATAGGTCATAATTCATAATTTTTTCAAATATGAAATTATTAATAAGTTTCATAATTCAAAAAATATTTTTTTATCAAAAATATGCATGGAATATGTTTGGGTCACTTCATTCTATCATATAAAAAAAACAGAATTTGAATATCATAATTATTTTGGAAGATATGAATTAATGTTTGTCACATTCATTTAACATTAGCACCCTCATATTTTGACAGCTTATAATTCTGTCAAAAATTGAGCAAAATATATAAACTATACCATTTTCTGCGATGATTTGATCCAAAGAACTCAAATAAATTATAAAAAATGGGGGTTTCTATTGAAAAAAATGAAGTTGATGCCAGTTTTAATATGTAGACGACCCCTTAAGCAAAATCTAACTATACCATTATAAACTAGACGTTATTACAAATCGATTGGTACCAACCACATGTTTCTACGACAACTTATGGCGAAAATAGATGGGGGGGGGCGATTTTTTTTTTGGTGACTGTACATTGAAACTGTATATTTTTTTATGAATCACCCTGTATTTTTGCTGTTCTTTTAAACCGGTTTTTTGCTTTGCCGCTTTAACTGCCTACTTTGTTCGACTGACGAAAAGTCATGTATTCTTTCGACTCGAAACAATTGTTGCGAGTTTTTTGCATTTTATGATGCTGATTCAAAGTTTTGTAAATATTACCAGTACATTTTACCAATAATTTCTATCATATTTAACCGCAATAAATTACTCCACAAATATCAGAGAAATTATTGATAAATTTACTGGTGTAAGAGTTCTGTCTTGAGACGGAAGCACTTGCATTCTTGAAAATGATTACTAATGTTACTTAAAATTCGAATAATGATTTTATAAGTGCCATCAAATTTTATGTTCATATATTCATTTGTAAAGTTATTCGCATAAGAAGAAAATGGGAAAACAGTTTATCCCTTTAATTTTCTACGCCAGTGTATTTTGGTGCCTGTAAAGGTCTTAGCATAGAACTGATTGTTACTGGTAAATAAATTTACTATTTTAATTTTCAAATTTTTGGACAATAATAGCCTCCACTTAAGATTCATGAAACCGTCCTGAGAAGATTTATGATTCAACTGCATAAAGTTCCTCTTTTTTTTTTTTTTTTTTTTTTTTTAATGCTTGTTTTTCTGTTTTCTGATTACTAAATGTTGTTACCTTATTAGTTTCTTAGTATATTCACATTTTTCTGTTAGTCGAGAGTTTTATGCCACAATTAAAATCCATTTTCATTTCTTTTATTACTGACACGAAATTATTGTTTTTGTAAATAGAAATCCTAAAACTTTTTTTTTAGCATATAAATAAAACTTAAGTGAATAAAATACCGATAAAGGGAAGACCTGCCTGAAGTACCTGCCTAAACAAACAAAAAATGTTTAACGAAGAAAACTTTATGCAAAATATTTAATTTTCTTATTTTATATATTTTTTTTTTTTCACTTTAGCCGAATATTTATGAATGGAAAGTTATTATTTATTTATATTTTTATTACAACGATTTGTAAAAATCTCAGTTATTATTTCTTGCGTCGAAACCCAATTTCTGAATGTTCTGTTCTAAGTGGGAAGGAAAATTTACATATATATATTTAAGGAAATAAGAAAGTGAGTCTAGGACGGATGAATTTTGGCTATGGATCTAGAGATGGACATTTTCAATGAAGAAAACTATAAAGGAATTTATCTTAAATATCCAGAAAAATGATTAGTTCAAGAAAATATTGGAATATTTTTCCATTCTTCGCTGTTACTTTAGTTTTTGTGAAAGCCTCGAGGTCCACACAAAAGAAAAAAAAAATATTAGTACTACGAAAAGTGCATACACATAGTGCTGCCAGATTGAGGAAAATTTTTATTCAAATTCCGCCATTAAATTTTAATGGTAACGGTTACTTAATTATTTCGAAGACTTTTTTGTAACATGTCTTAGAAGTGATTAGCCAACCATTACACCTGAAATTTACTGGTGGGTATTGAATAAAAAATTCCCTCAATCTGGCAGAGCTGCATACACTCCTCACACCTGATCGCACAAAATTGAAATTTCAAAGTCGTTATTTTAAAATTACCACTCTTCTTCACGAGAGGAGTTTTGCTTGACCACCTTCAGTCTTTGAAACCATGACAGCATGGCAATAAGCCTATGAAAGTATGGCAATAAGATGTATTAAAACTGCAATATGTTACATGATTTCCGGTGAAAATATTTAAATATACATTGGCCTTTAATGTGAATTTGAAGGTTATTTTAAACATTTGGTGTTTAATGTGTTCTGATTTTAAATCAACAAATTCGAACTATCTCTAATCATATCTCTAATGTAATATCATCGGTGAAATAAAATACATTTACACTAATTAATGATTTAAATTTTCTCTATCGTATTTTAGATTTAGTGATAACATTCACATAGTTGCCAACATTTTAATTTATTCCAGAGCATTTCTAGCCCCACCTTTATTTCGTACTACTTTATGTATACAGGGTGCCGCAAATATAAGGGGCCCGGACTGGTGGATACGATTGGACGTGAATGATTGACGCGCACACCACATGTACGCACACCACGTGATCGAAACCGGTTCAGATCTTAGTGCGGGCTGTGTCAGAGGGATTTGATCAGTGGAAATGCAAAGGTGAAGGCGGTACTCACTGTGCAACGAGGTGTTTGTTGTTGGAAGTTACGTTAAAACAAATTCCTGGAAAGAGTTTGGTCACCTGATCTCTCAGTGTGCGATTACTTTTTGTGAGGAACCCTCAAGTTTAAGGTGTATCGAAACAACCCTTATAGTCTTCAAAAACTGCAGCAAAACATTTCTTATACAGAACTGCCAACATTTTTAACTTTTAAATCAGAATTAACACCAGTATTTTTAAATGGAATATGTTATATATATTTTCGACGATCAATATTACCGAAAACAGCTATAAAAATTTTCCGGTTTGAAGTCTCCCTTGAAAAACGGGAGACTTGGCACCTATGCTTATAAGATTGCAGGAATTCCAGAAATCCAGCTTCGATCTACCTTCAGCGACTTGTTAACCGGGCCAAAAAGTTCCAAAAGATAAATGGTTGTTATTTTCAACATCTGCTATAGGCAGGTTAACAAACTATTATTTCTTTTCCTTTGTTGTGCTTCTTTATAACTTGGAACTCTGTTCTTCAAGGCACTTTTTTCTGCCCCACCCTGTAGAAGAATTTTCTAAAAATCTCTTCAAGAAAAGTGGTGTGAAGTAAGGGTGTTTACTAACAATGCTTAGGAATAATATAAAATTGTCGCTTGTCCGCAAAGGATAAATTTATTTTCAAGACTAATCTATAATGAAGTATCGATAATCTGGCATCAGTGCAGAGATGACAACAGTTTAATTTATTCCGGAGCATTTTTAGCTCCGCCTTTATTTCGTACTACTCTTTTCTTAAGAGTAAATTTTTCTTATTTTATCGTAGTTATATATTGCAGAAAAATATGCTATAAATAAAGTGGTGCGAATTAAAAGCGGGACTAAAAATGCTTCGGAATAGATTAAGATATTGGCAACTATGTCGGTCGTAAGTAGACGTTGCCAGATTACTGATTTTTATGGATTATAGGTGTTCCTCAAATTTATCAAAATCGTCGATCAATCACAACATCCAAAGAAATATTAAAAAAAAAAAAATTATGCTACCCCAATGCTGGAATATTACTGGCGAATTTTTTTTCTTTTCTTTTCTTTTTTTTTTTTTTTCGTACCACTATTTCTATAACATAAAATTTATAATAAATTTATGCAGGCAAAGTGCAGAATTACAGGCAAAAATATGTTATAAATTTTACTTTTTGGAAATAGTGGTACGAAAAGAATATAAAAATTAGCATCTGTGGCAGCCCACTAATGTATACTCTGTTAAAAACGTAAATAATTAAAATAACGTTTGAAATAAGCACGAGAAATGCCTTCACTCCTGTAAAAGCACATGGCTTTTTACTCATGCCGATCACAAGAATTTTGAACTTGTGTGTTCTTGCTGCATTTGAGTACGTTAAAAACGTAATTCGATCCTTATGCTCTTTTATTCCTAAATTAAATGGTTTGTTTTCACATACTAATGTCTTTTTCGGCAAGCATCTTAGAAAATTCACGTTAATCCGTAAATCAGTAAAATTAAATGAATATCCGTAAATTTTACTGACAATCCATAAAAGTTGGCAAATATGCTGTTCCAAGGTCATGATCGAGTAACTCGCTGAGTTTTGCTACTTATGGATGGAGAAAAGAGAAAGAAAGAAAGAAAAAATAGATTTTCAGTGCTGAATTATAGGAACTGACGGATTATAGGTTTTCGGATTATCGATGCTTCGCTGTATATTTAGGTATTTTAATTGGAAAGTATGTGAAATAAAGTATATATTTTATCTTAATGCCATCCTATTGTGATTGAATGGGTAGATTTTTGTGTCAAGAAATAGCGTTTTTCCTGAGGGAGCGATGGTAATGTAAAGCATTTACTACGTGGAGTTCAACATAGTTATGCTGGCAATGACATCGGGATAGTTTGATCTGTTAGTGTTCTGAATATTTTTCTTCTCGTGTGAGACAGTGAGCTTTAAGAATTTCAGCAAAATTAAAGTAACTGAGGTAAACGAGTAAATCTATCTCTTTATTTATTTATGTTCTTGAGCTTGTAATTTTTTTTAAAAATCAATTCCTACTCTTAATAAATGTAAATACTTTTGACACAAAATACTTTTGACACACCTTGTTTCCTTGATTAGTTGTTTTGTCACCCTTTGGTGTAGAACAGTAAAAATTTATTTCTCTACGCAAGAAATAATAACAAGATTTTTGCAAGTCAAAGCAGTAAAATATAAATAAATAAGTACAAATCCATACATAAATATCTGCTATAATGATTAAAAAAAAAAAAAAAAATCAATGTTTTGCATTCCTTTTTTTTTTTTTTTTTAACAATTAGCTGTTATTTATTAAGATGTTTTCTTCTTACTGCAGAGCTATTCCCGATCCCTTAATTTAATACTGATTTTGTATAAAGAAATATTCACATTAGAGGTCTGCACGGGCCGGGTTCGGGCCGAATTTTTGAATTTGCTCTCGGGCCCGGCCGGGCTCGGGCTTAAATTTTTTTTTTCAGGCTCGGGCCGAGCCGGGCTCGGGCTCAGTTTTTTTGTGTATATTCGGGCCGGGCCTGAATGAATTTTTCGCCGGGCCGTGTCGGCCCGAATCTTTTTCTGGTTTCCTCGTTAATCAACGAAAAAGGAAAATGATAAAATATTTCTTCAGTCATTTATTTTTCGTAATTTTACAGGCTTGTGTGTCACATAAAGTTCTATTTTGTTAAAAAAGTGTCAGTAACGTCAATTTAATTGTCTATCAGTCTGTCTGTCCGAAATCTGATTTTTCGCAAATATTTTTAGCGTGCCTCGAAATTAATATATTTTATTTAAAGTAATATTAGATGGTTTCCGATTCAAAATAGTATGCCTGTCACTACCAGTTTGCGTACATGTACATAACAAAAGAAATTAGATACATTACTGTGTATGAGGGTTTGTTTCTTATGATCTGTTGAGTTTAGGTGGTATAAAGACTATAAAAATCTTTCCGCTGTAACTTTTTCTCTAAGGCTCCTTTTCCTTTTCTCCAGTGGACGAAAGTAGCATCATTTTTATCATGGGCAAAAGCAACTTTTCTATTGAATGTGGTTGGATTAAATTTAAAGTTTTGTTTACCGGAGTACATGAAAGATTCGGATACATTATGGTATATAAGAGAAAATGGTTGAAATTGCATTTTCAGTAGTATTAACCATTTTAAACACCTTCCTATATTGTTTGATGAATGCTAATATTTTCGATTTGACTTTCTGTTTGTCTTTGTGCCTTGTCTATAATAAGGAATTTCTGTTTATATATAATTGCCTTGTAAAATTTCAGCAGTTTTGTTAAAGAACGTACTATTGTTTGGTTATATAAAACCTCTGCAAAACGCATACTAAAAATCTTTTTTATAAAAAGGCATTTTTTTTTGTTTACATATTTTTGAATCGGGCCGGGCCGGGTCGGGCCTGATTTTATCGTTTTTTGTCCGGGCCGGGCCGGGCCAGGGCCTCGGAATTCCGGCCCGTGCAGATCTCTAATTCATATTATTCGATCGTAGAAAAGCACTGCAAACGATTGCTGAAGTTTACTCTGTAAAAAATGTATTCAATTATGGGACCATTATTGGTATTACATTTATTTAATAGGCTTATACATATTCAGTATAATTGTTTTCAGTATTTCTCTTTATAAAAGAAAGAATGTTGTATTTGCTGGTCTGACTCCTACAAGGTCGGGCCTGGGTTCGAATCCCGGACAAGGGATGGATGTGTTGCACCTGTTAGGGGTAGCGATGACCGCCCATTGGATGCACTTTTACAAATGATCATCAATTCGGCGACCTCTCCCCCTAGGCCAATGCTTAGTCTCAAGCGCGTCGTCTTTGAATAAATAAATAAATAAATAAATAAAATAAACTTAAAAACAAACCGCTATTTTATAACAGTATTGTTCCTTCATTTAACTTTCTATCAAATAGAACAAAAGTTGCTGATTATTGAAATTGTTACTGAGCGTAAAATTTATGGAATCTTAATAATATGAGACCAATGTGGCAACACCAACCACATGTTCATAAACACTGACAGCTATCTGTGCATTATGCAAAGTTATTTAAGCTTGCAATAGTAAAATGTAAGCAATGTAACTTAGTCACAAGTGTCGTGCCATTGAAAACAAAAAAATAATAATATTAATAATAATATTAATATTGATCTTAATTATGGTGTAAGACACTAGACTGACAGGATAAACTGAATATGTAGATAACAAAATTTAGTAGTCTAAAAAGACAAAACCTAGCAACATAAGTTAAAAGAATGAATGTAAGGAGCTTTAGGCTATTGAACACTGTAATCCGACGGATTCAAGAATCCGAAGTGGCGACTAATTATGCCTAAGAGTTTGAAAAGGAAATCACTGATTTAATTTACAAGTGGCAAACAATTTTATTTTTAAATATTTCCCCAGGCGTCAAAATAGCATTCTAAAATGAAATAAAATTTCTAATTAATTTTATACTGGAATTACAGAGAGATTAGTTGTGCAATTGAAAATTTTTTTTCTTATAAACATTGAAATAAAATAAATTGTAGATATGAACTCATCATTTTGAATATGTATTGTTTTAACAAAGTTTAACATCTGCTCATTGCCAACGTAATTTAAGGGGTTAAAAAGAAATGCACAATGTCTTTTTTTTTTTTTCTTTTTATCTAGCGTGTTGTTTAAGAAGAACGCGGAAAGGCAGGGCTTGTTTTATTTATTAACACCTTCGCGACCGCATGTTTTTGTCTTTTTGACAGTAAGGTCCGCCTGTGGGCGTTATTCTCCCAAGTTACAACATTTCAGAAAAAAAAAAAAAAAAAAAAAAAACATCCATATTTAGATGCATATTACAAATAGATATACATTATAATTACACTCTTTCTAATCAAAGTATTTATATCCATAGTATATTGGTTATACAAATATGAATATTGTGTATATTTTTAAGAAATAAATGTCAGAAATATTGCAAAAGAAACGCCCACTGGCGGAGTTGTAGATTTTCAAATGACGTGAATCTACGTCAGCGGTCGCGAAAGTGTTAAACAATAATCCTGATTTGCTATCATCAATATTTGAATTTTCTTTTCTTTCTTGCCTTTTTTTTTTTTTTTTTTTTTTTTCTTTTCTTTTTGTGAGATTGACATTATTGCTGTATATAGTTTTACCCATAGTTAAAATGTTTAGTATATATTGCTTAATTTTCTCCGTTACTTTTTAAGATTTTCTTTGTTATCTCATTCAAAAGTTTATAAGAGACAGCCCCCTAAGCTGAATCGAGGGAGAAAATTAACTATAACTTGAAAAATAATACTACAAATGAGCTGTAAATTTGCACACCCATATTTTTAAGCATTGGGATTATTTTTACGTAAAAAATTATATAGGTCGTTATTAATATATGTATTTTTTAATATGAATTTATTAACACTTTTTTTTTTTTTTCTGAATCAAAAATTAATATGGATTTTGTTTGGGTTTCTTCACTGCATTCGGAAATAAATATATATATATATATATGCATATAAATATCGAGTAATTTATTGTGAAAATATAAATAAAAGTTTGTGATATGAATTTAGCATTAACATCTTCAAACTTGGTACGCTTATAACTATATAAATATATAAGTAAATATATATATGTAGATACACCTTTTTCACATTTCCGTGAACCTAGTAATCTAAATATAAAATCAAAATAGGGCATTACATTGAAAAAATATAAATTGTGCGTGTTTTTATATGTAGATGGACCCTCAAAAATATTTTACTTCATTTTGTAATATCACTCACACAGGGATGGAACACGGGCGCAGAATTCATACCACTATCAATGTAAGAAATTTTTCTACTTCTTAAATCAACGATATTATAGGTCGAGAAATTTCTTAAGCAGATTCCGGTATGAAATCTGCGCCCGTGTTCCATCCCTGCTCACAATTCCTCGTCGAATGATACCAATTACATTTTTCTACATCAAATAGTAGCGATATAACGTCGAGTGTTTGTTTTTTTTTCTTCTTTTTCTTTTCCCGACTGCACTACGCCCACCAGCGGCCGAGCGGTTCTGCGCTCAAAGCTGGTAGATGGGAGGTGCCGGGTTCGATCCCAGGTCGCGCTCATCGACCTAGCCGTTCGGAGTTTTCCGTGGTTTCCTCCGAAACTTGCGTAAATACGGGCTAGGACCCCTTAGAAAGACCCCCACGGAGGGCATTCCCCCTCTAGGCCTAGGACACATCAGGAGTCAATCGGCCTTAATCCTACAACCAACCAACCAACCCGACTGCACTACCGCAACAGTTTTCAGGCAACAAATGAATTAGAATAATGCCATTTAGAAATATATAAGGTGAAGACACCAGTGCTCGTCACCCCTAAAATCTGCACCAGTAGTCGTCACCCTCTTAAAAGAAGTGTTAAAATAACCGTTTTATAACCTGTATGTATTTGAATCTACCCGCATAAGATTCTCTAAAGCCTTCTGCTTCTCATGACATAAAAAGTTCGATTTCAACTATTGGGGAAGAGTAGGGAGAAACAAAATAAGGGAAGTATACGGTAAATTATAATAGAATTGAGTCAACGTAAAGCAAATGATTAAGGGAATAGATATGCATTTCTTGATATATTTTGTTGTTTGCTGCATTTGACATTGCTCATAAAGCATTGTATGTAATGCTTATGAAATGCAGAATACGATTTATGTGCAACTTTTTAAAATTTGACATAATATAAAGGTTTTTAAGGTATGACGACTACTGGTGCATATTTTACAAGTTTTACCAGTGCTCGTCACCCCTGACGAACACTGGTGTTTTAACATTTTTAATAACTGGGTAACTTTTTTGATAAAAAATACTATATTTTCGTTTAGAATTATGATGGTATAATTTTTACTTTAATTTGACTATCGCCACCAGTAGTCGTCAGGGGTATTCGTAAATGTAAACAAATGTATTTTAACCACAAGAACGTGAACTTTATTGCACTTGTAACTTTGTATAGCTTGTTTAAATAAAGTCATTCATGGTACCTTTAATTCACTATGACTGACCTTAAACCACCTAAAATTTTCCATATCATTTTGCTGGAAAAATTAAACAATGGCACATAAACATATTTAGTTATAAAGAGCTTTTTCTAGTTTTCTGTTATATATTTTAGAAAAACAGACATGATTACTCCATACATCTGTCTAATGCATTTTACATTTTTATGATGCCATGCTTTTGCGAAGATGTATTTAAGTGATGTTTAAGTTTTTTATTGACCGTGATAATTTAATTTTAATTCATATATATTTCGAAAATGATAAAATACAAAGGCTTAATTTCAAAGTTAGCATGACTGTTAGTCGGTTCAAAATTATGTTAAGGCTTTTTTGTTATGTTAGATGCAGGTGAATAAAGACTTATATAGAAAATATTAAACATTAAAAACATTTCTTAAGCAAGTTTTCTGTTTATACATTATATTAATTATGTAAGATAAACAAATAGTTAAAATGTTGATCAAAATTACCCTGTTGACTGTTGTTCTTAAATAATTAAAATTTAAGATAATATTTAATAATATTAATGAACATTAACATTTGATAACATTAATATCCATAATATTTGATAACATTAGCTTGATGCGTAGAATAATACTAGCAAGCTTTGCCACCTTCGCTGGTTCCTATATTTAAATAAAATAGGAAAAAATTCCTATCATTATCAAAAAAAAAAAAAAAAAAACTTTGAAATCAGTCGAAACCGCAGTTAATGTTCCCGCTGGCTTCTGTAATAGCTTTCCGTCCCGCAATATGATGATTGGCTTCTACTGCCTTCGGCATAGACTTAACCGCTTTTTATCCCCCCCCCCCTCTCCAACGGGTAAATTTAGAATTTTAACGAAATATTATCAAATTACTGCGTACTTTTAACCAATACCCACGCATCAAAACTCGCCTTTCTGAGTTAATTTGGAGTAGAGCTAAGGTTAAAAACGTGTTTTTTGTCTGCCCGGACGAGGGAAGAGGGGAAGGGTAATTTTGCAAAATCGCATTATAATGCGTGTAAGGTACACACACACACAACCAATCAACGCATAAAAAAAATCCCCTCCCTAAAATAATTTGCAGCAGAGTTGAGCTTGAAAACATATATAATATATATACTCGTCGGTACTTAGTACTGACGAGTAGCCCCGTCGGCCGAAGAAAAGTTTTATTTTATTTCATTTTATACTTTCTTGTTTACCTTCAGTAATTCTTTATTGTATTGTATATTTTTAAATGAATTAATGTAATTTTATAACTGTTTTAGTATTTTTATACATTATATATATATGTTTGATTTCTCTTCAGTTGTTGGTGGTTTTCTGTTTGGTGAGAAGTTGGGGGATAAGGATAGTTATTAGCTAAATGCTACTGTCCTTTCAGAAACTTCTCTTTCACTCCTACACTGAGGGGCCTCCCTGATGAAGATCTCAGTGTTTCTGGGGGTTTAATTTCATTCATTTGTTTATATATTCGTACATTTATACATTTAAGTTTTTGCATTTCCTTTTGCTGCAATTTTGCGCATTTTTTTCGTAATTCTCCTTTTCATTTTTCTAGTCTTTATACTTATCTTTTTATATATAAACTCATTTCAATAGTTTTCTCTCTCTCTCTCTCTCTCTCTCTCTATATATATATATATATATATTATTTTTTTGCCACCCTCACATAGACGATTCGCAAAATCTCTTTATACCAGGTGTTGGATGCATATGACCAACTCACACATCAGAAATCGCCTTTGTAAGACTATTTAGAGCAGAGTTATGCGTAGAAATGCGTTTTTGATACCCTTTCTCAAAATTTGGTCGGAAAGAATTACGCAAAATACCTTTACAGTATTTTTGGGTACGCATAACCAATCAACGCATCAAAAAATTGCTTTTCTGATATAATTTGGAGAATAATTACTCTTGAAAACGTGTTTTTGCATCCACCCCACACTTAATGAAGAAGGAGAGGCGAAGGATTTCTCAAAATTCCTTTATAGTATGTGTTAGGTACGCATAATCAATACGTTTAAAAAAATAATTGCAATACAAAAAGAATTTTTTATAAGCCGTGTTTTAAAATTTTCTGTTGAATCATATGAATGCTATTGAAGGCAGCGAGAACCCGAAACAATTGGCTAAAAGTAATTTAAAAATGCATCGTCACTGTGTTCTGAGCTCTTCTAAAAATTTCAAAAGTCTGGGTAGTCGGGAAGATTGATGATCGGAATGAGTATATGATTGATGAATCATATAAACGCTACTGAAGGAAGCGAGGACCCGAAACAATTGGATAAAAGTATTGAAAACTGCATTGTTATCGTGTTTTGAGCTATTCTAAAAGTTTCAAATGTCTAGCTAGCCGAGAAGTTAGTTAAATAAATTTTCTGTTGAATCATGTGAACGCTACCGAAGGCAGCGGGGACCCGGAATAGTTTGCTAAAAATATTTTAAAAATGCATTGTCACCGTGTTTTGAGCTATTCTGAAAGTTTCAAATGTCTAGCTAGTCGGGAAAAAAGTTAAATAAATTTTCTGTTGGACCATATAAACGCTGCCGAAGGCAGCAGTGACCCGAAACAATTGGCTAAAAATATTTAAAAAATCCATTGTTACCGTCTTCTGAGCTTTTCTGAAAGTTTCAAATGTCTAGCTAGTCGAAAAGTCAGTTAAAAATCGATTGCAAGATTTGTACTGATAACGCTGCCGAAGGCTGCAGGGACCAGGAGCAGTTGGCTAAAAGTATTTAAAAAATGCATTTTCAACGTGTTCTGAACTATTTTGAAAGTTTCAAATGTCTAGGTAGTCGGGAAGTTAGTTAAAAATCGATTGTAAGATTTGTACTACACAAACAAACAAGAATACGGGTTAATAAAAAACATGGTAAAATCAATCTTACTGCGATAATTTGGAACAAAGTCACTCTTAAAAACGTGATTATTACCCCCTCCCCTGCTACTTACCCTCTGCTTTAAGTAAAGATATTTTTGAGAACGAATAAAATTTTGAAAACTTTTCTTAAAAGCAAAGAATTTTCAAATTATTTCACATATGAATTTGTTTTATTCGCAATATTTTGAATTTTACCATTTAATGTTTTGTGTTTTAAACCCTAAGAATGGTTTTGGGTTCTAAATATGTTTTAAAGCTATTCTGTTTCATTTAATTTTTCAAAAACGCAATTAAAATCAAACTATTGAGCGAATTGTTGCGTTTTATTTACATGACGACCACTGGTGCAAACACCTGACGACTACTGGTGAAACGCAGTTTTCAAGTGACGAGCACTGGTGCATTTTTATAGGTTTAATTATTATTATTTTTTAAAAATTGGCTTAACGTATTGAAAAATTGAAAGTGTCTAACAACAACTAGAAGAATCAGTGTATAAAATATACCAAAGTATAATATTGATGCATAAATTCCACATGAATGGCACGCGAAAAAAACAAACATTTTAAAAATAAGTCCTTAAGAGTGACGAGCACTGGTGTCGTTACCTTATATATATATATTGCACAAAAGAATTCTTTCAGTTTACTATCGTGTAATATTTCATATTTTATATTTTAACTTTTTTCTGAGTTCAAGCATGAATGAAAATTCTAAAATTTGAGGCGTATTTGTTTTATAATTTACGTTAGTTTATAAAAGCGCGAGTTTTAAGTATCATCTTTAACGTGTGTTTTGTAGTTAATCATCAAGAATAAATTATTATTTATTTACTAAAATGTTGATAAACTTATACTTTTATGTGAAATGATTTAAAGAAATCTAAAAAAAAAAAATGAATAAGAGCATTTTTAATGTTCAGCTTTATTTGAAAAATTTGCGAATTATTCAGAGCTTTAGGTGTAGAATCTCAAATTTT